>OX377201.1:100674282-100760524 GCA_947396885.1 Heligmosomoides polygyrus polygyrus | reverse complement strand
CCAAACGGCTTGCATTGCATTCTCTCTAGAGACATTTGTGTACAACGATGTAACGTCAAGTGACTCCATCACACAGTTGCTTTCCACATATGTCTCTCGGAGTTTTGCTAGAAATGCACAAGTATTAGAGAGGTGTGCCGGTACAAACCTGAGCAACTGCACAAGAACCACATTTAGCAGCCAAGAAATACGGTCTGCTCGGCCACCCACACTACTTATAATTGGTCTAACCTTCTGCTCTCCCAAGAACCCTGACAGCGCGATTGAAGTGTGACCATCCCACCTGTCCAGTGCTGTATGTGCTTATTAAGACACATAAGCTACCTTCAGGTGATGGTCTTTATGATCCTTTGCAGTTCAAGTTTAGACCAATTATAAGTAGTGTGGGTGGCCGAGCAGACCGTATTTCTTGGCTGCTAAATGTAGTTCTTGTGCAGTTGCTCAGGTTTGTACCGGCACACCTCTCTAATACTTGTGCATTTCTAGTAAAACTCCGAGAGACATCGAGAGACATATGTGGAAGGCAGCTGTGTGATGGAGTCATTTGACGTTACATCGTTGTACACAAATGTCTCTAGAGAGAATGCAATGCAAGCCGTTTGGAAATGCTTGGGGAGTACCAGGACCAGATTTCACTGTATGGGCTCAGTATAGCTCAAATAATGGCACTCGTGGATGAGTGTCCTCAGTGCAACATCTTCAGATGGTCCAACGAGTATTACAGGCAGATAAGGGGGCTCGCAATGGGTCAACCTTTGGCACCTGTGCTGGCTATAGCATATATGTCAAGAATAGAGAGACCCGTGTTGGAACGCAGGCCTCTACTTTACTGTCGGTATATAGATGATTGTTTCATAGTTTGTGCAACACAAAGCGAAGTGGATTCCTACTTCGACCTGCTCAATCATCAAGCGGAGCATATTAAGCTCACACGAGAGAAACCGACAAACAACTGGCTGCCATTCCTCAACGTGCAAGTGAATTTATTCACCTTTTTGAATTTCTGTCGTAGCACCTTCCACACGAAATGGTATAGAAAGCCTAGTAACAAAAACATCTTTGTGCATTTCCGTTCTGCACATCCGAGCAGTACTAAAAGCGCCATTATCAGGAATATGTTCCACACAGCGACCAAGGTGTATTCTAATGAAGACTTCAGGTGTTCGTCAAGGGAAATGGCTTCTCGCATTGCATTGTCCAATGGATATGTTGGTTATGCTACTGAAAGCCTGCGGGTGCAACGTCGTCGGCCTGCAAGAGAACGAATGAGCAGAAACCAAGAGTGCACCAAGATCGCTTTCTCAGTCCCATTTATTTCAGATGCTTTGAGCGCTCAAGTACGAAGCTGTATACGTAGAGCTGGATTGGACGACCTGATTAGGCTAACTGAGATACCACCTAGTAATCTCAAGGCGCAGCTCGTGCGAAACCGCCTGTATGATTGCGGTTGTACTACTCCTTCATGTGTGGTGTGTCCTTTCGGCAAAGGAGGAGATTGCTTGGTCTCGGGGGTGGTTTACCTCATATCCTGCTCTCAGTGTAAAGAGGAATACATCGGTGAGACAGGCAGGCCACTTTGGGTGAGGATGAAGGAGCACATGGATGGACTTAACAAGTGTAAGCATTCGACACCGCTAGGAGAACACAGGCTGCGAAGTCATGCTGGCGCAATGTTTGGTGTAGCGGTGACAGTACTAGTGCGCGAGGCCGACATCACAGTACGCAAGGCTCTTGAAGCGCTGTGGATTGCCTCAAAGAACCCCGTAATGAATAGGAGAGAGGAACGCGTGATGGTAACTCAGGAGCTCGCCCCTTTTGCTGATCTTTGCGGTCTAACGCCAGGTATTGATAGAGGGATGGTCGCTGAAAAGATGGCCAGAAAGGGAGAGTCTCACTCATCCAATCTGCCTCCATCCGAGAGTGACGTGACAGCCTCTCGGCTGCAATCCTAAGGTTAGTTGGGACTGTACCACTTCTGCTCTGTCTCGTTCCATCTCTATCTTCTTAGACCTCTGTGACTTGAAGGTAATCCTTGGACGAACAACCTCTCTAAGTTCCCTTGTTTTTCCAGGCTCTGACGAAGGCGGTTGCGCCGAAACGTCAGCCGGATAAATATTATATCAATCTTGGTCTCGAGGTCAAGGCAAATCTACGATTCCTGTTTAAAATTATGCCAAGATTCAGTGACAGTCGGACATGGAACATATTTATTTATTTATCTATTTACTGATGTGTAGCATAAACACACGTGATAATCAAGAACAAGGGATATGCCAGAGACGAACATCAGACAAACAATAGCACTTAGCAGAAACAATATGAGGAGACGGAGAAAAGAAAAGAAAATTTAGTTAGCATTGGTGGAATAAAGCAAGCAACTGCAACTGATTGACAAGCAAATCTAAACAGAGTAACATCCACCAAATTTAACCAAACATTTTGCGAGTAATCAGATTTTCATAACTTGAGCGGACAGTCCTATGGTATCCTCCTCTTCACAAAGTAATTTGCTGAACTTCTGTAGGTTTCTATACGTAAAGAAATTTGACCTGATCTGGAATTTTGCCACAGGAATATAAAGTTCGAGCCTTCCGCTTCTTGACGTCGTCAGTGGTGCACCAAAAAAAGTTACTGGATCAATTGAAACTCTTTGTCAGGATGTCAAACATCATAATCAAATATGCTTTCCTACGTCTGTTCTGAAGGATTTGAAGGCCAAGGTCCCTGGCCTTCCTGAAGTCGTTGAGAATGGTGTTATAATGTCTTTCAAAATATCTCGTATAATGCCCCGATAAAATTATTTTCAACACTTTCTAGCAGCTCTATGTCTTTCTTTTTAAAGAGATTACATACTGTTGTTCCGAACTTCCTTATCGGCGAACGTAGGTTTTGCAAGCTTGTAAAAGTAATTTGGGGTGATCCATGCGCTGCATCTTTAGCAACAAATAGGTCTCATAAACTGCTTTCTTCACGAGAGCGCTGTAGTGGTTTTTGAAATCGAGGTTGTGCGATATCAGAAAGCCTAGGTCTAACGTCCTTGGCAGGTTGGAGAATAGATCCCCGTAAGTTGATTAATATCATGCGATCTTTGCCTCGTGGTGCTAGTATAAGATATTTGGTCTTTTCCGCAGAAAGTGGTAGTTCCCAGTCCTTAGACCATTGATCCATTAGTTAACTGCTGATGGGCGCGTGTAGCGCAGTCGGAGGAGGCGCCGACTGTCGCCTGCACACGATACCAGGTTCCTAGTTCGGATTTCCCGCCCAGTCCATACAAGCCTTTCATCCCTCCGGGGTCGGTGAAATGGTACCAGACTTGTCTGGAAACGATAAAGCACTGACTTTTTAATCGGCTGACTACCGTAAGTCATTCTATGGCCAAATACGTATTCAAATCGCCTCTACAACATCCCGTAGAAGTAGAATGCGTGGCGCATCCCAAGGATTAAGAAACGCCGTCCTCTATCCGTTCACTTGCTGAGTTGGCCTATGAAAACATCCTTTTGCAGCTTCCTAGCGAGCTCTGGTAACTCTATTTGTGCTTATTTTGCTTTTTTAGCGGTGTCCGACCTCCTCCGACTAGGTTACATACATGGATTGCTTCGCATTTTTTAAAGCTGCTCAGGTGAATAAATCGTCATTCTAACTGACATCGATGCTACGAAGACAAGGGCGCAGCGTTGTGTTTGCCCATGACATGTGTCACTAAAGCGACTTTCATTGTGGATGTAGCAGGCCTTATTTGATACGAATTCTTCCAGTCGATCAATGGAAATGTTTCTTATAGTTGGCAGAAGAGCTAGCTGATCTCTTCGCCGGTGCCGGTGAATACCATTCGTTCTCTAACTCACATATAAGCAGAGGAGCTGGAGGCGGGCCCTGCTATTCAAGTGCAATGCTCGGCGTCCGAAGCCCATTTCTCTTTTTTCCGCATTTTACTCAAGTTTATCACTCAAGTTAACCTTCTTTCATTAACATAAATTTCACTTATATGTCTAATGTTTGTACTTTGTTGATCTATCATTATTTGGTTTAATTACCCAAGTTTGAGGTTGTAAACGTCTGTTGCTTGCGACTTGTGACGACAAACCGCGTGGTTGACCTACCATTACGGCTAGCAGTGCAAGAGAAATTATCAAGTGGCAGACGGTTTAATTAAATCAACACATTATGTCACGAATATGAGCCTGAATTCTATGAAGTTGTGGGCGCTGATTGTTTACAATTAAAAATAGAAAATACTATTAAAAATATTAGTAAAGTTATAAATAAATCACGACAGGTTCAATTTTGCCGACTTTAGCAGAATGCACAATTTTCTACCTGAAGGAGCAAAATGCTAATCGCTGATAAAAATTTTAAAGGTTCCTGAAGATTTTCAAGATTTCTGAGCGCTTTTCTGAGCGATCACGGAACAAAATTCGAAAAGACCCGGGCGAGGCTCCCAACCAGACGTCTGCTCGCTGAACGTCTAGTTCTCTCTCGTACAATAATTGGCTTACTTTTCTCGTTAGTCACCCTCTGAACGACGCCCAGTTCTGTGTTTACATAGATCATTCGCGTTGTTATCTAAAATTGGTGGGCCTTTTTATAACATTCCTGTTTTTTAAACAAGAATTGCGCCTGCTATATAAGGGCGATCTTTTCGTGTATTAACATATGATTCGTGTCCTCGTACTCTTTTTCGTTTTTTAATACATTATGTTAATCATCTACTACAGGAAGCAGGATGAAACGGAAAAGTTTTGCGCTAATAGATCCTGTTTTGAGATGCGCGCCATTCACTCTGTTTCTATGGATTATCGCGGAGGCGATGTGAATTTGACTTAACATAAATAATGACGAGTTGAAATATAATAAATATATATAATGAGTTTTAGGGACGCGTGTAGCGCAGTCGGAGGAGGTGCGACTGTCGCGTGCATCCGATACCAGGTTGCTGGGTCGGATTTCCTGCCCCGACCAACGAAGCCTTCCATCCATCCGGGGCCGGTGAATTGGTGCCAGATTTGTCTGGGAAGGATAAAGCACTGACTTGTACATCGGCTGGCCATCGCAAGTTATTGTATGGCCAAATACGCATTCAACACGCCTTCACGACATCCCGTAGAGGTAGAATGCGTGGCGCATCCCATAGGGGATTGAATAACGCCGTCCTTTATCCTTTTTATTTATAATGAGTTTTAGAAGTCAACATCGTACCTTTCTCAAAAGAGTGCAAAATAACCGACTTCAATAAGGAGGAAGCTTGCTTTTCCGTGAGTGGGACCCGAACCACGAGCCTCGAATCGCGCCTTTTCCCACTACGCTACAACACTCCCCGGAAGCACTTGCGTTACAGCAAATAATTCACTAACCTTCATGGAAAGCATGGAGCGAAGATGGGAATTATGGTTAAGGGAGCTATTGTATGCCCTCAACGAATCGGCAGAAGCTTAAAATGCCGAAAAATATAGGATTTGGTTTAAAGCACTTCAGCACTTCCTGTCAGAAATCGGCTGATATTAACCCACGTGCCAGGAGTGTTATAATCAAATTAGTTTGTGAGGGTATTCACACCGCACCTGTTGAACAGCCGCAGGGGGCTCAACTTTCAATTCCATTGCTTTCGAATTTTTCACCTGTTGGAGAACACCTGCGATTTATTAAGTCTTGTCTGCGAATTCAAATATTAACTGAATTTCTGGCTTACAGTTTACTGCAAGATCAAGTTTTATAGCTTTCTTACAGCTTTGTGGAATATGAACAAGTTTGTTTGAATTCAGTGTTAAAACAGTTCTCTAATTGTGCATTTCATTTATTTATGTTGTACAGGGTGTCTTGAAAAAAAAAAGGAAGCATTGTCTGAAAGGTGATAACCTTGCTCACAGTAAAGGTACTGAGAAAGTTGAAAGTTCACAGAAAAGCTTAAAAAATAGAAATTTTCTGACATATGAGAGGCATGGAATGCTCCTTGCACTCGCCTGAAATTTTGCATTTTACCATCGATTGATTGCGTTTCGCTTGAATACCTGTTATGTTTTCTTCACAAGGTGGCTACTCCAAATGACTTCTGCTTCTTTTAAGATTTAAAACCTTAAAAACACACTATTGCTTGCGAAAAAAAGCTAGGTATCGCAAAAAAAAATGCAGGCACTATTTGAGAGGTTCTAACATTGCTGGTAGTGAAGCGTTTTAAGATGTTTGAAATTCATGTGAAAGCGCAGGGTAACAAGATTTCTGAGATGTGCAAATGGTCAAGATTGCGCCATGCTCCCTCCCAAAACCATGCATTTCAGACTCGATTGATTAAGCATAGGCTGAATGCTTGTTACAATCTTGTTATTACTTGTCCACATTAACCTGTGCTGTGTTTCTTTTACACTATTTGTTCACATTAACCTGTGCTGTGTTTCTTTTACCTTTTCCGTCACCCAGTAGCTGTGGTTATGCCGATTAGCCTCTGCATTCATCTTGAACGCTGCACAAAACTCGCATGTCACGTACCTTTCACGTGATTGTCAAGTTTTAAACGTTAAAAGAAGCACAGCACAGGTTAAACTGGCCAATCTGGTATTGTTGTAGTAACATGATTGTAACAAGAATTCAGCCCATGCACTATCAATCGAGTCTGAAATGCAAGCTTCAAGCAGGAGCATGGCGCAATCTTGACTATTTGCACGCCACAGGAATTTCGTTACCCTGCGCTTTCACATGAATCTCAAACATCTTAAAATGCTTCACTAGCAGCAATGTCAGAACCTTTCAAATAGTACCTGCATTTTCAGGATACCTGCATTTTCCGCAAGCTATAGTCTGCTTTTAGGTTTTGCACCTTAAAAGAAACGTAAATCAATCAACACGGCCACCTTGTGAAGAAATTATAACAAGAACTCAAGCGAAACGCCATCAATCGAGTGTAAAATGCAAAAGTTCAGGCGACTGCATGGCACATTCCATGCCGCTTTCAGAAAATTCCAGAACATTTCTATTTTCTTAAGCTCTCATATGAGTCTTTATCTTCTTTAGTACCTTTCCTGTGAGCAAAGTTATCATCTTTCAAACAGTGTATATACTTTTTTGGGACAACCTGTACATTTATTATTGATGTGTTTATATTTTTTGTTGTAATATACCTAAATGTTTTATATTGTTGATATTATATTTCTATGTCTGTGTTATATAAATAAATAAATCTGAGTATTTTTTCTGTATGTATGTGATTAACCATACCGCCTAAATAATACACAAAACTGTGCTATGAATAGATTAGCTACAAGAGCATATGGTTATAAAAATTAAAAACCATACCGGACATACCTGTCAATAAGCCATATGTACTAACTCAAGGGGATAAATTATTCCTCTTGGGAAACTTCTAAACTTCCTTTTATTCATTTTGCCCCTTTTTATGCATTTTATCTTGCTCTGCATTTCCTAAATAGAATTCGTTAGCTCTACATCAGGTTGATTATAGAGAACGTGATCTGATGCAAAAGTATTAAAGGATGGAGGATAATCGACGCCGTATTAAAGGATGGAGGATAATCCCTTTTGGGATGCGCCACGCATTCTACTTCTTCGAGATGTCGTGGAAGTTGCGGTGGCCAGCCGATGAACAAGTCAGCGCTCTATCCTTCCTAGACAAGTCTGGTACCAATTCACCGACCAAGGAGGGCTGGAGCGCTTGGTTGGCCTAGGCGGGGAATCCGAACCAGGAACCTGGCATCGGGTGCACCCGACAGTCGGCACCACCTCCGACTGCGGCACATGCTCCCGTAAGCAAAATTGTTAGAATTAGCAAGTTATCCGGAGCTCGCAGATTTTTAGAAAACGAATTCGATGTTTCCGAACAGTCCGTCTATCTGGCATATAACCTTCTGGTCTACACGGTATGACGAGTTTTCAACTCTTAAGAAGCCTTTAACTTTGCAAGAGTGAAGCTCGACTTGATCAATTCTTTATTGACAACGTTTCGGGCTTTAAGTCCATCTTCAGGTCTAAAAACAGTAATATTGCACATCTCTACAACAACACTTTACAAACAAATAGCGAACTTTCCAGACAGACCTGGGAATCACAGGGAGGAGGGGGGGGGGGGGTCAGGGACGTTCAGTGGTGCGTTTGGCCGGAAATGAAACGCAACAGTCCTCGGGCTACTTATATGTATATCTTAGTGGGCAATGACCGCCTCTTATATTTCCATGTCGTCATCATTGTCAGACGGTCACGTCGCACACCCCTACCCTTACCCTTAAAGGGTGATGAGCCTCATTGCATTCTTCATTTCATCTCTCCGATTTATCGGTGGTTCCCAGTGCTTTATCTCCAGCGCTTCCTTGATCATCCTCTTCACCGGATCCGTCAGATTCCTGTGGAGTATAGAAACTCGCAGTTGCGGCAGCGGATCACGTGTGGGCTTTAGGGTGCGGTGTTTCGAGAATGGATTGTCCGGGTAGCTTTGAGGCTATGCAGAGCTCTCAGATGTTCATCCATTCTCTTTCCTAGTGGCCTTCCTGTCTCGCCAATGTAGAATTCTTTGCAGGATGTGCAGACCACTTTGTAAACCACATCACTAATGTTGCACACTTTGTGTTCTCCTTCACAGATCAAACAATCTGTCCTTTCACAATGATTCTCATATAGATGCGAAGCTGTAAGTAGGCGTCATAAAGACGGAGGTGGTCGGAAAATGAGGCTTATAGGGAGCCCAGATCGCTTTACGATGCGGTTTACATCCAAAGCGAAGGAGTCAGTGATGAAAGGTATGATTAAAGGAGTGCCGCAAGGTGATCGTTTGTGTTTCCAACAACGACATTCGCTTGCGCCATATCCGTTTTGCTTCACTTCGTTTTGCAGAATTTCTATCACTTCATTATCGACTTCTCTAGAGTTCGTAGATGTCAGCGCAGTAGACATGGCTATCGTATGATGAACAATATTCTGTTTCATATATGTAGGGTGGCAACTCCTTGCGTGTACAAAGATATTATGAGATGCCGGTTCCCTATACCACATACTACTTACTTGACCCTCTGATATTCTTTCTTTCGTGTTCAGAAACGGGAGAAATCCATCTTAAGGCGCGTGGCGAAGTAGTCGGATAAGGTACCGGCTGTCGCGTGCACCCAATTTTACGCCTTTGTTTCGGATTTCAAGTCCAGGCCAACCGAGCCTTGCATTCCGGCGGGGTCGGTGAAATGATATCAGAGTTGTCCGGGAAGGGCAACACTGACTGTCTTCATTGGCTTGCCACTGCAAGTCACTGTGTAGGCCTAGTAGGCATTCGAACCACCTCCACGATATCATGTAGAAGTGGAATACGTGGCGCATTCAAAAAGGAATACAGTAGCGCTGTTCTTTGTCCTTTATCCTCATCCTACTGTTGTTTAATTAGGATTTTCCTGATTTTTGGAATAAACTATGAAGCTTCGTCTGGTCAGAAACCATAAGTTTCATGTCCATCCGAAGAGGTATAAAATTTAAATGGAACTTCTTCTACCGAATCTTCTTCTTGAATCTTCTTTTGTCTCCGGACGCCCTCAGTTGACAAAAACAGCGGTTTATTTAGGGTGATCAGACGAAGTCTGTGCGGGATATAGAGAGGGAGACAAGCATTTCTAAATACAGCGCCCAGCACGTCTTCACTTATTGGTATTTCCTCTAATTAACTTTAAAAAATTTAAATTCGTGATTTTCCCAAAACTTTTGGGATGCCCTAATAGAATGCATGACGCATCACAAAAAGAACTGATTAGTGCCTTCTTCATCCAATTTTTGTATTGTATACTTAGTTTGGCTTTTTTAGAATTATTTTAATGAATTCAATAAATTTGCGGGGAACCCACTTTGCATGACTTCCCCTACGTTCGCTAACAACAGAACCATTGTGCTTAATGATCGGCGTAAAATATCGGACCAGTAATTAATAGCAAGCGGATAGGGCGTAGTTCTTGCTTTGTTAGTCATCCATACACCATAGAATGATGAATGAGGTAGAAGGCTAGCCAGTCGGCGAGACGCCTGCCGATATCCTTACACTTCCGCGAATGGATGGAGTGCAACTAGCCTGCGATAATTGGGAAGTAAACAGTAGTTAGACCTGGTCCTTGCTGTGCATTTGTTGGTGGCTTGGTATAAGATTTCTGATCCTGTGATGTATAAACTTTAGTATCCCTACAGTAGGATTAACCACTGTGGTTATATGGGACGATACTGTAGACGTGTTTTTCTGTAGTTGCGGACCAAACGTCGTATTGCAAGCACTCACTGCCGCCAGTCGCTCATACTAGCGATGAAGTGGCAGGCCTATTTTTACCCATGAAAATGTGGAGGGTTTCAGTTGAAATAGATCAAAATGGCGGAAAATGCATATCAAGATTCCGCTACACAAATCCTAGCGATCCCTGCTGGGGAAGTATCGCGCAAAAGTTTTTATGATGCTATTGACGCCTATTGCACGTGACAGCGCAGTCGGAGGAGGCGCCGGCTATAGTGTGCATAGTAAGAGATGTAAATGTTAATAAATAAGATCATAGCGGCGATGGGGATGTCCTAGTGTGATTAAGACGAACAGCGTGCAGATCAATGGTTATCGGTATAGCTCGTCACCAGAAAAGGCGCGCATCAGGGGAGTCCTCCTCGGGGACGGTCCAGTGGAAGTGAGGAGCAGTCTATGTGACCGCTGTTTCTCGTCCAAATAAACTCACAGCCTGGCTGCCTGAGGGATGGTTTAATGAGCCCGCGGCTCGCTACGCGATATAAGGGATTGTTTAGTGTCCATGCAACGCTCGATGCGACGTAATAATAAGCCCAACATTGATTATTCGCGTCGCTCAATCGATATAAGAGCTTAGGATTACGTCGCGTCGCGCGTCGCATGCACACTAAGGCCTATGTTATACTTCGGCGACGCTGTTGTAGGCGACTTCGGCGACAGTGTTGAACGGGTGCTATGCAGTGCGTAGCAGCCCGCGCAACACTGTCGCCGACGTCGCCGACAGCCCGCGTAACATTGTCGCCGACTCCGGCAACAGCGTCGCCGGTGTATAACATGGGCCTAAGGTCCGTTTATACTTCGGCGCTACGTATTGTGGCCATATCGATCGAGCGACGCGGTCGATCAATTTGGCCACTATTCATGCCGTCGTTTCGCTCGGCGTCGGAAGTATAAACGGGGCCTAATGTTTACGGCATACTACCACAGCGACGCGACATTGCACAGCGACGGAGTTCCCTCACGACCCGCATCCGGAGCAAGTGCAAAAATAGTGCACGACGGGCACTTCCCCCTCCGCGACCGTCGCCAGTCACTGTGCACTGCACGGCCATAGCTTGGGAGTACGTTCCGTTCCCTCCGCTCGGAGGTATAACACCCCTCCGCGACGCGTCGCGGGAGCGACGGCGCGACAACTGACAACCGCGACACCCACTGCGCCGTCTGCCACTGCAGCGAAGGCGCATCATTGACTGTTGCCCCGAGCCCGTCGCCAACACGACGCGGTGAGTCGATATAGACGCGTACCGCGCGTGGCGTGCACACTAAATGATCCCTGAGAGTCCTATTTCCTAGGTCGGAAGCCTGGGTGGCTGCAGTCTTACCCCGTCTTGTTTCTTTTAGCCTGTATGGCTGTCAGTTGCCTTTATGGATAATGATAAGTGCCGCTCCGACTGTTTCTCTAAGGTAGGGGAGGGGTGAAGTCTTCATTACATAATTTTAGGGGTCCGCACTTCACCTGTCGGTACCAAACAACGCCTCGACCTCAACGACCCCAAATATGCTCGTAATTCGAGCGTTGTGATTTTTTAAAGAATAGAACCTTTTTTCGCAGTCTTCCTGTTATTCCTTTTATGTTTCGCCATCTTTTTCTTTACAAATTCGTTTTATAATCCTCCTTTTGTCTCACCCAGCGCAATTACTGCACCCGAATCGAGATTCTTGGTTCGAATTTCACGCCCAGACAAGCCCTTCCTATCCCTACGGGGTCGGCGGATTGGTACCGAACTTGTCTGGGAAGGACAAGGCACTGACTTTTGCAGCGCGGATGCCCACCACTGCATAGACCAACTACTCCTAAATGCTTCCACGACATCCAATAGAAGTAGAATGCATGGCGCAAGCGATTAAGTAACCCCATGCTTCCTTGACTGTAAAGGTGTCATGTCGGCAGCCGGCAGGAGACTTGACCAGAGCATTCCGAATCGCTTAAGTGTTCGAGACTCGCTCACGCTTTCCCAACTTCCATTCCTTCTGTGTTTTGCGAATTGACGAGTCTTATATGGAGGGATAAATCCTAACGGCTGGGTTGTGCAAATTGTTGTATGGATGAAGAACTCACTCAAATTCATCTCGTAAAACAGACGCGCGGTACAGTCAAACAGGGATCAATATTTGCTTCAGACATGTACCGCCTTCATCCTTAGCTTTCTGGCCTTAATGAACCACAAATAATAAAGCCAGAGAAGCTCCCTTGGCTCCACTCCGGCCACATTCTCTAAAGTGGTGATGAGGTCTTATGAGCATTTTGTTATTCTAGACACTGCCAATGAATCGTCTGTGAAACCTGCCAAGGAGAAGCTGTTTACGTCCTCAGAATCTCGGTCTGGGTAATTAATTATCGTTGCTGGGGCAATTATATTAGTAGCGTTGTCTGGGTATTGCTATCAATAAGAATTTCTCCATCTCTCTCTCTACTAATTTATTAAAAGTACGAGAAGGTGCACGAGTTATTAGAGCTGTAGGATTGAATTTGAGGATGAAGAATAGTTTTGAGCTAATTTCAAGGTGCAGAAAAGCAGCAATTTTTAGTGCATTACAAGAATAGGTCGCGCCATGCAGTCATCCAGCACAGCACATTTTGTATGTATCGAATTGTATTGCAGAACGCTGCTTTCCTAAAGCTACAAATTCGAGACATTTTCTGCAATTTCTTCTGCAATTTCGAGCATGCTGAATGTTCACTAGTAACCAAATAGTCTGGCAGCGTGCAGGATGGGTACAATTTTTAAGGCAGAAATTACGCCACAATATTGCTGTTTTTTGCTCTTTAAAATAGGCTTGAACCTATTTTCGCGCCATGTCTAACACTAAACATTTGACGCGAATTGATTCTGAAAGTAGCGAATTCTAACTCCTCAACAAAAGTCATTCGTCAGTTTTTTTCAAATTGAAAATTGTTGATCTTGACGATTCTATAGGGCGCCGAGTTTTTAATTTGAAAGACGCTCGTTTTGATTGGAAACATGTTTAGCTCGAATTTAAAAGTGCCCGATTTCCACTGGAGTACGTCCGATTTTTTTTCAAATTTAAGCGTATAGTGAAATTTTAGAGAAAACATTCATTTAAAAATTGAGCGATCAGAATTTAATGTCCGCTCCAGCGGCATACCGTTAAAGTCGAAGGTGTAGCCAATTCCACAAAAGGGCTGATTAACAGCGTTGTCAATAATTATTTTTTTACTAAGTACAGTTCCATCATCTTGAAGTTACATGTTTCTGGTAATACATTTATAAGTTAAATAACACTAAGTAGTCATTTTGATGAAAGGTAGTAAAGGATAGAGAACAGCGCAACTTGAGGATACGCCACGCATTCTACTTCTACGGGATGCGTGCAGGCAATATGAATGCGTACTTGGCATACGCTGATCAGAGACGCTGTCACATCGGCCAAGTTGTCGAAAATTAGGTGGGCCGGATACGTAATGCGCATCGCACACACCAGCTGGAAGATAGCCGTCACCGACTGGATTCCGCGGGATGTCAGGAGAACACCAAGATGCCCACCAGCGCGTTCGTCAAACTTTTCATGAAAGGCCTGAACGAGATATTACGCTTTTCATGCACGTCTAGCTAGTAGGATCCATTGGAACACTCTAGCACGCGACAGGGACGAATGGAGACGTTGCTGGCGCCTGCTCGAGCAAGTCGATCAACGGGGCGACAGATGGTATAGGCAGTACTTACAGTGAAGAGCGATGGCCGCCCGATGAACACGTCAGCGATTTGTCCTTTTCAGGGAAATCTGGTACCAATTCACCGAACCCGTGGTAATGGAAGGCGTAATTGGCCTGGGTGGGAAACAATGGTGCACATTTAACGGCTAACGATTAACGAATTTAACGAATTAACAGCACTTTTCGTTATTATCTGGGTTAACGACTTAACGGAAATTTTTAGACACTCAACGGAATTTTTAACGGACTTTTTTCTTAGTAAGTTTATCACATTTAGTCTTAGTCTTCGCTGATTTAACAGGTCTCCCTCGCAATAAGGGTCGTTCCTGAAAAAGTCTATTGAAATCAGCAAGAGCATTTTAATGATTTCATGAACTTGTTTTGAAATTTTGAAAATCATTTTGGCAGACCGTGTTGCGCAGTCGGAGGAGGTGCCGGCTGTCGCGTGCTCCCGATACCATGCTCCTGATTCGGATTTTCCACCTAGGCCATAGAGGCCAACCAAGCCTTCCGTCCCTCGGAGTCGGTGAATTGGTAGCAGACTTGTTTGGGAAGGATAACGCGTGCGCTGACTTGTTTATCGGTTGACGACCGCAAGTGGCCATGTATGGCCAAATACGCCTTCAAATCGCCTCCACGACATCCCGTAATAGTAGAATGCGGAGTACATCCCAAAAGGGGTTGACTAACGCCGTCTTTTATCCTTATCTTTTAATGCACTTTGGAGCTAGAAATTTCCTCGCCGAGCCTCTAGGCACGTCAATGAATCAACAAAGATACTGGTCTAACGTCCTCGTGAGATATGCCTGTCATGGCGCTGCTTATTCCAGAAAACTTTTGCTCGCCCTCCTGGAGCAGTCGAGACGGAGAGAAACCCTTCGCCCGCTGGACATATTTTAAGCGATTCTTCTAAGAGCGCTAGTAACAAAAATTATGAAAGCTACTTTTCCTGAACGGTAACACGTTGATGACGTATCACATCTTTTCGGGAGTGTGGGACCGTGTGACACGATGTCGTGCCACGGTTTCGAAAACTGCCAAAAAATGGATTCGTCCCACACACGAGGGACTCGAAAATCGTGCGTTCGACGACATGTAAACATTTCACGGATAAGCTTTTACTTGTACTTTGTATCGAGATTGCATATACTCTTAATACTGTCACATAAAACATTTTTTTTTCATTTTCGCAAAGAACTAGGTGGAGGGGGGGGGTTCTCAGGATTCTGCCTGATCTCACATTTTAAGATGCCTTGTCGCTGTCGAGCATGTTGAATGATAATTCCATATCTGTTCTCAGTCCACACCCTGTAGATAATTTGTTGCTATAGACTTGTTTATTTTTCTGTGTTTCTCGATGTTGAGTTGTTTATTCTACATTGGAATTTTACACACCATTTCTTGAACTTTAGCTGTTGAACTTTTGAAGTTGAAATAATGATATGAAGTTAATTGTATTTTTTAACGAACGATTTAGCGGAAATTTTTCAAAAACTTTCCGTTAAAAAAATTAACGCACAGAGATTTTGTGTGCCCCAAATGCGAACCACGAACCCGGTTCGACACATGCGACAGCCCACACCTTCTCCTACTGCGCTACACGCGTTCTTGTTCCGTTAGTTCTATCTAATTTAATTTTTATCAGCAGCTATCCTCTAATGCCAGTTCTATCTGTTGTACCTATTCAGTGCACCGCTGAATTATTTTCGTAGTGCAATCTTTTTTTGCTTTCTGGGTCGCCTTTCCTGTAATATAAATAGAACCGTAGTATAGAATTCCCCTTCTTTGTCGCATTTTTAGTGTGTAGAAATTATTTTCCACTCAGAAAGAACTTTTTTCTGACTTTACGGGCTTTATGGAGTTTTTTTGGATCAACCTTATCTACAAAATCATCATAACCCTTTATTTTACAGCTTGATTGTGTCTTGGTTTGCTATTAATTGCTTAATGCTCGTTCCATCTTCTTTTTTATTCCTCTCTTGCTATCCTAATAATATTTATTTCTCACAAATTTAGATTGCTGGCTGTTTTTTGTTTGTTGTTGAGGCTCATTCAAAAGTGATTCAGTAAATAAATAAATAAATAAATACATAAATAACTTCAGCTCCATTCTGAGTAGAAAACGTTGGACCAGTCTGTTGGCGTTCGCTGCTAATAGACCCGTTGCGTCTAGCGATCGGCATAAAATTGCCTGTACCACCTTCGTCCCGTTGATCATCGACTTGCTCGAGCGGGCCAGCAGCGTCTCCATTCGTCCCTGTCGCGTGCCAGAGTGCTCCAATGGATCCTCCTACTAGCTCGAGGGACACGAAGAGCGTCATATCGGTCGTTCAGGGATTTCACTAAGAAGTCCGACCATCGCGGTGGTGGGCGTCCTGGTGTTCCCTTGTCATCCCGCGGAACGCAGTCGGTGACGGCCGTCGTCTCCAGCGGGTGTCTGCGAAGCACACTGCATGGCTGGCCCACCTAATTTTCAGCGACTTGGCCCATGCGACAGCCTCTCTGATCTTCGGACGTCGGCGAAGCTTGGGACTCCAGAGGCCTTCTCTCACTTACGTGAATCATGTCATCCGAGCTTCGTCCTTTCGATTCCACGTAGCGCGACGCTGGTCGTTGCTCATCCTGCTTTCGTACGGCTCAGGTCCCTGAGGCGTATGTCAGTGCAGGAAGAACAGTGGAGTAAGAATAGATGGGCACCGAGCGTGTCCTTCTCCGTCTTCACAACCTTTTCCTATGTCCTTGAAAGCTCCCCAAGCCACTCGTTTCCATCATGGGCTTAACAAAGGGCTAGTAGGTAATAAAACAAGCGAGTAAAACGATGTTCTTGTTTTAGCGCAGTCATCCATATGGATTGACGAAGGAAGTAGAATGGCACCCGGTCAACAAGGAAATGGGTTTCACGATTCCCCTGCGGATACGCTCTGCAGATGGATGGAGTGCAACTAGCCAGCAGCGAATAGGACGCAGCAGTTAGAATTCGACCTTGTCGTGCACTCTATTCGTAGCGTAATCGCTTCCCGTTTGCAGCTTTGTTTCACTGTTTAAGAGAGTGCTGTTCTACTTGTGTACACATTTTACGCTTCGGTTGATTGATTAACCACGGATGAATGCTAAGGACGAAGACGTCGAATGACCCGTATTTGTGCAGCTGCTTACGTTCATGCTATCAAAACGATTAGTTGAAACGGCACCTATATTCACCATAAATGGAATTTCAAGAATAGCGGTCAAAAAAATGTCATCCAGTGGATCTGCAGCCCATAGAAGAGTACGAAGTGGGTCGAAAATTTTCAAAAATTACTTTTCAAATTCTCGCCATAGCCGCATCATAGGAACCCTCGAGCGCTAATCTGGGATTCATCAACAACTTACGACAATTTAACGAAGAAATCAAAGCCGAATAGCTCGCCTCCCTGATAGCGCGGCTTATCAAGCGATATGATGAAACATTTCAGCGCTATCAGGGATTTCGGCTGCATTTTCTCCGTTAAATTGCTGCAAGTCGTTGATGAGGCCGGCCCCTGCTGGTGAATTTTCATTAACCGTATGCGTCTACCAGTTTGCTACTCCATGTGCGGGGGCAGACATAACTCCAACGCCGCGCGAACGCCCCTGGCGTCGCGCACGAAATTGGACAAGTTGTCGCGGTCCGATGCTTCCGACGGCTAGAAAGCTTCCTAAAGGGACATGCGGCACGCCTTTGCCTCATTTCAACGTTTCTTGGAGATGGCATATGAATGTGGTTTCAATGGGAAGATCAGCGACAGTTTATACCGGGATCCTGGTCATGTGGATGGTTTCTAGCGTCAGCATTTGCCATCTACAACTTCTTCGGTCAATTTTTACCGGCGATTATGGTTATACTACGGAAAAAGGTCACTGTAATCCATTCTCGGGTCAACTGTCCTACTGCAGACTGCTGCCTACCACATTATGTGGGATCTTAAGTTCCTTGCTAGAGATGTGGTCTGGGAGCTTAAACACTGGGAACATTTCGTGCTCCGCGGCTAACCATGCGTCACCGAGCGCACTTCCGCGTTTCAGCGCCGCGACGTCGCGTTGGAGTTAGGTCTTGGAGCCCTCCATGTGTTTAAACAAGTTGATTGCACATATTTACGCTCGTTTACCGTTCCTGTTCGGTATTTATTTTATTTTGAAAACAATACTGCATAGTAACTTTAGTTTATAACTGCAAATGCGCCAATATTAGGTTGACCGAAACGTCTTGCAACACTTTATGCTACTGCCTGTTAAATTTGTTAAGGCTCTTACAGTACTGATCTTGTGTGGCGACGTCACGGTACATTCTCGAAGCTTCATCAAGCAGGCTATAGAAGGCCTCGCCGAGTACGAATACAGGGACAATGTCAACGATAAGCAGCATCCTACGACCCATCGTCTACTGCGAATTTCTGCAAGGCCATTCCGCAAGGACGGCAGCCTCCAACATCTGCGCTGCAATCAAGGAGGAAGTCATCCACTATTCCACAGTGGCCCGTTGGTATCAGCGCTTCAAGGATGGAGATATCTCTCTCGAAGATCGACCTCATTCCGGACGCCCCTCTGTTGGAATCAGAAGGCATGCTTTATTGGGAGTTGCTGGACAGTGGTCACGGCATCTGTCTACGCTACCCAGCTCCAGAGCTTGGCCGACGCCATGCGCCAAAAACGTCCAGGACGGCAAACTGTCTAGCTGCTGCACGACAACGCGCGTCCTCATGTCGCACAAGTGAGTCGCGAGAAAATTCAGGAGTTAGGCTGGGAGGTTCTCCCCATCCACCGTAGTCTCCAGACCTCGCCCCTTCTGAATAACACTTGCTCAGAGCTCTGAAGCAGCATCTTCGAGGTAGAGAGTTCGATGATCGACGTCAACTTTCTTTTCCTCACAGCCCTCGGAATTCTGGCGGAAAGGAATTGAAAGGCTGCCTGAAAGATGGGCCAGGAACTTAGACTTGAATGGGGAATAGATCATGGACTGAGTTTCGGTATATTGTATTATATTGTATTGAATTGCAATATTGTTGTGCTAGTGTTGCACGACTATTCGATCAACCCAATAGAACAGCAGCGCAGGACAGAACAGATTTTACACAATTTCAATAAAAAATTAAAGCATGATATCAGCATGTTATGCAATTTGGTAAGATCTAGTATTTGCAGAAGCCTAAATACAAGAGACTTAACAACGAACCAACAAAAGTATTATATAATGGGAATAAAAGTTGGATGCTAAATTAATTGGAGAGAAATTTAAACAGACAATTTTTTGACCACTGTTGTTATCCTTGGTTACTTTACTAGTGTGACTCATTTCTTTAACACGTTTTTTTTCCACATTATGTTTCCCTCAACTACTGTTGAGTTTTTCTTTCTTTCAACATACTGGGAGTTCTGCATTTGCATCTCACGCGTCATGGACTCTGATGTGAAGGAAATATATAAAGTTTGATATGAGAAGTCTCGTCTGACCACAAGAAAGACTAAAGGTAAAAAAGAAAGTTTGGCAAGAAAAGCTAACTTGAGTTGAAAATAATATAGAAATAAACAAGCATTTTATTATTTTATATTATATATTAGAATAAATAGATATATTATATATACTGGATTATTTTGTAATATAGTTGGCAGGACGACATCACCTGCACTCAATTCTTGCAGCACATATAACGTCCTATCTTCAGAAGGAAAGGATTCCAGACCAGTGGAGGAACTCGCGCACCGTCATTCTTCACAAGAAGAGCAACAGAGAAGATCTGAAGAACTATCGACCAATATGCTTGTTGAGCGTGCTCTACAAGCTTTTCACGAAGATCATTCTTGAGCGCATATCGCGAACATTGGATGAAGCGCAACCGGTAGAACAAGATGGATTTCGTCGCGGATTCAGCTGCGTGGACCACATACAAACCGTCGCGAGGGTCATCGAGGTATGTAGGGAGTACCACCTGCCCCTTGTCCTAACCTTTGTCGACTACGAGAAGGCCTTTGACAGCGTGGAAACGAATGCTATTCTGTCAGCGCTTGTTGACCAGGGAGTGGACCCGTCCTACGTAAGAACTCTGGCCGACTGCTATCGCCACTGCTCAACGACAATACAACTGTTTTAACGTCCCATCAACATCTCTATCGAAAAGGGCGTTCGACAAGGCGACACCATCTCGCCAAAGTTGTTCACCGCCGCCTTGCAGTGGGTGATGAAGTCGCTCGATTGGGACGAAAGGGGGATTTGTGTGGATGGAAAATTCCTTTCGAATCTTCGTTTTGCCGACGACATCGTCATCTTCTCGACGACTACCGCTGAAGCAGAGGCGATGCTAAAGGAACTAAAGGAAGCAGGGATGAAAATCGGACTGCGAATAAACCGGAAGAAGACACAGTTCATGAGGAACGCTTGGTGAGAAGGAGAGCAGATCAACATTGATGGCTCTCCTTTGACGGAAACAACATCATACGTTTACCTGGGCCGTTCCATCAACATGGACAACGATATGAAGGAGGAACTATTAAGAAGGAGGAAGGCCGCGTGGTCGGCCTACGGGTCTCTCAAAGAGGCCATCGACCAACTCTCGGATCCCGATCTACGCGCCCACCTGTTCGATTCAACCGTCCTCCCAGCGCTCTGCTACGCCGCCGAAACGTGGGCTGACACGGCGTCCACGTCAAAATCCTTACGTACTACTCACAGAGGGCTCGAAAGATGTCTTCTCAAGTTCAGCAGGTTATCACAACACCGAGCTGGCCTTCACAGTTCCGACTTACGCACGATGTCACGACTAAGAGACCCGGCGGAATACACATCGAACAAGAAGCACCGATGGGCCGGTCATATCATGCGAAGCACGGACGATCGCTGGACAAGCAGAACAGCGGAGTGGATTCCAAGAGGGTGCAAGCGTCCTCGAGGAAGACCTCTAACGAGATGGTCAGATGTGTTCGTCGGAATCATCGAAAGGCAGCGTTCGTTGCCAAATTTTAATTCAGAGTCGGCTGATGGTCGTGGTCCTCGTTCCAATCGAGCTATACGAACATCATGGATGACAATTGCGAGAGAAAGAAACGAATGGCGATTGCGTTGGGGCTCGCACGACCAGTGAAGACGAGCCGTCTAAGTATCTAAGTAAGTAAGTAAGTATAGTTAGCAGAAAAATCTATAAAAATTGAGTAGTACTGCACCACACGTTAGGTAACCTTTACGATTTACGACGGTTTTTTCGTTATTACGATTGTCTAAATTTATGCAGGATTAGCGCCACATCCTGTATATGATGACACGTCACTACTGGGGGGCAGTCGTTCGGTACACCGTGCTGTGTGCCTCCCACTTCCCGCCCTGCCCGCGCCGCCCTATTTGGACAAGTTTGCTGCGCACGAACCCGTCGTTAATTAGCATGACGTCGTCCAAAAACGTAACAGCTGATAGGAGACGATTGGGAAGCGCATCTCGGGGAATTCCGAAGTCACTTTTCAGTCGGTTCGGTTATGGAGGCACTTGAGGGAAGGAGAACGTCGCTCTGCTCTCTAGATTCTTTCAATTTTCACAATTCTTTAAATTTTCGCCTCAACTAGAAACTATGGGTGATTCCGGTCAGGAGTTCTTCATTGAAGGCTTATCCGTAATTGAGCTCAAAAACGGCTCACCGTCCTCTCTTTCCAAGGATCAGATAATTTTCGATGATGTTGCTGTACTTATCGGAAAATGCGGACGACGACTTAGTACTGAGCAATGTGGTGGGACCTGAAGAAAGCCTTGGCGCTGCAGCTGAAAACTCTTTTCCTCCAATATGGTGAACAATATTCTGACTCTTGTCTCAAGAACGAAATCAGTTCAGGATTGAGTTGCAGGGCCAAGGGAAGTGATTAGAAATGCGACGCCTCCATGTGGGGAGGGACCCGGACATCTTGTCCTCTGCGCGCCCCTTCCCGCCCCTTTATGAGGGCGGTGTATCCAACGACTCTCCGCCGTCACTACATTGTCACTGTTACGGGCGTTATTCGTTATACTAACGGACCATTCTTTGATTTGTTGCCTGCAAAACACGCCCTGAGTTGAACCTGGAATAGCCGCGTCATAGCCAAGCAAACATCATTCCGCCTATTAAAAAAAGTAAAGTGAGTTACTACTACTTTCCTATGATACTTTTGTGGTCCTTCCGACCGCTGGAGGTCTTCTGAGCTGCGACAACAACTCTTCCAAACCGCTTGTTTTTCAGGCAGCTTGCATCCAGTGAGGCAGACTCCGCTCTCTGAAAGATCTCGAGAATGAGTCTGCCCATCGCGTTGGCGGTCGTCCCAGTGGTCTCTTATGGTCTCTCGGGAGCCATTCTGTGACATGGAGACTACATCTTTCGTCCTTTCGTCGAAGCAGGTGTCCGGCCCAGCGATATTTGGACTTCTTCATGTACTGCAGCGGGTCTGCTAATTGCGACTTCTCCCTAGCTCCGAGCTTCGTAGGCCTTCTTGCCACTGCTGACGAAGGCTTGTCCTCAGAAGGCATCTCTCCAGTGCACGATGCGTAGTTTGCATCGCTCTGGCGATTGTCATGTTGTCGGGCCAGGTTTCCGTCGCGTAACACATCGCAAGCAGTACAGAGGCGTTGAATATCGAGGCCCTGAGGCCGGCATCCTTGACCTGATCGGTGACTTCGCGAATCGAACTGAAGGCTGCCCATGCTGCGCGTCTCCTGCGGGCGATTTCAGGAACGAGGTCGTTATCCATGTTCAGCTCTCTTCCCAGATAGACGTAGGAGTCGACCTGTTGTAGAGCGACTCCATTTAACCTTACGAGTCCCGTGTCACACCACTCGTTGACCATAAATTGCGTTTTGGACATATTCATGTCCAATCCAATCGTCACAGCTGCAACATTGAGCTCGTTCAGCATTTCCTCGACTTCTGCCGTGCTGGTAGAGATGAGAACAATATCGTCGGCGAAGCGAAGGTTGCTGATCCGTTTGCCGGCGGCAAGGTAGCCTTTATCGTCCCGGTTCAAGTCTTTCATAGCATCCTGGAGTCCCGCTGTGAATATCCATGAAACAGAACGAGGAAAAGAGGCACTACGTCATAAAAACAGCCCGCCCTTTACTACATCCATCTAGTTCCGCCTGTCGCTCTCATCTGCCACTGAATGAACTAGCCATTTAGCGTCCGCAAACAAGCTCCGTGGATAATAGCATATTTTGGGGCGACTCGAAAATAAAGGTCTGAGCATAGAGTGCAGAGCGTCGGAATCCGTCAGGCTGTCCCAGTATCCCAGAGATTACCCACGTTTTCTACTCGTGACGTGTACCCAATCTCATCGCTTCCTTTTACTATAATAATGTAAGGGCTGACCGTAATATCTGAATTTCAGTTTGTTTGATATCTATGTACTGTATTTGTAACAGAACAATACCTAGTCTGCCCATGTCGTAAAAGTGGGCAGCACTCGGAAGAGGTGCCAGCTATGCACACCTCATCCAATGCGAAGCTGTGAATGGTCTGCACACTGATTGGTTTACGTGTGTTCCGTCGATTCTCTGGTTGATTATGATTGCTCATCGCATTCTTTTCTCGGAGTGCTGTCCGAAATTGATTAACGTTGACCTCTATATCCTGTCCTCTATTGTTACTACTTCTATTTTTTCGAGAGAGCTTATTCTCAGTGAATACCCCATTCCATCTATACTTCTGTGGCTCAGTCAAACATTCTCGAAGTGAAGACGTTTGAACAATGGTGGGAAAGGTAAACAGTGTACCACGTGATAATGGTACGTACTAATTAAGTCTCTTGGGAATAATTAAGACACTAATTGAGTCTCTAGGGAAGAACCTTAATGCGCTTAATTAGCCGTTGAAATTACATGTCTGTCATTGAGAACTTTCATAGAAACGCTTGTGCTGAGCGCAAAGGATAAAGGATTAGGTTCAGGTTAGTCAATCCATTGCGAGATGCGCCACGCACTCGACTTCTACTTGATGTAGTGGAGGCGATTTCAAATACGTATTTGGTCACACGAGGAGTTGATGCAGCCAGCTGATGAATAAGTCAGCGTTTTATCCTTTCCGGACACTTCTGATTCCAATCCACCTACCGTCGAGACGTTGTGGAAGCAATTTGAATGCGTATTTGACTCACGTAACGGCTTACGGGGGTCAGCTGATAGATAACTAAGTAACGATGTATGGATGTGCTTTCCGGCTTACTTTTCGGAATTGTCGCCTTCTTCAATGCCTGGAGAAATCAAATCGCATTTAAGAAGCAATCCGGCCAAACGCCACTTCATTTTTCAAAGTAGATCCAGAAAGCGAAAGAACCTAAAACTGCACCTCAAAGCCTGGAAATGGACGTCCGCAGAACAGGGAATCATCAATTTCACGGATTTGTGGTGCCGTTTTAGGTTCTTTCGCGTTTTAGATTCACTTTGCAAAATGAATCACGTTCGGAGAGAAGGGGAAGCTTCTTAAGTGCGCTTCGATTTTTCCAGGCGGCTCAGAAGAAGACGACAACGGCGAAACGTAATCCTGAATCAAGGTGCTTAACATTCTCAGCCAAAGCTAAATAATGCCAAGGACATGGATAAGGAGCGGCGTTAGTCTATCCGTTTTGGGTTGCGCCACGCATTCTACTATGATTCCACGGGATGTCGTGTCGGATGCGATTTAAATGCGTATTTGGCAATACAACGGCTTGTGGTGGCCAGCCGATGA
This sequence comes from Heligmosomoides polygyrus polygyrus, assembly GCA_947396885.1. Classification (NCBI taxonomy): domain Eukaryota; kingdom Metazoa; phylum Nematoda; class Chromadorea; order Rhabditida; family Heligmosomidae; genus Heligmosomoides; species Heligmosomoides polygyrus. Next base: position 100,735,908 of record OX377201.1, on the reverse strand, counting down.
GAAAATCAGCGCTTTACCCTTTCCTGACAAGTATGGTACCAATTCGACGACGAGTCAGACGCGTGGAAGGTTTGGTTGGCCCGGGCGAGAGATCCGAACCGGAAACCTGGTATCGGATGCATGCGACAGCCGGTACCTTCTCCGACTGCGCTACACGCGCCCTTAAACACTGCCATTTATCCCTATAATCGCCATGCAAAGAGTATTTGGAGTCGCACTTGAGATAAGTCAGTGTTTTATCCTTCTCAGACAAGCCTGATACCAAATCAACGACCAAACATCGATGGAGGGTTTTGTTGGCTTGGAACCGAACCAAGAGCACGGAATTGGGTGCCACGACAACTCTCGTCTTCACCAGCTGCGCTACCACGAGCCCAACTTGAGAATGCTCTGTCAAAGTTATTCATTAGGAATGCAAAGCGGTTCATAACAAAAATTGTGGGACATAACAAGGTCATGGAGCAGAGCTTCTCTTGGTGTGCTCCCCTTTCTGTTCTGCAACTATCTCGAGATGTTTTCTCTTGCATGTTCTCTCTGCGGGCGCGTGTAGCGCAGTCGGAGGAGGCGCCGACTGTCGCGTGCACCCTATACCAGGTTCCTGGTTCGGATTTCCCGCCCAGGCCAAACAAGCCTTCCATCCCTCCGGGGTCGGTGAATTGGTACCAGACTTGTATGGGAAGGATAGAGCGCTGACTTGTTCATCGGCTGGTCACCGCAAGTCACTGTATAGCCAAATACGCATTCAAGTCGCCTCCACGATATCCCGTAGAAGTAAAATGCGTGGCGCATCCCAAAAGGAATTGAATAACGCCGTCCTTTATCCTTATTCTTATGTTCTCTCTATTTATCCTGCTTTGGCATGAAACGTTCACCTGCATCACCTCTTGTCCCGTTGATCATCAAGTTGCTCGAGCCAGCGCCAGCAGCGTCTCCATTCGTCCCTGTCGCGTGCCAGAGTGCTCCATGGATCCTCCTCGCTCGAGACGTAAAGCGTCATATCGTTCGTTCAGGGATTTCGCAAAGAAGTCCGACCAAGTGGGCGTCCTGGTGTTTTCTCGACAACCCGCGAAATCCAGTCGGTGACGGCTGCAAAGTGCATTAAGTGGCCGGCCCACCTGATTTTCGACGACCTGGCCCATGCGACAGCCAGGAGCGGCCTGAAACGTTAGCCAATCCTATTCTGTCTTTCTTCCCTCCGTCAAACTTATCCTCGATCTCCATTCTGGAGGTTCTTCTTGGCAAAGTACGAAGACATGGAGCTGAGAAGAGGCATTACCCACTCACATATGTTGCATCCCTTCTATAGTGCTGAAGATCAGATGGGTTCTTCAAGGAGAACGTGAATGAGTCTTCCAGACGCTGGATTCATGATTGAGTTTACCGGGGACTACGTTGGTAATGGCTGAATATATAAGCATTGTCGGGCTCACCACAAATTCCTCAAATTTCATCACAAATCCGCTGTTTAATTCCAACAAGGAAGGGAAGTACTTTCGTCTTTGGATAAGTCGTTTGGACAAGTAACGTCTAAACTTTACTTCCTGCCAAAGGATCTCCCGGGGGAATCCCGTCAGACCTATTCGAGGAATGTTTCGCATAAATCTGCAAAGCGATAAGGCAAAGGGGACAAATCTTTGTTCTTTTCCTAATTAAATGACTTCTTTGAACAGCAGTGACGGTCAATTGTCCGAGAAATGGACGCGGACCATCGAGAACCATACGGGAATCACCCTTTTCAGTGGTTCCCAACTGAGGGTGGAAAATTATTTATATTATTATATATCGATTAAGGCTTAATATAACTCTAGGTTCTACCACAGAAGACGAACGTAGCTGAAGTGTGTATAGATATGGGAAATTACATGAAAGGGTTAACGTCAGTGGTACTCCATCCACCCTTTGAAATGTGCCTAGAATTTTTCTACAACAAGTTCACAGGCATATGTATGTGACAGCTCCAAGAAGAAAAAGGCTTTGTGAAGAATGCACTCGTCCGCTTTAAGCTGACATCTGTTAATCGATGATGTAAATGCCATCCATGTGCTACACTATAGGTGCGTGGTTGTGTAGTAGGAGGAGGTAGCGGCTGTCGCGTGCACCCGATTCCAGGCTCTTACAAGGAAAGGTTTCCAACTCAAGGTGAGATTTGTAATGCTATTATTTTGACAGGATATAGGGGTGTGTGAGCAAAGTCTAAAATTACAGCTAGTTTTTGCTGAACGCTTTTTCAATGGCCCGAAAAGGAGGTATGAAAGCGTACGCGCAACTATCATCACGACACAGGAAAAGATGTGCCTTGGCGGAGCAGTTGGTAGTAGTGCCGCCTCATAGGAGCACATTGGCGGGCTTTTCATTTCGAGTCCGCGTGCTGCCGATGTTTTTGCACATATTAGTTTGTTGTTATTACGCTTTCTCATGATCACATGAATCAATTCGAGACCATCATTCAGACCATCAATGCTTATGACAAACAAAGGCTGTCTATGTGCACATTCATATGTGCTAGTTTTTCAACAATGCCTTTCTGCACCACCACCGTATCTTACCATATCACCAGTAGTACCGTAATGCAGACAAATACGCGTCCCTTACAGTTGAATATTTTGAATCCAGGCCATATCGCTACATAAGTGCGCTAAAAATGTCGCTCTGACCCGAACGTGTTGTCGGCCGACTACTTTCCACCTTCAAACTGGATTTTACTTTTCCGACAATGAGAGAGATTGCGGTTGCGGATGAGGTCTCCTCCTGAACGTCATCTGTGGAGTTATAAGCGCTTGTGTTTTACTTGTTTCATAGATTTGTACCATGCCTTTTGAACAATGGAAGAGCAAGACAGGACTTTCTATTTCCAGAGATATAATATGGTCCAGATAGGCATTGCTGGAAAATTAGCACACATGAAGGCGGAAAAAGACAGCCTTGGTTTCTTTTTTTCACGTATGTACTACGGACAAGTGCGGATCCACACTGCGAGGATCAGGTGGCGCAATTGGTAGGAGTGCGGCCTCATAGGAGCATACCGGTGGTTTTGAGTTCCAGTACGCATGCTGCCGTTATTTTTGCACATATTAGTTTGTTATTATTTCCTTCTCTCCTGATTACAGGATTCAATTTTAGACCACCAATGCTGACAACAAACCAATGCTGTCTATGTGCGCCTTCATATGTGCAGGTTTTTCAACTATTCATATCTGGACCATATCATATCTCTGGAAATAGAAAGTCCTGTCTTGCTCTTCCATTGTTCAAAAGGCATGGTACAAATCTATGAAACAAGTAGAACACAAGCGCTTATAACTCCACAGATGACGTTCAGGAGGAGACCTCATCCGCAACCGCAATCTCTCTCACTGTCGGAAAAGTAAAATCCAGTGTGAAGGTAGAAAGTAGTCGGCTGACAGCACGGTCAGGTGAGAACGACATTTTTAGTAGGCTTATGTACCGATATGGCCCGGGTTCATAATATTCAACCGTGAGGTATGTGAATTTGTGTGCAGTCACGGCATCATTGGTGATATGGTATGATACGGTGTTGGTGTAGATACGCATCGTTGAAAAACCTGCACATATGAAGGCGCACATAGACAGCATTGGTTTGTTGTCAGCATTGATGGTCTAAAATTGAATCCTGTGATCAGAAGAGAGGGAAATATTGACAAACTAATATGTGCAAAAATAACGGCAGCACGCGGACTGGAACTCAAAGCCACCGGTATGCTCCTGAGGCCGCACTCCTACCAATTGCGCCACCGGGGCACATCAAGCGTGGTGTCGTAGCGGTTGATGATAGTTGCCTGCACACTTACAGACCTCCTTTTCAGGTCTTTAAAAAAGCCTTCAGTAAAAACTAACTGTAATTATGGACTTCGCTCACACATCCCTACGTCCTGAGAAGATAGCATCGTAAAAGCTAACCATAAGTTGAGAACCTTTCCTTGTTAGTTCGGATTTCTAGGCAAATCAAGCCTTCCACTCGTCTAGCGTCGACGACTTACTGCTAGACTCTCTGGGAAGGAAAAAGCGCAGACTTTCACATCATCTGGCTACTACACAGTCATTGTAGAGAACAACTGAGTACGAATTCAAATTGTCTCCAGACACTTCGTTATAACAATAGAATGCGTGGCGCATTCCCAGGCTGGATTGATTACTGCTGTCCCTTATTTACTATCGTGCTCGTACACCTTTAGTTTAGTTATGCATATAGTCAGAGAAAAATTCTCAATAAAAACCGCGCAAAGCTGTACTGGCAAACAACATTTACACCATAAATCAAAGGTTCGCGGTATGGTGGACTCTGCAATTTAAAGTATGCCTGAAACAGTGTACTGGCCGAATAATAACAATTTTGTGTTTACTTAAAGAGTGCATAAAATCTTTACAATACCATATATAGGTGAATTTCCGCTATAAAACTGCCTTAAAAATTAAAAGATTATTCCAATCATTTCAAGACTTAAGGCTTTTGGCATCAAATTATATTGTACATACCATTTCCAAGTAAAACTGTACACTTTTTAAAGCAAGTATGGCGCTTTTGAAATCAATCTGGACATCTTCGATATCAAAACTAGCGTATTTCATTTTAAACTAGAAACACTGCATGAAATTAAAAATGCTTTTTGTAGAAATGAAACTTAATATGATTTCCTTTTTTAATTTTTGAGAACCACCTGCAGTAATCAGTAAATACGGTGTTTGAAATTTTATAAAATTTTTTATTTCCCAAAGAAAGGCCATGATTTAGAGCTTGCCTAGAGTACAAAAAGGCGGTAATTTTTAGCACAATAGAAGAAGAGGTCGTGCCATGTCTTCGTCTAGCTTGCTGCGATTTTAATTTGACTGGTAACCTACATAAATGTTGCTTACATGGAATAGAGAGGTGAAGATGTGTGTGATTGCTTTCTACAATTGTTTTTGTTGTATCGTTGATAGATGTGCAACTCCTGCTGCAGGAATGTCGCTATCAATCACATAAAAATTGCAACCTCCTGGACGAATGCATGGCGCAATGTCTCTTTTTGGCATTTGAAAGTTGCTGCTTTCCTGGCTTTTAAAACAATGTTCAAATCGTCAGATTTTCTTGAAGTAAAAATGTTATAAGACTTCAAACATTCGGTTCACTTATTGGGACTGGTGAAAAATTTCAAGAAAAAATTATTACTAAATTTTTCTTGGACAAAAATTATCCCGAAATTACTAAAGAATCTCTAGAGTAAAGGAGCGTGTCTTAATTTTGAAGGTGCTAGCTTTGATTTTAGAAGTGTGAAGCTTGCATAGAAGAATGTCAAATTTGATTTGAAACTGCTGCTTGTTTGTCGTTAATTGTATAATTTGTTTAAGAAGCATTCAGTGTGACGTGAAAGTTGAATATTAGGTTGGTGCATAAGTTCTCGGACATTTGGGGCATGAAATATTTATTATCACAACATACGAACAACAATATCAAATCATTTGAAGTAACCACCCTTTACATCAATTGTCTTTCGCCAACGTGCTGGTAAGTCATGGATGCCTTTTCTCCAAAACGTGGCCGGTTGTGATTCGAAAAATGTGAGCAGTGCCTCCTTGACATCCTCTCGGTTCCTGAATTGCTGGCCGTCCAAATAGCGTTCAAGGCTTGAAAACAAATGATAATCAGAAGGAGCGAGATCTGATGAGTAAGGTGGATGTGGAAGAACGGTCCATTCGCAGTCCGCCAACTCAGCCGCCGTCGCTCTAGCAGTATGCGGTCTAGCGTTGTCGTGTTGAAAACACACCTTCACTTGCTCTCCTCGTGTGGTTCGAAGGTGGGCCCTCAACTTCCTCAGTTGGTTGACGTAAACCTCTGCCGTCACTGTTATCCCTTCGTCCAGCAGCTCCCAGTATTCTACGCCAAGAACGCTCCACCAAATGCATGGCATCACCTTTTTCACGTGAAGGTTGGGTTTCGGAACGTCCTCTGCCTCTCCAGTTGCGTCAACCCACTGTGCACGCCGGTGATAATTAGAGTAGAGTATCCACTTCTCATCCCCGGTGACAAGGTTGTCCAGCCATCCGTGGGTACGTCTGAGGGTAAGGTGAGACAGAGCGACATCGGCTCTGCGATCAATCTTTGCACTTTGCCAATCGACTTCAATCCTCGAACGACTGCTGAGTGACTAACACCAAGAGTGCTTGATAGTTCGCGAGTGGTTTGGTATGGGTCCGCTTCCACTCTACTTCGGAGGCCATCCAAATCCAGTGTCATCGGGCGCCCTTCTCGATCATTATCTTCGACGGAGAATTCACCAACTGCAAACTTCGAGAACCACTGGTACACAGTACTTCGAGCAGGAGCACTTTCGTTGTAAACATCCTTCAGGCGACGATACGATCCGTTGGCATTGAGGCCAGATTGATGCAGGAATAACATGACGTGCCGAATATGCGCCTCAGTTGGGATGAATTGCTTAGCCATAATAGCTGACGTTAACAACGCAGAAGTAAATGTTATGAACAGTTTTGTAGCCCTTTCCTTTCTCTATCGATCGATCATTTACGCGTTGAAACATGTGGGAAATTTGGCGGGAAAATGCGGTTTAAATTCAGGAGGGATTAAATGTCCGAGAACTTATGCACCAACCTAATATTTCTATAAAAGTGGTGTTATTAAAAATAGAATAAAACCCAATAGAATAGAATTAATCGATTAAATCGATGACTCAACATGTGTATAAAGGGCATCGATTCCCGGACAGAATCCAAGTTCGGTTTGAAATTGTTGGAAAAGTTTGGAAAAAATAAAAAATAAAAATTTCGCCATTATCTATCCATTCATCGAAATTGGATTTTGGCTTCTTCTTTAGGGATCATGCACCCATAAATACCTTTTTTTCTGCACTAGTAACTTCTTTCCTTCAACACGTCGTGGTCGGCTGCTTGTTTGGTTTGCTTCACGCCCAGTGCCTTTACTAACCAAGCGGATTACACGGAAGGCTAGCGTGGTCTCCAAGAATTAGAGCAGGCAGGATTCCGGCAGGACCAAATAACTATGGTACTTTTTTACTTGCTTGAACTATTTATTTGCGGGTCTGAGGATTAATCTCCTCATTTCGTCTATTTGCTCTCGATACCAATTGTTTCAAAAATTTCATTTCAACATGGATGCGAGCGAGGAAGCACTTAGTTACCCAATAAGTTGTTCTAGAGAACTACGAAGGACCAAATATTTCGGTTGAAAATGCGTTTAGGGCATTCTGCGTCATGGAGTGCGTAGGCGCTGATGAAGCGTTAGTAGGCGGAGCGTCCAAATTTTTGTTCAGATGACTAAGGAAGCATGTACTCAGGGAGGAATTGCCCTCCGTATGTCGGTAGTGGGCGCGTTAGCGCTGTCGGAGGACGCGCCGTCTATTGCGTGCATCCGATACCAGGTTCCTGGTTCGGATTTCCCGCCCAGGCCAACCAAGCCTTCCTTCCCACCGGGGTCGGTGAATTGGCACCAGACTTGTCTGGGAAGGATAAAGCGCTGACTTGTTCATCGGCTGGCCACCGCAAGTCATTGTATGGCCAAACACGCATTCATGTCGCCTCCACGACATCCCGTAGAAGTAGAATGCGTGGCACATCCCAAAAGGGATTGAGTAACGCCGTCCTTTATCCTTTTATCCTTTATGTCGGTAGTCCTTACATACGTCTCTTCCTTCGTGAAAATCAAATTCGCATACACTCAGAAAGACTTGAATAAACAGCGCTGAGAGCGCTGAGTATGAGAGAGAGAGCTTTCGTGAACGTTTCATACACTAAACGTGACTTTAATTGATTGATTGATTGATTGATTGCTTACTACTTACTTTAAGTAGGATTTCTGAGGATATTTTTCCAAATTTTATGCTGCACTATTTCTCCACCGTTCCGCTTTTAAAGCCTCCTGGAGAGCTTGCAATTATTTATCCGTAGTTGAATGTTATGTGCATAATAGTGAATGAAGGGCACTTCCCTGTACTTTCAACGTTCGTAGAACTTCACTATTCCCTGCAATTCGAACTTCTGAAACGTATAACCAAGGTTGCTATTTAGAGTCATGCGAAGTCATACGATTAGTTCTTCGAGATTCACGGCAAATTTATTCGCATATTGACAGAGGAGACCCTTAATTTCCAAATTCTCACACCATGTTCGCAATGCCGGCACCTTTTTATTTGCTAGATCTCCATTTTGTAATCGTTAAATTTTTCGAGCGAGTGCTAGCAACGTCGTCTTTGTTGCGTGTCTAGGTAGGCCAGTGAGTTTTCCTCGGTTTTCTCTAGTGTCACCATAAAGGATAAAAGGATAAAGGACGGCGTTATTCAATTCCTTTTGGGATGCGCCACGCATTCTATTTCTACGGGATATCGTGGAGGCGACTTGAATGCGTATTTGGCCATACAATGACTCGCGGTGGCCAGCCGATGAACAATTCAGCGCTATATCCTTCCCAGACAAGTCTGGTACCAATTCACCGACCCCGGAGGGATGGAAGGCTTGGTTGGCCTGGGCGGGAAATCCGAACCAGAATCCTGGTATCGGGTGCCCGCGACAGTCGGCGCCTCCTCCGACTGCGCTACACGCACCCCGTCACCATAATGCTCGTTTTAAAACCTTCTTATAGAAGAAAAATAACCGGGAATTTTATTTATTTATTTAATTGTAATACTAATACTATTTTTAATTATTGTTTAGTTGAGCGCGTAGCGCAGTCGGAGGAGGCGCAGGCTGTCGCGTGCACCCGATACCAGGTTCCTAGTTCGGATTTTCCGCCCAGGCCAACCAAGCCTTCCATCCCTTCGGGTCGGTGAGTTGGTAACAGACTTGTATGGGAAGGATAAAACGTTGACTTGTTCATCGGCTGGCCACCGCAAGTCATTGTGTGGTCAAATATGCATTCAAATCGCCTCCACGACATACCGTAGAAGTAGAATGCGTGGCGCATCCCAAAAGGGATTGAATACCGCCGTTCTTTATCTTTATCTTTATCTTTATCTTATCGTTTAGTTATTTATTTATTGCTATTTATAATATTGCAGCATTCGTTTTTCCGTTGATCGTTGAACTATTAAAGCGAACACTAACAAATTCATTATTCACTCCTGTCGCGTGCCAGAGTAGCCCACTTGACCTCTGGTCACGAGGAGTGTCGTAGCGCTCGCCGCAGTTTTAAATCTCGAAAACCGTAGCTGCGGACAGCTCTACTCCGGAGTAGCCCTCTCTTTTGAAATTTACTATTCCAATTTGAGAACAAGGTGTTGCCGTACTTGGGGAATGCCTCCTCTTTTTATAGGAACGGATTGGCAGCTTTAGGCTGGTAGTCTAGAGATCTAGGCTACTAGGTTGGTGAAGAAGTCTTGCATCACAGCGTAATTTTTTTCAAAATTTTATTGTTTCCTTTATGAGCTTTAATCTAATTATAGTAGTTACCATTTACATCTACAACCTTCTGCCATCTGACGGGGAGATCCTTTCTTCCAGGATGAAGTCAGCTGTGACTCGAAGAAGTGCTCCACCTCGGATTCCAGTTCGGTTCGGTCGTTGAAGCACTTATCCCTTAGGTGTTGCTTGAAAGCTCGGAAGAGGTGGCAGTCCGATGGCACATTATCTGGCGAATACGGTGGGTGGGGCAGCACCTCCCGCTATGCTCCTCCAACTTCTTGTGAGACGACTTCGCAATATGGGGGGGCCTTTGTCGAGAAGAATGTAAACATCCCTCCGCCCTCGCCGTTTGCGCGTCATGTCCTCACCCCAGCTTCTACAGCTGTGTAGCGTAGATGTTCGCTGTTACTGCGGTGCAGTCGTCAAGAAGCTCATGATAGTGCATTCCTCGAGTACCCCACCAACAGCACACCATTACATTCCTTTGGTGAATGTTGCCTTGAGGTTGTGGTTCTGCTTGAGGGAGCCACTGGGCCTTCAGAGTATGGTTAACGAGGAAGACCCACGATACATCTCCCGTGGCGACATTCTCGAGAAAGTCCTTATTAGGAAAACGAACAAGGAGAGACTGAGCGCTAGTCAGTCGCGAAGCCTTGTCCGAGTCACGGAGTCGGTCAGCTGCAATCGTAGTATTTATATGACCTCAGAAGCAAATTGCCACGTATGCAAAATATTTTAGAATGTTTCCTCTACAACTACTTGGCACCAAACAGCTCTTGCAAGTTCCTGTTAAATCTGGAAAATTTTTCAAAATTTTTGGTGCAAGAATTCTTCACCAACCTAATATTTTAGAAACAAGCACTCTAGCTGAATGCTAGCCTCTATAAGTAAGGAGCTCATTTGGTTAATAGAATTCGACTCTGTTCCGCAGTGATGTCTGCATTCACTTCGTGAGAAAAACGGCAGAATAGATTCAGCGAAGCGCGATAGGCTCCGGCTCAAAGAGGCTTCCAGGCTGAACAGGGTCCCTTGAATGAGCATCTACTGCCTTCTTCCGTTCTCTAATGAACGAGTGAAACTGCTTCTAATACCCAGCGACGATTGGATTCAATTGCCCTGCAACAAAATAGCTTCTTAATCACGCTATAAGCTACGTGTTGTTTTCAGTTCATTTTTCGTGCCTAAGCCTGTCGCCCCGTTCTAGCGAGACGAGACCTACCACTAATGGTAGATGAGCACAATACGGCTTTAGAGCGAAATCTGCTCAGCTCACGTGATTCAAAAATAACGCAGAGTAATTTGCGTTTGTAACCGTCAACCAACTGGTTTGAAACCCGTTGGTTAGTAACCGACCATCGAACGGTTTGGAACCAAGCACCAAAGGAGGTCACGCCCCGCAGCACATGTTGCTATTGCGCAGCGAGGGGCGTGGCCGCCCTTTCGTGCTCGGTTCCAAACCCTTTCATGGTTGGTTACTAACCAACGGGTTTCAAACCAGATGGTTGACGGTTACAAACGCAAATTTGTCTGAGAATCTCTGTTTTTAACCTTTAACGTTGAAAGGCGATTAATTTTTATATTAAACTTTATTAATCGGAATAAAAACCTTTAGAACCAACATATCTCTGCCGAAGTTTACGAGTTCATTAGTCCCGTGGATCCTAAATCTAATAGATAGATTTAGAGTTCCATCGGATGGTTAAAAGGATACAGAAACCCGGGCTTCTGGAGACAATGAAGTCGTCGAAGGCGCTTTATGCACCTTTTTGGCCTTTGAACCATTCCTCTCCCAAGAGGCTGTCGAGGTGTTTGAAAAAGTGGTAATCGGTGGGCGGGAGGCTGATGAGTATGTAGTGTATTCCAGAGTTTCATAGTCCAGCTCATGCGGCCTCCGTCACGTCACCATTGAAAACTGCGCCGAGCATTGTGATGGAGGAGGATTGACCCGTTCATATTGACAGGCACAGTGAAGTTTGTGGTGGATTTTTTCCAGCTGCCTACAGTACTTCTCCGCTGTGATGGTTTCTCCCGGAGACATGATGCTGTTCTGGATCGTATGGTCTGTTTCGAACTGCATCGCCGTTGGAATAGGCTTTGGTGGTTCTGTAGTGGCTTTTGTGTTTATAGTTTTATTACTTTTAATCTATCAGGACAGAATTGGGTCCGAGGGGACTGAGCTCCTCTTCTACTACCACAGCAGATCGCTAGACAAGTCAAACCCGCGTGCGAGAGTGCGAGTAAGCAACTGAGACGGCTACGGCTGCTGGACTGCCGGAGTGAGAAGTAGTGAGGAGTCTAGCCGAAAAGTTCTTCGAGCCTGTGTGTGGGAGGCTGGTGTTCAACTGAAGATGCATGAGAGAAGCTTCTGTTCTTGAGGAGCTGTAAGGCAGCCTTCCTTTCACTCCAGTTTCCGCAAGAGTGGGCATGTACTCTTCGCACACCTTTGCCGGCTGGCAGCGCTGATGGAGCACCGTTGTGTTCCGCCTACTAGAGGAACATCACAGCGATCATGCTATGCTTTCCTGGGATTGTATTTCGCGGGTTTGTTGTCATCGTGTCATAGCATTAATCAACAATTGTTTGCCTATTTTCTTCGAAAAGCCAAACTCTCTTCGTTCACACCGTGAAAGGCGGCGATGCCAAGAATTATGCCGAATGAACTTTTTTCTGAACGCGCTTGTGCATGCTGGTATACCATCGCCCTACATCCGACTTCTCGACGAATGCTTTTCGAGCACGTCGACTACCATTCAGTTGTTCGATCGAAAGCTTAAGATTCCTATCGGGAAAGGAGTACGGCAGGGAGGCACGATTTCTCCTAAGCTATTCACAGCGGCACTCCAGGATGCCATGAAGGGCTTGAACTGAGACGATAAAGGCTACCTTGTCGACGGTAAACGGATCAGCAACCTTCGCTTCGCCGGCGATATTGTAATCATCTCTACCAACACGGCAGAAGTCGAGGAAATGCTGGACGAGCTCAATGTGGCAGGTATGAAGATTGGATTGGCCATGAATATGTCCAAAACACAATTTATGGTCAACCAGTGGTGTGACACGGGACTCGTAAGGTTAAATGAAGTCGCTCTACAACAGGTCGACTCCTACGTCTATTTGGGAAGAGAGCTGAACATGGATAACGACCTCGCTCCCGAAATCGCCCACAGGAGACGCGCAGCATGGGCAGCCTTCAGTTCGATTCGCGAAGTCACCGATCAGGTCAAGGATGCCGGCCTCAGGACCTCCATATTCAACGCCTCTGTACTGCCTGCGATGTGTTACACGACGGAAACCTGTCCCGACAACAAGGCAATCGCCAGATAAATGCAAACTATGCATCGTGCACTGGAGAGATGTCTTCTGAGGACAAGCCTACGTCAGCAGTGGCAAGAAGACCTACGAAGCTCGGAGCTACGGGAGAAGTCGCAATTAGCAGACCCGCTGCAGTACATGAAGAAGTCCAAATATCGCTGGGCCGGACACCTGCTTCGACGAAAGGACGATAGATGGAGTCTCCGTATCACAGAATGGCTCCCGAGAGACCATAAGAGACCACTGGGACGACCGCCAACGCGATGGGCAGACTCATTCTCAAGATCTTTCAGAGAGCGGAGTCTGCCTCACTGGTTGCAAGTAGCCACGGATCGAGCGGTCTAGAAGAGTTGTGGTCGCTGCTGAGAAGTCCTCCAGCCGACAAAGGACCATTAAAGTAAAGTAAGTATGAAGGTTTTTGACCCGGTTCTTTTGCAGCCTCTGTCTCTGAACGTTGAAGTTAGGCGGGCAGAGTTGTTTGCCGGCGCTCAGTTTCTTCCGCATTTCAATTGGACAGCATCGGCGGAATGACAAGGACATGGAGCTCGTAAATCCTTGACTGATGGCGATTACGCTCCTAGCTCCATTGCCTGCCAATTGAAACCAGATGAATAGGCACTGTGCTTCCAAATGGGTCACGCAACATGTGCAGCGGATGGAATGCAGTTTTGCCGCCAAAGGGAAAGGTAAAAGTCAGCTTGCTCTGTCCCAGATGGGCCACGAACTCTACTTCTATGGAATACGAATACGATTCCGTCTGTGTGTCTCCTTGTTCTACGCAACGAACTACGGTTCAGTCAGTGTTGTATTTTTCGCGTCAGGTTCGGTACCAATCCACCAACAAGAAGGTGAGCTTCGTTCACCTCGGTTGGATTACAATCTTGCACCCATTGGCGATACACACGGGTGTTGATTTCTCTTATGACTGCGCTACTCGCTATCAGGCATTATTTTTAGAGGACTACCGTGAACCATAAACGGTTACAATTCCGGGTGTATATTTTGGTCTTTGGGCGGAAATGTGCAAAAAAGTCTTTGGCGCCGCTTTCAATATCGCTCTTCAAAATGCGAAAAAATTTATGCCAAAAATAAATCCGATGCATGGGGCCAGCATCGAATGATCTATGCGATGATGTGGAAACGCCCAGAAAATGTTTAAAATGTTGATTCGATGGGTTCTATTCAGAATGTGACCTTTGAGTGTAATTATCTCCCGTAAGGCCTATGGTATAGTCCCGCGGAAGTATCCGCGGAACGGGTATAATCTAGTCGGGACCCAACGCGCGCCCAATAGCCGCAGTCCGCAACGCCCATCTTCCGCGGACCGTCGGCGGCGGTCGGTGGATGGACTGGTATACTTCCCAGGGCGACCCCGCCGACCGACAACCTCTCGCAGGGCAATGCACCGCAGGAGGCTATCAAAAACGTTATCAAAAAATAAACGTGATCCAATTCGAATGCGACCGATTCCGTGAACTTGGAACGTTCCTAGATCACGGAATGATAAGCGCGCTCCAATACGATTATCATTCAGTGTCGGCCGCCGACCGTACTGGTCGGCAACCGCCTTCCGCGGTGCACTTTCCGTCCGCGGACGTCCCGCGGGCACTCCCGCGGGACTATACCATAGGCCTATGGGAGCGATCCACCGCGCCGACCAGAATATACGTGATAAATAGAATCAACATCACACTTACGTTTACTGAGTGTTTTCCCCTTCATCGAATAGATCATTCTATACTGATCCTAAAGATGGGATGTACAGGGTGCGGCAAAATTACCCGTGCACTAAAAACTCAGTGGCATTTTGAAATCAAACTTCGCACATCAATTCTAACGATCAAGTTTATCTACTACAAGCATGGCAATTCAAAGCATGCTCTCAGTTTTCGAAATGATCGCCTTCAGCTTCCACACAGTGCTTCAGACATTCGACAAACGCTTCGCATGTGGCATGCAGGTACGGCTTATCAATGTCGTCCTAGGATTTCAAAAGCGCTTCTTTAAGAGAGTCCAAATTAGGGTGCCTGGTGGTGCAGGCTTTTTTCTCTAAGACGGCCCACACAGAATATTCCATCGGGTTAAGGTCCGGAGAATTGGAGGGCCATTCGTCGTGTGTGATAAAGTCAGGCTCGCTCGGCGCACCTGTCCTGGACAACTTTCGCTTTGTGTGCCGGAGCACAATCTTGTCGAAAGCACCAGTAGGCTTCTGCGAAGTGGGAATCGGCCCACGGCTTGAAAACTTTTTTCAGGATATCCTTGTAAACCGCTGTGTTGACTTTAACGCCAGCTTCGACGAAAACAAGTGGAGTTTTTCCTGAAGATGTGACTCTTCCCCAAACCATAATGGATTGAGGCTTTTTCGCACTTTCCTGAAGTCGTCCTTTAGCGGTAGCATAGGCAAGCGACTCCTCAGTAATCCTCTACTTTTGGGAGTTGGAGGCTAGATTCAGCGTGGACATCTTTTCGTCGCTAAAGAGGATGTCTCGAGCGCGTGCCACTGTGAATCCTTGCAGCAACCATTTTCATCTCCCCATTCCCCTCCTCTTCATCCGCTGATGCCTAACCTATTTGTACACAAATACGTATGGATTCCACAATGTTCAGTCAACATATCTCAGGCGAGTAAAGCAGAAAAATTTCGGAGAAAGAGCGAAAAAATTTATAAGGTGTTCAGGTGCACGGGTAATTTTGCCGCACCCTGTATTTATCAAAGTACGCAACTTGATGAGCGCTATCAAAAAGCGGCCGAAAAGGCATTTTTTGCGCTTTTCTGCCCAAAATCCAAAAGCTATTGTATTGTAGGCGCGTGTAGCAAAGCTGAAGAAGGCTCCGATTGCCACGGCACCCGACTCCAGACTCTTGGCCCGGATTCTTTAACGCAACCGGAGGTAAATTCTACCCCCACTTACCTCGCTGACCATTTACCCGCCACTTTCCCTGAACTTACCTCTTTTTTCTGATTCATGACGGCCAAGGCGAGGGTTTTGCTCCGCGGCCAATTTCTGACCCAATGTGCATCCCTCCGCTGGCCCGCTGGCATCAGCTAACAGCGAAGCCAAGCAGTCACACTGCTGATGGGACGGCGCTGGCACCGACACTAGCAGCACCGTATCTAGGGGAGATGAAATGTGAAATGTGAGATAAGGGGAAGAGGAGAGAGGGGGGGGGGGGGGGGGAGAGGGGTGGAAAGTAGTAGCATATTAGGCAGTAGGGATGCTATTGTAAATATGGACTTACATAGCTAATAATGGCTGCCATCCACCAAGTAGCCCTCATAGACAACACATGCCAAGGGAGGCTAAGGTGGCGGATGGGCATAGTCCACCCACGCAAATCGTAAATTACGATTTGCGTAGTGGACCGGGCTCATGGTGGCCCAAGCCGACCCACATTGCCACTAAAGGGAGCAAATCACATAACAATAAGTGACATTTTGGACCGCCATGGTCCACAGAGCCCAAAAAACCATAGAATTCAAGACTAATAGAGAAAAATGAAAGGCCAAACAACTCACCATAGGTCCGGCGAAAGACGGAGCAGGCGATGGCAACTAGGCGTCCCCTATTGAGCATTGACTGTGCGGCTGGCGGCCAGCTCAGAGCTGTCAATGGACCAGCGGAGGGTTGCACTGGGTCAGAAATTGGTCGCGGAGCAAAACCCTTGCCTTGAAGGTAAATGTTCCCCGACGCGTAGCATTTACCTCGACACTTACCCACGATTTTCCCCGCCGCGCGTTCATGAATCGCGCGTAAGTGGGGTGGGGGTAAATCTTGCACTTACCCGCCGGTAAACCGTTCATGAATCCGGCCCCAGGTTTTCCGCGCAGGCGAATCAAGCCTGTCATCCATCTGAAGAGGATAAAGCCTTGACTCGGGGAGCGGCACAGCAGTTAGCAGAAGAACAAGATATAATTTAATGGTGATGCGTAAGGTTCTTACTGGGAAAGCTATACTAAACTCATCCGGCTTTTTTGATGTACCCCTTGTTGCACTAGAGCTGGAACGGTAAAGCTTGCCGGCTCGGTCGCAAAACTAGGATCAGGTCAGATTTCTTCTCCTTTAGAACATTTCGCTCATTTGTACCTTTGATTAAAACAAGGCACTCGAAATGCCTAGTAATGAATTCAAGAGATATGTTGACCGAAGGCTTAAGAAGATGTAATTTCAATTTCAAGTATTTGCATACCTCCGCTCCTTTGCTTATGTTTTACTAGTTAGGTTTTTATACTGCCGCTTTTGCTTCACTTTTGCATATTTTTATCTATTCTTTTGTTGTCTTTTTCGAATGTTGGTTTTCATTTCCGTTTTTACAGCTGTTGTATTGAAACACGACTTCTGGGCCCGGATTTATCAAGCAGTGGGTATAGGTAGAGATACCGTAAGGGAATCATACCCACTACCAGCAATGGGTAGTGGCTACGAATCGTATTCATGAAAGGAATCAAGAGTAAGGCACAACTAGGCCTTTCGCGAAAGCAGATGATCTCACTGGAGCGCCATTTTGTCAATGGGGCGCGAATGAGTCTTGGGTATACGGAAGTACCCACAACGATCGGCGGGTTTTTTCTACCCACTGATATACCCCGATTTGGCGGGTAAGGTTTACCATGAATCGTGGGTATGTCCACATCGTGGGTATGTGTACCCCTAAAGCTAGCATACCCATGGGTATGCGCGTTGAAGAATCCAGGCCCTGGTCGCGTTTCGAAATAAATAAATAAGTAATTATTTAGGCTACATAGGCATTTGTATTGCCTCCACGGCATTCTGTAGGAGAAGAGTACGAAGCATATCCCATAAAGGACGTTACAGGTCTACTGAGACACCCAACTTGCCTTCTCTGTTATCCTAATGCCTTCGCAGTTGGGTTTGGGAGGAGTAGAGGTTTTACAAGTATTTTGACATCAACGATTGTGTCAGCGGCTTACTAAATGACATGAATTTAAAAGTGCCTTTTAAAAGTAAAAGTGTACAATATAAAAAGTACATATTTATATTTATAATAGTTATAATACATTTATATTTAATAAACGAAAATATTGGGAAACGACCTATTTGTGGACCGATGAGAAATGGATCGCATAGGCAACCATATACGATGGACAGCTCACTGGTTGGATGTGGACGAAGCTCCTAAGCACTGTTCGAAGCCAAGAAGGCGACGGTAACAGTTTGGTGGTGTGCTGCTGGTCTAATACATCATAGCGTTCTCAATCCTAGTAAAACGATCATGGCTGAAAGTATTGTCAACAACTCGACGAGATACACAAGAAACTCCAGCAAATGTATCCAGCATTGGACATCAGAAGGGGTCCGATACTTTTGCACGACAACACCAGACAGCACGTACCACCAGAAAGAAGCTTCATTTTCTGGGTAATGAAACTCTCGACCACCCACCATAGTCGTACGGCTAGTCGCTTACAGACTGATCAGACTGATGTTTTTTCACACATCTCGACAGCTTCCTTTTTGAGGGAAATATTTCAGGAACCTAATTGATGCAGACCATCTAGATCTCTGTAGTTCTACGCTGGAATAAATGAACCAGCTTGTCGTTGGCAAAAATGTGTAGGCTGTCATGGTTCTTACATATTTCGACCAATGAAGTCATGATTGATTTGAGAGATTCATATTTGAAGTTTGAGGTCAAAAAATGACAAAATTTGGTGACGACCTAGCTGCTGAACCATGTTCATGATGATGACAATAAAAACGGAGGCGATCATTAGTGACGTCCAAAAGTATGTGGACGTCACGAAGAAGCAGCATTACTCTATTCGGAGCACGAAGTTCATGTGCTTATTCTGATTTGCTGAGGATACCCCTTAAGACTGAGTACCTCGTTGTTAAGCACCATGGTAAAAATCAAGTCGGGCCTTGCTTGAAGAGAGAGAGCTGTAATTGAACACGTGTTTATGTTAACGAGCGTAGCTACGTCTGCTAGCGTTGTCGAGTGTGCAATAACAAACAGCTGAGCTTGGTGGTGATGAAGCGTGAATAACAGTGTAAGGTTTCTCGCGGCTTCTATTTCCTTCCTGGTGTTGTTCTAGCCGCCCATTAAGAACTTATTGGTGGACGTCGTCTTCTGAGCCACTGCAACTCAGCGACTTTCCGATTTTCTGTGCTCTGTGCTTTCCAACTTATAGTCGTATCCATTTTTGTGTATTGTCAGAGTCTTTGCCGATATTTGCAAGCTTTCTCATTAGTGAAACCTATCTTCTGTCCGTGGGAAGATTTTTGGGAAAACAAGAGACTGTGTGGGAAGCATCGCCCTTTAGTACAAATACTGGCCACGAGAGATACTTCGTTATTGCCAGGTATTGCCTTTTGTGGTTATTGCGGCTACTACGTAATATTGCCCTTATTGAGACATTGCTCGCTGAAATAGACAAGGATATCTCTATAGTTGTTTATTGTGAAGACGGAGGCAGGCCGTAGAACGGACGGTGATGACTGCTAGTTCGTGGTAGCTCCAGAAGATATTATAGAGGAGGGTCGTCT
Source organism: Heligmosomoides polygyrus polygyrus (assembly GCA_947396885.1). Classification (NCBI taxonomy): domain Eukaryota; kingdom Metazoa; phylum Nematoda; class Chromadorea; order Rhabditida; family Heligmosomidae; genus Heligmosomoides; species Heligmosomoides polygyrus. The sequence continues at coordinate 100,716,721 of OX377201.1, read as the reverse complement.
GTCCGACTGACTCGACCGTTCTTAAACTTGTTTTTTTTGTTTTTGTTTTCTGAGTAGTAGTTAAACAAGCCGATCTCCGTTGGTATGATAAAATCTTGTACATTTTATCATCTATAATATGGATTTATTTCTGCAGGAGAATTCCTCAAATCAGCGAGCTGATAACAAAAATCATCTTAAACTTAATCAGTGAACGTATAGAAAACTTTCCCACCATAATAATCTATGGTAGCGTTTCGCTGCAAGCTATCTGCCGGTGGAAAAAAACCCTCATCTGTGGGCAACATCAGTAGCCTCTTCAGATCGCTCAATGTCATGGAGTTGTGCTTCTCAGCACCCCTGTCCCTCAGGTTTTCCGTTTTTGTTCCGCAGCTCTCTTCATGTCCTACAGTACACCTCTCTAGCGATAGAATCACTACAGAACACCTTCAGTCCTCATGTGTAGCTTCACCTGCCATTCTCATCAGATGTGGCGCTAACCGACTAGCTCGTTTTTAGGTGCTTTCCGATCTTCTTCGCTGAAAAAATCTCCATCAATCTGGATCACACAAAAACAACCTTTCTAGAAATTGTCGCATCTAGACCTCCCGTTTTTTTGTCTGGTAAAACTAATCAGCAAATATCGAGTTGAAAAATTGTACAGATTCGAATGGTGCATATGACGTGGATTACCAAGACTCTTGTAACTTGCAACAACGGATTATACTGTGCTATGTCTTTCTTGATGCGGCATATGATGGGCCGTTGGTTGCTAATTCCTATGGGAGCATCTGTGTTTGAATGGATTCTTGTTAAAATGCTTACACTTGCTTAGCTTATAAGCGATGTCAGCAGATTAATCGGGAATAAAGGAGGATACAACTGGACCTCCTTGTCATCCTGGGCCCGGATTCATCAAGCAATGGGTATAGGTAGAGATACCATAAGGGAATCATACCCACTACCAGCAGTGTAGTGGGTAGTGGTACGAATCGTATTCATGATGAAAGGAATCAAGGGTAAGGCACAACTAGGCCATTTTGCGTAAAACAGAGGATCTCACTGGAGCGCCATTTTGTCAATGGGGCGCGAAGGGTCGCGGGTATATGGATGTACCCACAACGATCGGCTGGTTTTCTCTACCCACTGATATACCCACGACTTGGAGGGTAAGGTTTTTCATGAATCGTGGGTAGGTCCACATCGTGGGTATATCTACCCCTATATCCAGCATCCACGGATCTCCCTCGATAGAGAGCCTTCGGGCTCTCTTGTTAAGAGGGATCTCGGGCCGCTTGTCGCAGGGCCACGTGGCGCGTCCCCGGGTGGTGGATAGGGGAATTAAACGCGAACCAAATGCGACCGTGTACTGCCCAGAGACGCAGGTGGGATGCAGGGGATGGACTCCTTGCTCCTGCTGTGTCGGGTCGATGCGTTCCTTGTGCGTGGGAGCGGCATGTTCGTGCACAGTGTGCGTGGATGTGTCCGTGACTGTGCGGATTGTAACTGTGTCGGCTCGGCCAAAAGCTTGCACTCGGTAGACTGGGAGTACATGTAAGGCGATTCGAGGCCGCCTTAAGTCTCGCCCCGTCCATTCGGGCAGTCTGGCTGGCTGCCCGGAGTACCCCGCCCGCACGACAGAGCCTGACTAGCTACCCGTGTTGTATTCCAGTCAAACACAGCAGCACTAAAGGGCCTCATTCCCCTGACCCCGAAAGAGCCCCCATTTCTGCAGCGATGGGAAGGACGAGTACGGAGAGGCTGCTAAAATCTCAGGGCCTAACCAGGCTGCGCAAACTGAGAAGGACTAGGATGACGATCTGTACTTACAACGCCCGCACGCTTGCGTCCGAAGCATCCGTCGAGGACCTGATGGTGCAAGCCAGGAAGATCAAGTACGACGTCATCGGACTGACCGAGACGAGAAGACACCACCCCCTACACGCCGCCCACGACTCCGGAGAAGAACTGTTCCTCGGAACATGCGACAGCAGGGGAGTAGGCGGCGTTGGTGTCCTCGTCAACACGCACTTGGCCATGAACATCGATTCGTACGAGTCTCTGAATAGCCGAATCGGACGTCTGCGACTGAAGCGATGTGGCTCCGTGCCAGCCTTGACTGTGTTCGTCGCGTATGCCCCAACATCCGACTACGACGACGAAGACGTCGAGGCCTTCTACGTGGAGCTGGAGAAGTTCTATAAGGAAGATCACACCTTCTACAAGGTGATCGTCGGCGACTTCAACGCCAAGATCGGGCCACGAAGGTCGCCGGAAGAACTTCACATCGGAACCCACGGTTTGGAGTGGAACGAGCAAGGTGAAAGGCTGTCTGAGTTTATCATGTCGACCAAGACCATCCATGGAAACTCGCAGTTCCAGAAGCCTCCCTCCCTACGATGGACCTGGGAATCCCCCGGTGGCCAGTTCCACAACGAGATCGACCACATCATCTTCAATCGCAAGTATTGCCTGACCGATGTCTCCGTTGTCCCCAAGTTCTACACGGGATCGGACCACCGCCTCCTTCGCGCGAGGTTCCGCTTTTCGCGTCAAGGAGAGAAGGCCGCGAAGTTCAAGAAGAGGAATCCCAGAACGACCATCAACTGGGATCTCTACACCTCTCTTGTCGGCCTTTGGGAAGATGCCGTCATGGACAACGTCGACGAGGAATACGATCGCTTCGTGCACCATCTCCACGATAGTGCTAAGGGAGCCGAGAGCTTGAAGACCACCAAGAGACGCCTGTCTCCGGAAACTCTCGAGCTGATACGCCAGCGTGGAGCAGCACGAGCGTCAGGCAACTACCAACTGACGTCCGAGCTTGCAAAGCTATGCAGAGCGGCGATAAAGGAAGATCTCAAGGAGAGAAGGGCGGAAGTGTTGGCTGAAGCAGCAGAGGCAGGGCTGAGCATTCGCAATGCCCGCCGGAACTTCGCCAACTTCAAGACCAAGATGACCGCTCTCCGACGTCCTGACGGAACCATCACCTCTTCCAGAAGGACCATGGAGAAAGTCATCCACGACTTCTACTCCGATCTCTTCGATAGCCACGTCCACCTGCCCCCATGCCATCTTCCGCAGGATGGATACGTCGTTCCCTCTGTTCTCCCTTCCGAGATCCGACACGCCATCTCGTCGGTGAAGAAACGTACAGCACCCGGTTCTGACAGGATCAGAGCTGAACACCTGAAGAACCTCCCGCCAGCGCTCATCAACACCCTGGCGCGGCTCTTCACACGCTACCTGTCCGAATGCAAGGTTCCATCTCAGTGGAAGACCAGCAAGACCGTTTTGCTGTACAAGAAGGAAGACGTGCACGACATTGGCAACTATCGCCCGATCTGCCTGTTGTCCGTAGTCTACAAGCTGTTCACTCGAGTCATCCTGAATAGGATTAGTAGAACGCTGGACGAAGGACAGCCATGCGAACAAGCAGGATTTCGGAGAGGATTCAGCACGATCGACCACATACACACCATTACGAAGCTCATCGAAGTGTCGCGAGAGTACAAGCTGCCGCTGTGCCTTACGTTCATTGACCTGAAGAAGGCATTCGATTCCGTCGAGACTGAAGCGGTCATGGAAGCCCTGCTCACCCAGGGCGTTCCTACTCAGTACATCAGAGTTCTTCGAGAGTTGTACAGTGGATTCACGACCAAGATCTCACCATTCTACAACGACGTCGTCATTGACGTGAAGAGAGGGGTTCGACAAGGGGATACCATATCCCCGAAGCTCTTCAGCGCCACCCTCGAAAACGTCATGCGCGAACTAGAATGGGAAGACATGGGAGTGAAGGTCGACGGCCGGCAACTGCACCATCTTCGCTTCGCTGACGACATCGTGCTCATAACACCGAGCATCAGTCAGGCGGAACGAATGCTGGCCGACTTCGATCGTGTATGTGGAAGCGTTGGACTGCAGCTGAATCTTACGAAGACGATGTTCATGAAGAACGGATGGGTTTCTGATGCCCCATTCTCGCTCAACGGAACGAGCATCTCCGAATGCTCCAGCTATGTGTATCTGGGTTGCGAAGTCAACATGACCAACGACCTAGCACCAGAGCTGAGCAGGAGGAAACGAGCGGCTTGGGGAGCTTTCAAGAGCGTCGAAGAAGTCGTGAAGAAAACGAAGAACGTCCGACTCCGTGCCCACCTATTCGACTCCACTGTTCTTCCTGCCCTAACATACGCCTCGGAGACCTGGGCTATACGAAAGCAGGATGAACACGCGATCAGCGTCGCGCAGCGTGGAATCGAGAGGACGATGCTCGGAGTGACACGACTCACGCAAGTGAGAGAAGGCCTCCGGAGTTCCGAGCTTCGCCGACGTTCGAAGATCAGAGACGCTGTCGCATGGGCCAAGTCGTCGAAAATTAGGTGGGCCGGCCACGTAATGCGATTCGCAGACACCCGCTGGACGAGAGCCGTCACAGATTGGATTCCGCGGGATGTCAAAAGAACACCAGGACGCCCACCAACGCGTTGGTCGGACTTCTTCGTGAAAGCCCTGAACGACCGATATGACGCTCTTCGTGTCCCTCGAGCGAGGAGGATCCATTGGACCACTCTGGCACGCGACAGGGACGAATGGAGACGCTGCTGGCGCCCGCTCGAGCAAGTCGATGATCAACGGGACGACAGGTGATACAGGTGATATCCAGCATACCCATGGGTATGCGCGTTGATGAATCCGGACCCTGGTGCATCGGCCAAAACAAAAAGGTAAGTTAAGAACCTCGGAGGGGTTCACCACCCACAGAGGTGAAGTCGAGCCACCCACAGAGTTCACCGCTCGCAGAGGTGAATACAAGGAACCCGCAGTGGTTCCTCTGAATCCGTTGAGTGCGAAGAGAGTTTTGATTGTTTGATGTGGACCAGTCATAACAGCCAGAACATTCCGGCCAACCTAATAATAATAAGTAATAATAAGTATTCCAATAAGTATCACATCAGTTCTAGCGTTTGAAAAAATCGTTAAGAAACATATTCTAAGGCATTTTGAAGCCAATAAGATAATCTCAGATAACCAATTTGGATTTTTACCAGGTAGATCTGTTGAAACTTCAATGCTTACTTCTCTCAGTGACTGGACTGAAGGAATGGAAAGTAAGAACCGCGTTGATGTGGTATATTTTGACTTTTCCAAAGCTTTCGATAGAGTCCCGATACCACAATTACTATGCAAAATGAGCATGGTCGGTATTAACCCTATGGTAATTAATTGGACGCGCAGCTTCCTTACTGGAAGGACATATCAGGTTAAAGTTGAGGGAGCATTTTCCTCCGTTTTTAATGCGTGTACTGGAGTTCCACAAGGCGGAGTGTTCTCTCCTCTCCTCTTCCTTATTTATACATATGAACTTCCAGACACAGTTTCCAGGTTTGGAGTCACATGCAAAATGTATGCAGATGATTTAAAGATTTATAAAATTGTCAAAGAAGACCAAGACTCTATTTGCGCTCAAACAGCTATTGACTACATTTCCAATTGGGCGAATGAGTGGAAACTACCACTTGCACCTGAGAAATCCTGCTGTTTAGTAATTGGCGGCCGAAATGTTGTCTCTCTCCCTGACTACAAACTACAGAATTCAACACTTAGAGTAGTTGACGAAGTTCGTGATCTTGGATTTTTAATAGCAAAAATCTGAATTTTGACGCTCACTACAAATCTCTGGTGAAAATGGCAAATTTTCGCACTTACAATATTTCCAAAGTTTTGAAGAGCAATAATCCTGATCTCCTTCTGCGGGCTTATAAATCATATGTGCGGCCGATAGCTGAATTCGGAACAACTGTGTTCAACCCTCAAGAGGAAAGACATTGACATGCTCGAAAGAATTCAGAATAATTTCACTCGCAAAGCAGTAATGAGATGCTTTGGCATGGACTACTCGCAAATCCCAAATGGCCGAGAAAGAAACAGGATGTTGGGATTGAAGTCTCTTGAATGTAGAAGGCAATTATTCGATCTCAAGATGCTTTTAAAGATTCTCACCCAAAAGGTGCACATAAACCTGTGCATATTTTTCCGAGGCCATCTGTCTAGAACAGGAGAGGTAAGCTTCAGCTATATGTGCCGGTAGCGAAGACCACAGTCAGATCAACATTCTTGACCTATTGAAGCTTGCGGGAGTTCAACTTATTACTAGCCCAAAACGAGAATCTCTTAGGATTATCTGAGCATTCGCTCGCTTGATTGTTGTCCAGCGTTGCATTGTTATAACTGTTTCCGTTCTCATTTATTCGTGCCTTCTTAGTCCTCAAGTTTGAGTTATTAATGTTTGTGTTGTTTTTTGTTTCTTGTTATATGCGTGGCTACCACCATGCTGTGAATAAATAAATAAATAAATAATAGTGCCCTTTGAGTGTCAGCATTTACCCGTGACCATAGTGTTCTCTTCATTCGTTAAGCCGGTTCAGCAGATGTGACGTGTGAGGTGCGTGTGAGGATTCGTCTCCTGGTGACTTACACAGTTCCGTGAGACAATCCCAGTTCCTTCTCAAGATGCACTTCCAAGCGTTGTCTTCGTGCGAAAATGCGTCCACATGCTGCACGCTGCACTCACTTTCACGTAACCTGTCTGGGTTACCGTAGTCCCCATCGCACTTCATTCTGATTCCCAGTGGGACTCGTTTTTTAATGAGGTCAGATTTCCTTTATGCAATCCCCAGTCCTTTCAGGGCATCAGTCAGTGAAAGAGTTGTTGTGTCGTGTGTCTTGTTAGAAACTACTGTACCTCTCATCGCTATTGAAGCCCAGCATGTTCGGTCGGCATCTAGTCGAGTGTCTCAAACATCGCGTCGGCACAGCCATGGGATGCGTGACGAGCTAGAAAAACACACTTATTAAAACTGGGGTGTTTGTTTCATGATGCCGTGATGCCGTTGTCTTCACACCCTTGTTTACGCTCCAAGACCAGCTATTCAACACCAACTATGGAAGACGCCGGCAATCTCGTATGTCTACTGAATCATATTTCGCCTGACAGCTCCAGCTAGTGTAGCCTGATTCACATTCCGTTACACTTTTTTACTGATATCGTGCTCTTCACAGACGCAGAGAAAATGTTTTAAAACAGAATCTAGGACAGATCCACAATTGTCTATTAAAAATACAGATTTGATATGCAGAACAATACGTCATCCATTGAAAAGTGTAAGAATAAAAGGATGAAGGAAATCGCGAAAAAAACACCTGTTTGGAATACGCCGCGTATTCGATTTCTACCAGATGCCGAAGAGTATATTCTCTACCGGCACCTTAAGGACTTCAACCTAGTTATCGGCGTACAAGAAAATTTTCTCGATAAGTCTTACCTCATTTCAAACATCTGATGCTCGAAGAAGTAGTACGTAGTTTCTGTGCTTCTGGCACCTTTTTTTCTTACGACAACTTGATCTTGTTGGTTTTGTTATAAATTCCGCGTTACTCGTGTATTTTTTCTGTAATTTTTGTTAAAGGATGAAGGACGGCGTTACTCAATCCCTTTTGGGATGCGCCACGCATCCTACTTCTACGGGACGTCGAGTAAGCGATTTGAATGCGTATTTGGCCATACAATGACTTGCGGTGGTCTGGTGAGGTACGAGTCAGTGCTTTATCCTTCCCAGACAAGTCCGGTACCGATTCACCGACCCCGGAGGGATGGAAGGCTTGGCTGGCCTGGGCGAGAAATCCGAACCAGGAGCCTGGTATCGGGTGCAGCCGACAGTCGGCGCCTCCTCTGACTGCGCTACACGCGCCCCTAATTTTTGTTATGTAATAAATAATAAATAACGAATAATTAATTTATACATATACAAATACCATTTGCCGGACTGGAAAAATTTGGTGCTTTTTTGTTTTTGAAAAGGAAAAATAAGTTGGACACTCTTCTATGAACGCTTGACGCTTTTGAAATCAAACGGAACATCTTCGAAATCAAGAAAACATACTTCTACATTGAAAAGCTTTTCAAGAGAATTAAAATGATTCTTTGTTTAAGGAAAATTAAGCATGAGTTTCTTTGAAAATGTTTAATTCACCTGCCCGCCCCAACATTCAACACACTGTTTGAAATTTTATAAAAAGTTCATTGTTAAAGTGCAGAGTTAAATTTTGCTTGAAAGTGCAGAGACTTACGACAATTCACTCTATTAAAAGAAGAGATCGCGCCATGCACTCGACCAACTCGTCGCAATTTTATTTGATTGATAGCAAAAATTTTGTTTGCTATCGCTGCCTTTCTGCGGTTTGAAACAATGTTCAACTCGTTATTTTTTCCTAAGAGGTAAAAATGAAATATAAAATCTCAAACAGCGTCTCCACTTATTGGGACGGGCGAATTAGAAGATTTCAAAAAACAAGCTGTGCTGACACAACGATGTTTTGTAGCGATCAAAACATCTAGCGCCACGCGGGACTCAAACCCAGAGGGAGGTGCGGGTTCGAGTCCCGCCTGGCGCTAGAAGTTTTGATCGCAACAAAACATCTTTGTGGCAGCTCACAACCTTGATACCAGCCATTTGAGGTGTAAAGAAACTGGTTTGAATCGTTTCTATCACGACCATCAGCTTAACTGGCTCCATGCTGATATCAGCGGCCAGCTCAGCCCGGATACGGGTGAGTGCTGATCGGTCCCACGAGGTGTGGATGTTGCGTTCGATCAAACGGCGCCCGGTGGTGTAATGGCGTGGAACATTCTCGCCCGGTCAGAAGGAGGTGCGGGTTCGAGTCCCGCCTGGAGCTAGAAGTTTTGATCGCAACAAAACATCGTTGTGACAGCTTAGATACCAGCCACTTAAGGCTTAAAGAAACTGATTTGAAGCTGTGCTGAGTTCTCCTTGAACAAAAATTACTCAGACCATTCCGCGGAGCCCGAGTTCAATCCAAACAAAGTTGAGACTCGTGTGCAATTTTATTTGAAAAGTGTCCAATTTGATGTGAAAATTGTATATACGCTCTGTACCATTTTTCGAATAAAAGATTAAGGACGGCGTTACTCAATCCCTTCTGGGATGCGCCACGCATTCTACTTCTACCTGATGTCGTGGAGGCGACATGAATGCGTATTTGGCCATACAATGACTTGCGGTACAGCCGATGAACACGCCAGCGCTTTATCCTTCCCAGACAAGTCTGGTGCCATTTTGCGGACCCCGGAGGGATGGAAGGCTTGATTGGCCTGGGCGAGAAATCCGAACTAGGAACCTGGTATCGGGTGCAGGCGATTGTCAGCGCCTCCTCCAACTGCGCTTCACGCGCCCATATCCGGATGTGATTGGTAAATTGTTACCAGACTTGTCAAAAAATGATAAGTTGACGACTATTGGGTAGCTTCTGCAGTTCACTGTGTAGGTTGAATGCTCAAATTCCCTGCACTTTTCTCCGTCTCAAAATTACATGACGTACGGGACGCGCATGGACAAGTCTCTAACGCTTTTTTGGTTACTGCTGAAGAGGCGCCACAGCTTTTTGTTTTTATTGTTATTGTACTACCAGCTTCCTATTTCTTCCCATTCTTGCTCTGCTCATGACTTGTTCTCGTTCCTGTTTTTTGGAATTTTAACGTATAAATAAAAAATAAATAGTCCCGCAACAGAATTACATTATGTTATGCATTCTAGAGAAGGACTGGTTTACGCACACTTTTACGCTTTATCGTTTTTAAGGGCCACACGTGCAAACATACCTGAAGAACAAAGCGAGAAACGCGTGACGCGTGCGTGTTTCTCGTTTCATTCAGGCGAACCTCGTCGTAGCTGCGTATAAATTTCTACAAACTCGGGTAGCGTCCTTTCACGACAGGGACTCGCACCGAACTTCTCGGTGGTCGACGCACAGGTCCCAAACTATTATGTTGGTGCATTTTTGATGTAATTTTTGTCCACAGTTGGGTTTATTCGAGATTTCTTGAAGACGCTTTAGGGAATTCTCGGGATGTCTGCAATATCGCGTGGTAGATTCTAGAAGCTTCCAAGAGAAGGGTACATAGGGTCTGTTCATACTTCGCGTGGTGCTGCTGAGAGTCCAGTTCAATACTGGACTTTCAGAGGCCTCTAACTCCTTGGGTTTTAGGACTTTGCAAAAATAAAACATACCTTTCTACTATACGAAGGGCAGAGATTCGCGTCGTTGTATTCATTTTTACCATTCAGACGTCGCCTGAAACAGTTCCCTGGTTAGTTATGCAGCCCACTAAGTACAGAAAGATTTGTTGAAAATGCAATTAAAATTCTATCGCTGGAATGTTAATAAGTCGTCGGCGCACGATTATCGTGTGCCTGGTGCGTGGACCCAATCCATTTTTTGTAGAGTGTGGACCCTGACATGACATCGTGTCACACGGTCCCACACTGCCGACAAGGTTTGGCATGTCGTTAACGTTTTAGCGTTTAGGAAAAATAGCTTTCCAAATTTTTGATATGTGTTTTTTGCAAAACAAAAAAATAAAAAAAACAAAAAATAATTTTAATTTTTTTTATTTTTAAAGTACGTTCAGCGGACTATTACAGGTGACGAATAGAAGCATCCTGAAATAAGCAGCTCCAAGTGAGAATATGTATATCTTACCGGGAGGTTAGACCTGTATTTTTGTCGATTCGTTGATGTGCTTGGGGGCTCTCCCAAGAAACTTCTATTTAGTTCCAAAATGCATTATTTTCAAAAATTCAAATGCGGATTTTTTAAGGAAAAGCCCTTATCGGGAGGATGAGGCCTGTAGCACTAGTAAAGACAAAGGGTAAATGTGATACATTTACGGAGAAAAAGGTCCGTTAAAAATTCCGTTGAATTTCCAAAAATTTCCATTAAGTCGCTAAGCCAGGTATTAACAATAAATGCCGCTAGTTCGTTAAATTCGTTAAATCGTTATCGGCTAAAAGTGAACCCTTGTTAGAAGATCGCAGCCGATCGGACCAACACTGCATCTAGGCTCGGCACGACTACCGAATGCGTCGTCAATGAATCGAAGTTTTTCAGATGAAAACGGAACCGAAAATTCTCTTCTCCGTTGTTTGGAAATCATAACGCATGATCTACTGGCTGCTGTTGGACTACAATCGCTCCGTCAATGTCAACGTCTACACAAAACGGCTCCAGAAATTGGCCGACGCTCTGAAGGAGAACGGCGGAAAAGTCTCGAAGTCGCTCTCCTCCTCGACAATGTGAGACCGCGTACGGCGAAGTAAACTAAACTTTTCCGGAGAAGACTGGCTGGACGACCGCCTGCCTCATCCACCGTACAGTTCTGTCATGGCACCGTGCAGATCACTGCCTTTTCAGAGCCCTCAAACAGGATCTGCGCGAGAAAAAAAATTCGATAATTACGAGCTCAGAAAAATGAGATTGTCCCCTTTTCTGACTTTCAGCCTCGTTCATTTTGGAGCAAGGACCTTGCCTAGGAAACGGCTTACCATTGTCGACACTAACAAGAATTAGATTGTTGGTGGAGGGCAATCAGATCTTCATTATTTTCTTGCACTTGGAAGCCAACCACTAAATCTGAGAAATTACTTTTGGCTAATTCGATTCGTCAATTCGCCTCATGAGGACGCTTTCATGTCGATTTCCGTCATGCCGTTCATCAAACGTTATTCACCTGTCGCCGCCGTTCCCTTTGTCTGGCATTTGGTTACCAAATGGTTCCGCATTTATATTGACATTGGCTTCCGATCTTCATGGCGATTTCGTTGAGTCCATTACGCGAAGATTTTCTTTCTTTTCGAAACATTTCGTGCGGAAACTATTTATAGAAACCTACTGTTTCAATTTCTTTTCAGATCAGCATCAATGAAAGGAAGTCACAGCGAGCCGATCGTCCCGAAAAATCAGCTGACTCTTACTTCGCATGAGATCCGCTACCTCAAATACTCATGGGAAATGTGAGAACTCTATCAGTATTTTTTTGTTTGTTTTTCACGTATTTTCAAAGCGTGACTGCACCTAATTGTCCTTAATGACTCAAGAATTTATTAAGGCGATAATTGAGGTCTTTATAATGAAAATGATATGCGAATCCTTAGTAAAATTTAAAAAATAAACTAGACTAGTAGTATTTATCTATTTAAAGACGTGGAATGTGGTCATGTGAATTTAGCCAGAAACCAAATGAAAGTAAACATGAACAAATAACTACAAAGTAATGCCTGAACAAACAATGGACAGATAACTACAAATTACATGGTGGAGCAAAATAACCCGTGCACCTAAACATTTTAAATTTTACCCGCATTTTTCCCCAAAAATTTTCCGCTTCATTCGCCTAATATGTGTTGAATGAACATTGTAAAACACATTTGAGTACTCGAGTGCAAAATGGTTAAACGTTGTTCCAACCTACGAAGTGCTATTATCGAACTTCATAAGGCCGGCAAGCAAGCGAGAGATACTGTGAAGATCATTTCCGTGCCCCGAAGATCGATTCAGGATACAGTAAAACGCTACAAGGAATTGAAGACCGGAGCGGATAGAAAAGGAAGGAGGCGTTCCACGACAGCTAGCAACCGGAAAATGTAAAACTCACGAGAGAAAAAATCCGGAGAAAACCCAATAGATCGATACGCCAGATGGCAAAAGACGTAGGAATAAGCTAAAAGTCAATAAGGAGGATAGACAGAGGAAAGCTTAGAAGTTCCCTTATCGTCTGCAGAATCGCCAACTCCTGCAGAATTGGACACAATGATGACGGGGAGAGACGGAAAGATGCAAAAGGTTGTTGCAACGATTCACGGTGGTACGCGCATCGTCTTTAGCGATCAAAAGATTTTCACGTTGAATCCAGTATTCAACTCCGAAAATGAGAGGATCATTGGGGACTCGCTTGCTGATGCTACCGCCAAAAGGCGACTTCAGGAAAGTTGCGAAACAACTTCACTCCATTGTGGTTTGGGGAGGAAGTCCCGTCTTCAGAAAAAACTCCAACAGTTTTCGTCGAAGATGACGTGAAAATCAACGCAGCGGTTTACACGGTTATCCTGGAAAATGTCCTCAAGACGTGGGCTGATTTGAAGGAGGCTACTGGTACTTCGAACAAGATTCTGCTCCGGCACACAAAGCGAAGGTGGTCCAGGACTGATGTGCCGAGCAGCTGCCTGACTTCATCACACACGAATTTGGAACTCTCTTAAAGAAGCGCTTTTGAAATCCCGGGACGAAATTGATGAACCGTACCAGCGTGCCACCTGCGAAGCCTTTGTCGAACGTCTGAAGGACTGTGAACAGGCTGAAGGCGATCATTCCGAAAACTGTTAGCATGCTTTGGATTGTCATGTTTGTAGTAGATAATTTTGATAGTTAGAATTGATTTGCGAAGTTTGATTTCAAAATGCCATTGAATTTTCAGTGCACGGGTAATTTTGCCGCACCCTGTAATGTCTGCCAAAAGTACAATCAGGAACATGATCCAGAAAAAAAAAACTAAAAGTTGACAATAACAGGTCATTTTGCTGTAAGTTTACGGAAGGCCTACGGAAGGACAACCCCAACGACATTTTGGCATCAGTTAGTAACCTGAGGTTCCTATAGGTGAAGAAATTTGTCCTAACTTTGACTTCGACTTTGCAACGTTAGGCCGTACTTTACCTCTCATAGGTCTAGTCAACGGTACACCGAAAAACGAAATTGGATTTATGGAGAACCAGTAAGTTAGAATTTTGAGCATTATAGTCAGATCAGCTTTTCTTCTACTAACCAGCGTCGGAAGGCCAAGTGTTTTTGCCCCTTCTGGCCACTGGGCAGCTGCAAGTAAGTGACACAATAAATCTCAAGTATAGCTTTCGGGCAAAACAGCTCTGAACGCTTTCCAAGAGCTCGATGTCCTTCTTTTTGCAAGGGTTTCGAACAGTTATTCTGAACCTCAATATCAGTCAAACATGGGATTTATGAACCCGAAAATACACTTGGCGGTCTTTCGATTGTATTGGGGGGGGGCAAAAGTAATGAGACAAATTGAAAAAAAATCTTCATCTCTTTATAACTCAATTAGAACTCAACGATGCTGAGGAATGTATTTGCCATTAAGGGCAACGGCCTTGCTGCCATCGCCCAGCCAACTTCCTGATCCCATCCTTCCAAAACTGCTTGGGTCTGGTGTTAATCAACTGCTCGATATGGTTGTCAAGCACTGCTTGGGTTCTTGTGTCCCTTCCGACTAGGAAGTCCTGTAGGCTCAAGTAGTAGTGGTAGTCGCATGGAGAGATGTCCAGCGAATACGGTGGATGAGGCATGTGAACGTAGCCCAGCTGGCCAAGCTTATCCGTGGTTACTTGTTCCCGATGGGGTACGGCGTTGGCGAAGAGGAGAACCTTCTTGAAGCTCTGCGAATGAATAAGAGCGAGTCGCCGGCCCATCTCTTCTATTTCGTTCACCATGGCCTTGAAGTTCATAGTAGTGCTTTTGGGAAACAGCTTCCGGTAAACCGATCCATGGGCGCAGACCCAAAAGCTCCAAAGGTGCTTCTCGCTGTGAGCATCTCGCCGAACGAAGGTCGGTAACAGGTCACCAGGCCTCACCCAGACTCGCTGCTTGGCAGGGTTAAGGCAGAAGACGTACTTCTCATCTTGCGTGAATATTGAGCCCAGGCTGCTCGGGGTTGGGAATTGGGGGAGATTTGCGCGACACAGGTCGACTCGTCAGATGGGGTTTCAGCATGAGACAGGATGGGGTTTTGGCATGCTTCTGGAAAGGGCGGAAGTGGTGACTTCTCAGGTGGACTTCAGTAAGTAGCATACAAACATACAAATACGACAAGCACGAAACCAAACTTCAGCCACGAGATATATGGACACGGCATGGGGTGTCTCATTACTTTTGCCCCCCCCCCCTAAGGCCCCTGTTATACTCCCGCAGGACCTTCCGCCAGACGTCCGCGGACGGATGGTGCACCGCGGACGGTCGTCGCTGTCCCGGGGCGGCTAGCGTCGCATCGGAGCGCGTTTCCCGCGCCGAACTCCGCGGGACGACAGCCTTCCGCGGTGCACTGCTCCGCGGACGGCTGCCCTCCCGCGGGCGGGAAGTATAACACCCCTCTCGTCGTCTGTCGGCGGCGATCCGCGGACGGCGGGCGTGGCGGGCTGCGACGAGTGGCCCGGCGCAGAGTCCTGACGCGATTTCCGCCCATCCGCGGAAGTTCCCTCGGGAGTATAACAGGGGCCTAATAGAAGCCTGAAGTGTAGATGCTATAGTTCGCTTTCCTCACAAGTGTCCTGTAGTGACTGCTGAAGTCCAGGTTAGTATTAATCAGAAAACCTAGGTCTCGAGCTACTTGCTTAAAAGGCATGAGTCTTGTGGGGTGCAGTTCGTATGGAACCGATGTCTCAGCCTAGTAGATCACTTACTATTAAATCTATTATGATAAGCCTGTTTTGAAAGCACAACCTTATCTAAGACTGCCTAAACACTGAGATACCTAAATATGTTCCTGTGCAATTTGAGCTGCAGCTTTTGAGTAATAAGCCCAGCACTAACAAGAGACGTCCGCGAACTTAATCCCTTGTTGTAGGGCATCTAGCAAAAAGCACAGTAGTGAGGAACATTTTTGCTGTGGTCCACTCGATGTTCCAAAAAAATTCAAAATTTTGTCGCCTAGTAAACCCGTTTCAATTTGCAATGGGCTCGAAAGGAATGGAGACCATGAAGTTAATCCGTGCGCGAAAAATTCTGACTCACATTCAGGTAAAATTTGAGAAGCTTAGAATCTTTTCAAGCTTGATACAAAATCCGTGAATGTTTAGAAGAATAAGGGCTTATTGCCCTCTAATTACGACACTGATTGTGTGTATGCACACGTTAGTTTTCTGCTCCTTATATATCCACACTTTTCGAATCAATTTCCTTAAACTTGTGTCTAACCTTTTGCCTTTTCATACTCAATCTTTCTTATCTTTTTTCTTCCGTTCTCCCTTCTATTTCATCTTATTATCTCTTTACACAAAAATAGATCTTAAAGATAGCCTATTATAACCTGGATAGCCTCCTCTTCTTCACTGAAGAGCCACGGGAGGACCTTACAAGGTAAGGTTTTCAACTGAAGGTGAGCTATTACTATGCTATTTTGATAGGATGTAGCGCCATGTGAGCGGAGTCCAGAATCACAGTTAGATTGCCTTGTTTTCTTGCTGAACGCTTACTGAATACCGGAAAAAGGGGCGTGTGCGCAACAATCATCAACCCCTACGACATTCCCCGAGAAGTGCATCGGTGGCGCAGACGGAAGGAGTGCCGCCTTATAGATGCACACCAACAGTGTTCTCAGTTGGAGCGCGTACTGCCAGTGCTTCTGCACATATTATTTAATTTGTTGTTAATAACTTTCTCATGATCGCAGGAGTCGATTTTAGACCATCAATGCTTACAACAAAACAAGGCTGTCTATTTGCCCCCCTCATGTGTGCTAGTTTTTTCTCGTGGGTGGCATTCGTTACGTCGATGTTCTCCTAGGACCCTTCCCTACACCCACGGATTACGCGATGAACGAACAAGAAGTGGCCATTCCTTGCCAGGGAGAAGACTGTTCCTCAATGGCTTTTGTAAGATGCTCCTGGTGTGACATGCGCTTGTGTTTTACTTGTCCCACAGTTTTGTGCCATAGCTGTTGACTAAAAGGGAAGAGCAATAAGACCTTTTGTTTCCAGAGATGGTGCAGATACGCATCGCTGAAAAACTAGCAAATATGAAGGCGCAAATAGACAACCTTGGTTTGTTGTAAGCATTGGTGGTCTAAAATTGACTCTTGTGATCATGAGAAGGCGTAATAACAACAAACTGATATGGGCAAAAATACTGGCAGCATGCAGATTCGAACTCAAAAGGCTGCCGACGTGCTCCTATGAGGCGGTACTCCTACCAACTGCGCCGCCGAGGCACATCTCGTTGGATGTCGTAGGGGTTGGTGAGCGTTCCGCACACGTTTTCACACCTCTTTGTTTCTGGCCTTTCAAAAAGCGTTCAGCAGAAACTAACTGTAATCCAGGGCTCTGCTCACACGGCCCTACATCCTGTCATACTTTTAGGTTGCAACGAAATAAATGGCACTGAACCCCTGTAAATTTAAACAGTTAATATCTCGGCTTGTAGGCAAGTTTATTAATCGAAATAAAAACCTTCTGATTCTACACATCTTTGCCAACGTGACACATGCTTTTTTTATCCCAGTAGCATAAAAATCAGAAGTTCTAGAATTGACGAAATCTTCGAATTCACATTCAGCATCCTGTTGGTATTTGAATATTTTCCCTACCAAGAAGTCGCCAAGATGCTTGAAGAAATGGTAGTCTGTTGGGGAGAGGTCGGGAGAAAACGGAGGATGTGGTAGAGTTTCAATGCTCAGCTCATTCAATTTCTGCAACGTCATTCGTGCTACATGGGGGCGAGCATTGTCGTGCAGGAGGAGAACTCGCCTTCGGTTTACCAAGGCCGGCCGGATATCCTTCAACTTTTTCATCATTTCTTCAATTTCAATGCAGTACTTCTCTGCCGTGATGGATTCACCGGAAGGGAGGAAGCTGTGGTGAATAATTCCCAGCGAACACCACCATACTGTCACCATTACTTTCTTTTGGTGCAATTCCGGCTTCGCAAAAACCTAGGGGCTCTCATCGCTGTCCACCCACTGTGCCGATCGTCGCCTGTTGTCGTACATCATCCATTTCTCGTCACAGGTTACGATGCGATCAAGGAATGGGTCCGTTTCGTTCCGTAGAAGCAGTGCGGACGAGATCTCATATCGTCGGTTTCTTTGCTCCTCAGACAGCTCGTGAGGCACCCATCTTTCCAGCTTTTTGGTCTTTCCAATTTCCTTCAGATGCCGGGCAGCTGTGTTGTGACTGACGCCAAGAACCTTCGCTATCTCCCTGGTACCTTTGTGTGGATCCTCCTCTACCACATCTCTCAGCTTGTCCTCATCAACATCACTATGCCTCCCACGACCTTCATGTTCTTCCAAGCTCTCATCTCCATTCCGGAACTTCCGATACCAACGATACGCCGTCCGAATTGTGGAACATCCTTGACCGAATGCGGCGTTGATCTTCTCGTCCGCCTCCTTAGCTGTAGTGCCCAGCTTGAATTCATACAAGTAAATGCCTCGGATTACCCTTTTGTCCATCTGCAAAAAAGTCAATAAAACTCTAAAGTTTTCCCACTTTTACATAGAAAATTTGGTACTCGCCGGTAGAGCAAAGTTTGCGCTTCTAAATGATATGCCACATGTTACGGTTTGTTCTTGATCAAACGCGTAAAGACGCGCCAAAAAATGGCGCGAGCCAGTGCCATTTAATTCGTTACAACCTAATAGCATCGCAAAAGCTCACCTTCAGAGGAAGCCTTTTCTTGTTAGAACAAACGTTCTTCTTAAGGCAGCGCGAAACGAGTCTTTTCATGTTTTTGAATTCCTTATATAATAGGATGTGGTATTGTTTTATTCTTCATAATTTGAAATATTGACATTCCACACCTTTCTAAAAAGGATAAAGTATAAAGGATGGCGCCACTCAATCCCTTCTGTGATGCGCCAGCGCATTCTACTTCTACGGGACGTCGTGGAGGCGACATGATTGCGTATTTGGCCATACAATGACTTGCGGTGGCCAGCCGATGAACAAGTCAGCGCTTTATCCTTTCCAGACAAGTCTGGAACCAATTCATCGACCCCGGAGGGATGGAAGGCTTGGTTGACCTGGGCGGGAAATCCGAACCAGGAACCTGGTATCGGGTGCACGCGGCAGTAGCGCGTCCTCCGACTGCGCTACACGCGCCCGCGTTTGTTGTGTTCTATATTGTATATTGTTTTAGATTACACAATTTAAAGTGAGCGATTTAAAGTAAAGCGGCAAAATGACCAGCACTAGTTGCGTGGGGAGAGGTACCTACCCCAGACCTTCCGTCCATGTGTTAGGCCTCTGTTATACTCCCGCGGGAGCGTCCGCGGAACGTCCGCGGACCAATGGTGCACGGCGGAGGCGGGCGTGGCGAGGCGCGGCGATTGGCCAGGTGAGGAGTCTCGGCGCGATTCCCGCCCTTCCGCGGATGCTCCCGCGGGAGTATAACAGATGCCTTAGGCGGCAAAGCTTCGAAATTCGTGGATCAGCTGCAAAAACGAACTTCACCGCTGTGCTTCTTGCTAGATACCCTTCAAGACCACATGCGTCTTGCTTAGAGTCATACGTGTAATTTTGCTGGCGTCCCTTGCAAGGTGTACCAGGGGCCGGATTCATCAACGACTAACACGCGGGTATAGATAAGGGGTAGAGATACCCGCAATGAAGCCTGCGTCTCTGACTCTTGCCTTATCTCTACCTGACTCTTATCTCATCTCTCTCCCTTATCACGCGCATACCGACGGTTTAATTGTTGATGAATCCGGCCTCAGGATATCTACCGGTACAGGCGCATTCACGACTGGAAGTGCAACCGGTTAATGGTAATGGATAAGTTCACCAACAGAGTATAGATGACAGAGGACAAGTTTGCTATTCATGATCTGATATAATTAGGTGATTCTGCCCCACCATTAACAAACCTCCACGCTCTTGTGAATTCAAGCCGTGTTCTTCTCTAGAATTCCAGTTCTTGTGAATTTCAGATTCTATGCTTCAATTTCTAACATCTACTCACATAACCGTGAGCAAAATTTTATTTAATTATTTATTTATCTTATTTTTTGTACAAAACGAAACAGAATTACTTTACAGACAGCCTTTTCATACGTTTCGTTCTGAGTAAAAACGATCGCTTTGCGATTTAGATCTTGGTACATTTCTGACAGGGAAAGGTTCCCAACTCAAGGTGAGCTTTTGCTATGCTATTTTGACAAGATATAGGGCACTTTGAGCGGAGTCCAGAGTCACAGTCAGTCAGTTTTGGCTGAACGCTTTTTTGAAGACCTGAAAAGAAGGTCTGAAAGCGTGCGCGCAACTATCTCAACCCCTACAATACCCGGCGAGGTGTGCTTCGGCGGCGCAGTTGGTAAGATGGGCGCCTCATGGGAGCACACCTTAGGGGTTTTAAGTTCGAGTCCGCGTACTGCCGGGTGTTTTGCACATATTAGCTTGTTGTTATTACGCTTTCTCATGCTCACAGGGGTAAGTTTTAGACCACCAATGCTTACAACAAACCAAGGCTGTCTAATTGCGCCGTCATATGTGCTAGTTGTCCAACAATGCCTATCTGCACCATATCATTCTCTGGAAATAAAAAGTCCTAGATTGTCTTCCCTTTTAGTCAACAGTTGTGGTACAAATCTATGAAGCAAGTAAAACACAAGCGTTCGCCACACCAACAGCATCTTACAAAAGCCAGTGAGGAACAATCCTCTCCCTGGCAAGGAATGACCACTTCTTCTTCCTAGAACGCGTAATCCGTGGGTGTAGCGAAAGGTCCTGGGTGAAGATCGACGTATCCAGCTGCCACCCACGCGTATGACAGACATAGAAAGGTCTCATTTCCATTTTACCACCTCTAAATCCAACCGCCCTTCCTCCTGACAGTCGATATGTCAATATATGGCGGAGGATGAGTCCTGTTATGGCACCCGCTACCGCAATCTCTTTCCTTG
Source organism: Heligmosomoides polygyrus polygyrus (assembly GCA_947396885.1). Taxonomy (NCBI): domain Eukaryota; kingdom Metazoa; phylum Nematoda; class Chromadorea; order Rhabditida; family Heligmosomidae; genus Heligmosomoides; species Heligmosomoides polygyrus. The sequence goes on along the minus strand of OX377201.1, from coordinate 100,696,200 downwards.
TCGGAGATGTGAAACCCAGTGTGAAGGTGGAAAGTAGTCTGCCGACAGCACGTTCAGGTGAGAACGACATTTTTAGCACACTTATGTAACGATACGGCACGGGTCCATAATATTCAACCATAAGGCACGCGTATTTGTGTGCCGTTACGGTATTATTGGTGATATGGTACGCTATGGTATGATATGGTGGTGGTGCAGACAGGCATTGTTGAAAACTACCACTTATGAAGGCGCAAATAAGCAGGCCTTTGTTTGTTGTAAGCATTGATGGCCTAAAATTTACTCCTGTGAGCATGAGAAAGCGTAATAACAACAAGCTAACATTTGCAAAAGACCCGGCAGTACGCAGACTCGAACTTAAAACCCCTCCCGTGTGCTCCTATGAGGCGTCCCTCCTACCAACTGCGCCGCCGGAGCACACCTCGTGGAGTGTCGTAAGGGTTGAGATAGTTGCGCGCACGCTTTCAGACCTCCTTTTCAGATGTTTAAAGAAGCGTTCAGCAAAAACTAACTGTGGTTCTGGACTCCGCTCACAGGGCCCTACATCTTGCCCAAGTAGCATCGCAAAGGCTCGCCTTGAGTTGCGAACCTTTCCTTGTGAGTGATCCTCGAGTGGCGCTTAGTTGCCACCTGAGATAGTGCACACTTCTCAAATTACTTTGCACTTCAGGGCCAGCTCAAACATCGACGTTGGCTGTGAGTTGGTCGCTCGGCTTCTGAACGATAGCCGGACAAGATTTCGAGCCCTGATCGAGTCGCATTCCGGTGACATGCTGGGCTCGGAGATTTTTACAGCAGAAAGTGTGAAGAAAATCCGTCGTGCTCGTTCAGTCGGCGAAGGCGTGGTCGCCTTCTTCAGCCAGGTGCGTCTTTAGCCTTTGGTTTAGCCCTTCGACGATTGTTTCGGATAAGCTGAGAATTAGACCTGGAGGCTATCGCCTCTATAATCCTCAGAGAATATCTTTTGCGATATGTTTAGGCGTTAATTGACGATAATTTTGCCGGACAAAAGTGCATGTATTACACTGAGCCTTTTAAGCCTCCCCTCAATTAACCACTCAATTAACCAAATGACAGATTACGTATGCATTTAGAGATGACATCGTGAAAACGGCTTCGCTTTTTGTAGAAAATACGAGTAATAGACTAATATAGGAAATGAGTGGGAAGGGTGAAAGGTGAAAGCAATTTTTCCTGGTTACATCAAGGGGCAGGCGAAACAGAAGGCTTCAGGAGGCTTTAAAAAATCAAAGTGTTTAGAAAACATTAAATTTCCATAATTTGCGCTATGATAAGTACGATCAAAAATTTGTATTTGTATTTGTATTTATTACATGGAATACCATGTTACAACACTGTTCCATAATAATCACCAGACAAACTATCCAACACAATACAGACCTACATCTAGCTAAAACGGGATGCTAAAAGAAGAGTAAGAAACATAACGTAACAGAGAGGAAATGATACTAGAACCATAGTGCACATTGGAGAGAGTCAAGTGCAACTTTGGAATTAGGTTCCCAGAAACTTATCCAACATGCTTTTGAACGCGTGAAGTTTAGGTGGTACAGTTTGTGCTTTACAAATTTTAGAGTACTCCAACCCTGCTTTGTTGACGAAAAAGAATTTTCTAATATTCTTGCGACTTCTTGGAACCACAAATTTTGTCGATGCCCCCCTAGACAGAGGCTCTAACTTGCAGGAAATCACTAAACTTGAGCCCAGTAAGACCATTAATTAGTTTGTAGAACATAGCCATGTCAGCCTTGCGTCTCCTCCATTGGAGAGATTTTAATCCAAAATTTAAGTTTCTGGACTCACTTCTAGGAATAGCCTCATAAAGGTATCCCAAGGCACGAATGAAGACCTTCCGCGTAAAGCTGTTTTGTACGCTTTCGAGTTTCAAAATCGACTTCTTTTTGTACGGATTGAATATTTCTGTGCCGTATTCCAGGATGGGCCGTACAAATGATTTATAGGCTTGCAATAAGACCGATGTGTTGCGCGTGCACAATGCCCTAAATATATTATGTGTAACTCTAGTTGCCTTGGCTGCGACCTGTTGACAGTGAGTGTCAAAGCTGAGGTTTTCATCAACTGTAAAACCTAAATCCCTAATGTGATTTACGCTCTCCAAAGGCACGTTTTGTATGCTATACTCATGACGCCTATTGTTTGACCCAAGGTGCAACACCTTTGTTTTCTGTTTTGACAGGGGCAATCCCCACTTACTCGACCAGTCAACTATTGCATCTAAGCCATTTTGAAGGGTAGCACTGTCCTCCAGGGAGACGATGGGCCGATATATTTTCAGATCGTCTGCAAATACACAACACTTAGATCCCGTTGGAAGAATTGCGGAGGGGATATCGTAGGTATATATATTGAAAAGCACCGGTGATAGTACCCTCCCTGTGGCACTCCACTGGGAGCTGATCTCAGGGAAGAAAATGATGACCCCAACCTGACGCAAAAAGTTCGATCCTGAAGAAATGCTTTGATCCATTTGACAATTCTAAAGTGGACTCCAATGAAGACCAGTTTAGAGATTAGTCTGCCATGATCGACTCGATTGAAAGCTTTTGCAAAATCCACATAAATAACTTCAACAGCGGTACTACAATCCAATTGTGGTAAAATGAAGAAAAAATGCTGCCTTATGCCATGAGACGACACAATAATTAATTCTGCATGTTGAATTGGCATCTTGTCCTGGAAGAAGGCAGTATTCTGGTTAGACTAACGTCGTTTCCGCTAACACGGAACTATTGAAGGGTAAATGTTCAGAAAATATTCCTTATTTTAGGTGGTGAGTGAACTGGACCAGCCAAATGCTCTGGATCTGATCAAGCTACAGTCACAGAGCCTCGGCGCCTCTCATTTTCGAATGAAGGTCTGGTTCCAGGCAGAGAATTGGCTCTGCGTGAAGAACTGTCTACTGGAAACCATCATGAGCGGGTTATCTGTCAAAAGTGAGTGATACGGCTTTCAAAGTTTCTAGGATTACCTTTAAATACAAAAAGGATACTATACATATTTTGAAAGCTTGTATGCATAGGGCATCCAGTAGTCAGGAGGCTCACAGTAGTCAGCCGAACTCAAGGTTACGTCGACAAGAGTACCACGTTTTCAATCCTTTTCAATCCTTCACATGCAGGCCAACAAAATGTAGATAATTCACGTTTCCAGAGAAAGCGCCTCCTTTCTGTGGCACCTCTTTGGCGATGAATACGAAGCGCTGTCGAGACATTTGGTACAGGGTTATCCACTATGTTATTCACAACATGAAGCAAGGATTCCTCGCTGTAAGTCGCGAAATCTACACTTTCATCTTCTTATTTCTTTAGTTTTTTGGCGCTTCTTATAGTAAAGCGGAACTGTTCGGGCAAAGGGGATGCTTTAGTTGCGTAATGTGCTCTTCTCAAGAGACTGAGCCAGTAGACTGAGCAAGGGAAGGAGCTTCAGGATGGCACCAACTGGAGAATATATGAACCATATTCTAGAGTTTCTTGTCTGCTCGCAGATCCGCGTTCCTATAAGTAACATTTCAACGTTACTTTTTATTTCTTTATTCCAAGAACGATCAAAAAACCGAAACCTTCAGCAAAAACCTCTCCACAGTACGACGGTGAATTACTTATTCTCGATTCATTTTTTTAGGAGGACACGAAAACGACAAAACAAACAATTGTAAGAAAGAACAGCACGGCAGCACCTAAGAAACTTTAGCAGTATTCCGTAAAGAACTGAAGACATCACTGCAACTTGTACGAATGTTCCAGCGTTCCAATGACTAGAAAGGGATGAGCGACAACATCAACATAAAGGCTCTAGAAGCCACAGAAGACTAGGAGAGGTGTACAATGCCGTCGTACTGTCATCTGATACCCTAACTCAACGCAATGCGTATACCCTGATTTCGAGACGGCCATGGTCAGCAGTTAGGCATCGAACGTTGTAGCATGCATGGTCGTTGTTGCACGCTTCGCACTCTGACCAAGCTAGCGCCGACGTCGAGCGGTGACACGGTAGATCACTTTGATAACTATACATCGTGTCACGACGTCGAGAATAAAAACGAGCCCCAGTATTGGATGCATCATCTTCGTACATGTGGCTCCTGCGTTGAATTGAACGCTTTTCAAAATGTCAAAAGTGTCTCATTTATGCCATTTTCACGTCGAGTTGGACACTTTCCAAATCAAATTGGACATTCTTTTAAGCTGGTCTACGAACTTTGAAATCAAATTAAACGTCTTCCAAATCGAAACGAACTTCTTATAGGTTAAACTACTTTTCAAACCAAATTGGACACTTATCAAATCAAATTGGACCCTTTTCAAACCAAATTGGACACTTTTTAAACCAAATTTCACTAAAACGGTTTCCTGAGGTACCGGAGCGCCAAACAACGAAAACGTAACGATGTGGATTGATAAAATCTTCAAAATCTCCGTTATAGGAAATGAACACACGTCAAGCGAATATTTGATAAATCATATGAGTGACTGTCAACTTAAATTATTAGGTTGTCCCATAAGTCCCCGCCGTTTTTTCAACGATTCACTGCAGATTTCGCCGGCGGTCTCTTGCATAGCGCTATATAGCTTTCGAAAGAGAATGATTTGCTCTATCAGAACGTGTATTGCATTTCTTTTTCATCATGAATCTTGTCAATTTTTAGGTCGTTGAAGTGAAAAGTGAAAAAGTGAAAAAGTAGCCATTTGCGCACTTGTTCTCTCCGCTTAGGTTTGTAATCTTTTGCGCAGTTTTTTGTAGCACTTGGAAGAAAATGTTTTGTACTACAAGAATACGTGTTGGTCCTATTTTCTCACTTGCCCTTTATTGATTTTTAGGCCATCAAATTGGGAATTGCGACTTTTCCGTCCGAATTTTTACCAAAACTCCGGTTCTGTGGTTGAACTTTTTTGCTTGGTGTTATATGTCGTTCGGAAGAGGATGTCGTGCTCAGTAAGAATTTGTGTCACGTTTATTGGCTCACGCTGAGTTCTGTCGAATATCAACAACTGAAGAAGGAGAAGGAGTCGTTGGTGAAGACGATTTTTCTGTTTTCGGCATTTTGTTGACTTTCAGCAGAAATCAATAAACGCGACACAAATTCTTATAGAGCGAGACATTCTCTTTCGAATGACATATAACGCTAACCCAAAAACTCCAACCGCAGAGCAGGAGCTGTCGGCAAAAATAACCATCCTTCTTCGGACGTCCCAATTTGATGACCTAAAAATCAATAAAGGACAAATGAGCAAATGGCACTAACACATATTCTTGTAGCACAGAACATTGTCTTCCAAATGCTATAAAAAACTGCGCAAAAAATGGCAAACCTAAGCGGAGAGAACAAGTGTGCAAATGGCTTCTTTTTCACTTTTTCACTTTTCACTTCAACGACCTAAAAATTGACAAAATCCATGATGAAAAAAGAAATGCAATACATATTCTGATAGAGCAAATCATTCTCTTTCGAATGCTGTGCAGCGCTTTGTAAGAGACCGCCGGCGAAATCTGCAGTGAATCATTGAAAAAAAAACGGCTGGGACTTATGGGACAACCTAATACTCTGTTTATGCCTGCGATACAACAACAGCAACGACAGTTGTAACGAGCACTGTAAACAAAGGGAAGAGACAACGAGCCACCGCAGCGAATCGGAAGAAGGCCACTACAAGTTCAAACCGCCCATGCCGAATCATCGATAATTTCTCGAAGGAAGAATGTTAGGGTTCGTACGTTAGGCCGCTCCCTGGGTTACGGTAGCGGGCCGCGCCGCGCGCCACCGCCCCCGATCACGGTAGCTTGGCGTGTTGTTGAGCCCGCCTCGGACGGACGGGTCCGACTGCTGCCGACAGGGACGGCTAGTGACGTCATACGCGGGCAATCGCCGAGTCTGCTGGGCGCGCTAGGGCGCGAAAGGGTGTGCCGACTGCTTTCGACTGCGTTCCTTCTACTTGCGCAGAAGAAGGGAAACAGTTAAATGGTATGGTAACAGTTAAATGTTTGTGGAACATTTGACGTCTTTTGGTAGACTGAGGAAGTGGGAGCGTTTGTTAACTACGTTCGAGTGGGATGAGATCTGCTCACTCAGAAACCTTCGTATTTCTCCAACATACATGCTGAAGCGGAGGTATTTCACTGTCTCCCTTTTCTACCAAGCCGATAGAGCGTAGCTAACAGTCGGTGGTGCATAACTTTGTGCTCTAGCGCGCCCATTGATTAGACGCGTATGACGTCACTAGCCGTCCCTGTCGGCAGCAGTCGGACCCGTCCGTCCGAGGCGGGCTCAACAACACGCCACGCTACCGTGATCGGGGGCGGTGGCGCGCGGCGCGGCCCGCTACCGTAACCCAGGGAGCGGCATAACGTAACGCACCCGTCGATGGTTTCATCGAAGAACCTGCACTCTTCCTCCTCGCCAATACAGCGATTAGTTGTAGGCCGAGCCGGTGTGTTGGAATGAAATCGTATTTGCTAACCAAAGCGATCAACAAAATGTAACGGCGTGATCTCCTCGTGGAGAGTTCGTTTTGGAGGCAAACGTGGCATCTTGCTACACATTCTTCCGTGTGCCTTGTGCATGGTGATAATTCCCATCGTACTAGCGCCATGCTTACGCAGTTCCTCAACAGAATCACGAAAGAAGGTGAGATGCCGGATGACTGGAGGAACAGCACCATAGTCCCCATCTTCAAGCAGAAGGGAGACGCCTCCGAATGCTTCATCTACCGAGGGATCAAACTGATCTCACACACGATGAAGATCTACGAACAACTGGTCGACTCAAGGCTGAGGGAGATGCTACCCATCTGCCAGGTGCAGTGGGGCTTCATGCCTAAGAGGTCCACCACAGATGCCATCTTCATCGCTCGTCAAGTGAAGGAGAAATCTCGGGAGAAACGAAAACCCTGCTACCTGGCATTCCTGGACCTGGAGAAGGCCTACGACGGGCTAGCTCGGGCCGTAATCTGGAATGCCCTTCGAGGAGGGGTGTCCCGGAACGTCTGATCACGGTCATAAGGGACATGTACGAGGGCTCGAAAGCGGCGATACGAACTCCACACGGGGTGACAAGGAAAGTGGACATCACAGTGGGGGTACACTAAGGGTCGGCTCTAAGCCCGTTCCTCTTCCTGCTGACACTTAACTCTATAGTGAACCACCTTGAGGAAGGCCCTCTCAGAACGATCCTCTACGCGGACGACATCGCCCTAGTAGCCGACAACCAGGAGGAGCTGGAGGAGAAGGTGCAGTTGTGCCAGAGAGCGCTCGCAGACAACGGCCTACGGCTGAACGTGAAGAAGACGAAGTTCATCAGCTCTGAGCAGTGCGCTGGATCGATCCTAGACTGCCAAGGGGAAACGATCGAGAAGGTAGAAGAGTTCCGCTACCTCGGAAGTGACCTATCCGAGGAAGAAAGTGTGGACCAGGCGGTCAGGGGACGGATAAACGCAGGCTGGCTCAAGTGGAAGGAGTCCACAGGGATCCTCTGCGACCGTAGATGCTCCAGGACGCTCAAAGGCAAGCTCTATAGAACAGTTGTGAGACCTGCCCTCCTCTACGGCAGTGAGTGCTGGGCCCTGGGTAAGGCGCCCGAGCGACAACGGCACGTGGCGGAGATGAGGATGCTGAGGTGGGCATGTGGATGGACCAGTCGGGACAGGGTGCGAAACGAGGATGTTGGGGCAGTGATGAAGACAGTCCCGATCCAGCTGAAGATGAGAGAGCAGCGCCTGAGGTGGTATGGACACGTCCTCAGAAGACCAGAGGATCACCCTACACGGTTGGCCCTAGATTTCGAGGCACCCGGAAAGCGTCCGAGAGGAGCCCCAAGGAAAAGATGGAAGGACGTCATCAAGAGAGATCTCGCCGAAGTCGGCGCCACGGCAGATGACGCCCTTGATAGGATGAGGTGGCGACAGATCACAAGAACAGCGGACCCTGCGACTGCGCGGGACTAAACGCTCAGGAGAAGAAGAAGAAGAAGTGCTAGCGCCATACTTGACATGGAGCCTGGAGAAATTGGTCGGAGGCAGTTTATGTTCATGCGATCATACGCGGAAGGGCCTCTGTGAGGAGCGAGATCTAGCTTGCAGCCAACGGTCAGAATAGGAATATGGCAAGACTCAATGTCTGCCATCAACGATTGTAAATTGGACACTCTTCTAAGCTAACCTAAGACTTTTCAAATCAAAGCCCTTCCAAATCGAAATAAAACATTGAAAAATGAAAAAATTAAACACTAACACTTTTACATTAAACTAGAGACTCTACAAAAATGTAAGAATTTTTTTTCGAGAAAAATTTTAGTATAACCTTCATTGAAGTTTTTATTTATTTCCAATAAGAGAACAGATAATTTGAAATTTTATAAAAATTTTGTTTTTTGAGGAGAAACAATGATTTAAAGTTTGTTTTAAGGAGCAGAAAGGCGGCCATTTTGTATTGTTAAACACAGGGATTGCGCCGAGCCCCCGTCCGGAACTTCGCAACTTTTATTCGATTAATAGCAAAATTTCTGTTTGCATGGAGTTTCACATCTGCAAACGGCACAACATAAACAATTGTAAAAACTTACATATCCTGACTTTCTTGTTGCATGTAAACAGCATTTTCATCACCAATCAGATAAACGTTGCTGGCTTGCTTTCCGAGTGCGTGGCGCGATCGCACTACTTGATTGCTGCCTTGCTGCGCTTTATAACAATGTTTAATTTATAATTTGATCTTAAAAATAAAAATTGGGTAAAATTTTTACTGTCATCCGGTCAGCTGAAGTAAAAATAAATAAAGATAAAGCTATTCTCCTTGAACAAAAAATTATTCTTACCACATCGGAGGGTTTGTAGTTTTAGCTGTAAGAAGCTTGTTTCAATTTAGAAGACGTTCAGTTTGATTTCAAAGTTCATCGGCCAGCTAAGAAGAGTGTTCAATTTGGCGTGAAAAGTGTCCACTTTGAGATGAAATGTGTCCAATTTCCGTCCATGTCCGTCTTCCCATAAACCTTGGCATTGTTCGCACAAATATTCCGCAAGTTATTCTCAGCTGTTGTTTTGGGGCATCACTCCCAAATGGAAAGATTGGTGGTTCTTTTACCGTTACAAGACATAACACCGATTATTATACAGTTTTATTTTCTAACCTTACAAGAAATGCTATTATTTCACTGTATATTTTGAACACCATTTACCGACAATTGGAGAGAAGAACTTTGTGGCTTAATTGAACGTGACCCTTGACCCTTCTGGTTTGATTTGGGATTGTATTGAGGCTTGAGTTAGGTCGCGAGCGGGTCCGCCGACAAGACTGCTTCGCTGTGCCCTAGAAGAAGGACGAGCAAAGGCGCGATCGTTGAGAGATGCGCCGTCACTCTGCTCTGCCGCGAAGCTGCTGTCGTGGAGTGATTCCGACCCTTCGTCGTCGCCGAGAAAACGAGCCAGAGCGCACGAGCGAGAGCGTCCCAGCGAGAGCGTTTCAGCGCGAGCCTTCCAGCGAGAGCCTCCTGAGCGCCAGGCGCGATCGGCCTGCGCTTAAGAGCGGCCAAAAGGAGGCGGGGCTCTAGATGAAACATCATGAGCTTCAGGCTCATAACAGCTGTATACCAAGAATGGTATCGACCTCTTATTAGGCTTACGTTTCGACGATGTCGCCTTCGTTAGATCCTCAAACTTGGGTAACTAAACCTTGGGTAATTATAGTGTCCAAATTGGTTTGAAAAGTGTCCAATTCGACGTGAAAATGGTATATTTAAAAAGGGTAACTATTCAAGAGGGCTTAAAAAGGTGTGAACGAACGCTTTAGCTGCCTTACAATGAAGGATTTCCAATTGATTTGGGTTCAAGGACATTGACGCATGAGGAATAATACGCACCAAAATAAAAAGTTAACGGAAATTCTGCGATTTGAATAACAAAGGCATTTCTTTGTGTAGAGAATGCGGATCATTACGCCTTAACATTTGCTGTTTTCAGGAAGCCCTTTCTGCTGACACGTGTTCGAGGAGTAGTACTAGATCGGAGTGATTCTCCTCAACGGTACTCGGCCAAGCAACTATCAATTCGGTTTTTTCGGTTTTCATACCGTCTCCAACCAAAATGCCGTTATAGTGCATCACTGTGAACGGGTGAAGTTTGAAGTAATACTCATAGTCATTTGCATAATCACTGTCAGGATTTAGTAATACTACAATGCTGTATTGGCATGCTCTCAGCCCCCACAGACCAAATTGCATTTCTGGATGAAGTTAGAGTGCTACCTCAGCATCGACCTTTTCACGAACCTCGGCATTGCTAATCTTGTATCTCATAGAACACTTCCTCTGAATGATACGTGTAAGTAGCCCTATTGTACTGTTTCTCACAAGGTGCATACAGAGTGATTCGAAGTCTTTACGATGGCAGTCATCGTCACCTCATCAATACCCGGCTGACTATTCTATGATTTTCGATACTTTTGTGCTATCTCACTTTCGATCTTTCCTTATTTCACACTAGCTGTTCTTAGTCTTTAAGGTGTATTTGATATAATCCTTGCTTTTTCATGCCTTTTGCTCGTAACAGTTCCTCGGTAACCTGAATTGTTTCAATTGTTGATGATTTGGCGGTTACTCAGCATAAACTTTTACAACTATCTATTAAATAACAGATAGACGAAGGATGCCTACAACTACTACACTCAAAAATGTTTGCTACGAGGTGCAGTAGGAAGTTTATTTCACAGAGCGCGGCAAAATTACCCGTGCACCTTAACCTTTTACTTTTTTAAAAATTTCTCAGAAATTTTCCCGCTTCATTCGCCTAATATATGTTGAATGAACATTGTGAAACACATTTGAGTACTTAAGTGCAAAGTGGTTAAGCGTTGTACCAGCCTACGAAGTGCTATTATCAAACATCATAAGGCCGGCAAACAAACGAGAGCTGTTGTCAAGATCCTTTCCGTGCCGCGAAGAACGGATCAGCATGCAGTAAAACGCTACAAGGAACTGAAGACCGAAGAGGATAGAAAAAAGAGGGCGCCCACGACAGCTTCCAACCGGAAAAATGTGAAGCTCTTGAGAGAAAATATCCGGAGAAACGCCAGGAGGTCGATGCGCCAGATGGCAAAAGACGTAGGAACTATGAAGAAGAGGAGATTGGAAAGATGCAAAAGGTTGCTGTAATGATTCACGGTGGCATGCGCTCGAGACTTCGTCTTTAGCGATGAAAAGATTTTTACGTTGAATCCAGCCTTCAACTCCGAAAATGAGAGGATTATTGGGGACTCGCTTGCTGATGCTACCGCCAAGGGACGACTTCAGGAAAGTCCGTTATTGTTTGGGGACGAGTCACATCTCCAGGGAGAACTCCACTTGTTTTCGTCGAAGGTGGCGTGAAAGTCAATGCAGCGGTCTATATCCTGGAAAAAGTTCTCAACCGTTACCCGATTCCCTCTTTGGAGAAGCCTACTGGTGCTTTCAACAAGATTCTGCTCCGGCACACAAAGCGAAGGTGGTCCAGGAATGGTGCGCCGAGCAACTGCCTGACTTCATCACACACGAAGAATGGCGCTATAGTTCTTTGGATCTTAATCCGAGGGTCTATTCTGTGTAAGCCGTCTTAGAGAAAAAAGCCTGCTCCACCAGGAATTTGGACACTCTTAAAGAAGAGCTTTTGAAATCCTGATGAGCCGTACCTGCGTGCCACATGCGAAGCCTTTGTCGAAAGTGTGAAGCACTGTGTGATGTCTGAAAGAGGAATCTGCCTGATTGGTTGCAGATAATGGTCCCATCTCAATAGGGGACCTTATAACACATTTATAAATGTTGAAATGGGAGCCCACCCATGCAACATAATGTGCAACAATAGGCAGCCACTAGACTCTCGAGGAAGCTCAGGGAGTTGGGGAATGGGTAGGTACGCCAAGAGGATGAGTGGTAGAATTTACATCCAGTTACAAGGTGGAGCACCCTCTTTGGAATGAATGACTTGTTTAGCGGTATTTAAGAACAAGTGCTCTGAAACGCCTAACGGCGTGTCTCGTATTTGCGCGCTTCGCGCGATCTTACAGCATCACTGACCTATTGAAAGTAGTTTTTTAAACTTAAAATTCGCCAACCTGCTACGTGCTTTGTTGTCATCAAGCCGTTCACCACTTCCGTGCGTTCATCATAGACATTATCTGCGGACCTTCCAGAAACGTCATTGGATTGTGCTGCGCAGTCTGTGCCTCGGTTGCTCCTTCACAACCATTCTCATGCTCAACAGCTTGCATTTCCGGATATAGGTGAAAGGTCTTCCTTTCGAATGCGGATGCCAGGTTACCCTCACTCGTTCCTTCCTGCTGGATCGTTGCTGGTCCTCTCTCCCTCCTCACCTCTCTGGTCCCAACTCCTGGCCCACTTCTTTGTTTGCCTACTGACCGCCTACAGATCTTGTATTGCAGGTTTCCCCGTCCTGGGGTCGGATTCATCAACGACTTACATAACTTTAACAGTGAATTGACAGCGGAAAACTCGGATATCGCGGCTTATCAAGCGATATGGTGAGCGATGAGCCGCGTTATCTGAGTTTTCCGCTGTGAATTTTCTATTAAAGTAATGTAAGTCGTTGATGGATCCGACCCCAGTTTGTTTCTTTCCTCCCTGGTCACTCTCCTGGTCCACCCTAGTGGTTCCCATTACTGCCCTTCTCCATCACACCCTTTAGTGGTCCTTCCATGCTCACGGCAGACGTCGGTGACACGTGTTCGGAGTCAGGACGCTCAGAAACGCGTGCAGTTGCCTCTGTGTCAAGCAGGAGGAAGCTGCGCTCCCTGTTCTGCAGCAACATCCACTGTTGAACGACAGACGTTGCCCGTGCTGGGAACGTTGCCTGCGCTGGGTGCCAGAAGCGTATCTCGCGCGGGCAAAATTTTACGTTCAACATGGGGATAAAGCTGAATTCTGAAAGCGATCGCTCTTCTTCACCCGACGTCGGTGACACCTCTTCTGACTCCAGACGCCTGTTACTCGATGTAGGGGACCTGTCTTCTGGATTCAGGCGCTATGAAACGCGTACAGTTGCCGCTGGGTCAAGCAGAAAGAGGCTTCCTCTGCCGCCGCACTGTAGATGATGAGGCGTATCTCACGTAGGTTAGATCACTCAAACATCATCGAGCGCTAATTCAATTCTACAGTGGTAGATCGAAAGCAAACAAAGACGAGACGCGAATACGTACAGACAGCACGTGATAGGTTATCAGCCTTCTTTATCTCATTGCTGTAAATATTTCTTCATTTGCAATGAGACTCATTTGCACACTGCATTTTTATTACATGAGCGTGTCGAGGATCTTCGCAGGGGAAGAATTCTCGAGAACACCAGCATGGACAGCTTTAACTTCGCAGGTAAGAAACATCGACGTTATTCCAACGCTATTTTGTAAGTTGATAATCTACATACATAGCAGTGTTGTAAACAGGGCAAAAGCTGCCCTATGGTAAGTGTAGTGCTTGTTATCCGCAGCGTGACTAGCCACTGCTTTTTCAGTAACATCTAGGGAATTCGTCAAAAAATTAGTTGAGCACGGACACCTTGGCGCTCTGACTCTAGAAGGATACCACTGTATATTGCGAGCGTGGAAAAGCTGCCAGCAAAGGACATGGTGGTAGCTTCCACAAAAATGCATTCTAAGTTGACTCATTTCTTTCAGTCTATTTCGCCTGTACACGAGCTGATTGGAAGCCACATTCAGTTCACTAAAACTGTCCACAATGTTTAAGTTTTTCCGAATTTTGAAGCACGACATGGAAACTCACAAAATATCATTCTCAACATTATCTACATTCTTGCTAAAATAAAATATTCTCCATCTTGTCTGTCTGTCATATTTAAACCTGCTAAGGATAAAGAATTTGAGAACGTTCCTCACTCAGAGGAGGGATGAAAAGTCTAGAAAGGCCAAACAACCACACCAGTTTGGTCTCTCCCCACAAAGAAATTGCGAAACTATACGGTTTAGGAGGTAGCGTTAAGGTGGACTCCGAAATTTCCACCTGAGATGGGAGAGAGCACATCTTTGGTCAACGAATCGTGAAGAGAAATGAACGAAAGAAGTCAAACTAAATAAATAAAAATCCCTACATGCGTGGGCTGGTGGAGAGTTCCGAGGTGATATACCTCGAGTAGAAGACAGCCGTGCCGCATCTTGAGGAAAATCGTCCACCGCAGCTGCACCCCACAAGCTCCGCTTTACTTTGCGTTTTGTTTATTCGCTATAGGCCCGATTTGCTTCCATTTTCGCTCTTGTCTACGACGGTAGAGGAGAGCAGAGAATAAATCTTCCGTTTGGGGACTGCCCTGCCACTCAAGAGGCGGGCTTGCAGGCACGAGTTGCACAGCAACCGTGCCTGCCAGAAACTAGGATTTCGTGTAGAAACCCGGATCTGCTATGGCTTAAAATGTGTTTTGTCATTTTTTATGTTTAGCATTTCCGCTTAAACTTGCTCTGTTTGAACCTGGTGGCGTATGGCGAGGGGGAGAGGGGTGGGACTGCAAAACTTCACGGAGGCTATCGCTATGTCTGACTCTTTTCTGGATACTTCATACAGTACAATAAACCTTGACGAATACATAGTTATGAGGAAACACGCAATATGGAATACCACAACAGAAGACCAGGCTCCAAGACGAAGTCCACATGATCGGTTTGGTGACCCTCGAGCCAACAGCAGCAGCAACTATAATCACAAAAATCAACGAACGAACCCCTAATCTGCCTAGGAAGCGTATTTATACCTTCCTGTGTTTACGGGACCCTTTCTCTGATAGGCCCCCACCGCGGCGCAGCATCCGAGCAGGCTGGCCTAGGCGCCTGATTGTTGTGACACTTAGGGTAATCTGCCAGCTTCTCAAACATCAGTGTACGGAGGCAACACCCAAATCCCTTATGCTAACGTTTTACATATGTTAACATAAGCACAGGGAACAACATGAGACTAAAATATTCGAAGAAACACACTTTGCTAAAAACTTAACTAAACGTTAACTGGCTTTGCAGAAAACCATATTAACCTCACCATGAGTATAAACACATGAGCACATGGCGAAAGAAAAGACCTCCGTTGATGAATAGACGAAGGTTTGCTGGTGTCCGACCTTGCAATTCAAAAAATCTTCCCGCGCACGGCTTATTGTGGCCACCCGACCAGCGCACGTCACCACCTTTAGGCCTATGGTATACTCCCGTCCGCTGCAGCGACACAGGAGTGCACAGCGATGCAACGGCTCGCGATGCGCGTCGCGAGCGGTCGCCATCGCTGAGGCTGACATATTTCGCGTAGTTCTGCAGACGGAGACTTTCGCAGAATTTTAGCGAATCAGCTGGATCAGCATGCCTACGACTTGTGGTCTCTTTTCATATAGTAGTGTGGACGTGCACTTCTCATAAGTCTTAATTGTTGGAGCGAAATGAAACGCAGTACTCTTGGCAATGCCGAAGAGAGCGCGGACACGAAAAAACCGAGCTCAAAAACATTAGTTTTAAAAACTTGAAGCTTAGATGGCAGACTTTTGTGATCAACGCCTCACGATAAACCTTTAATGACCTGACATGCACAAAACTGTCCTCTTCGTGCCTATGTGGAACCTGAGAATCAAAAGAAATATTGCAGTCAGCGAAGACGCGGAAAAACCCCGCTGGAAAAACATGATTTCGAAAAATCGGCGTTCAATTGGTACACTTCTGCGCAGGACACGTCAACGGGACCTCTCTGTGGCTTGTTCGACACAGAAATGTAGATTTTGGTGCCGGCGAGAAAGTTCAGAGGCGAAGAAAGCGAGGATCGGCACAAAAGTGGGAAAAACGGCCTAGAAAAATATCTCCTCAAAAAACTAGCCGTTCAAGCCGTCGAAAAAAAAACCAAAATGAATCTAGCCACGACGAAAACCCTACGAGGAGAACAACAGAGAAATCGCATAACCACCCAGCATCACCGAATGTGTGTTGAAATTGCTGTGGTATGGTCACGAACCAACGAAGTGTCGAAAAAAGTGAGCGCAAGTGCATAGAATAGGGCACGACAAGCGCTCCCCCCCCCCTTCGCGACCATCGCTGCCCATCGCTCGTCGCAGTGCAGTGCACTGCGACGAGCGATGGGCTGAGAGGGCCGTCGCAAGGGAGTATGTTTCACTCCCGCGACGCGGAGGTATAACATCCATCTGCGACGCATCGTGGGAGCGATGGCGCGTCAACTGACAACCGCGCCCCACTGCGCCGTCCGTCACGGGAACGAAGGTGCGCCGTTGAAGTTGCCCCACGTCCGTCGCTGGAGCGACGCGGGAGTATACCATAGGCCTTACACATGGTGGATGGAATACTGGAGAGAAAAGGTTGCTCCAGAGTAACTCACGCCGGAGTTCCTTCTTTTGCTTAATCTTGCGCTCGAAGAGTACACAACGCAACTACACCCCCAGCCCAGTGGTTTTAGTAGTTTTGGCAGTTCCTAGATAACGTTAGATAGATCATACCGCGAAGTTCCTACCTTACCTAATCCTGCCCTCATACCTTGCGCAGAACCAAAATGAGTAATTGAGTTGAGTCGAACGAACCCTACTCGGTGAATCTCGCCGAATCCGTCTACTAAATCACCAGCAGATGCTACACTCCATTCGCTATCTGCGAAGATTGTGACACCTCGCATTCCGGTTGCACGTTGAGATTGTTTTACGTGCCTTCCGTCCGCCTTCTGCTTGAATGTGATTACCCAGGAAATAGGAAATAACTTGCTTGAAGCGGAGTGAATATTATCACAAGTCATCGGTGGTTACGAGGATCACTTTCTCATCCTGCTGTTCATTTGGTGGTCAACAACATTGAGAGGTGGTGGTTAGTAAGTTTGAGATTTACTTACGTCCGGCAGTGTTTCAGCGCTCAGGAAACCGGGTACTTCCTTCCTTTTACTCGTTTTACCTTCCTTATCGGACGCCTGCTGGAGCAGTCAGACAAGATGCAGGATACCGCCTGCACCTCGAGTGAAGCTTCATGGTTCGATTTTGGCCCAGGTCACCCAAGCCTTAAATTCCCTCGCTTCTGGTAATTTAGTCATCGGCTAGTCACATCAAGTAATGAGTGCAACTTTAGCTGTGTGAAGAGCACATTTCAACACAAGCGTTATTCTACCATACGGCCACAAAATCTACACCGTAACTTTATGCGTCGGGTAAGGTGTGTTTGTGCAATCGCAGAACCAGGCTAGGGAAGGGACTCCAGGGTGGGTGCCGTCAAAGCCGCCGGTGTGGAGACTGCTTTCGCCTCTTAGAAGGAGTCCGCGACTGGGTTCTGCGTGCGCAAAAGAAGCATCGAGATCACGTCCGCTCAAAACCCTCCAATCCCGAGTAGTCACCTGGGCGCAATTAGTGGACGAGGGGGCAGTCCATCAGTACTCGAAAAAGTTACGGGTTTTTACCAGTTTGACCTAGGCCTCTCTCGGTGCAACTTGCAAAATTCCACGTCACCAAACCCGACTGCTATGTTCAAGGCGGTCGAAGCCAAGGACTGCCTCCCCCGTCCACGTGTTGCGCCGTCACCTGAAATTCAAGTATGCCACAGCGCAGGAGGACCGAGCCTCCACCTCTCTCGCACGAAGCGACCCCGTTACCTATTGCATCACCACTCGTTTGTCTGGAGTGCCATCGCGTGCGCACAAGACATCGATTGAATTTCAGCCCTTCTAGCTTGAGAACGCCGACGCGCGATCTCAAGCTAGAAGGGCGCGGACAGCAAGAGATTACGGTGTAGAAATTGTGACCGTATGGCGAAATCATTTATTTTTTCTCAACGATGCCATGATGAAAAGGTACATAGAAAGTTAGCAATAACTCATCAAAATAAGCGAACTACTCCAATCTGGCTAGCTATCTGTTAGCTTTCCCAACTACTACTTAAGGAAGGCACCCTTAAAATCGTTCTTCATCCACGAAAACTGGTTAAGCTATGATAATGCGTACTGTGCAATATGCAAACCCTACAAACGAAAGCAGAGTGGGCTTCTTGAAGAAAAAGCAGCTGAATAAAACTGAAATTTAGGCTAGGAGACCCGAATCAGTTTTTTGAATACGATGTAAGGCTCGTAATACGGACAAGGCATTTTCTCTCCGTCTTAGTTATTTCCAAACGCTTGAACTCAAGCCCCAATCCTTTGCGCTCCCAGCATTTTCTTCATAATTTGTTTGGATCTCGTCAACGCGTCTTCTATGGAATGAGAGTGTTGACCGCGTTGAAGTTGGTTTTCTCCCAGGTGCAATCCTAGTTGGTGGGTGCCACTCTTAAGCGATTTCATAAGAACTGAATGTGTTCAGTATTGAAGCATATTGAGCCTATCACTCCTTAGAAAACAACTGCACTAACGAAACCAGGATAAATAGTACTAAGAACTTGAGAATATATATTTGCAAGCTTGGTCGGTATGTTTGCAATTGATTGGGACGTGGAGTAAATTGTCTAGTCAGTGTCCAAAACGTTGGTTGACGGTCTCTTGGCCCAATTTTATTTTATTTTATTTTACAGATGTTATCTGTTTAAGCCCCTTGAAATTACTTACTTTACTTTGATACTTTGATGGTCCTTTTGTCGGCTGGAGGTCTTCTCAGCGGGGACCACAACTCTTCCAGACCGCTCGATCTCTGACTGCTTGCATGCAGTGAGGCAGACTCCGCTCTCTGAAAGACCTTGACAATGAGTCTGCCCATCGCGTTGGCGGTCGTCCCAGTGGCCTCTTATGGTCTCCTGGGAACCATTCCGTAACACGGAGACTCCATCTATCGTCCTTTCGTCGAAGCATGTGTCCGGCCCAGCGATATTTGGACTTCTTCATGTACTGCAGCGGGTCTGCTAATTGCGACTTCTCCCGTAGCTCTGAACTTCGTAGGCCTTCGAGCCACTGTTGACGAAGGCTTGTCCTCAGAAGACATCTCTCTAGTGCACGATGCGTAGTTTGCATCGCTCTGGCGATTGTCTTGTTGTTGGGCCAGGTTTCCGTCGCGTAACACATCGCAGGCAGTACAGTGGCGTTGAATATCGAGGCCCTGAGGCCGGGATCCTTGACCTGATCGGTGACTTCGCGAATCGAACTGAAGGCTGCCCATGCTGCGCGTCTCCTGCGGGCGATTTCAGGAGCGAGGTGGTTATCCATGTTCAGCCCTCTTCCCAGATAGACGTAGGAGTCGACCTGTTGAAGAGCGACTCCATTTAACCTCACGAGTCCCGTGTCAGACCACTGGTTGACCATAAATTGTGTTTTGGACATATTCATGTCCAATCCAATCTTCATACCTGCCACATTGAGCTCGTTCAGCATTTCCTCGACTTCTGCCGTGCTGGTAGAGATGAGAACAATATTGTCGGCGAAGGTTGCTGATCCGTTTACCGTCGACAAGGTAGCCTTTATCGTCCCAGTTCAAGTCTTTCATGGCATCCTGGAGTGCCGCTGTGAATAGCTTGGGAGAAATCGTGTCTCCCTGCGGTACTCCTTTCCCGATAGGAATTTTAAGCTTTCGATCGAACAGCTGGATGGTAGTCGATGTGTTCGAGAAGCATTCGTCGAGAAGTCGAATGTAGGGCGATGGTATACCAGCGTGCACAAGTGCGTTCAAAAACGGCGTTGATTTCCACAGAGTCGAACGCTTTCCGGTAATCCACGAAGACAAGGACAAGTGGGAGGTGGTATTCGCGGCTCCTCTCGATGAGCTGTGAGACAGTCTGAATGTGGTCCATGCAGGAGAAATCCTTGCGAAACCCTGCTTGCTCCACTGGCTGATATTCTTCCAAGCAACGCTCCATGCGGTTAAGCAGTATCTTGGTGAAGATCTTGTACACAACCGAGAGAAGACTGATGGGTCGATAGTTGTTGATATCCTCCTGCTGACCTTTTTGAAGATTAAAACTGTTTTCGACTCCTTCCATGAGTCCGGAATCCTACCAAGTCGAAGGTAGTGGTTGAAGTGCTTGGCAAGAAGTGAGCAGAGGGCACTGCCACCCGCACGAAGGAGATCAGCAGAAATGCCGTCCGGTCCGGGAGCAGTGCCCGGCTTCATCCTTCTGATGGCATGAGCAACTTCTGATTCCAGAATGGGAAGAACTTCCTCAGCTGGTGGTATCAAACATTTCGGGACAGTGATGGAAGAACGGAACAGATCTGTGTAGAATTCTTGAATGATGGCCTCCATCCTCGTCGCTCTTCGAGACGTTTGCGTTGTTCCATCCTTATCCACAAGGGCTGACATTATTGCCTTCTGATCGCAGAGATCTCATTTGCAGCGCTTTATGCTTGAACCTTTCCCGGCGGCTTCTAACAGCTTCAATCTTCTGTAGGCTTGAATGGACTCCTTCACTGCAATTCGACAGGCCTTCGAGATGGTGACTTTTTCCAGATGGGAAGCATTAGGATCCAGCTTAACAGCTCTTCTTTGCTCCAAGAGTTTAATCACATGTGCGTTGAGTCTTGAAGCAGACGGTGATGTGGCTCCGCTAGAGCTGCTAGCACATTTCAGCAGTCCTTTGGAGAGAAGGTCGTAGTCTTCCAATGGATCTTCAAGAAGTTTCCAATCATACGACTTTATTGCATATTCCAACTCCTCAGACTTGAATGTGGGGATCCTCACCGGTGCCGGTTTATGGGTGTCACGCTTGAACATCCTCTGTTTGAGAGTCAGCTTCGCACGGACAGGACGGTGATCCGAGCCGGTGTCAAATAAAGGCAGCACGGAGACGTGGTACAGACTCCAGCGTCTGTTTTGTAAGAACATGGTCGATCTCCGAACGCGTTTCTCCATTTGGGCTTTCCCAGGTCCATCGTCGGTTTGAAGGCTTCTCAAACATAGAATTTGAGAACGGTCACACAGTACGCGACGCTTTGTCGTGTACCTTTGAAATTGATCCTCAAAAATATAATAAAAGGGTCCTCCCTTATAGATTTGCACTGAGAATGACTCTTTTTAGGTTCCTCTCTCCTGACTTGCAACTGTGTCTAACCATGTTGGAGAATTGTGTTTATTTCTACACATTTTGTCACATTTTGTTTATTTCTACATTTCTACATGTTGTTGCCCATCTACTATGTTTCGTTATATCAGAAAATCGTTTGAGAGTGGTCACCACCAACTAGGATTGCACCTTCTCCTATTGTACAAAGCCCGATTTTTTGTTTTTCTGACCTAGGTGAACCGCCCCGTTGCAACATGTATTGCACATACGTACTCGTCAGGTTTTGTGCAATAAGAGGACTGACACCTTAGAGGACGTTCAGAGCATCATGCGACGCGACGCTACGAATGATAATCTTCCATATCGATTAAACGACATCGCGTTCAGTCGTAGCGAGGTGTTCAAACCCGCTGTGCACCGAGCACGACATCTCACGCAATTATCAGCACCGTCACGCTATGATAAAATCGCTGTTCATTGATGAGCGATTTGTTCGCCGCTCGATGATTCGATACTGCTATAATAACTCCGAGCGGCCACTGTGTTCGACAGTGTAGCGGTTGAACGCCCGGCTGTTATTACTTGTTATTCCATTTTATTTTATGCAGTATAAGTTTACGAACAAAACGCTCAGTCCTCGCATTAGTTTATTATATTTTCAGACAACATATTATGTGCAACGACACCAAAATAAAGAGGGCAGGTGTCAGCCTGACGGCCGAGGACCACCGGCCCACACACCACTGTCTTCCCGAGAGGGCGTTCTCTGTACTCCCTGGGTTGCGGGGCTCTAAGTGGTGGCTTAATGGGGGTCCCGATAGCCAGTGGGCAAACTCCCGCTCGGATAGTTTTAATGGGGCCCAATGGCGTCGGGTAAGACAAAGCTAGGCGTTACTAGGTGACCTAATGAAGCTCCCGTGGATTGGCTATCCTTCTCTTCTACCGTAGCCTACGTCCCAT
>OX377201.1:100626027-100674082 GCA_947396885.1 Heligmosomoides polygyrus polygyrus | reverse complement strand
CGAACGGTTCCAATCTCGACCAATTTTGGAGATATTGATTTTTTTGACAATTTTGCATGGGGGGGAGGCCGCAGGGGAGGGCCGATGACGTCACCGAAAACCAATATTTTGGAATCTGGCCAAGTTGGACACCATTCGATAATGCTTTTGATAGTGAATGGAACGTTTTTACGTAGAGTGGCGTGAACTGTGCTGTGAGTGAGTAAGAGCGAGGAGAACATGACCATTGTTGTGATAAATTGTGCGCGCGGCGTCTTCCGAGCGCGATAGCTCTGTAATGTGTGAACCTTTCCGGTAGCAGCTTGTGGGTTTTGTAGGCGGCAAAATGTTCTAGTAGTGTGCCAAAAGACAGTAATGTACGCGTATGATAGCACAAAGTTAAAAGACAGTAATGTAGCGTATGATAGCACAAAGTTACAGCGCTGCGAAAATGCAGGTTAGCCTTGTGTGACACGATTTTTTCCAAATTCAGTCGACCCCTGCGGGAAGACCCGGAGAGCTAACACCTTACAAATGCGCAGGCGAGCAGAACGCTAAAGGTGCTTTACGAAGGCGTGCTCACAGATCCCTAGCTTATTAAACTGCCTTAGTACCAGCTGCCGTTTTAGAGCGGCGGAGGCGACAGTGAAGCTTCGTCCGCCCTTAATCCTTCCGGTTTTGAGTTTTCGGCACTCGCAATGACACCGTTCTGTTCAACTCGATGAGCTCTGTCGAATGGTTACCAACTTGGCCCGGTGCGGAAATATCGATTTTCGAAAGGGGTGATGTCATCGTCCCTCTGCCGCGGCCTTGAGTGGCCGCGGCAGAGGGACGACGACGTCACCCCGTCCTCGGCGCGAAACCGTCAAACAATCGATTTTTCCAAAATCGATTTGAAATTGACACCATTCGATAGTGCTTTTCATGCTGAACAGGAAAGTACCATTGCGAGTGTGGAAAACTCAATCTTGGCGAGTAAGAGCGCAAGAAACTCTAACCGCTATCTTCCGACGCTTTAAACTGGCAGCTGTGGCTAAGGCAGTTTAGGCAGCAGAGGCGTTCTGAGCACGTCATCGTAAAGTACTTTAAGCGTCCTGTTAGCCACGCATTTTAAGCGCGTTAGCTAGCTGCGTCTTCCCGCAGTGGTTCACCAAAATCGGAAAAAATGCGTCACACAACCCGCATCTGCATCTTCGCATCTCTGTAACATTGCCTCTTCCTAAGCTACACCACTTCTGCTTTGGCGTGCTACTTGAACATTTTACTGCCTATGAGACCCACGAGTTGCGGCCGAAACGACTAGAACCTGACCGAGCTATTGCGCTCTGAACACGCTCGCACGTGCAGTTTAGCACAATAACGGTCGATGTTCTCCCTGCTCTTACTCGCCCAGATTACGGTATTCGCTACTCGTAGCAGCACTGTTCAATTCAGCACGAAAAGCTCTATCTAATCTTAACCAACTTGGCCCGGTTCGGAAATATCGATTTTCGAAAGGGGTGATGTCATCGTCCCTCTGCCGCGGCCTTGAGTGGCCGCGGCAGAGGGACGACGACGTCACCCCGTCCTCGGCGCGAAACCGTCAAACAATCGATTTTTCCAAAATCGATTTGAAATTGACACCATTCGATAGTGCTTTTCATGCTGAACAGGAAAGTACCATTGCGAGTGTGGAAAACTCAAATCTTGGCGAGTAAGAGCGCAAGAAACTCTAACCGCTATCTTCCGACGCTTTAAACTGGCAGCTGTGGCTAAGGCAGTTTAGGCAGCAGAGGCGTTCTGAGTACGTCATCGTAAAGTACTTTAAGCGTCCTGTTAGCCACGCATTTTAAGCGCGTTAGCTAGCTGCGTCTTCCCGCAGTGGTTCACCTTCTTCTTCTTCTCCTGAGCGTTTAGTCCCGCGCAGTCGCAGGGTCCGCTGTTCTTGTGATCTGTCGCCACCTCATCCTATCAAGGGCGTCATCTGCCGTGGCGCCGACTTCGGCGAGATCTCTCTTGATGACGTCCTTCCATCTTTTCCTAGGGGCTCCTCTCGGACGCTTTCGGGTGCCTCGTAATCTAGGGCCAACCTTGTGGGGTGATCCTCTGGTCTTCTGAGGACGTGTCCATACCACCTCAGGCGCTGCTCTCTCATCTTCAGCTGGATCGGGGGCAGTCTTCATCACTGCCCTAACATCCTCGTTTCGCACCCTGTCCCGACGGGTCCATCCACATGCCCACCTCAGCATCCTCATCTCTGCCGCGTGCAGTTGCCGCTCCTGCGCCTTACCCAGGGCCCAGCACTCACTGCCGTAGAGGAGGGCAGGTCTTACAACTGTTCTATAGAGCTTGCCTTTGAGCGTCCTGGAGCATCTACGGTCGCAGAGGATCCCTGTGGACTCCCTCCACTTGAGCCAGGCTGCGTTTATCCGTCCCCTGACCGCCTGGTTCACACTTCCTTCCTCGGATAGGTCACTTCCGAGGTAGCGGAATTCTTCCACCTTCTCGATCGTTTCCCCTTGGCAGTCTAGGATCGATCCAGCGCACTGCTCAGAGCTGATGAACTTCGTCTTCTTCACGTTCAGCCGTAGGCCGTTGTCCGCAAGGGCTCTCTGCCACAGCTGCACCTTCTCCTCCAGCTCCTCCTGGTTGTCGGCTACTAGGGCGATGTCGTCCGCGTAGAGGATCGTTCTGAGAGGGCCTTCCTCAACGTGGTTCACTATAGAGTCAAGCGTCAGCAGGAAGAGGAACGGGCTCAGAGCCGACCCTTGGTGTACCCCCACTGTGATGTCCACATCCCTTGTCACCCCGTGTGGAGTTCGTATCGCCGCTTTCGAGCCCTCGTACATGTCCCTTATGACCGTGATCAGACGTTCCGGGACACCCCTCCCTGCAGTGGTTCACCAAAATCGGAAAAAATGCGTCACACAACCCGCATCTGCATCTTCGCATCTCTGTAACATTGCCTCTTCCTAAGCTACACCACTTCTGCTTTGGCGTGCTACTTGAACATTTTACTGCCTATGAGACCCACGAGTTGCGGCCGAAACGACTAGAACCTGACCGAGCTATTGCGCTCTGAACACGCTCGCACGTGCAGTTTAGCACAATAACGGTCGATGTTCTCCCTGCTCTTACTCGCCCAGATTACGGTATTCGCTACTCGTAGCAGCACTGTTCAATTCAGCACGAAAAGCTCTATCTAATCTTAACCAACTTGGCCCGGTTCGGAAATATCGATTTTCGATGACGACATCACCCTCTGCCGCGACATAGAGCGGCGCCCTCTTCTTCGACGCGAAATTGTCAAAAAATCGATATTTCCGCACCGGGCCAAGATGGTAACCATTCGATAGTGCTCATCGAGCTGAACAGAACGGTGTCATTGCGAGTGCCGAAAACTCAAAACCAGAAGGATTAAGGGCGGAAGAAGCTTCACTGTTGCCGTCCACCGCTCTAAAACGGCAGCTGTAACTAAGGCAGGTTAGGAAGCTGGAGAGCTATAAGCGCCGTATTGTAAAGCTCGTTAAGTGATCTGTTAGCCTATGCATTTGTAGGCCGCCAGCTCTTCGCCTCTTCCCGCGGTGATCGACTGAAATCGAAAAAAATTGATTGGTCAAGCCTGACCTGCATTTTTGCACCACCGTAACTTTGTCCGTTCTTAGGCTACATTGCTGTGCTTCGGCGAGCTGCTAGAGCTCCTTACTGACTACAAAACCCACAAGCTGCAGACGGAAGGGTTCAAACTTGACAGAGTTATCGCACCCCAAACACGCCCGCGCGTGCAATTTGCGAGCGGTCGCACCCACTCGATTGATAGGTTCGATTCTATATGCATTACTCACGGCGCACTCCAGGTGCAAGCTGGACAGTCCTGGAGCAGCTCCTGAGTAGGGCGGCTAGGGATTTCTGATAAAACTCCTCAAACTCTCACTCTACAACTTTCGCTCCCACTCGATTGATAGGTTCGATTCCAAATGCATTGTTCACGGAGCACTCCAGATGCAAGCTGGACAGTCCTAGAGCAATGCATGAGTAGGGCGTCTAGGGATTTCTGATAAAACTCCCTAAACGCGCACTGTTCAAGCTGTCGCTCGCTCTACAGGTCCCCACTCGATTGATTCTGCCGGGCCTATGCATATGTCTTGTTCAGAGCGCGCGCCATGCCGGAAGTTAGTTCCAAACAGTGGGCCATGCTCGTCTGAACGCATGCTCCTTCATTCAGTCTAACGTCCAAAAGTTGAGGGTGCCGCGCACCAACGCGACTTGCCTCAGACGCAGCGCGCGGCGAGCGGAAAACGGCGCTCTCCGGCGCCCTTTTGCGCCGCTTCTCATCTTTGGCGCCGCTTGTGCTTGTTGGACGCAGCGGCATGTCCGGTACTGTATTAGGTTGCTGCAGAAGTTCTCGCCAATTTCAAGACACCACATTTTTTAGTTTTACAAAAAAGCGAAACACGATAAGAAACGAAGTAATCATGTCCCATCACTCTTCTCCGCCTTTCTGGCAGACTCTCGATCTCGTCAGCGTAGAACTTTTCTGGCTTTGATCCGAAGAAGCCAGCGTTTCATGTCGTGTTCGTCATCGAACGGTGGGTGAGCCAGCATTTCCCATCCAAGGTCGAGGAGCTTTTGGCGAGTCATTCTTGCAATATGTGGTCGAGCATTGTCGTGCAGGAATCGGATTGCGCCACGATTCGGATGCTTTTCTGCGATCTTGGCGTCCAGTCTATCCAGCTGCTGACAGCACAAGTCTTCTGTTAGAATTTCGCTCGGGTCAGCAGTTCGTGGTAGATGACACCTTTGTAATCACACCAAAAAAAATCATCGACGGGTAAGGACCCTCCTTTGGCTGTGGTTCAGGCTGCTCACCCGCGTCAACCCAGTGTCTGCTCTAGATGTTGACGAGCAGGCACCACTTCTCATTTCCTGTGATGATGGACTTCACCCAACCATCCGTGCGCTTGTACGAGATTAAGTGGCCATCTCAGCACGTCGCTGGCAGTCGCGTTCGGTGAGGTCATGCGGAACCCACTGTGCCAACTTGTGCACCTTACCAAGTTGATGTAGGTGCTTGGCGATGGTGGCATAGTGCACACCCAAGTCCTGCGCAAGTTCATGAGTACTCCGCCATAGGTCCGATTCCACCAGCTGTTGCATTCGGTCGTTGTCGACATCGGATTCACGTCCTGACCTGAACGATACTTGAAGGTTAAAATCACCTTCGCGAAAGCGTGCGAACCAGTCTCGTGCAGTGCGATCGGACACTGTGCCCTCCCCAAATGCACCATTGATGCGGAGACAGGAAGCGGCTGCTGACTCACCAAATTTGAAGTCATACAGTAAGAGACCTCGGATGTACTCCTTTGAATTCTCCATTTTTCTAGAACGAGTTACGCGAGAGTGAGCAGCTAGCAATAATAGTAAACTTATACATACCAGATCGCTTTATGTGAACAAAAGATAGGTTGCTATAAGGTAGCGTTAGTGAGAAAAAACACATTCAAAAAGTGGCGGGAATTCTCGCAACAACCTAATATAAACCACGCAGGGTCTAGAAGGTGCGCCAGGTCTAGAAGGTGAACCCCTGCCGAATGTCGTTTCCGGGGAAATTGTGTTTTTAGATTCCTTATACATATAGTTGTCTAGTTTGCCATATAATTTTTTCGCCAAATCTCTGCGCTCAACGTAGTAGAACTTCGAATTGCGCCTCAATTTCAGTCAATGTCCTAAGAATAAGCTTCGTTTGAGAATAACGAGTATGAGAATGAAAGAGTTGAAATCTCCTCCGACCACCTGAAATGCTGTGCCCATCAAATAAACACTGCTTTTTCTTTTCACCCTTTTTCAATGGGACTCAACTGTTAGGCCAGTTTTCTTCGCAATTTAGGTACCAACCTTTTGTAAATTATTTGTATGCAAGTCCCAACACCAAAAAGCAGAACCATTAAACACAATTGGAACACAACGCAGCAACAAGTTATCATAGTGAAAGCTTCACCAGCTTTCGAGAAAATACTGACAATGTTAAGGTATATATAGGGGAGTGGGAAAGAAATAACTTTATACTCAACGGATACCCACCTACATTTGATGATGTGACTACCGACCACGATAGGAATGTTCAAAAGGCGAGATGATGGCTTTGCATGTGGCCACTTCGCGCACTCGTCCCGCTGATCATCTTATGCAGATCTGCATTTGTAAAAGACTCGTAAAATAGTGCTTTTTCATTTCACGGTAATTCAATAGTGAAGTTGTTACATACAAGGAGAACTTCGTTCAACCTAAATGCTTGGTTTTAACACCAATTACAGATGGGCCCAGTGGTTGTACTTGTGCTCGGCATTGCAAATGGGCACTCCATGATAATGCTAGTGAGGTGCGCACAATTTCTCAGCCATATGTGAGTAGTTTGAAGCATTTGGTTACTCTTTTTCTTTACTGTTTCATCGAGGTGATCTGTACTTATTTACATCATCTTTACGTTTTTTTAAGTTAGTCTAGTCTTCACTCTTTCAAAGTTTTTAGTTCAACTTCAACTCTTCTTAAGTCAAATTGCACATATTTTACTCTCCTAAGCAGTTCATGCTTCTGACTTTAAAATGAGCGTCTTCCAAATCGAAGCAAGTTCCTTCAACATTAATTAGAGACTCTTCAAAAAGATTACAATATCTTTTTGTTCAAGGAAAATGCTGGATAACTTTCTTCGATCTTTCAATTGACTTATCCATTGAGTGAAGACATTGTTTGAAATATTATGCAGTTTTCATTTTTGAGAAAAAATAACGGTTTAAAGTTTTTTTAAAGGGCAGGATGTCACTCATTTTTAGTGAAATGACTGTTTTGTCCCTCCCTCAAGACGTCGCGACTTTTATTTGACTAATAGCATTGAATTTCATACCCGTAAACGACAAAAGAAAAGAAATTGTAAGGATCACATATATTCTCACTTTGATGCACCATTTAAAGGCCTACACACACACTTTTGCGGCAACGCGGCAAAACTCTTGTTGTCGTCCAAAATTTTGCCGCAAAAGGGTGCGGCTGCGGCTTGGCACCGCTCGCCGCTATTTGCTGTCTCAACGGCAAACCCTTGCGTTTCTGCCCTGTGGTTAATAATTGGGCCGCCTCTTTGCCGCAAATGTGCGGAGGCCTTCAACAGCATTTACACTGTCAATCAGTTAAATATCACGGCGAGCCTTTTGAGTGCAGGCGCAATCTTGTTTTTTAATCCACTACATGGTTGCTGCTTTGCTGCACTTGAAAGCTAAATCTTAACTTTAATTTATAGTTTTCTTTAAAACAAAAACATATAAAATTTATTACACTCACTCAGACACCCGAACTAACACATTTCAACAAAAGTTATGATTTTCCTTGTAAAAAAAATTCTAACTATTTTGGAGTCTGTAGTTTAATCTGTAGGAAGCTCGCTTCGGTTTACAGGACGTTCATTCGATTTCAGAAGCATAACGTTTATTTAGACGAGTGCCCAAAAAATTTTGACGTAAAAGTGCTCATTTTGATTTGGAATCTGTCCAATTTGACTTGAAAATGTTCACTTGTGGTGATTTATCTTCCTTTTTTGAGAGCAAACTGGGAGCAAGTCAATTCTTTGCGTTTCAAATTCAAATTTAATGTTGCATGTGGAGCTTTCGCAGCAAAGGCACAGATGTCTACAAATAATGCTCATACTTCTTAAAGGAAGCATATCGAGGAAGAGAATTTGCGGGCCAATTCGCCTTCACCGGCGTCGTACGTCTCAGAAAAAACAAGTCTACTTAGTGATACGGTATTATCAGCTTACATGTATAGCGTAGCGTTTATTCCATATAATTACCAGGTTTTAGAGATCGACTAAGGTGAACGATACGGTGGGAAGTGGAGGAACCAATAGAAGCTCTAAAACGATAGAGGATGCTGAAACATCTCATGCGACACATGACAAGGATGGTACATCTAAAAGGACGGAGGAAACAGAAACATCTCATGCGTCACATGACGAGGATGCCTCTGCTCCTCCAAATAAGTCTCCGCGGTATGATATTTTCTGATGTAAATGTAATTGTATCGTTTAATTTGAAAAATCGAAAGTTATGATTTATAAGATTTCTAGTTTTAGAATAAGAAACATACGTTGTTGATAGCATACCCAGTTTTAATGAGAAATGTGAAATCCAATTGATTCAGATCACAACTGACCTCTATCTCATCTTACAGCCGTATACCTAAAAGCCTCCGCACACTTTTGCGAGGGAACGAAGAGGATGTCCCCAAGGCGGCATCCTTTTGCAAAACTTGCCGCTGATGTGCCGCCTTGGCGACAGAGGCGGCGCCGCAAACTTGGCAGCGGCAATAACGATTCAAGGCTCTGTCAGCCCCCACGACCGATAGCAGAGATCTGTCTGGGCTCCAGGAACCGGATTCATCAACGACTAACCCACGGGTATAGAGGGTAGAGATACCCATGATGAAGTCTGCGTGTCCGGCTCTTGCCTTACCTCTATCTGACTCTTATCTTATCTCTACCATTTATACCCCTCATGCACACGGTTTAATTGTTGATGAATTCGGCCCCAGCTGATAACGACGGGATCTACGATGGAAATTGATAATGATGATGAAACCGCCGTTGGCGATGGAGTGGGGCGAGGATGAGTACCGCGGCACATCATCGTCCCACTATTAGGCACCTGGCATACCTCCTAGTCGCTCCAGCGATTGTCGCGGGAACGATTTGAGCGGAGCGGGAATCGCGCCGGGATCCCTCACCTCGCCAATCGCAGCGCCCTGCCTCGTCCGCCGTCCGCGGACCGACATAGCAATGACTGTGCAATGTGCATGATTCAAATCGCTCCCGCGACAATCGCTGGAGCGGCTCGGAAGAATGCCAGATGCCTTACGAAGAAGTTTCGCTTCCTACGCGTTAAGGCCTTCGCACACTTTTGCGGAAATGCCGCGGCCCCTTAATATTTGTCCGTATCCATAAGTATATGGCAGAGACGCAGAGCTAGCTGCCGATGTGCCGCCAACGCGGGTGTGGCAGTAATTATTAAAGGCTCGAGCACACTTCGCTGCCTTTGCTGCGGCAGCAATGATAAAGGATATCATCGAGCTGCTGCCTCTGATATCCTTTATCATTGCTGCCGCAGCAAGGGCACAAGTGTGCTCGAGCCTTAAGCGGCTTTCACACTGCCGTTGCTGCTGTTGCAGCAACGAGCAATGAAAAATGGGCGGGGTTCGATGGTTGCCGTAACGCGGGGAGATAAGATAATGAGGTAAGACCTGTGATATGCCTCCGTTGACGAGCATCAGCAGCAAGAAATGATGGCGATCATTCCTTGTTGCTGAGGCCGCGCAAACGTTGCGCAACTGATGCCTCCTAAGGGCCTCCTGTCCAGCAGTTTTGCCGCCCACGAGGCAGTTTCGCTGCCTGCCGCTTGCCGTGTTGCCGCAAAAGTGTGCGAAGGCTTTAATTTTTCTGCCTGCCGCGTGCCGCGTTGCCGCAAGTGTGCGAAGGCCTTAAGCAAACTTACCAGGAAAATGTCTCAGGGGTATGTCTGAATGGTGAAAATGAATACCAGCACGAGACCTCCGCCCTTGAAATAGTATAAGGGTATGTTTCATTTTTGCAAAGTCCTTGAATCTCAGGAATTAGGGGCCCGTGAAAGTCCAATATGGCATTGAACTGTTAGTACGCACCTGACACGTTTGTGCGCGCCCCACGTGGAGATAAGGGAGGTGGTGAAAGACACCGGTGCAAGTAGCTCAGAGGCTCCGTGGGAAGTGCGGTGACTCAAAGACACAGGCTCAGGTGTTCGATCCACATACCTTGCCGAATTTTTGCATTTCTAAATGTTCATGGCTGATTTGGTATATACAACCTTCCATACATTTCGTATGCATATATTCCACTAGGTTGCCAAGTGCTTGTTCAGTAAGAGCTTTTCATCAGTTGCCCTCCCTACATACGACACTGTATCTTTTCACAGAGTTTGAAGGAACCCTTGACTACGTGAAGAATGACCCTTCATAACTAGGCATGAACAGCATATGATGGCACTAGTCAACATATTGATCATGGGTGGCCGTTCAATCTCACCTAGCATGTGCCCACACGTTCAAAGAAGGACAGCCGGTCGGTGCACATCTCCTGTTGAACCCTACTGTCTGTCGAAGGTGCACAAATAAACATGCTAATGATGACGGTGCCGTGTTCGGCACGTCTACTGAGTCACCAGGCACGTTACACAACTACAACCCCCCCCCCCCTCATCCCTACACTTCCTCTCATCACACTGCTGCAGTACTTTCTTGTAGTTAGTTATTGTAGGACTGTTGTGGATCCTTTTCTTTCTTGTAGCTAGTTGCTCGATTTGTTCCTCTCTCTGTTAAAGATTTTTGCAAAGTAAGAGATATCCTTGCCGGTGCTGCGCATTTGCATCATCAAACGTAGTCTTATACTCTCTACGCAAAGTGAGGAATTAGAGTTTAACTATATTGAAGGCAAGCTTTGCTTATGATCTTCATTACACTATCCTTACATAACTGCAAAAAACACATTCAGGAAGCATTATTACTCTTTAAAAATAGGCTCTTTTTAATAGTCGTGAAAGCGCTTCAACAGCGATTCCTCCTCTATTATTGTGGATGACACACTAACAGTAGAGTAGACTAAAATGCTTACACTTCGCAGCTTAGAATAATGACAGTGCTAAAGTTTAAAGAACACCCTGCATCTGTGTAAAGCGTATCGAGGTCCATTGCTATCTTTGAAAATCAAAATCACATCATTTTTCGTATAAAAATGCTTTTAACAGAGTACCTTTGAGCTACGGGAACATGGCAGAGCAGGCATTTCTGTTTCGAGAGCCCAACCATAAAATGCTGGGGAAATGTGCAAAGTAAGCAAAACAACGTTTTATTTTCCAAGAGAAATATTCAAAGTGACTGCTTTGTTTTTAAGATATGCCGTGAACGTGTGCCTTCTTCTACTTCAACTCGGAATATGTAGTGCTTTCTATGATTTCGTTGTGTCACATATTGAAGAGGTTTGACGAATAGTTTTATCTGTTCGGGTTGGACAGTCCAACACTGCAGTTAGAATCGCTTTTTAAGCACAACAGAGGAGTTGCAAGAGTCGGAAATTGTTAGGAGCACAAAAGAAATTCAATACGTCGTAAATTGCTCATGTGTCGACATTTCAGTCGGTAAATAGTGTGATAATTAGGTAGTGGATAGAAAAACTACAGGTTTTCAAGGAAAGTCGTAGCAGAATTTAATAAAACAACGATTTATTTCGACCTTCATAGCGAGTCTAGTTTAATGTGTTCGCTCCGATTCTGGAGAAATAATTTCAAAAATGTCCAATGTGGTGTGAAATCTGAGTGAATACTGCCTTGTGCTGCCACTTTTATTCTCTTGGTGTTTGTGCATCGACGACGTCAGAGGTAGCTAGCCCTTTTAACCACTACTAGAATCGGCAGTGAAGGCTGGAAGCTTCAAATGAAAGCATCAAACCGACTGCGCAGCGATCTCATGGCGTGAACAACATAATCCCCCAATTGCGTGGCGCATCAATTGGGGACGCGGCGCGGCCAGTCGCGCCGCGCCGCGCCCCGAATTTGATGCGCCGCTGCGCGATTGCAGTTAGAAAGGGGAGCGTCGGCCAACTTCTACGTACTACGGTGGGCCATAACGGATGACAGATGAATCACTGAAGAATCAAAGCAGAAAGGATATGTCCGGTTCATCAGCGGAATGTATCGAGCTTATGTTAGTGGTGCGATTCCTTTGGGGAGCGACGAATCCTCTCTTAACACGTTGACGACCGCGCAATTTTCGCGCGTCTGGCCCGTGGGACCGCGCGTAATGCGCGCGTGTGACACGATATTTCGTCACATTAGCTTAGCGTAAATTCAATTTTCAAAATGCACACCGCGAATCTGACATCCGTTCTCAAAATTTTGGTTTTGTTTCTATTCAATAATCCCTAAATCTTTTCTTTTCCGCCATGAACTCCCCTCTGTCCATTTTGATGGTCTAGTTGGAGAATAATTGTTTTTGATGCGAAACTTAGACAGAAAAATTCTAGAATTGCCATCTGAATTCGTAATCATGAGCATTCTGGACAACAATGAACTAAACGAAAGTTTTGACGACTTGCTGCTCGACAGCGATCTTGAAACACCCGATAGCATGGAATGGATTCTGCTATGGTACAACTCACAGCTGTTGACTGACGATTAAAAATGTTTTCTGCCTGGACTTTATATGTGAAGTTGATCTCGCTACCGACATTTGATAACATCCAAGTAGTTGTAGTTTATAATCATGCCTGTTTGTTACCTTTACTGAATGAAGTCTCAAAAATAACTCTGAAGTTCAATGGATAGCTGGTCGATAGGTTGCATCTGATGTATTCCCACGTACCCATGCCACTCGTATCTTATCGTAATCGAGCGAAATTCGAGAAGCGGATATCAGATTCGTGACCGGCACCTCAAATAACGAACGAATGACGAAGGTAATGTCACTCTGATCAAAAATAGTACTGTCGCGCACCATTGCGCGACACGGTCCCATGAGACAGACTGGCTGTCGCGTACCATTGCGCGACATTGTCGTCAACGTGTTAAAGCTAGATCGATGTCGTCTGCTTAGCCTAGGGTTAAAATTCAGTGTGGTATGGAGTCGAATCCCCTGCAATGCAAATGGCTCTAACGACCCTTTCTTTTGCAACATGTGCGGGTTCAAAAGTAAAATTGCTGAAAGGTACTCACTGTCAAGAATCACTCAGAAGTCTCTCTCATATAACTTATGTTAAACCAACTAACTAACTACTTTAACTTATGTTTAGTTTTACCTTGTTTTTCTTTTGCATGGTTATCCATGTAGTGAATAAAAAAATAAAAAAATATGGCCACTCCGGGGTCATTGTGCTTATCTTCAGCGTAGTAGGTGAAATTTCGTGAAGTCTACAGATCTCCATTCCCTTCCTAAGTTACGTAAGCTACGGGTGACTAAGTTCACGGCCATCAGATCGAGTCTGCCGCAGCTGATCGCATCGCGCTGCGTCCTTCCCTCCAGCGGGCGATTCGCCGAATATCGTAACCCGAAATTCCGTCAAATGTGTTTTGCGGCGGCGGAGTGCAATGCGGCGCGAAAAATCGATGGTCATGTCGACCATTACACCGCGCCACGCGACGGCGCGAGTATAAAAGGCGCCTTAGGCGGTGCAGTGCGTCGCGGCAGCGTCGGCGGACCCTCATGCTGGACACATATACCATGTTCTATAGACGTATACCTGCCTACATAAAGTACACCCATATCGCGCCACTTGACGCTTACATGTAATGAAGTGCGGAGAACGTTGATTACATAAGTCCGCCATAGTGTCTGCATTCAGTGACGTGTACCGTAGATGTAGCGAACGGGTTGAAAATCCCTCAAATTTTACTTGGTGGCTAAACGGAACGAGCCGGAGCGCGGCTGTTATTTATGTTTATAATGGTTTCGTGAATAGCTATTTCTAGTTCCTGATCCGGTCGCTTTCCATTGGAAGTCGCGAGCGTTCCCTGTGGCTTTCATAAATGCCCACTGGATTCCAGTTGTAAACTGCACCCGCAATAGGTAATGGAAGACCAAAAATGACTAGCTGAGGATGATCCAGAAGGTATTTCGAAGAGCTGGATTTTCCCCAAGTTTTCTCAAGATTATGCTATTGAGATGATCTGTATTTTATAACATATAACTATCGTTTTGAAAAACCTTTGTTTTTTCAGTGAAGAATGAAACGGGAGGGTGTCTTAGCATGCTCATTTGTCTAGGCGCTAGGTTGTAGAATTTAGATTAAATTAACTTCTCTCTTTTTTGCGCGACTCATCAAGATACTTTTGATGTCTCAACTTCCTGGAATACTAATGAAAAAGTTATTTGGGCTTCGTTTTTACCTAAGATTGCCGTCTATTCTGAGGAAGGCTTCTTATTTTGGTGTTCTTTATCTCCAGTCCAAACAATTTGTCACATTTTACGTCCAAGTTTTCAGAATATTCCTTTTGAACGTAGCTCCTGAAATTCGATCTAATTCTGATCTAGCGCTTCCGAGATTCAAGACATAACGTTCAACGACACGAAACACGGACTTTTTCGGCTCTCTCCAGAGAGTTGCTAAATAACTAGAAGTCTTGCATATTTGGCCAATGGCTATTGTACTTTCTCTATCTCTACTCTATTTTCCTCGTGATGGTACCGAAAATGTTGTTAATCCGTTGGGCATGGAACCGTAATAAAGGCTGGATTATTCAAATCACTAAAAAACCTCCGTTCCAACCTTATAGTTCTACCTGACAACTAGTTGCATAGTAGTCTATGTCTCCCTTTTCACAGTAGTTGTTTTCCGACGAATCGAATTTGTGTCATATCGTAGCCGCCAAAACTCCGTCCATGACCGAGATTCATCACCGACTTAAGCGGCTTTCACACTGCCGTTGCTGCTGTTCGGCAATCAATGCCGTAATGATGAAGCATACCGCAGAGAGGCAGAGGAGCAACAACTCAGAAAATTTTGAACAAGTTACTTGCAAGCTGCATGCAGGTCATAGATTCCCTCAAACTAGTCATTTGTAAGTTGCTGCAAGCTATCAGAAATGTCGCAAGTAAGTTACAAGAAGACCCCTGCTAGACATTAGTAAGCTGCTGTAAGCTAGCACAACATGCACACAACAAATAGATAACTCAAAATAACCTCAACTACAGTACTGTAAACAGTAAATGATGTAGTACTCAATCAGAGAATAAGGAACGAACCGAAATGATGTAGCGTCAAGACCATACAGCCTTCAACTATGCAAACAATGAATTGCACCAACTACTGGGTTCATTAAGTCTTAATGTCTTACACGAAGTTGTCTCGTAAACTAGTTTGCTTCTGGTTATGCCGCTGCCAGTGAGTCAGAGTGGAGTGCCCCCCGTGAGGATATAGAATAGAATATCCGTTCTATTACTATAGCTCTGGCTAACAAGTAAAACACAATCATTAACTGTTTTGAAACGATTACTTTCTACCGATTACAGTTTTGGAACGATTAGATACTTTCTACCAATTAGGAAATGGATTTACAAATGCAAACAGCCAAAAGAGGTAGGAAACAAGGAAGATGAAAGAAGGAATGGCAAGACTGTCCGGTAGAGCAGCTCCGATTTCGAAACATATACCGTACGACCGCGTGCGCGTGTGAGCACGCTACCGAATGACCGCGTGCGCGCGTGATGACGCAACTTACTTCTTGCAAGCTTGCAATACAGTTAGTTGCGTGCAGGTTTAAAATTCCTGGGTGCAAGCTTGCAAGTTAGTTAACCGCGAGCGATAAGTCGCAAGTAACTTGTTTTCGAGGTCTAAAGGCGCAAATAACTTGTTTTGGAGCTCATAAGGCGCAAGTAACTTGTTCAAAATTTTCTGAGAACAGGCAACGAGGACTGCTTTTACACTGCTGTTGTCGCAACCCCGCATCCCACAACAGCATCAGCAACACCGGTATCGGTTGCGCAGCAGTTGCGCGGCCTCAGAAATGATGTCGATCATTCCTTGTTGCTGATGCTCGTCAACGGAGGCATATCGCAAGTTTTATCTCGTTATCTTATCTCAGGCGTTGCGGCAGCAGCAAACGTCGAGCTCCACCCCTTTTTTATTGGTTTTTGCTGCAACAGTAGCAACGACAGTGTGAAGGCCGTTTTACAGCAATTTGACATAGAAAATAGAGCCGAAATCCCTGGTTGCGCAGCGAAATGTTTCGCCATATCACTTGATAAGCCGCGCTATCAGTGATTTCGGCTGTTTTCTTTGTTGAAATGCTGTAATTCGTCGATGAATCCGGCCCCAGGTCGCGAGCATCAGAGCATGTATAGGTAAGAAGCTGCTGAATGAGATATGAGTCACGTAAACTTCACTGTGAACCCGAGATCAACTAAAGAGTATTTGAACGTGAGCTTTGTGATAAAATGATAACATCTTTAACAGCGAGTTTTACTAAATTTCAGTGTTTGATGGTGTAATTGATCTCCTACAAACATAAATGTAATGTGGGCGATTGAGTCTTCAAATATCTAGTATTATAGTCGCCTTCTGACGCAAGAGTTTTGATTGACACTGAACATCCATCTAACGACTTATCCAGTGTTAATTACAACCGTTTTTGACAAAATCCATTTCCACTAATTTAAGATAGTCGAGCAGTACTTCGGCTCCACGAAGATGGTTATATATGCAACTATTCCACTTTTTATGGTGGTGGTCACAGTCAGAAGCCTTCAAGCGATCTCATGGATTTCAATGGTTGGAAATTTTGCCATAATGTATGCAATCTCCATAATAATAGCGGTACGGAAGATGATTTTTTTATTTTGTTTTTTTTTCTGGTGTACTTTTTCTGCAACTTTTTGTAGAAATGCGAGCCGTATTCACTCAGGGTTTTCTGAATAGTTCCAATTCTTCTTTGACATACTATGAGTTTGTTCCTCTTTCCACATCCCTATGAAGTTACCCTTAAAAGTGTAACTATAGAAATGATTACCCAAAATCATATCTATCAAGGCCTCCAGCTTAGCTGGTTTCCATGCTGATATAAGTGGGAACATAAGCGTGAGTGCTGATAGTTTCCACGAGATGTGGTGTTGCGTTAGACCAAGCAGCGCCGGTGGTATAATGAGATAGGGCATTTCCGCTCGGTAAGCAGGAGCAGCGGGTTCCAGTCCTGCCTGGCGCTAGAGTTTGACCGCAATAAAACATCTTTATGAAGCTTTGCAACTTTAGTTTCTTTTCCTTACTTGCCTTACTTAACAGAAGATTCGCTTTTTGGTTCTGTCTCTCACCCACAGTAACAACAGTGTTTTTCGAATCTGAAGAACAAGTGCTACGACACGCCTAACGGCGTGTCTCGCACTTGCCCGCTTCGCGGGTTATAGGTTTAAGCCTTGTTCTCAGAAAATACTCTCACACAAAAAGTACGTGTGATCTTCAAAACAATTTTGTTAACAGAACAACAAAAAGGCAACATTTACTGAAGCGTCTCGGTGAATACTACGTTTGGTATCGACTTGAATCCTGGTGTTAACCAAATTTTCAGATGGGACTTCTGTCGAACTCGCGAGCACGCCACTTACAGTTGACCATGAGAAAATACTGGACTGGGGAGATATACGCAGAGGCGTACCTGGAGCGGGTAAAGTTTTCCGTTCAACATGGGATAATGCTGAGTTCTGCATGCGGCCGGTCGTCGTACGATCACGATGTGACCTCTGCTTCCTTTCTTTTCGATCTTCTGAGTTCAGACGGTTGTGGTGGGACGAAGGGAGCCCGCCTTCTGGATTCAGGGACTCAGAAACGCGCGCAGACGCCGTTGTGTCGAGCAGGAGGAGGCTGCGCTTCCTCTGCTGCAACAACATCCCATGTTGAACGGCAGACGTTACCTGCGCGAGGTACGCGGAGGCGTCGCAAGGGGTTCCATGAGATAGCGCGTGGTTCCACGAGGCGTATCTCAGCCTGGTTTCCAACCTGAGTGAGATACGCCTCATCAACTACAGGGCAGGGAGCTAACTCAATTATATAGTGGTAGAAGATACCGCAGAACCTTTGTTCAAGATTGAGAATTATTACTAAAAATAAATATACGGAAACATTAGCTGCTGTTCAGCATCTTGTCGTCTATCCTCACGTACCCATTGCGACGCTACCACTTGTAACGACATTAGAAGGAATAACTGTTGGTGCTTGTGAAATCTCATTCGCATTCTTAGCTCAAACGGTGGTATGTTTTTGCAGTTGCTTTGTTGCTTTATTTATAATAGAAAAGAGGCTAGGCCACCACAAAAAATTGGAATAGATTTTAAATTTCAAGCAGATTTGGGCTTGAATTCAGAGTCTGTCGTTAGTCCTAATTTGTCAGAATTTTACGTGAATTAGCTTTCATCTTATCGTGGGTTAATGCTCAGCACTGCAGGTGCTTTCTTTGGAAAACAAAATGCGCTTTCCACAGAAGATGCTCGGATATTTCGGTGTGATATCGACAGTTATGGCTTGTGTCTGCATACTATTTCTATTGATAGGATTACTAGGTTACCTAACTTTCGGAGATCGTATTCTTGGTAGTGTTACCTTGAATCTGAGCAACTCGCCGTAAGTTGTCAATCTTTATATTCTTATGTTTTCCCACAAAGTTCCCATTCTTGCTAACATAACCTCTTGTTTCCTTTTGAACTAAAATTTGTTCCGTCAGCAGCTAAGTTATACACTCGCTTAACGTTTAAAGAGCGTGACCAAAACCGTTATATTAAATTGCTCAGAAAAGTTTTCTGTCACTCACAATCGGTTCAGCGTTTCGCCAAATTTTTAAAAAAATTTCTAAACCTTGTATTGGGAAAAAAATATATAAGCTAATATAGGGCTTACATGTGCCACTATTGTTGTGATATTTTGTTACAAATATGGCCGATAAAATCGTCCTCGATGCTGAGCAAGTTCGACTGCTTTCGCTCTACGAGTTGAGAAGGAACTTCAACACTAACGATGCGGCAAGGAAGATTTGTGGCGCGACGGGTTCTTCCACTACGACACGGAAGTTAAAAACGAGCACTTTGACCTCGACGAGCAACCGCGAACTGGAACGACTATTACAGTGGATGACAAGCGTCTTCTGTAGCTGTTTCAAGAGAAACTCAGCCGTATCACACGTGAGCTGACAGAGAAGCTCAAGGGCCGTCACGCCACCATAGATAGCGCTTAGGAATGACATGGAGATATAGCGCATGGATATCGCATGATGTTAGCGGTGGGTAGTTTACGCCTACCACAAGCGAAAGCGTCAGTGGCTCAATCACGGCCAACCAAAGGTTCCTAGAACAAAAGCCGAGCTTCATCCAAAGAAGGTGAGGCATTAAGCAGTGTCTGATGGAACTGCAGAGCAGCCATTCACTGGGAGATCCTCTTTGCAAACACCACTGTCTACTGCAGGCCTTTGGATTGTGTTGTTGCTCTTCTTGGAAAAAAGAGAACATCTCCTCCCCTCATGACAATGAGCGACCAAGCGATGCGAAGGAGACTCATGGTCAGAAAAAGTTCCAGTGCTTCGGATGGCATGTCGTGGTCCATCCACCGTTTTCACCGCACATGACTCCATCAGATTACCATCTGTTTCTTTCGTTGTCCAACCATTTACAGAAGAAACAGCTCGACGATAGGGAGCAACTTGGAATGGCATCGGTGAATTTTTCCACCAAAACTCCAGAAATTCTGTAGAAGTGGATTCCACAAATTACCTGATAAATGGCGATATGTTGCAGACAATAATGGTGCATATGTTGATTAGTTGTTGAATGTTATGGAAGCGAGAAATATGTACATTTGAAAAAAATGAAGAGGTGGCGGGAAACTTTCCTAGCTACCTAAATAACGGCATGCTTAACGCACCGACACGCCCTTAAGCCGTGGTAGGTGGAGGGGGGATGGATGAAGTTTTCTTCTACCAGAGAGCAACTATATCCTGTTGACGGTTTCTATGAGACAATGAAACACTGGCACTAATTCGTTCAATCTCACTCCCATTAGCACCTTGAGCAATCATCAAATTTTGTGGCTATTTGCACGATCTCTTCGAAATAACTCGTTCGTCACGAAATAATATTGTCATGTTACTAGCTTGGTCTTTCAGGAGCACATTCGTCTTTATTTTGCCTTTTACCATGTCGTATGGGGCTTTAAACTGAGAACAACAATGATATGATATATGATATTTATTGCATTAATAGTCACTTATGTGGAGAGAATAAGGAAAAGCAACCAGCACTAATATCAACCAAACAGAATGCAAAAAATGTGATTCGTAGACATCACCGACTGACATCTTCAAAAACGCGTTTTTTAGGGTATTGTAGCCCACCCCGCTTATCCCTTCCTGGTACGTTTTTCAAATATTAGTAGGGTCCTATTGGCAGTTGATATTGGTTGGCAATGGGCGCGTGTAGCGCAGTCGGAGGAGGCACGACTGCCGCGTGCACCCGATACCAGGATCCTGGTTCGGATTTCCCGCCCAGGCCAACCAAGCCTTCCATCCCTCCGGGGTCGGTGAATTGGTACCAGACTTGTCTGAGAAGGATAAAGCGCTGACTTGTTCATCGGCTGGCCACCGCAAGTCATTGTATGGCCAAATACGCATTCATGTCGCCTCCACGACATCCCGTAGAAGTGGAATGCGCTGGCGCATCCCAAGAGGGATTGAGTAACGCCGTCCTTGATCCCTGATCCTTGATCCTATTGGCAAAGAAGTAGCGTTCGGCAGCTGAGCTTGGCAACCTTAGCCCGGAGTTTCCTAGTTCCTCCTCTGGTAGAAAAAAAAAACCTTCCGGCCTGATCCCACATTAACCAGAGAGATTTTTGTGGAGCAGTAGTAGATCGTTGGCTGTCCTCCTAGATAGTTATGATTTCTTTTAGTACTAGGGGGATCTGTTCATAAACAAAACCAAGAGTTTTGGTCACTACCTTCCTGATGAAACTGTTCTGTACTCATTCCAGATTCTCAATAATTTGACGTCTGTATGAAGAAAACACCGGAGTGCCATTTTCAACGAGAGGTCTTACATACCTATTGTAGGCACAAGTTACGGCAGAAGGAATTGGCGTTGACATGGCTCTGAACAGTTTGAATTCCATCGATGTGGCTTTGTTAGCAATCAGCTCACAGTGCTTGTTAAAGCAAAGATCCTTGGTTAATATGAATCCCAAATCGGTGACCTCGTCGACACTATCAATCAGAGATCTATCAACGTAATAGGAGTAATTGGGTTATTCCTCCCTAAATGAAACACCTAGTTTTCTTCTTAAAAAGTGGTAAATTCCAAATCGGCGTAACGCATCTATTGAATTGCTTAAAAACAAAAATTTACTATAATAAAACTTGCGCTAAAAACTTCAATAAAATGAATAAAGAGCAGCACTTTCGAATTTACAGGCTCGACTTATCTGTGAAGATTATGTTGATAATATCAACGCTGTGTGGATTTCCTATTAATGTGATTCCTATTACCGACGCGATATGGCCTCCACTCAAGGAATGTTTGAAGAAGCATCACTGCCGCATGATGATATTGGTGGAGTACGCGTACCGTTACATGGTCGTCATACTATCGTGTAAGTGATGCGATCGCTATGAAACTATGTGAACATCACAGCACCGATCTTCGTCTTCACACAAAATTGCGATAAAAGCAGGAATAATTCGAGAAGAGGAAACCACTTTCCGAGGTACGAACTAGGCTGCAGGCATTCACAAGGAACGTCTGTGTAATAACGCTAACGATTCTCAACAGTACCTAACATGGTCGAGTTGAGAGTCAATTTGCCGCCATTATTGGATAAAATAAATAATGGTAGCCATTTCAACGCCTCCCACCATTTCAACGTTTCGTTTCCCAATTCTTCAAAATGCTATCCTTTGCAAGTACAGGGTGCGTAAAAAGTATTGACGCACCTACATTTTGTTTCAGCTCCAGCTTTCTCTTTCTACCTCTCTAGGTTTTTGTGTGTTATTTTTGTTTCCTGTATTGTGCTCAAAAAACACTCACGAAAAAAAACTGATGAAACATGACCATCGTCGCTACGGTGGCCCTTTTTTGTCTGTTACACAAAGAGCTGAATATTTCCTTAACAAGAGAATTAGGCGCTGTTCGAAACGGTTGGTGAGGAAAGAGGTCAGCAACCTAAACGTCAGCCACGGCTCTGTCATAACAGATGATGATTACCAGAGGTTCAAGCACGTTTCGTTCAAATCCAAAATTATCAAGCTCTGTCCGATAACGGTAAACAGATAGCGCGTGCAGGTGTGGACAGCTTCTCAGACGAACACAGCTTAAACATGAATCCGCTGGATTACTCTTTTTAGGCGATTTTGGAGAATGAGGTCTGTGCTACTTTCAACAGAAGTGACCAGTCGCAGAAGGCTACCCTGTTAAAAGCACGGGGCGAAATCCAAGCGGGTACTTGCGGCGCGTGCTCATGAATTTTTCCGTCGTTTGCGCTCCTGTATTCACAGTAAAGGAGCCAATGTCAATTACGAGTTACTCTATCGTGTTCGCAAGATCATTTTCCATATTTCTCAAGTGAATATTTGAAAACTTACTGCGCAATACTATTTCCACAACCGTCATTTACTGCGTCAACACTTTTTACGCACCCTGTAGTTAAACATCTGCTTGTTTTGTCAGCTCGTTCATTTCAACACTGTGGCAACTATTATTTAAATACAAGTGCTCCGACACGCCTAACGCCGTGTCTCGCACTTGCGCGCATCGCGCGACTGTGCGGTATCTTTGACCTATGGAAAAGAAGTTTTTGTAAAAAATAGAATTCGCTAACATCTAGGACCTGGTGCGTACTTTATCGGATCAAGCCGTTCACCACTTCGATACCTTTATCATAGACATTCTCTTCGGACCGGCCCTTATCGTCATTGGTTTGTGCTGCGCAGTACTTCTGTCCGTCAGGTTCCACCTCTGCTACCGTTCTCATTCTCAAGAGCTGGCATTCCCAGATGTCGTTGACTTGTCTTCCGAAGCCAGGTTCCCACCCCCCCCCCCCCCTTACTCGTTTCTTCTTAGTGAATCTAATTGCTGGACCACCTTTACTTGTTTTCCTCCCCTCTGTATTCCCCACCTTCCTGGTTCCAACTCTTCAACTCTTCGCCCAATTCTTTGTATCCACTATTGACC
Organism: Heligmosomoides polygyrus polygyrus; assembly: GCA_947396885.1. NCBI lineage: Eukaryota > Metazoa > Nematoda > Chromadorea > Rhabditida > Heligmosomidae > Heligmosomoides > Heligmosomoides polygyrus. Next base: position 100,651,369 of record OX377201.1, on the reverse strand, counting down.
CCCTACTGGTCTCTTCTTGCTGGTTTCCCCGTCCTGACACCTCCTCCAGGTTGTTCCTTTCCTTTCCGGTCGCTCTCCTGTCCACCTTAGAGGTGCCTCTTACTGGCCTTCTCCACCCTTAGTGGTCCTCCCATGCTCACGGCAGATGTCGGTGACACGTATTCAGAATCAGGGCGCTTGTTGCGCGAGGGAGCCCGTCTTCTGGATCCAGAAGCTCAGAAGACCCGTTTTCCGAATCCAGAAGGGCAGAAGCGCGTGCAGTCGCCGTTGTGTCGAGCATCAAGGGACTATGCATGTGGCAGACTCCTTGCTCCCCGTATGAATTCCCTTACGGCTACCTTCTTGTTGGTTACCGTCCTGGTCCCGCCTACCCGTCCCCTCTTCCAGGTAGATTTCTCCCTACCCCTCGGGATCTTCCTTACTACTCTACCTCAATTAAGTAGCCCTCCCACGCCACGACACGACGACGGCGAGCCAACGACATCGGTGTCACATCTTCGAATTCCGTTCTCCTACTGGTAATGGATTTCCTTGCTGATCTTCCTTACTGCCCTCCTCCCTTATTGGTAACTCCATACTGGTCCCTCCTTATTGCCTAAACCCTTCTTGGTGCCACATCCTGGCCTGCTTCATTGTTTCTCCTACCGACCCTCCCCTCATCCCGATACCTACTCCATGTCGCTCTCTTCTGATTGCTATCGGTTCTACACCCTCGACGTCCCCCTTCCACTCTTACCCCTTAATTGGTCTTCTTATGCTTATTGCACGAAGTCGGCTTCTGAATCTGGACGCTCAGAAACGCGCGTAGGTGCTGTTGTGTTAAGCAGCAAAGGGCTGCGTTTCCCCTGCTACAGCAACATCCCACTTTCAATAACAAATTTTGCCCGCGCTGTAGATGATGAGGCGTATCTCCCTTATGTTAGAACAGTTAAACGTCATTGACCGCTAACTCAATTATATAGTGGTAGAGGATAGATAGATGGATAACTCGACCGCCCTCACTGTGGATGATGCGGCGTATCTCACTTAGGTTAGATCATTCGACGGATAAACTCCTTTATATATAAGTGGTGATTCATTGTCGTCATGGAAATTGTCTTGCAAAGTTTCGTAGACAAATCACTCAATTTCAGTCGCGATCGCCTACCTCATTCCCGACGTCTCAAGAATACTTGCTCTCGTTGGATGCACAGCTGGTGCGATGCTGGCTCTCGTGCTTCCAGCTCTGTTTGAAGCACTTGTATTCTGGGATCTGTGGAAGCGAATCAACAAATTTGTGTTTATTCGAAATATCATTCTAAACATTATCTACATAGTTTTTGGACTTCTCTTTGCTTTCGCTGGACTATATTACAACATCTTGGAATTAATTGATACAGAAACACCTGAATATACGAGTATAAAGAAGAAAACTGCTCATTAAAATCAACTGTTATATCGCGATTGAAAACGTTGAGCATTATAACACCTGGTCTATTATCTAATATGCGACGTCGAGCCATTTTTAATAGCGTTTCTAGCAATTGTTTCTAGTAACATGTATAGTTGCTCAAGTTTTCATACCTCTGGCAAAATATTGTTTGCTGTGTTTTTCAGCGCACAGTTACCTTCTTATATTTATTTAAAGACGATTCGTTGTATGAAAAGTTTTGCTGTTACTAAAGTTAATCAAAAAGAATGAAGCATTTGATTACGTTGTTTGTAGAGTTACTATATCAGTCCTCTAAAGTGGGACTTTAACACCTAATATTTCTATTCGCCATTTGTGCCCTACAAATTCTCAATCACTACTGCATTCTTAAGGTTAGGCGCATCACTTCAGTTAGTCATCATATCGCGCTTTCAAGGAGCAGTTCGGTACTAGTGATAGGCTACCTCATACTTACATAAGTATCTACAGAGAATTTAGCATCAAAGCATCCCATCATTGAATAACTGTGAATAAGACCCAAAGTGCTAACACTATCTAAGGTAATTGAAGACTCTCGCCACAGTTAATAGAGATTGAATCAATTAGAATTTATCTCTCAGAATATGGCATCAACCTCATAAAGTTGAACTCCAAATTTTTGCTCGTTTGAAGTTCCCCTCAGCACTTCTTATGATGACAGCTACCGCGAGCGCAAGTAGAAAAATTAAGCGTTCTTTAACTTTTTGGGTATAATTCATCTCTGGCAGGTTGTTTCGAGTTCAACAACACGTCGTTTCTTAGAAAAGTTCAAGCATGAGACGTTGTGTAAAATAACTACCGTTGCCGTTTTTATGTGTGTTTCTAAGAAACGATGGATACTAGGTGATCATGGGACTTTGAAATGACATGCATATCACATGATGCGACTTCGATTTCAAATACAATACCGGCCTTATCTTTTGGTCTTTGGGCGGAAAAGCGAAAAAAACCGCCTTTTCCGCCGCTTTTCTGTAGCGCTCTTCAAATTGAGCGCATTGCAAATTGAATGACATATTAGTGATCAGCACCGAGCTCTCTTCCCGATGGGCTGAAAATCGCCTAGCGAGCGTCTGAAATGTAGTTCAGTGACCTAATTTCTGCCCGGCGCGGCTGACCCCTGTGTTCGCGGGAGATAATTACACCCACAGCTCCCAAGTGGCTAATGAAGGAAGAGATTCGGCCCTTTTAAGCCTAGTTTCTGCATTATATACATAGTCACACATAGTTCTCTGGATTCCCTAGTATTTCACGATCACAATGATCTACTTCCTTAAAGGATCCGACAATTTAAGTGTTGTTATTTTCAGAAAATGCCGCTGCTTTGGAGGACTCTAATTTCGGCATATCAAGATTGTATGTGCTTGTACTCGTTTGTCACGTTGGAGGCGAGAGTGAAAATCAAGCTGCGAAGTTGGAACCTTCAAGGTTGAAATCGTTAGCGATTGTATGCTGCCAAAGTTGCCCATATGACACTTCTACGTAGTTAGCCGTACACTTTTCGTATCATTAAAGTGGGCAGAAAATGGTTTCCTTGAAGACACGAACGAAGATATCTGGAGGCCTATGAAAACACCTTGTAGCCTTCTACAGGTGGGATTTCGACTGGCCCGGAGGACATTTTGGTCACCCAGTTACAGAGCAAACTCACCTCAAATGCTAACTGAGTGTCACTTTAAAAAATGTCCAAAAACTGAAAAATTGTCTACGAGGCCATTCCCCAGTTAATTCTGACTCGAAGGATAGTTCGATTTCAAATTTACGTTCATTTGTACCGGTTTTTCACGAGTCAAATGTACCATAGCCCTGGTCGGGACCCAGATTAGTTCCGGAGCCAGTCCACTCTCCTGCCTCTGTGACCCCTCGCGCCATCTGAGAGCGCCGTAAATCGCCTAACTACAGTTTTCACACTTCCGGTGCCGCGGCGCCATATTGATCCTTCCAAACGAGGGTGGAGTAGAATAGTACACCAAACAAGGTTTGGACAACTGCGACCTCTCCCTTATACTTATACGCTTGTGTTTTCATTTCGCATTTACGCTTTAACAATGTTTAGATGCGTGGCGCATCCCAGAAAGACTGCTCGAACTCGATTTTCGAACATCGCTCAGTCTACAAGCTGTCCCTCTCCCTCGATTGAAAGATTCGATTCTGTATGCATTGTTTACGGCGCACTCCAAAGGCCAGCTGGACAGCCTTGGAGCAACTCCTGACTAGGGCGGCTGCAAATTTCTGACAAAACTCCCCAGGGGAGGGACAGTTGTAGACTGAGCGTTTGGGGAGTTTTATCAGAAATATGCAGCCACCCTAGTCAGGAGTTGCTCCAAGGCTGTCCAGCTGGTCTCTGGAGTGCGCCGTAAACAATGCATACAGAATAGAACCTTTCAATCGAGGGGGAGGGACAGCTTGTGGACTGAGCGTTTGGGGAGTTTTATCAGAAATATGCAGCCACCCTAGTCAGGAGTTGCTCCAAGGCTGTCCAGCTGGTCTCTGGAGTGCGCCGTAAACAATGCATACAGAATCGAACCTTTCAATCGAGGGGGGGGGGGACAGCTTGTAGACTGAGCGTTTGGGGAGTTCTACCAGAAGTTTCCTACCGCCTTACTCAGGAGTTGCTTTAAGGCTGTCCAGCTGGCCTTTGGAGTGCGCCGTAAACAATGCATACAGAATCGAACCTTTCAATCGAGGGGGAGGGACAGCTTGTAGACTGAGCGTTTGGGGAGTTCTACCAGAAGTTTCCTACCGCCTTACTCAGGAGTTGCTTTAAGGCTGTCCAGCTGGCCTTTGGAGTGCGCCGTAAACAATGCATACAGAATCGAACCTTTCAATCGAGGGGGAGGGACAGCTTGTAGACTGAGCGTTTGGGGAGTTCTACCAGAAGTTTCCTACCGCCTTACTCAGGAGTTGCTTTAAGGCTGTCCAGCTGGCCTTTGGAGTGCGCCGTAGACAATGCATACAGAATGGAACCTTTCAATCGAGGGGGGAGGGACAGTTGTAGACTGAGCGTTTGGGGAGTTTTATCAGAAATATGCAGCCACCCTAGTCAGGAGTTGCTCCAAGGCTGTCCAGCTGGCCTTTGGAGTGCGCCGTAAACAATGCATACAGAATGGAACCTTTCAATCGAGGGGGGAGGGACAGCTTGTGGACTGAGCGTTTGGGGAGTTTTATCAGAAATATGCAGCCACCCTAGTCAGGAGTTGCTCCAAGGCTGTCCAGCTGGCCTTTGGAGTGCGCCGTAAACAATGCATACAGAATGGAACCTTTCAATCGAGGGGGGAGGGACAGCTTGTGGACTGAGCGTTTGGGGAGTTTTATCAGAAATATGCAGCCACCCTAGTCAGGAGTTGCTCCAAGGCTGTCCAGCTGGTCTTTGGAGTGCGCCGTAAACAATGCATACAGAATCGAACCTTTCAATCGAGGGGGAGGGACAGCTTGTAGACTGAGCGTTTGGGGAGTTCTACCAGAAGTTTCCTACCGCCTTACTCAGGAGTTGCTTTAAGGCTGTCCAGCTGGCCTTTGGAGTGCGCCGTAAACAATGCATACAGAATCGAACCTTTCAATCGAGGGGGAGGGACAGCTTGTAGGCTGAGCGTTTGGGGAGTTCTACCAGAAGTTTCCTACCGCCTTACTCAGGAGTTGCTTTAAGGCTGTCCAGCTGGCCTTTGGAGTGCGCCGTAAACAATGCATACAGAATCGAACCTTTCAATCGAGGGGGAGGGACAGCTTGTAGACTGAGCGTTTGGGGAGTTCTACCAGAAGTTTCCTACCGCCTTACTCAGGAGTTGCTTTAAGGCTGTCCAGCTGGCCTTTGGAGTGCGCCGTAAACAATGCATACAGAATCGAACCTTTCAATCGAGGGGGGAGGGACAGCTTGTAGACTGAGCGTTTGGGGAGTTTTATCAGAAGTATGCAGCCACCCTAGTCAGGAGTTGCTCCAAGGCTGTCCAGCTGGTCTTTGGAGTGCGCCGTAAACAATGCATACAGAATCGAACCTTTCAATCGAGGGGGAGGGACAGCTTGTAGACTGAGCGTTTGGGGAGTTCTACCAGAAGTTTCCTACCGCCTTACTCAGGAGTTGCTTTAAGGCTGTCCAGCTGGCCTTTGGAGTGCGCCGTAAACAATGCATACAGAATCGAACCTTTCAATCGAGGGGGAGGGACAGCTTGTAGACTGAGCGTTTGGGGAGTTCTACCAGAAGTTTCCTACCGCCTTACTCAGGAGTTGCTTTAAGGCTGTCCAGCTGGCCTTTGGAGTGCGCCGTAAACAATGCATACAGAATCGAACCTTTCAATCGAGGGGGAGGGACAGCTTGTAGGCTGAGCGTTTGGGGAGTTCTACCAGAAGTTTCCTACCGCCTTACTCAGGAGTTGCTTTAAGGCTGTCCAGCTGGCCTTTGGAGTGCGCCGTAAACAATGCATACAGAATCGAACCTTTCAATCGAGGGGGAGGGACAGCTTGTAGACTGAGCGTTTGGGGAGTTCTACCAGAAGTTTCCTACCGCCTTAGGCGCCTTTTATACTTGCGCCGCAGGGCGGCGCGGCGTGATGGTCGGCATGGCTATCGATTTTTCGCGCCGCGAGGCGGCGCCGCATCGCTTTTATACCCCGCCGCCGCAAAACACCACACTTGACGGAATTTTGGGTTACGGTATTCGGCGAATCGCGCCGCTGAGGGGAAGGGCGCGGCGCGGCGCGATCAGTCGCGGCAGACTCGGCGTGGGGTGGGAGACTTCACCTCTTCGACCAAACATCTCCTATTGGGAAGGAGGGGGGGGGGGGGTTTAGGGTGCTGGTCACGAATCTGACATCGTTTTTTGAAGTTACGAGCGATTACGGTAGGTTCGGTTGATTAGGGAGTTTGGGCGAAATCGGTGACCATGACCTTAGCCTGTACCTTCTGTAACCTAGGAACAGAATAGAGATCTGTAGACATTCACGAAGCTTCATATATCACGCTAAAGATATGCTTAGTGCACAGTGACCCTAGAATGCCCATATGAGAAAGAATTTTGAGTGATTCTTGACGATGGGTACGTTCCAGCAGTTTTACTTTAGGATCCGCACATGTCACAAAATAAGGAGTGGTTTAGTGCCGTTTGCATTGCTGGGGATTCGACTCAATACCACCTCACCTGTTTCAACCGTAGGTTGAGCGAACGACTTCGACTCCAGGCTTAAGAGAGGATTAGTCGCTCTCCACAGGAATTCCACGACAAACATTGACAAGATGCATTGCGCTGATCAGCCAAAAAAAATCCTATCTGTTTTGGTCCCTCAATGACTCGTGGACCGTTTCCGGAGCACGGGCCGTAGTGCGCAGATGCTCGTGGCTGCGCGTCGCTGACGCTCCCCTTTCTAACTGCAATCGCTCAGCGGCGCGTCAAATTCGGGGCGCGACGCGACCGGCCGCGCCGCTTCCCAAATTGACGCGCCGCGCCGCGGTGGGAGTATAAAAGGCGCCTTACTCAGGAGTTGCTTTAAGGCTGTCCAGCTGGCGTTTGGAGTGCGCCGTAAACAATGCATACAGAATCGAACCTTTCAATCGAGGGGGAGGGACAGCTTGTAGGCTGAGCGTTTGGGGAGTTCTACCAGAAGTTTCCTACCGCCTTACTCAGGAGTTGCTTTAAGGCTGTCCAGCTGGCCTTTGGAGTGCGCCGTAAACAATGCATACAGAATCGAACCTTTCAATCGAGGGGGGAGGGACAGCTTGTGGACTGAGCGTTTGGGAAGTTTTATCAGAAATATGCAGCCACCCTAGTCAGGAGTTGCTCCAAGGCTGTCCAGCTGGCCTTTGGAGTGCGCCGTAAACAACGCATACAGAATCGAACCTTTCAATCGAACGGAGGGACAGTTGTGGACTGAGCGTTTGGGGAGTTCTACCAGAAGTTTCCTACCGCCTTACTCAGGAGTTGCTTTAAGGCTGTCCAGCTGGCCTTTGGAGTGCGCCGTAAACAATGCATACAGAATCGAATCTTTCAATCGAGGGAGAGGGACAGCTTGTAGACTGAGCGTTTGGGGAGTTCTACCAGAAGTTTCCTACCGCCTTACTCAGGAGTTGCTTTAAGGCTGTCCAGCTGGCCTTTGGAGTGCGCCGTAGACAATGCATACAGAATGGAACCTTTCAATCGAGGGGGGAGGGACAGTTGTGGACTGAGCGTTTGGGGAGTTCTACCAGAAGTTTCCTACCGCCTTACTCAGGAGTTGCTTTAAGGCTGTCCAGCTGGCCTTTGGAGTGCGCCGTAAACAATGCATACAGAATCGAACCTTTCAATCGAGGGGGAGGGACAGCTTGTAGACTGAGCGTTTGGGGAGTTCTACCAGAAGTTTCCTACCGCCTTACTCAGGAGTTGCTTTAAGGCTGTCCAGCTGGCCTTTGGAGTGCGCCGTAGACAATGCATACAGAATGGAACCTTTCAATCGAGGGGGGAGGGACAGTTGTAGACTGAGCGTTTGGGGAGTTTTATCAGAAATATGCAGCCACCCTAGTCAGGAGTTGCTCCAAGGCTGTCCAGCTGGCCTTTGGAGTGCGCCGTAAACAATGCATACAGAATGGAACCTTTCAATCGAGGGGGGAGGGACAGCTTGTGGACTGAGCGTTTGGGGAGTTTTATCAGAAATATGCAGCCACCCTAGTCAGGAGTTGCTCCAGGGCTGTCCAGCTGGCCTTTGGAGTGCGCCGTAAACAATGCATACAGAATGGAACCTTTCAATCGAGGGGGGAGGGACAGCTTGTGGACTGAGCGTTTGGGGAGTTTTATCAGAAATATGCAGCCACCCTAGTCAGGAGTTGCTCCAAGGCTGTCCAGCTGGTCTTTGGAGTGCGCCGTAAACAATGCATACAGAATCGAACCTTTCAATCGAGGGGGAGGGACAGCTTGTAGACTGAGCGTTTGGGGAGTTCTACCAGAAGTTTCCTACCGCCTTACTCAGGAGTTGCTTTAAGGCTGTCCAGCTGGCCTTTGGAGTGCGCCGTAAACAATGCATACAGAATCGAACCTTTCAATCGAGGGGGAGGGACAGCTTGTAGACTGAGCGTTTGGGGAGTTCTACCAGAAGTTTCCTACCGCCTTACTCAGGAGTTGCTTTAAGGCTGTCCAGCTGGCCTTTGGAGTGCGCCGTAAACAATGCATACAGAATCGAACCTTTCAATCGAGGGGGAGGGACAGCTTGTAGGCTGAGCGTTTGGGGAGTTCTACCAGAAGTTTCCTACCGCCTTACTCAGGAGTTGCTTTAAGGCTGTCCAGCTGGCCTTTGGAGTGCGCCGTAAACAATGCATACAGAATCGAACCTTTCAATCGAGGGGGAGGGACAGCTTGTAGACTGAGCGTTTGGGGAGTTCTACCAGAAGTTTCCTACCGCCTTACTCAGGAGTTGCTTTAAGGCTGTCCAGCTGGCCTTTGGAGTGCGCCGTAAACAATGCATACAGAATCGAACCTTTCAATCGAGGGGGGAGGGACAGCTTGTAGACTGAGCGTTTGGGGAGTTTTATCAGAAGTATGCAGCCACCCTAGTCAGGAGTTGCTCCAAGGCTGTCCAGCTGGTCTTTGGAGTGCGCCGTAAACAATGCATACAGAATCGAACCTTTCAATCGAGGGGGAGGGACAGCTTGTAGGCTGAGCGTTTGGGGAGTTCTACCAGAAGTTTCCTACCGCCTTACTCAGGAGTTGCTTTAAGGCTGTCCAGCTGGCCTTTGGAGTGCGCCGTAAACAATGCATACAGAATCGAACCTTTCAATCGAGGGGAGGGACAGCTTGTAGACTGAGCGTTTGGGGAGTTCTACCAGAAGTTTCCTACCGCCTTACTCAGGAGTTGCTTTAAGGCTGTCCAGCTGGCCTTTGGAGTGCGCCGTAAACAATGCATACAGAATCGAACCTTTCAATCGAGGGGGAGGGACAGCTTGTAGGCTGAGCGTTTGGGGAGTTCTACCAGAAGTTTCCTACCGCCTTACTCAGGAGTTGCTTTAAGGCTGTCCAGCTGGCCTTTGGAGTGCGCCGTAAACAATGCATACAGAATCGAACCTTTCAATCGAGGGGGAGGGACAGCTTGTAGACTGAGCGTTTGGGGAGTTCTACCAGAAGTTTCCTACCGCCTTAGGCGCCTTTTATACTTGCGCCGCAGGGCGGCGCGGCGTGATGGTCGGCATGGCTATCGATTTTTCGCGCCGCGAGGCGGCGCCGCATCGCTTTTATACCCCGCCGCCGCAAAACACCACACTTGACGGAATTTTGGGTTACGGTATTCGGCGAATCGCGCCGCTGAGGGGAAGGGCGCGGCGCGGCGCGATCAGTCGCGGCAGACTCGGCGTGGGGTGGGAGACTTCACCTCTTCGACCAAACATCTCCTATTGGGAAGGAGGGGGGGGGGGGGTTTAGGGTGCTGGTCACGAATCTGACATCGTTTTTTGAAGTTACGAGCGATTACGGTAGGTTCGGTTGATTAGGGAGTTTGGGCGAAATCGGTGACCATGACCTTAGCCTGTACCTTCTGTAACCTAGGAACAGAATAGAGATCTGTAGACATTCACGAAGCTTCATATATCACGCTAAAGATATGCTTAGTGCACAGTGACCCTAGAATGCCCATATGAGAAAGAATTTTGAGTGATTCTTGACGATGGGTACGTTCCAGCAGTTTTACTTTAGGATCCGCACATGTCACAAAATAAGGAGTGGTTTAGTGCCGTTTGCATTGCTGGGGATTCGACTCAATACCACCTCACCTGTTTCAACCGTAGGTTGAGCGAACGACTTCGACTCCAGGCTTAAGAGAGGATTAGTCGCTCTCCACAGGAATTCCACGACAAACATTGACAAGATGCATTGCGCTGATCAGCCAAAAAAAATCCTATCTGTTTTGGTCCCTCAATGACTCGTGGACCGTTTCCGGAGCACGGGCCGTAGTGCGCAGATGCTCGTGGCTGCGCGTCGCTGACGCTCCCCTTTCTAACTGCAATCGCTCAGCGGCGCGTCAAATTCGGGGCGCGACGCGACCGGCCGCGCCGCTTCCCAAATTGACGCGCCGCGCCGCGGTGGGAGTATAAAAGGCGCCTTACTCAGGAGTTGCTTTAAGGCTGTCCAGCTGGCCTTTGGAGTGCGCCGTAAACAATGCATACAGAATCGAACCTTTCAATCGAGGGGGAGGGACAGCTTGTAGGCTGAGCGTTTGGGGAGTTCTACCAGAAGTTTCCTACCGCCTTACTCAGGAGTTGCTTTAAGGCTGTCCAGCTGGCCTTTGGAGTGCGCCGTAAACAATGCATACAGAATCGAACCTTTCAATCGAGGGGGGAGGGACAGCTTGTGGACTGAGCGTTTGGGGAGTTTTATCAGAAATATGCAGCCACCCTAGTCAGGAGTTGCTCCAAGGCTGTCCAGCTGGCCTTTGGAGTGCGCCGTAAACAACGCATACAGAATCGAACCTTTCAATCGAACGGAGGGACAGTTGTGGACTGAGCGTTTGGGGAGTTCTACCAGAAGTTTCCTACCGCCTTACTCAGGAGTTGCTTTAAGGCTGTCCAGCTGGCCTTTGGAGTGCGCCGTAAACAATGCATACAGAATCGAATCTTTCAATCGAGGGAGAGGGACAGCTTGTAGACTGAGCGTTGTTCGAAAATCGAGTTCGAGCAGTCTTTCTGGGATGCGCCACGCATCTAAACATTGTTAAAGCGTAAATGCGAAATGAAAACACAAGCGTATAAGTATAAGGGAGAGGTCGCAGTTGTCCAAACCTTGTTTGGTGTACTATTCTACTCCACCCTCGTTTGGAAGGATCAATATGGCGCCGCGGCACCGGAAGTGTGAAAACTGTAGTTAGGCGATTTACGGCGCTCTCAGATGGCGCGAGGGGTCACAGAGGCAGGAGAGTGGACTGGCTCCGGAACTAATCTGGGTCCCGACCAGGGCTATGGTACATTTGACTCGTGAAAAACCGGTACAAATGAACGTAAATTTGAAATCGAACTATCCTTCGAGTCAGAATTAACTGGGGAATGGCCTCGTAGACAATTTTTGGTGCAATCCTAGTTGGTGGTGGCCACTTTTCAGCGATTTCATAAGAACTGAATGTGTTCAGTCTTGAAGCGTATTGAACTTATCACTTGTTAGAAAACAATGCACTAACGAAAATAACACTAAAAACATGAGAATATATAACATTTGCAAGCTTGGTCCGGATGTTTGCAATTGATTGGGACGTGAAATGCATTGTCTTGTCAGTGTCCAAAACGTCGGTTGGTGGTTTCTTGGACCAGTTTTATTTAATTTCACAGGTGTAATCTGTTTTAGCTCCTTGAAATTGATCCTCAAATATAATAAGAGGGTCCTCCCATGCTAGATTTGCACCGAGAATGACCCTTTTTAGATTCCCCTCTCCCGACTAGCAACTGTGTCTAGCCATGTTGGCGTAGTTTGTTTAGTTCTACATGTTGTTGCCCATTTATATGTTTCGTTACATCAGAAAATCGTATAAGAGTGGTCACCACCAACTAGGATTGCACCCAATTTTTCAGTTTTTGGACATTTTTTAAAGTGACACTCAGTTAGCATTTGAGGTGAGTTTGCTCTGTAACTGGGTGACCAAAATGTCCTCCGGGCCAGTCGAAATCCCACCTGTAGAAGACTACAAGGTGTTTTCATAGGCCTCCAGATATCTACGTTCCTGTCTTCAAGGAAACCATTTTGTGCCCACTTTAATGATACGAAAAGTGTACGGCTAACTACGTAGAAGTGTCATATGGGCAACTTTGGCAGCATACAATCGCTAACGATTTCAACCTTGAAGGTTCCAACTTCGCAGCTTGATTTTCACTCTCGCCTCCAACGTGACTAACGAGTACAAGCACATACAATCTTGATATGCCGAAATTAGAGTCCTCCAAAGCGGCGGCATTTTCTGAAAATAACAACACTTAAATTGTCGGATCCTTTAAGGAAGTAGATCATTGTGATCGTGAAATACTAGGGAATCCAGAGAACTATGTGTGACTATGTATATAATGCAGAAACTAGGCTTAAAAGGGCCGAATCTCTTCCTTCATTAGCCACTTGGGAGCTGTGGGTGTAATTATCTCCCGCGAACACAGGGGTCAGCCGCGCCGGGCAGAAATTAGGTCACTGAACTACATTTCAGACGCTCGCTATGCGATTTTCAGCCCATCGGGAAGAGAGCTCGGTGCTGATCACGAATATATCATTCAATTTGCAATGCGCTCACTTTGACGAGCGCTACAGAAAAGCGGCGGAAAAGGCGGTTTTTTTCGCTTTTTCCGCCCAAAGACCAAAGGATAAGGCCGGTATTGTATATGTTCCGTTTCTGCTGTGCGCGGAGTTATGAACCGTTTTCAGCATGACTCTGAGTTCAAACAGCTTGGAAGCTGCGTTGCCGGCCGAGCAGTAGTGGCGCAAGGGTAGAGAAGCGGTTGTTCACGGTTCGGCTGTGGCGGAAGAATTTTGCACATCCTGAAAAAGATCTGCCAGGATCAACCAAGGCGTCAAATGGCGAAGTTTGAGCGAAATCGATTGCCACGATTCCACCACCCATACTTACATTACCTTATGTAACCCTCTTGGACGATTTTTCGCACGGGTCAGTAAGGACAAAACTGACGACCTATCTTCCAAGCTATGTTCTCACCAGCTGCTGTGTTGGCGTGTCTTTTGGAGGATTTCGTTTCTTCCGGCACATTACGCGTTTCTACAAGGCAAGAGAAGGTGGCCAGCAGTTTCGCATCGATCTTGCGAGATACGCAATGCGGGAGCATCGAGGTAGAGGATGAAGAAGGTATGTGTTTTGTTGTTTTCTTCGCCATGTTTTTAGCAACTATTCATAACAAATTGGGTTTCCGTGCCAGTACGAAGTTGTCAGTATGAAGACGAATCTTTTCTGGTGACGTTTTCCGCTGCGATTTGGCATAGAGAGCACACAGAGGCTTAAACCATAAACCACCTCTTCTCACCACGCCGTTCCTCTACCTTTGCGCCACTACTGCTCTGCCGGCAGCGCAGTTTCCAGGCTACGTGAGCTCAGAGCAAAGCAGAAAATGGTCCATAACTCCGTTCACAGATGCGCACAGCAGAAACGAAGCACAATTTTGAAATCAAGGTTCGAAACCGTATCCCGTGATATGCATCCCACCTCAAAGACACGTGGTCACCTAGGGTCTTTCTATCGTAAGCATATTATTCGCTGGGAAATTTACTCGTCCTATTGCGCCTGTGCAGTGAAAGTTATTTTTATTCCAGTAAAGTTCAGTTACCCAACTTTGAGATAATTTGCTGTCATATCCGTATCCGGCACATGTATTCATTGATACCGACTGTGTTCACTCTCGAACAGGATAGTTCCATGCTGAGATGCTTTTAACACCAACAAATAACTCCAGACCTAAAACTGAAAGCTTTTACTATACTTTTGTTTTTCCGTCGCTCGGTTGGTGGAGCTCGCGCTATATTTCTCCAAGATACCATTGCTATTGAACATCAAGAGCTGTAGTGTGCGACGATTTTTATGAAGAGGTCTTTGTATTCCCGCTTGATTTTGATGCGGAGCGCGTTTGCCGCGCCGCTTTCGCTTAGTCACTATTTATTTTTTAATTGCTTTTTTTATTCTTCAATGCGATTCGCTTAATGTAGTACCACGAAACTCCGTCAAATGAGGTGTTTTACGACAGCGAAGTATAAATACGGTGCGGCACTGCCGAAAGGCGCGAAGATCGACACGTCTACAGTGATGAAACGCCGCGCGGCGGTAGAAGTATAAACTATGGCCAATGGAGAACTTTTCGCGACCGCGATTGCTCCCCGGTTCCGTGTCCTGCCTGTTTGCACGGTGGCTTGCCGATGAGCCGTCATCGATCGGCCTGGAAGCATGGGAAAATCCGCGACGTCAGCACCCTCGATCGATGCGCGTTGCCTTTCTCCACTGGTGCGCGCCGCATTTGAAGTCCTGCACTCCAGCTGCGAGGTCTGCCGAACTCTCGCTCCCTTCTCCATTCCGGATGGCAGCCGTGGAGCCTGAATTCACTCCGTCCACTACGGGTAGTGGGACCAGGAGACGGTCACAGGATCTAGTGAGCTCCACGCTCACCCCGCGGCCTCAGGAAGTCCAACCACTACGGCCACGAGAACGCCTCTTCTGATCTCTCGATTCTTCGCCATGGCTGTTAGATTCACTGGTGCGAAGGGAAATGAAACTTATGTCGTATTCTGTGTTCAAATGGAGGAATTGGGTGAGCCCCTTGATATCGAGGTTGTTGGTGGTATGGGCGTATGTTTTGTGCTAAGATGTGGGTTTCTCCCCTAGAATAGGCTTTGTCACTTGTGGCGTCGGAAAGGCAAGGAGCTGGGTGGCGAAAAGCTTAGGGAAAGGGACAGCTGGCAACTGCAATTCGACCAATTCGTTATAGGCAATAGATACCGACAACGGCGATACGCATGGTCCCCAGGGTTAGGTGAGATCTGGGTTTCCTCCGGTGTCTGTGGGCCGACACCTAGCTTTCAAAGACCAGGGGATCTGCTCTGCCTGCAGGGCCACCGATCGCAACAATCCTGCTTAAGGACCGTGTTAATGACAAGTGCTTCGCCCCAGCCGAAAACGCGGCCACTACCTGTATGCGACGCCATCGCGGATTTGCCATACTTCTTGAGCGGCGCGTGCTGTTTGGAGCGATTTTATCTACCTACCTTGCAGAGCGATGGAAACACGTATTCTGTGATAAACATGAGTCGTTCTACGAAGCTCCAATTTTAGAACACGTTGAGACCTTTGTGGGAGTCTCCGCTAAGATATAGGCTGATTGGTTTTGTACCTTTCAAGCTAGCTTTATTTTGGACTTCGCATTTTCGGTGCGGGCCATATTAAGAGCATACACGTCCCAGGAAATGTTACCTGCTCCACCCTTATGTCGCATTTCGTTTTTTTTTTCTCTTGCGGCCGAACAGTTGGAGCAGAAAGGAGTCAAGAGATGGAAGCTATGATATGTTATCAACCAGCTCTATCTTTGTCCTATAAATACCCATATTTGCGTTCATTCCATTCATGTCAATATTACTCTACTCGGCATGTGCACACTCTACCAATACAAGAGGAAGATTGGAGAAGGAAGTGTTGTTGAAGAGCGCGCGACCAATGTGTATTTCAAACTAAACGTGAGGATTTTAGATTTGGTTACTCTACTATTAGATTACGGCTAAATCTGTTTCAATAGCAGGCACGTGAAGGAAGTATGCGACTAGATTTGTCAGCCTTGCACTTGGTGTCTAACCGGATCAAGTCCTAGACTACTAGGTTCTCTTGTGCATTTTTGTTATAAGATTCAAATGCTCACACGCATAACGGCGTGTCTCGCACTTGCGCGCTTCGCGCAGCCTTGCACTGACCTACGAAAAGCAATATCTGTAAAACATAAAATTCGCTAACATCTAGGACCTGCTGCGTACATTATCAACGTGAACCCGTTTACTACTTTCGTCATAGGAACTCTCACCAGACCGTCCAGTAACGTCTTTGGTTTTTGCTGCTCACTACCTCCGTCCCTCAAATTGATCCTCTGCCGCCGTTCCCATGAATTCAGATCCCTGTTACGTGACGAAGAGGACCCGTCTTCTGTGCCTACACTCTTGTTGCACGACGTAGGGGACACTTCCACTGAATCCAGAAGCTCACGATCAGAAAAGCGCATTTGCAGCTGTGTCAAGCAGGAAGAGGCTGCGCAGATGGTATATTCCTTGTTCTCTATATTAATTCCCTTTACTGCTTCCTTCTTGCTGGATCCCCGTCCTGGGACCGGATTCATCAACGAATTACAGCAATTTAGCAGGGGAAATTACAGTCGAAACCTCTGATAGCGCGCCTTATCAAACGATATGGTGAGCGATAAGCCGCCTTATCTGAGTTTCTGTGAATTCTGTTATGTAAGTCGTTGATGAATCCGACACCTGAGTCCACCTCCAGGCCGGCCCTTCCTGGTAGCTCTCCGCGTCCTCCCTCCTCCCCCCGTCGTTGCCCCGCTTACTTCTCTACCTCATAAACTTGCCTGCAGACATCCCTGTACGCATCGCCACGGTGAACCTGTCGACACGCACACATGCGTTCCGGCCCGAGGCCGCAGTGCCCTCATTGGGATTGAACCTGTTTTTTCCTAAATACTAGTGCTTACTATACTAATACAATCCTAGTGTGTGAGTGGGCCTCCGCTAGGAAAGCGAAGTATTATATCCTACAACGAACTGTATATTAAAAGCATCTAAGCCTACAAGGTACTGCACTCACTATAGTCGAATAGCGCCCATTTTTCCTTGATTTCATTATTATAATCTTTGCATACGTTTTCAGGGATCCTGTTCCGCTTTCGCGTTGGATTTAAAATCGTAATTTACTCGTTATCGCCAACGGAATCGCCAACTGAATCCGACTTCGATTGCTCAGAAAACTATGGAAGTGCAATGCTTTTGCAAACATCCACAATATCATTCTCAACATTATCTACAGTCACTGCTGAATAAAATGTTCTTAAATAAATATGAATTTAGATTTACAAAGTGAAAAATTATACTAACCATTTAAATAGGCAGCCTAACGGTATCTTTGGCTCCGTTATCTTTGGCGAGAACGTTAACTTGCTTTTGAAAATGACAGTTATCATCGAAATAAGCTGCACTATAGATTACCCATTTTTTGATAATTCGTAGCGACACTCGCACATGTACGTTGGATCTCCAGCAACTCCCGCACGAAATCTATACTTGTACGAATTAATGCAATCGATCGATATCGATAACGATTTCAGCTGATCGATACTGTGATCAAATCAATCTGTCAACTGCTTTTGCTTGCAGGTGTTGTGAGGGTACCCAGCATATTCGCACAGTGACCATGAGGAATGTTGCTTGAATAAAATTACTATAGGAAAATGTCGTCATGGACCACGCTGAATATGGATACCACAGGGGTGCTCATTGTAGTGAAAAATTGCATGAATTGCAAAAATTGCAATGTAGTGAAAAAATAGGTTTTGGGGTTCTTTTCTAGGCGGGAGGTGCAATCGAGAAGTGTGAATGCGAATGTCATCCCATGTGACACTCCCATACATTTACATTTAAAGGCAAGTGCTCGTATTATGGAACAGCATCCGAAGCTGCGTAAGAAAAATTGTAGGCCAGGGATTGAGGGCGCAAGTCACTACGTACCCCATCCGACTAGGGTGGACCCGTTTTCTGCGCAAAGTGAAGAATAGTGATGAGAATAACAATAACGATAAGAATCGTGAATAATGGTGGGTGTGGAACAGTATTATCCGACACTGTCTAACGCGTCCCGTCAGGGGCTGGAGAGAGTTGTCCGAAGAAGAGGAGTTAATGGCTTCTATTGGTGGCGTGTTGCTTTAAATAGAGCGCCTCTGAAAGAAATATTGGACTAAATGTGGTAGAATTTGTGAGAATGCTTCTACATGAATGCGTAGAATAATGTGTGTTAAAAGACCTGATTTTAAGCATAATGCTCCGTTTTGTAAGTAGTAGAATTTCGCACTCAAATGGTATCCAGAGCTGTTGTGGTCTACGCCAGCCAAAGGGCTCCAGGACATTACTAACGCGACATCTCGCGGTAGTCCCACACGACACCGCGGCGCTGAAACACGGACATGCGCTCATGGTTCGCTGCAGAGCACGAAATTTTGCCAGTGTTCAAGCTTCTCAAATGGTTTGTTGACGTGTTGTTGTTTGCCTTCTTTGAATCAAGCTAATCGCGGCTGTTATCCAGCGGCTGTCAGGAACGACATTACTTCTACAGCAGCCTAGCTTTCGATATGGTCCGAATGACAGTTTCCTGGTTCTCGAATGCTGCTGAACCAGAACTTCGAATACTTTCGGTTAAAAAATTCTCTCTAAACCTTATGAGTTTTTAAGTGCTTGGAAAGGACCTTTGCGGTATGCATTTTCCATTGTTAGGGAGTACACATGAAGAGAGTAAAGTAACCATAAGCGGATACCGCGGGAGAATACTATCGTTTACAACTCCTCCCATGCGAAGGCACGCGATTATTTGAAGCACTGATAAACACTATGACATCCGGACAACTCGTCTAATTTCGTCGTGCACCGCGCGCGACCTTCTAGGGGGTTCGCACTACGTTGGAGTAATGTCCCACCAACACGCATAGGGCCGGAAAATGAACATCCGCTCACATGAGAAGTCTAGCCACATCCCGGAATTTTTATCTGACCTAGTTCTGTGCACTAAACGAAGGGTCATGATGCTTCGTCTGCTCTCGTCACTAACAGAATACTTGAATCTTACTTTAATACTACCTGTCGTATCTTTAATTCGATTAATTCAGTCTAATATTGTTATTCCTATTTACATTTACTTTACATTTACATTGTCATGAGTTCTCCGTTCATCTGCAGAAGGTTGCATGATGTTCATCTCTCTTCCGCCCCCTCTCTTAGCACGCACAATTTTATCGCATTGTACAGAACCATAAAAACGTGATTAGGAACCACTGTAAGCAAGAAGGAAACACGAGCCACAAATAACTAAAGTCTATAGAAGAAGTGGTTTCTGTTGTTTAAAGGTAGCTCTATGTGTTTGATGTGGACATCACGAATTGGAGAACAGTGAATGATTGGCTTAACCATAATGTATAAAAGATAGTGCCTCGACAAGCCAAAGGCACTCTCTCAAACTTGCCATATTTCGGATCCTACAGGTTTAGGAGTTTGTCTTACTAGGACTATAGATGCAAGCATGTTCCTAGGTCTGTATTTGCATTATATTTTATATCGTCTTCGAAGCCATTCCTCTATACCGTCTGAACCATACACACTCTCTTTTCTCCATACATATTCTTCTAGAGTGTAGTGAGTCTGGGCCTCAGGAGAACGAGGGGTAGAACACTTGTTGTTCACAGCATCGCGAGAATCACGCATCACCTACAATGGCTTTTGCGTCACTACGCGAACACTCTGGAAGACGTATTAGTATTCACGTTTCGAGGAATGGTTATCACAACTATCACCCATTTTCCGACACATTTTGTGGTTCATTTGTAGACCAACAATATTGGGAATCGGCGGAGAGTGAGTTCGACCAGCAGTGGATACCGTTTCTATAGTAAGCCTTGCCGCAAGTTCAGTGAGGGAGGTTCAACATATCTCGTATCTCTTTCACATTTGTCGAACTTACGCTAGACAAGCCAGCATAGATGTCCTCCTGCAACTGAACTATGTGTACTGTTTGCGTTCCTAACTTCTCTTTCCCGGGCAGATTCTGGACTTGGGATAAACAAGCCCCCTCCCCCACCCACTCATTGCACTTCGATAGCCATTAGAACTAACCACTTGCTCCGCTGGCAATATGCCAGCTCCTGCTGCTACCACGCAAACTTGCACATCAATCCGTGCCGAGACTGCTTTCGTCGCTGAGGGGGACATCGGAGATGGGTTGTGCGCTCTTCGAGCGCACAACTCGGCTAGGGAAGGGTCTCCGGGGTGTGGGCCATCCAGACGGCTCGTGCCAAGAATGCTTTCGTCGCTGAGGGGACATCGGAGATGGGTTGTGCGCTCTTCGAGCGCACAACTCGGCTAGGGAAGGGACTCCGGGGTGTGGGCCATCCAGGCGGCTCGTGCCAAGAATGCTTTCGTCGCTGAGGGGGACATCGGAGATGGGTTGTGCGCTCTTCGAGCGCACAACTCGGCTAGGGAAGGGACTCCAGGGTGTAGTGCGTCCAAGGTGCTCGTGCAGGAACTGCTCCCGTCTCCCAGTGCTCTCCTGTAGCGGCGGTGGAAGAGCCGCGATCCGCCACCGACCGCTCAACGACCCTCCTCCATATCGACTGACCATGGTGTCGGTGGCTATCGAAAATGGCCACGTCGGTATGACGCGACATCAGGAGAATCTGGTTAGATCTAAGTAAGACCTTGCACTTCATCAAGGTCTTCGTAAAGGAATTATGCAGAAATTTTCAGGAATCTGTGTAGATTAATTTGGTGGCACTTTTCCTGAAAATAATGATTAGGTAAGAATTCTTCACATTGTCAACCAAAAAAAACTTTAAGATGATCAGTAGCGTAATGGTACGTGTGGTACCGCTAAATCAGATCTGCGCTATTCCTTTCTTCGAGCTCTTCCATCATGGGCGAGGAGCTGGAACTAGTTTAATTCGGTACCCAGAGGTGCAGCAACCTTTAGCGATCTACCTAGCGCATCCTAAATTGATCGAAAATGGAAAAGCAGGAGTGTGAACATCGAAAAAACAAAAGTAATGAAAAAACTCACCCAGCAGGCTTTGCAGCAGCCTTGGTCAGGGATCTAAAGAGCTTACCCGTCCCATCCAGCTGGGCTGTTGTATTATTTGAATATTTTTATATTTACCGTAGCCTCGCGACAACTCGCCACACTTCACTGTAATCGCACGAGAGCTCTGTTCGCATTGGTCCTAGCCAACTTCGAGTTCGCGCTCACGCGTTGTCGCCTACCATCAGTACAACGCGCGAAACCATAAATTTTGCGCATTTGTGATAGGCATCTGCAGCATCCTTCAGGCCGTTACGGATCTTTGTTTTAATGTTAACTGTTCTTTTTCAAAGTGCATAGAATGGATTCTGAAGAACCTATGTGGGTGCAGTAAGCTTCACCGATCCTCGTTCTGGTACGTTTTAACTCATTCGCGACGGTGTCCACACATATGAGTGGACAGCGGAGAGGGTGCGATGGACGGTGTCCACTCATATGTGTGGACGGGAATTTTTGGGAAAAACTTCCTTTTTTGATGTTTTTGTTCGATTTTCTTTTCAAATTCCAAAATTGTAGTAACAAACCAATGTTCAGATCTTCTTCCAAAGATCGATTAAAATTTACTTACAGAAAGTAACTCTCGCGAGGGACGATGTCCACACAAATGAGTGGACACCCGCGCGCGCCAACAAGGCAGCGGGCCGTCGCGCGCATTGTGCGCGAGAGCGCTCTCGTCGCGAATGTGTTAAGCGGATCGGTGAAGGTTACTGCATCCCCCCCCCATGACGGTATTGCGTCCTGTGGCCGGATTCATCAACGATTTAAAGCAAACTAGCAAAGAAAATTAGATCGCTGATAGCGCAGCTTATCAAGCGATATGGTGAGCGATAAGCCGCGTTATGTGAGTTTTCCGCTGTGAATTCTCTGTTAACGTTATGTAAAGGCTCGTGCACAGTTCCACTGCGCTGTGGCACCGCGCTGAGGGGTTCATTTTTTGCCACATCTACCACGTCGGCGCGGTGCGGTAGCGCTGTGTAGCTGGAAGGTTGCCAGCTACGCAGCACTACCGCACCGCGCCGGCGTGGGGGATGTGGCAAAAAATGAACCCCTCAGCGCGTCGAACAAGCGCATGGCACGCAATCCCGCGAGCCACACGCCTCACCACGGCACAGCGCGGTGAAAATGGGAGCTCCAATTCCCTCAGCGCAGTGACACCGCGCGGTGCCACTGCGCGGTGAGTGTGCACGGCCCTTCACCGCGCGGTGGCTCCGCGCTGTGGCACAGCGCAGTGAACCGCCTATGCTACAATATGGGTGGTTCACTGCGCTGTCGAACTGTGCACGAGCCTTAAGGCCTATGCTATAGTCCCGCGGGTATCCGCGGAACGGGAATAATATAGCCAGGACCTAACGCGCGCCCAATAGCCGCAGTCCGCAACGCCCATTTTCCGCGGATCGTCGGCGGCGGTCGGTGGACGGGCTGGTATACTTCCCGTCCGCCGACCAACCCCGCCGACCGACAACCTCCCGCAGTGCAATGCACCGCGGGAGGCTGTCGGTCGGCGTTATCAAACACTTTATCAAAAATAAACGCGCTCCTATTCGAAAGCAGCCGATTTCGTGAACTTGGCACGTTCATAGTTCACGGAGTGATAAAGCGCTCCAACGCGATTATCATTCAGTGTCGGCCGTTGACCGCGCTGGGTCGGCGACCTTCTTCCGCGGTGCATTTCTCGACCGCGGACTATACCATAAGCCTAAGTCGTTAATGAATCCGACCCCTGGAGAATTAAATTGTGAGCAATACTTACTGTACTATTTGGCTAAATAAATTTGGAAACAAACCCAAAGTAGTGACAGTGTTTGTTCCACGTCCAGCATAGGTCTTTACGCGTAATCTCTATGCATCACGTCAGTGATGCTGTACTGACGTAATCAACGTCGTCTACACGTGTTGTAGACTGCCACTAACTGCATAGTTAGCGGTTCTGATCTGCTTCCAAGGTGGACTGCATGACGTTAGATTATATCGCATTTACACTAGGATTGAAAAGGGTGAAGGACGTGCAGCGGTGCTACAGTTGCCGCGCAATTACCGATGATGGGCTATTTCCCCTGTTTCTCTCTGCTCTTATCCACCTCTTTTGTCTTCTTCTGGTGCAAATGGTGAGGTAACATGCCTGCTTTACTTGGTAATGAACCTTGAACTTAATAGTCAGGCTCACGTAATATTGTGAGAGTTGTGTATTGCCACAACCAATAGTCTATATCGGGAGTATATTGAGAAATTTTTTTGTTACTTGTTCCAGCTCAGAGTGAATGGTAAACGCAGAAACATTCGTAGATCTTTGCGCTAATTGACGATAAGGACAGCATATTAATGACTAGTGTTCAAAGATACATCTGGGGACGGATTCATCAACGACTTACCGCAATTTAACGGAGAAAATACAGCCGAACTTCCTGATCACGCGGCGTAATGTTTCATCATATCGTCGCTATCATTGATTTCAGCTGCATTTCCTCTGTTCAATTGCTGTAGGTCGTTGATGAATCCGGCCCCTGTATGTTATACATATTATTTCAAAATACCACAGTGACTTCCACCAATGCTTCAGAACTTTTTACGCATGGGTTAATTTGCTGAAGGTGTTCATTGGCGTTGCTGTCTTCAGTCTCCCATCTGCGTTTGAGCATGCTGGATTGGTGGTAAGTAAACTCTGCTCTTGAGTTTCAACAAAGAAACGAGATTTTCTGCTGGGTGTTTCTAGCCTTCGTGAAGGCTTGATCCGTTTAGACACCAAGTGAATTTTGGAGAATTTCCGACGCGTTCGCTACACGTTTGCTACACGTCATTGAACGCAAACACTATTACTCAGCTATTCTGGACTGGTAATTCACTTCCTCCACACGTCTTTACACGTAAACTTCAAGAAGTCAGTAGCGGGGAATGCACTCCTGGTTGGTGGTGGCTCTCAAACGATTTCTCGACATAGCGAAACGCAATGAATTGGCAGCAACATGTAGAAATAATTAACTACGCCAACCTGATTGCTCAGTCAGACCCAGTTTCCGAGTTCCTAGTCAAGAGAGGGTAACCTAAAAAGGACCATTTTCGGTGCAAATCTAGCTAGGAGGATCCTTTTATTAGATCTGCACCGAGACGTAATTTTCAAGATTCTAAAAAAATCACATCAGCAAAAATATAAAATAGGCAAAGACGCCATCAATCAACGTTTTCGGCCCAGGCAAGACAATGTACTGGACGTCCTAATCATTTGCAAACGTACTGACCTAGCTCAGAGGTGTTATGCATATATTCTCAGGTTTTCTGTGTCATTCTGATTCCGTTAGCGCAGTTGTTTTCTAAGGAATGATGACTTCAACATACTTGGGTTGAACATGTAGGACAGCCCTACACAACGTTGTTGAAGGAAACTTGAAATTTTCTGCAGCATTAGTGTGTTCTACACCAGGCTATTTCTGATGTGATTGGACATGCACGTGCCTTCCTATCAAACAAAAAAGGAGGCAGCGGACGGTTGACATTGGGTCTACCGTAATCTTCACGCACGTTTCTTTGTGTCTGGTGCAATTACGGAGGACGTCCGAAGATGACGTCTGAAGGAGGTAACCTAGAAGAGTGGAAACGAAGCATTACATATTATACCCCAGAACTCGACTTCCTAAGTGATTTTTAGCTTGGAAGTGAACCTAGATGAATTGGAACGAAGCATCACACATCACTTTTTTCCAAAATTAGTATTGCTAAGTGGTTTTTAGTTTGGAAGTGAACCGCACGCAACGTCTTCTCGAAGCTAAACGTGACATCATCACTAAATCTGCATGTCCGAAATCTGTGGTAACAATACAGGTGGCTCCAAACTTCTGCTAAACGAGGATCCTTTCCTATAATGTGTAGCTCACTTCCAAACTAAAAACTATTTAGGCAGTCGAATTCTGGAAACAGATGATGTGTGATTCTTCGATTCCACTCTTCTAGGTTCAGTTCCTAACTAAAAACCAGTTAGCAAGTCGAATTCCGGAGAGAAGTGATGTGTGATGCCTCGTTTCCATTCTTCTAGGTTCATTTCACATCCTAACGGTTCGCTTTCTTCAAGCGTCATCTTCGATCGTCCTCCGTTACTGCATCAGACACAAAGATGCGCGCGGGAAGATTACGGTAGACCCTATGTCAACCGTCCGCTGCCTCCGTTTTTGTTCCTATCAAGGCTAGCATCCACCGAGTCCATGGTGACCCTCCGAGCCTATTTGCCCCCAAATTCGCCGCGAACCCGTGGTGCGGCGTTTGCCGGTCGTAGTCCAACGGGAAATGGCTTTCCGTAGTTCTCGTCGGCTATCAAACGTCACTGATGAGTTGGAATTTACGTGCAAGGACCGTGAAAGACGTGTATTGCACAGTGCTGCATAACTGAAATGACGTGTGAGACACGTCGAGCATGAATGAGAGATAATTCCCTAGAGTGGACTTGGTGTCTAAAGGGATTTAGCCCTTCGTGAAGAGCTCCGTAAAAAATGAAATAGCTTAAATGAAATTTTCTAAGTAATCATATGTTCAGATGGGACCAGTGCTTCTACTAGTGCTTGGAATTGCAAATGCGCACTCCATGATCATGATAGTAAGGTGCTCACAGCTGCTTTGCAAGATG
>OX377201.1:100510838-100625827 GCA_947396885.1 Heligmosomoides polygyrus polygyrus | reverse complement strand
CCTCGAAGGAAATTGTCAAAAAATCTATTTTCATGGAATTGGCCTCGATTAATACCGTTCGATAGAGCTTTTTGAGCTGAATAGAACGATGTCATCCTTTGGGTCAAAAACTCAAATTTGGGTGAGTAGGGGCGGAAGAATCTTCACCGCTGCCCTCCGCAGCTCTAAAATAGCAGCTGGGACTAAGGCAGTATAGGCAGCTGAAGAGTTAGGAGCAGATCGTCGTAAAGTACCTTAGCTGATTTGCTAGCCTACCCATTCGTAGCCCGCTAGCTGATCGCGTGCTCCTACAGTGGTCGACTGAAGTCGGAAAAAATCGTGTCACACAAGGCTAAACTGCAATTTCGCCCCGCTGTAACCTTGTCCAATCATAAGACACGTTGCTGTGTTTTAGCGCACCTATTGAGCGTTCTACTGCTTACAAAATCCACAAGTAGCAGCCGGAAAGATTTAAACGTGACAGAGTTATTGCGCTCAGAATACGCCCGTGCGTCCAATTTAACACAACAACGGTCGATGTTCTCCGCGCTTTTACTCGCCCAGATTACATTTCTTGCTGCACGCAGTAACACCAGTCAATTCACCACCAAAAGCTCTATCGAATGGTATCAGACATGGCCGGGTTCACAAATATCGTTTTTCGATGACATCATCGTCCGTCAGGCGCGGCCTTGAACCGCTTCACCTTTGATGCGAAATTGTCAAAAAATCGATATTCCTAAAATTGGTCGAGAATGACACCATTTGATAGAGCCTCTCGAGCTGAACAGAGCGGTGCCATTGAGAGCGTCGAGAACTCGAATGTGGGCGAGTAAGAGCGGAAGGAACTTCGCCGTCGCCCTACGCCGCTCCAAAATGGCAGATTATTCTAAAGCAGTTTAGGCATCTGGAGAGTTGCGAGCAGGTCATCGTAAAGTGCCTTCGGCGCTTTGCTCGTCTGCGAGTATGCATGCCGTTACCTCGCCTCGTGTACCCGCAGCGGTCGACCGAAGTCTGAAAAAATCATGTCGCACATGCCCAACCTGCATTTTCGCACCGCCGTAACCTTGCCATTTCGTAAAATAATTTGCAGTGCTTTGGCGCTTTAGTAGAGCATACTATTGCCTACGGAATTCACACGTCCCAGCCAGAAAGATTGGAAACTGACAGAGTTATCGTGCTCCGAACACGCCCGCGCGTGCAATTTAGCACAACAATGGTCTATGTTCTCCGCGCTCTTAATCGCCCAGATTACAGTTCTTGCTGCTAGCAGTAACGCCGTTCAACTCACCACCAAAAGCTCTATCGAACGGTATCAAACTTGGCCCGGTTCAAAAATATCGTTTTTGGATAACGTCATTGTCCTTCTGCCGCGGCCTTGGGCAGCCTCACCTTTGATGCGAAATTGTCAAAAAACCGATGTTTTCGGAATTGATTGAGAGTGAAACCATTCTATAGAGCTTTTTGAGCTGAACAGAACGGCACCATTAGAACTGTGGAAAACTCAAATGTGGGCGAGTAAGAGCGGAAGAAACTTCACCGCTGTCCTCCGCCGCTCTAAAATGGCTGCCGGAAGCGAGGCGGGTTAGAAAGCTGGGGAGCTCTGAGTACTTCTTCGCAAAGTACCTTAACTGGTTTGCTCGATTACGCATTCCTAGACCGTTAGCTCGTCACGTCTTCCCACAGTGGTCGACTGAATTTGGAAAAAATCGTGTCACACAAGGCTAACCTGCATTTTCGCACCGCAATAATTTCGCCCGTTTAGAAGCAACCACGATGTACTTTTGAGGACTACAAAGCCTTTCTACTGCCTACAAAATCCACTAGCCGCAGCCGGAACGATTCGATCTCCACAAAGTTATTGCGCTCCGAACACGCCCGCGCATGCAATTTGCGAGCTGTCGCGTTCAATCGATTGGTAGGTCCGACTCTGTATGCATTGTTCACGGCGCACTCCAAATGCAAGCTAGACAATCTTAGAGCAATTTCTGATTATGACGGCTGAAAATTTAACTCCCCAAACTCTACAGGTTGTCCCACCGCGCCTACTCGATTGATTCTGTCGGGCCTATATGCATTGTTCAACTCTACTGAGATTTATATACCAAAAGATAGAGCTTGAGCTGCTGAGTTCAAATATATGTTTACTTTCACAAGTATTTGGTTTCTAAAGAAGTTATTCAAAAAGGCCGCTTTGGAACGCTCCAAAGCGGCCTATGTTGGCCGGAGCGGCTTTTTCGGCCAATGACCAAAAGACATGTCCGGTACTGTACATTCCATAAGTCGGTGCAGGGAAATTAATGGTCAAATCAATGCATGTCGATTATGCTCACAATAGATCAAGACAAGAAACATTTCCAAAAGTAATATGGTGTATGTGTAACATACAACACATATGTCCATAACATGAAAACTTCCCAAACAAGATGCACATGCTTGGGTAGGCGAGCAGCGTATGCCTACATGTAGTGCGCATGGGTGGCAGCTGGATATGTGGACACACATCCGGGGCACTTCTCAACACCGGCGGACTACACCTTCGATGAAGTGCCTGTCGACACGTCCTGCCAGGAAGCTTCCGGCTGCTCTTCCTTCGCATTTGTCCGCTGCTGCTGGTGTCAGAAGCTGCTTTGCTTCGCGTGTTTTATAGAACGTTACCACAACTGTTAAACAGTTTATTGCATATTCATTAGCGTGACTTGTGTTTTGAAGTAAAATCGTATCACAGAAGGTTGAAATCAGGGTTGGAAATCGAAGATGACACCTAGTTATGACATAAAACACTTTACGGTGGCAAAAACGCAAGATGTGCGCCCAGCAATGCAGAAACCACACTGCCGGAATCGAACCCTTGACCACTCTCCCGCAATTCCGCCACGTCGGCCACTCGTCCATCCAGTCGCTGGTGCCCCAGTGGCGCGCTCCTCACGTGAATGTGTCGCCTCGCTCCAATTAGGAATTAATCAATTCCTAGGTTCTAGCAATGATTAAAGCTTCAAACCTTTTGCAGGACTATTTGTGGGCACGACAAGGGTATTCCAGGCGTCAGTTTTGCGTTATCGTTCCGCACTGAAGCGGTACAGTTTTTTGCCATTTTTGACCTACCCAGAGGTCCGCAGGAAATTTGGAAACCACTATGGTGCTTCCCAGACAACGCCCTACAACCCCATATAGGTCGCTTTGAGAAACTCTACGGTGACCTCTTTGACCTTCCTCGTCAGATAACGCGGCTTATCGCTCACCATATCGCTTGAGAAGCCGCGCTGTCAGGGATTTCGGCTGTAATTTTCTCTGTTAAATTGCTGTAAATCATTGACGAATTCGGTCCCTGGAGATTTTGACTGCATTAAATGGTGAGCAATACTTTCTGTACTATTTGGTTAAATAAGTTTGGAAACAAGCCCAAACTTATGACTATGTTTGTTCCACATCCAGCATAGGTCTTTACGCGTTCTCTCCATCCATCACGTCAGTGATGCTGACGTAATCAACGGCGTCTACACGCGTTGTAGATTGCCACTAACTGCATAGTTGCGGTTCTGATCTGCTTCGAAGATGGACTGCATGACTAGTTAGTTAGTTTATCTTGCATTTACACTAGGATTGAAAAGGTGGAGGACCGTGTAGCGGTGCTAAAGTTGCCGCGCAATTACCGGTGATGGGCTACTTTCCCCTGTTTCTCTCTGCTCTGATCCATCTCTTTCGCCTTCTTCTGGTGCAAGGTGAGGTGTGGTGAGGTAACATGTCTGCGTTACTTGGTAATGAACCTCTAATAAGGATTAGGCTAACATAGTATTGTGGAAGTTGTATATTGTCACAACAAATGGTCCCTACAGGAATTTTTTCGTTATTCGCTCCAGCTCAGAGTGAATGGTAAACGCTGAAACATTTGTAGATCTTTGCGCTTAATGACGATAAGAACAGCTTCTTAATTACTAATGTTCAAATTTACATCTGATGTTCTACATTTTAATTCAAAGTACCACCTCGACTGCCACCAATGCTTTAGAACTTTTTACGCATGGGTTAATTTGCTGAAGGTGTTCATTGGCGTTGCTGTATTCAGTCTCCCATCTGCGTTTGAGCATGCTGGGTTGGTGGTAAGTAAACCCTGCTCTTGAGTTTCAACAAAGAAACGAGATTATTTGCTGGGTGTTTCTAGCCTTCGTAAAGACCTCCGTAAAAAAATGAAATAGCTGAAATGAAAACTTCTATGTAATCATATGTTCAGATGGGACCAGTGCTTCTACTAGTGCTTGGAATTGCAAATGCGCACTCCATGATTATGATAGTAAGGTGCTCACAGCTGCTTTGCAAGATGTACGTGAGTATGAGAAATTAAGATTTATCAGAGAAGGGTCTCTATCGTATGCCAGACGGAAGAAATGAAGTCACAACGAGAATCTCCATTCCTCTCCATGAAAACCCACAATGAGAATTTAAGATTCTATGTTGGTTTCAAATAAAAAGTGCAGGCAAGCAAAAAGCTTAGTCCGGACGAATCTCTATTGTGACATCAAATACAAACGTGAGCAGAAGAAAGAATGGTGAATAACCTTAGTGAAGAAAAATGCAGAGTTCAAATAACTGCAGTAACAGTGCCTGTTTGCATCGCTACCTGCACCAGAACGTCTTGCTTTCCTCACGCAAATTATTTTTCATTTTCACTACGAAAAAACATACCACTAATTCACTTTACGCTAGGCTTTTTTCTTCAGCTCAAGTTCCCAACAACCGTCATTATCTCTACGTAGAGTTCCTAATACCAACCACTTAAGGAACGAAATCGAAAATGAAGTTCCAAGTTCCGGATCCTCTTCAACGAATAAATCTTCAGAAGAAACAAGTCTACTGAGTGAAACTGTGTGATCCATTTTTCACTTTGTATTAACAAACTAACAATAACATATATTAATAAGGACCATTAAGTATATTAACAAACAAGCAATAATAGCTATGCTTTAGGGATCACAACAGCGAAGCCAAGGTGACGAGACGGAAACTGGTTCAACTGGAACAAGTGAATCTGAAGGTTTACAACTAATGCACAACGACAGGAACATCGACGTTGATGCCAATAAACTTCGACGGTATGTCATGGCCAACATATACGGTGTAGAAACGCTAGAGCTGTAGCAATAAGTGCATAGGAAAATAGGTCATATTTCTTCTGTAGTTTCATTGTGAGATGCTAATATGTTTTAAACTGTTTTTAGCAGAGTGCCTCTAAGTTATGGAGAAATGGCTGAGAAAGCTTTTCTGATTCGTGGCTCCAAATATAAATTACTCGGAAAATGTGCCAAGTATGAATTAGAATCCATTATTTCTACAAGAAAAAAGTTAGAAACCACAATACAGCTGTTTTCAGGATTGCAGTAAACACTTGTCTGGTTTTTCTCCAATTAGGAGCATGTAGTGCATTTTACATCTTTGTTGTCTTTCACGTTGAAGAGGTCTGAACAATTTTTTTCAATTATTTTCTGCATTCAAGTTCTTGTCATCAATCCTCTAAATATGGTATTGCTGACTTTGCTATTACAAAAAGTTTCCAAATTAACACAATATTTATTGCTCCTTTTAAACAAGCAATCAGCACGATGCCGTCTTGCTTAGCAGATGTTTAGAGGCTGGGAGAGGGGTTGTTCAGGGCCGTTCAGAGCGTAGCAATGTGAAGGTCATTGTAGATTCGATACGATTCTTGCTTCGCGCCCTTCTGCTAACGTGGTGGTACCTTGAACACCACGCGATTAACGTCGCGATGACGCGAAGCTGTTTATCGCGTAATCACTGTCATACATGTTAAGCGGCTTTCACACTCCCGTTGCTGCTGTTGCGCAACCGATGCCGAAATGATGAAGCATGCGAAGAGACGCAGAGGAGCAACAACAGCAACGAGAGGGGCTTTAACACTGCCGTTGCCGCAACCCCGCATCAGCAACACCGGCATCGGTTGCGCAACGGCTGCGCGGCCTCAGCAACAGGGAACAATCGCCATCATTCCTTGTCGCTGATCCACGTCAACGGAGGCAAATCACAGGTCTTACCTCATTATCTTATCTCTCGCGATGCGGTTGCGGCAAGCATCAAACTCCACCCCTTTTTCGTTGTTCGTTGCTGCAACAGCAGCAACGGCAGTGTGAGACAGTTGTGCTTAATTATTTCTAGGCATTGTTGCTAGTTAGTTTTCTAAGTTGTTCAGTTCTGAATTTTGAGTCATGTCGCGTCTGGTGTGAAGAATGTTCTCCTGAAACACACGTCTCATGATACATTCTTACGGCTTGCAAGACGTGACATGAAACATAGTGTACCTTGAAAAACTAAAAGCAATAAGCATTCGAAACGTATCAGACGAAATGTAACTGGACGAGCCGATAAATTGAAATAAATAGTCTACTGATGCGTTGAAGAAGTAAAATGTTCAATACATGTTAAGATCGACCTTCAGCACTCACTGTTGGATTTAAGGCAATCGAGCATCTCTTCGATGTGGAAGTGTCAAAAGAACTGATAATATATAGTGTTCTACCTGTTTTCATGTTAATGATTTCGGTCAGGAGCCTTAACGTAATTTCATGGATATCAATGTTCGGGAATGTTTTCGTATTGTGTGCCATCTCAGTGATACTAGCGGTATGAAAGACGCTTTGTGTTTGCTTCTCTTTTGCGTTCTGTTACATAGTGTCATATTGTGTGATCTGTTAGAAGGACAGTAATGACGAGATTTTAGATGCTGGCTAGCCATGAAGTAGGAGTAGGAATATTCCAAGAAACGAGCACAAGAATAGCTTCTATTTAGCAACTAATTCTGTTGCCTCACATCCCCATCTCGACGTTACCACTTGTGACATCAATGGAAGGAGTGACGCTTGGTGCCGGACAGATCGCATACTCACTCGCAGCTCAACCAGTGGTGCGGATTCTTTGTAAATGAACGCATGATGGAAAATAAACTATAGCCTTCCAAGATCAAAAGTGCTATTATGCAAAATTTCCACATTAAGGATAGCTGCCTTTAAAATTTAAACAATAGCATTGTTAGCAACATTGCAGGTGCTTCCACTGGAGAACAAAATGCGTTCCCCACAGAAAATGATTGGATATTTCGGTGTGATATCAACAGTTGTTTCTTTCGTATGCATTGTCTATCTTTCCATAGCGCTGCTGGGATATGTGACCTTTGGAGATAATATACATGGAAGTATTACTCTGAATCTCAGTAATTCGCCGTGAGTTCATCGCAAAGTGGATAAATTATCCTAATTATCCTGTTTATCAAGTTTTGGGTCTCTAAATTTTGATTTCTATTGTACTACAATTTCTTGACGTCTCTGTTGTTGAGCCATGAATCGGTATTAGTGTCCACCATCACCACTCTACATGTAATACAATGAGCATAAAGTATCCTGTACATGACGAACGGTTTGTGGATATATATAATGTGCTGATTTCCCGCCCGTCCTTTGCGTGGAGGAGACCCAGGAAAGAGGGGTGCGGTGTTCAGTGGACTTTATTTACGAAACAATGTGCTGAGCTCGGGTCGCTCGTGGACGTCGGTATAAGGCACACAAAAATCCCGGTCGTGACTTCGTCGTGGCGGAGCGTCTGGACTTGTCGTTGAAAGGCTAGACGAATTAAGCGAATACCACGAATTAAATAGATATCTCCGGCTCGAACCGGTAGAAAAGCACCTCAGTTGGGTAATTAAACTTTTATTTATGTTAATTAACAACATAACAAACAAACTATAACAATGAGTTAGTAAAAAAGTTACTAAGGGTCCCCTAACCTACAGAGATCAGAGAGAGAGGGCGGGGGCAATGGATGGGGATGTGTGGGCGCAGGCGTCGGAGAACTGGCTCGTCGGCTGGCAGGCTCCTTATATTCCCTCGTTGGCGCGCGATCGAATCGATGATCTGTAGATCGACTCCGGCGGCCCGGCCATGGTGCGTCAGCAAATAAAATGCCTTGCTTGTACCTAAATAGTTTCTAAAGGTGCAAATAACTTGGGGGATTATATTTGTCAAACATTAATATTAGTAAATACGTTTTACACAGCATTTTTATGTCTGAACGACCAGTTCATAGTGCTAAGCTACTATCTAAGGGATTAAGACTGAAGACCCGTAATTCCACCTAGCAATAACTTTGTTTCCCGGTGTCGGGAAGTAACTCTATCTCGTGGCAACAAGAGAGGTTATACCTCAATAAATGACTTTGTCGATATGGAATATCCAGGCTGGTTCTCCAAGCCAGATCACCCTTGTCACATTTCGGGGCTTGGCGATTCTGTCATACATCGACTGCATAGAAGAATCACCAAAAGGAGAATTGTCGGAGGCAACGATTGGGTTTGATCCAAATTCGGTGCCCTCTGCAACCAAGTGCAACCAGTAAATTTCACCCTTGTTTCGGTGCTTCTGATAGTGAGAGTAAAATTCTGAGGGTGATAGAAAACCACAAGTTCTTCTCTAGCAATATCATCCGCTGCACTAAAAATGCACTGCTTTAATTCTTTGTTCATGTGACGTAGAATTGCGCTGAACGCCTCATAATCTTTATTCAGTTCGATTCAACAACTTGAAGCTCTGGTTACGCGGCAAAAATAGCAGCCACATCAATGCAGACTTACACCAAGTCTTGCATTAATCCGATATCCTATTTTAGTAATTTTTAAGAATGTTAAAAACTTGCAGGCTAGACTTCTCCGTAAAAATAATGCTGATAATGACAACTTTGTGCGGATTTCCTCTAGATGCGCTGCCGATTTCCGACGTTGTGTGGCCTCCATTAAAGAACTGGCTGAAGCGGTCACATTGTCGACTGATACTATTAGCGGAGTTCACATACCGCTACGCAATCGTCATGATTGCTTGTAAGTGATTTATGCTATTGCGCATAAATTGAGCAATCCTTTTTACACTGCCTGTAGCTTTAATACATCCTCGCGAGGGGTATACCCTCCTAAGGATACTTTCTACCAGGTGCAATTCTAGAATGCATTACGTTAGGTGTTTCCTACTATTGTAGAAGGGGGAGCGACGCGCTCGATTACCGTAGGCTGAGATCGAGTGCGGCGCCCACCTCAGATGAGATTTCACTTCGAGATAAGGCTAGCTGAGCAGAGCGCAAATTGCAGCGGTGGATCAGATTCGGTGAGGGAGCAGATGAGGTCTGACTCCTTTCTGGTTTTTTTGCTCCGTAATCTTTTTTTCTGCAAGGTTTGCGTACGACCACATGCCACCTCTAAGATTACAAAGACAACAGGGGAGAACGCTTCTGAGATTACAAAGAGGAAAGGGGAGAAGGAGCATTACATCAAAATTCTTCCTTTTTAACAATTCCTTAGTCTAACTTCTAGGTTTCGCTCAGCACATGTACTTCTCTAAACTTTTCCTTTGTGTTTTCTTTTGCTTGTTTTATAGTTTATTGGTTGGTGAAAAAGTCTTGCACCACAGCGTATTTATTTAAAATTTTATTGCTTCCTTTGTGAGCGACTTCAATCTTCGAAGTAATAACCATTTACATCTACAACGTTCTGCTATCTGCTGGGGTGATCACGAAATCCTTCCTTCAGAATGACTCAGCTGTGACTCAAAGAAGTGCTCCACCCCAGATTCCAGTTCGGTTGGTCGTTGAAGCACCTATCCCTTAGTTGTTGCTTGAGAGCTCGAAAG
Source organism: Heligmosomoides polygyrus polygyrus (assembly GCA_947396885.1). NCBI lineage: Eukaryota > Metazoa > Nematoda > Chromadorea > Rhabditida > Heligmosomidae > Heligmosomoides > Heligmosomoides polygyrus. Next base: position 100,616,174 of record OX377201.1, on the reverse strand, counting down.
AGGTAGTAGTCCAATGACGCAAGACCTGGCGAATACGGTGGGTGGGGCAGTACCTTCCACCGAAGCTCCTGCAACTTCTGACGAAAAGATTTGCAAAGTGGAGGCGAACATTGTCGTGAAGAAGGTAAACATTCCTCCGCCCTCGCGCTTTGCGAGACAAGATCTCGCTCAGCTTTTACAGCTGTGTAGCGTAGATGTTTGCTGTTACTGCGGTGCCATCGTCAAGGAGCTCACGATAGAGCGTTCCTTGAGAAACCCACCAACAGCACAGCATTACCTTCCTCTGGGTAATGTTCGCCTTGAGATTGTGGTTCTCCTTGAGGGAGCCACTGGGCCTACCGAGTATGGTTAACGAGGAAGACCAAGGATTTATCTTCCGTGACGACATTTTCGAGAAAGTGCTTATTACGGAAAAGAACAAGGAGAGACTGAGCGATAGTCAGTCGCGAAGCCTTGTCCGAGTCACGGAGTCAGTCACACTTCACTACAGTCGTAGTATTTATATAGCCTCAAAAGCAAATTGCCACGTATGCGAAATATTTTAGAATGTTTGCGCTACAACTACGTAGCACCAAACAATCCTTAGAAGTTCCCGTTAAATTTTGAAAAAGTTTCAAAATTTTTGGTGCAAGACTTTTTCACCAACCTAATAGTTGAACGCAGCCTTTACTAGCATGTGGATGTGGGTAACTCTTTCTGTCCTTTGTTAAAGTGCATGTAAGGTGATCTCCACCAGGGTCCAGATTCATATACGACTTACAGCAGTCATTTAAACATTTCACCATATCGCTTGTTGATAAGCCGTTCACGGATTTCAGCAGTATTGTCACCGTTAGATTGCTGTAGGTCGCTGATAAACCTGGCCCCAGGATCACCCAGCACCGAAAGGTTATGCAAGCTAGAGGAGCAAAGGGAAAGAAGAGCAAAAAACGATTAAAGTTCTCAATCTCCATTCTACCACATAAATTTTGCTTCGCGGACCACACTCTGCTCTGTACATCCGTAATACCTCGACGAAGGCTGGCTCAACAACTTGCCACGCTACCCTAATCGGAAGCATAGGGGAGCGGCGGAACGCTACCGTAGCTCAGGAAGACACCTAACGTACGAACCTGCAAGTCTAAAAGGAGGACAGAGAGGGGATATCACGTCCAAGGAATTTGTATCTCTGTGGGGAACGGCGCGGCCTTATGTAACAGGAGTGCACACAATGTTTTCGGCGTTAAATGTTTTTGACGAATTTTCTTAACGGAAAATTTTCGTTAAATTTCCGGCAAATCGTTAAATTTCGTTAAAACATATGATTCATTACGAACTAATAGTTCAATTGAGAAACACCTTCAGTAACTATCTGGAGTTTATTTTAGATAAGGCGGGCTTCGAAATTCCCTTTCTTCCCTGGTTCTTTGCGAAACCGTTTTGGGTGACTGTTTACGCAAAGTACCGAAGGAACGTCGCAAAAAGGCTCGGGGGAGGTAACCTTGCGCTCAAAGGGTACTCGCCTCGGCACAAAGACACTTGTATGTCTAGTTGGATCAGAAATGGGCTATATCACTTCATCATTAGTGTAGAACACAACGGTGTTGCATAAAACTCCATTTCGTATAACACAGAACGTTGTATATAGCTTTCTTGCAAGACGGTCCCTCCGACCCTACTCGCGCCGAAAAATAAAGAAACACAATTAAAAGCCTATCATTGGAACGTTAACGATCAGAAAAAGCAGCTTTCCATTTTTGGTTAGCGTTTTTCGCAAATTGTTTAAAATAAGTTGAGCGGCAGAAAATATTCTCTCCGTGTCCACCTCTCCAGGTGGCGAGCAAGAGTGTTTTGGAAAAAGCACTGTTAAGTGGGGATAGGCATCTTACGAGGGGGTCAGACCAGTATTTCAGTGGATTCCTTGACGCGCTTGGCGGCAGGACGAAGAGTTTTCAACCTCATAAATGCATGCATAAAGGATGACCTTACGACCATATTCAATCCCTTTTGGGATTGCGCCACGCATTCTACTTCTAGAGATGTCGTGGAGACGATTTGAATGCGTATTTGGCCTACACAAAGACTTGCGGTGGACAGCCGATGAACAAGTCAGCTCTTTACCTTTCTCAGACAAGACTGCTACTAATTCTTCCACCCCGAAGGGGTGAACGGCTTGTTGCCCGGGGTGGGAAATGCGAAGTTGGTATCGGATGCACGCCACAGCCGGCCCCTTCTGCACTACATGAAAAGCGCCGTAGAAGGTATGAAAGATAACAAGGAAACAGATATTTAAAAAAAGAGTCCGCGCGCTCTACATGGTATCACGGGAGCAAGCTCATAAGTCAAACCCAAACAGCGACATTGGAGCTCAATATCATTTGGCCACTCACAGCTGTGATAGAGCGGATTGTTTTTGTTTATTCTTGTTGATTTGTTGATTTCAATAATTGTTCAGAAGCAGAGCTAATCGGGAGGGTCAGAACTGCAAAACTAGTAAAGACTAAAAGGAAAAGTGATATACTTATTGAGAAAACGGTCCGTTAAAAATTTCGGAAAATTTCCGTTAAGTCGTTAAGCCAGATTTTAACGAAACATTCCGTTAATTCGTTAAATTCGTTAAATCGTTAACCGTTAAATTTGCACCCCTGTTATGTAAGCCATCAATATGTAGCCATCAATTGTCTGCATCGGTCGTTAGATACTGGTGGATTTAACAACACCGCTCCGCAAGGATCTGAAGTATAAATCTTGTGTAAAGCAGGTTTCGTATGAAACGATACCTCCTTCCAAGCCATATAGTGTAATTGTTTATAGACCAAGGTCGTCTGTAGATGGAGTCAGCTGCTTTCGTATCACCACCAATGTTCCATTTCAGTCACAGTCGCCTATTTCATTCGTGATCTCAAGAAAGTCCTTCCACTTGTTGGATGCACAACTGGTGCTATGCTGGCGCTTGTGTTCCCGGCAGTGTTTGAGACGGTTGTATTCTGGGATCGATGGAAGCGTATTAGCGGCTTCGTGTTCATTCGTAATATCATTCTCAACATTATCTACATACTTGTCGGACTAACGTTCTTCTTCATTGGAACATATTGTAATATCTCAGGGCTACTAGATTCCGATTTTTAGTTGTTTTAATAATCGAAGTAAATAGTGTTACTTGTTAAAAAATAAATGAATAAATAAATTAAAGTTCCAAACGAGAGTTGTTGACATGTCAAGAGCTTCATAAAATAAATCAGATTTTTGCGTTCTTCAAGCTGTGCACTTTGGGTTGCTGGTATGTACACATCTCCCAGTTCCAGTTAAAAGGTTTTCGTCACTTTGCGCATAATAAAAAAAAACTTACTTCTGTCTCGCTGCCACGCGGTTGTGCAGGCAGTCGACATTAACAATTTACTTTATTTTGCTTTATTCTGGAGGTAGCCCCTCTACAATGTATAAAACAACAAAACAAACACAGACAGCAGCATAAGAGAACGAGAGAACGACATTATGACAAAACAAGCATCATAACTTACTAAATAAAACAGGAACTAAAACGAAATTAAAAAGAAATCAGGACACACCTGCCATAGCTTTACTGGCCTTAGCCCTAAAAGAACCAAAAGATAGGTGAAGGAGAACAGACAAACAAGACAGAACATTGACATTCTACCTGCCCCTCTAGTATAGCAATCCATAACTGTGAAACAATTGGAGGAGTTGACGGAAGCTCTACCAGTAAGAATTTTGACCGCCACAACGAGATCATTACGTTTTCTTCTGATGTGCAAACTGCGTAAACCAAACAATCGACGTCTTGTAACTCCATTTAGAATGAACTTATTAATTCAATTATATAATTTAATTCAATTTAAATCCTTGGAACTCTCGGTATTAACCAGAAGTACTAACAACGATATAAGATGTAACGACTACAGGAGCAATCGAAGTGGAGAGCCAACACAAATAAAGCCCTCGTCCTATGAGACAGATCCACAGGAGAAAAGAATACGAAGACGCCATCCCTACACTGAGGTCGGTTTTGAGAGAAGCGCAGCGCTCACAATCTAATCGTTATCATCGCAAAGCGCATGTTTTGTATCCCTGCGCATACTCTTCCTATCACAGGCTAGATCGCACAGGAAAGAATTATGCTCTGAATAGGCCGAAAGAAACGAAAATTAAAATCTAGTAATGTGGTGTGCCGAATTGCGTGCTAGCCAATATCCGTTGGGATAGCAAAGATTTCCAAGCGGTTATCGCATCAATTACCAACTACTAACCGACCTCAAACTTGGGTAATCAAACCTCTCGTCTTGTAACTAACCATAATAATTTATCAATAGACAAACAGGAGATGGAGGACGATATGAATGAACGTTCATAGATCTGGAAGCCAGCCAATTCTTCCGAATTATGCCTATGCTTATGCTGCCACGCGAGACTGAGTCTCGACTGGGCTCGCTTTGATGACAGTCACAACATTACACAGAAAAAACCTCAAACTTGGATAATTAAACCTTTTGATTTCCAAATCAATGTTCATCAACTCAAGCAATTCGGATATATCCTAGTCCAGGGGGCCACATAACTAAAATGTATGTAACAAAGTAAATTGGGACTTACCGAGCGGCTCCTAGAGAGGAAGAAATGACCTGAAAAAAAGAAAAAACAAACAAACAGACAAAAGAAAAATAAAAGCGCTGCGGTTTTACAACCGTATCGGCGGGCAAAGAGCGAGGCAAAGGACGCATGCCGCATGGTGACCACCGCTTGATATGTTATAACCAGGGTCTAACTTTGTGAGGAGGAGGCATAACTTTTCCGGCTCACAACCGAGGCGAAAACGAATGTAATTTTTTTCGTTTGTTTGTTTGTGAATTTTTCTACTTTAAGTCATATCTTCTTCTCTAGGACCCGCTCGATAAGTCCCAATTTATTTCGTTACATACATTTTAGTTATGTGCTCCCCGGAATAGGATAGATCCAGCAATTCTTTCATGCACATTGAACATAGAAATTGAGCAGAAATAGAACGTATGCTCTAAAGTTAAGAAAAAAGACGGAGGTTGGTATCGACTGCCGAATGCCCTCTCGTTGTTATGTGGAGCTCCCATACAGTAGCGCGCAGCTTCTGATGAGCCACGTGGTAAGAAGATAATGTTTCTTTAGAACAGCTCGCAGATTAGCAGCTAGATAAGGATTTCAAATTCTCAAGCTACAGTCAGCTCTCGTAAGACAAAAATGCTGGGTGACTGTTCTACACTAAAAAATAGCTCACTTGTCTCCTTTGCGACAGGACTAATCTCTCCTAAAGATCGTTCTGCCCGAAAGTGAAACATTGATCGTTTAATATGATTTGTGAAGACGATTTGTCGTCACCCAGCATGTTTCCGCCAATAAATATGCAGAAGAGAAACCTTCTTTTTTTAATTCGGATATCTAGAGCTGAATTGCTATCGAGAGCGTCAAATGGCTTGATAGGATTGTCTTGTAAAAGGATAGGATTAGGATAAAGCCGATAATCTGAAAATAATCTAACTATCGGTGATGACAAGCGCCCGGGTTCAGAAGACATGTCACCAACCCTGTGTTAGGTCAACAAACATTGTAGACTATAGTTCTACTTTCGTGGTCTAGGGGCGGTAGGCCACTGAACATCTGTGACCGTATTCATGAACGTTCACGGAAACGCTCCTGGCTTCCTACAGGAAGCGACCTCGTGGAGAGCTGGAAATGCCTATTCATGAAACGAATATGAACATGAAAACCAACTGTGTCCCGGGAGGGCGGGAAGGGAATGGAGCGATTGCGAGAAGGTCTCGACTACCTCCCCATTCCCGCCGCTTCAAAAGCAGGGCTACTGTAGCCGGATTCGGTTCAATCCCAATGAGGGGGAGGGGTACGGCGGCCTCGGGCCGGGATGCATGTGTGCGTGTCGGCAGGTACACCGTGGCGATACGTACAGGGATATATGCGGGCTCCACGTATCAACCTACGGCCACTGTACGGCTATCCCTGTGCGAATCGCCACGGTGAACTTGTCGACGCTCCTTTTTCTCGTCTTTTCATCTAAATTAACCCTTTATTTCAGGAAGAAAACTGGAATAGCCACTGTAGGGGTTTAGGTTGGCATGCTATGTTGCAAGTATGCATCTCTATATAGTGTTTGGACGTGAGCGTGAGTATGGAGTGCCCTGCCCCTTGGGATTGAACCCCGGATTCATGAAGCGACAGGAGCGGGAGATATGCGATATCATCTCCCGCCTCCCTCTCTCACCTCGTATATCATCTCTTGCCCTATCTCCCGCCTCGCTCTCTCACCTGCTCGCTTCCTGTGGGAAGTCGAGAACGCTCCCGGACACGATCATGAATCCGGCTACTGTGATTTGCGTAGATTCCCTCATTGGAACTCACTTCGTGATATAGCCCCTGTGATCACTCGTATCTTCTGATAAATGATAGTCATAAAAATTTAGTAGGATAGCAAAGTTATTCGGTGGAATGCAATTGAACGAGGTCACACCAACTTTCTTCAACGAGCAAATGGACAAAATTCAGGCCACAATCGTTAACTTACCGGTTGCACAGGTAATAATTAATGTCACGAATCGCTTTGGTAACTTAGATGCACACTTTACTTACGAAAATAACGGTAGTGAATGAACATTTGCATAGCTTGCTAGCAACCAAACCGCTATTATGCCTCAACCGAGTGTTCTGCCACTTCTGCGGATAAAACTTGTATTCCGCTTCGCCCTATGTCATTTCTGACATCACTTGTATTCTGTCCCGTACCGTTCATCATCCAGTTGCTCGAGCAGGCGCCAGCTACTTCTCCATTTGTCACTGTCGCGTGCCAGAGTGCTCCAATGGATCGAAGAACATGAAAAGCGTTACATGTTCGTTCTCTTAGAGCTTTCCTTGCTTATTCGTTTCATATTCCAACGCTATTCTAGTGGTAGAGTAGACTATGGCTGGGCTATGCTATTCCACCTGCACTTTACGCAGGAACTACCCACACTTAAGAAAGAGTCCACCCCATCAGCTCGCCTACCGACCTTGTTCTTCACGAGTATCGTCTTCGTGTGTCTCATCTCATCTACATTGCTTCAACATACAAGTTACCCAGCATTCCCTGAATGTACCCAGAGCCCTAGCATATGAGCATGTTGTCGTCAACAAAGCATGGATGCAGAAGTTGCGCATCATCTTCACTCCCACATCTTCCTATCCCACTTTTCATAACCGTTGATCTCATTGCATTCAACAGCTCACTCATATGGGTCTGATTTCAAACATATTCCCGTCTTAGGCCGGCAGCAAAGTCTTGGTATGCAGCGGTCCCGCCATTACAACGGCGGGTGGTGCGGCGCCGCGAGGATTACTGTATGCAATACTGCATACCTTTGCCGGTAGGAAGGAAAAAATGTAGAATACATTTCGGCGGCATTGGTTTTTTTTTCAGCTTCTTTGAACGTTTCGTAGGAAATTCTTCTGAGTCACCTGAAAAGCAGGCTTCCGTGGAGTGCTTTTTAATGCTTTAGACTAACGATTCGGTTTCTAAATTGTGCTGGGATTGTTGAGTAGGTCTTTTATTTCCTTATGAGAGGCCCTCACTCGCCACAAATTCGCACACCCCTATTCATACCACTTGTGCTATTATATTTTCCGACCGACCTTAGAAAAGGGCTTACTTATCATAAGAAAAGGCAGAATTGTAGTTCCTTCTCGGAAAGGCGAAGCTCTGCCTTCTGGATGATTCATGTCTAGAACCCCTATAGCAGACCTCAGTTCTAGTACAGCTTAACAATGGAATCACTCGAATATGGTAGTCCTAAGCGGTATCAGTCTACCAATCGATACAAAACGAATTTATCGTTGTGTCTTTACAATGTATCTTCTAGTATTAGTTTTGTGTTATGCTGGTTTCTGTTGAGTACCTCTTAGTTTTAACTAATTTTCTTATTGCTTTAAGAGCGTATAACCTTTTCTGTTTTAACACCGGGAAGGTGTTATAACAAAAACAGTTCGTCTGAAGTTAGGTGGAGAAGCGAAGCATTTTGGAAAAAGAAGAATGTATAATTTTATTTTTCCCGCTCTAATTTTCTTTATTATCGGTTCTTCTGCAGGATATAAATACATATCGAGCTCTCCTATCCGACCACCCACTCTGGGGGGTCTCACCAGCAGCTCCTGGTGCTGCGGGTGAGAGCCACCATGAACTGCGGCGGAGAGTCGTTAGATACACCGCCCTCAGAAAGGGGTGGGGCGAGGGGCGCGCCGAGGACAAGATGTCAGGGTCCCTGCCTTCACATGGAGGCATCGCATTTCTAATCACTTTCCTTAGCCCAGCATCTCTATCTTGAACTGATTTCGTTCTTGAGACAAGAGTCAGAACCTTGTTCACCATATTTGGAACAAAAGAGTTTTCAGCTGCAGCACCAAGGCTTTTTTCAGGTCCCGCCAGTGTAGAATTGACCGGAATCACCCACAGTCTCTAGTTGAGACGAAAATTTAAAGAATTGTGGTGAAAATTGAAAGAATTTAGAGAGAAGAGCGACGTTCTCCTTCCATCAACTACCTCCATAACCGAGCTGATTGGAAAATGACCACAGTGTTCCCCGAGATGCGCTTCCCAATCGTCCCCTATCAGTTGTTAGGTTTTTGGACGATGTCACGCTAATTGACGACGGTTTCGAGCGCAGCAAACTTGTCCAAATAGGGCGGCGCGGACAGGGCGGGAAGTGGGCGGCGGGCAGCACGGTGTACCGAACAACTCCCCCACCCCACATGAACTGCGGCAGCCCTCGGGGACCTTTGCGTGCGGCAGCTCCTCGACAACTCGTCCGCGACGCGGCTTCCACCACAGAGGCAGCGTGGGCACACTGCGGCGGGAGCGATACGGACGAGTTATAGTGGTGCTGCCGCGAGACTCTGCAGACGCCTTTAGGCTTTGTTATACCACCGCTCACCCCGAGCGACGCCTAATGATGCTCTCATATCGATCCCATCGCACCGCCCAATCGATATGGGAGCATATCATTAGGCATCGCTGGCGTGAGCGATGGTATAACAGAGGCCTTAGTAAATAATGGTAGTGGTAAGAAACCCATACCTGTGAATGTAGTCGCCGCTGGATCTGCGATCCTTCTGACTTCCGCCATCAAATTCTTCCAGTCTGCTGCACTGATCGGAAACATTTTATTGTCTGCTGCGAAAACTGCACTACCAATACTCTCCTTGTTGTCGTCTATTACAGTAATTGTCGAAGCAGCCATTCTTGAACTTCTGTAATAGCCGGAATGGAGAACACTGAGTCTAGTGAGCCCGCCTTTTCGGCGGCTTTTGAGAACGTCCTTTGTAGCGAAACTCAAAACTCTATTACGTGGTTGATCATCCAGAGATCTTTTCGAATCCCGCTCTGCTCAAGCTGGGTTCATTCGATCCTATCATGATGTAAACAACCAGTGGGCTCCGAACTGCAAACAAAATGGGCGACACTTGCAAGTGTCGTAAATACTTCTTGTACAGTTATGCATTCCTGATGGTCGCTTTTAAAAACAGTCTTTTATCCTGAAATACAGAGTTAGTGTACATAATGTGCTTGGTTCGCTGTACGGCACGAAAACCTGGCATGTCTAACAAAATTAATTTTCAGCACGATATGATGCCTGGTGTCAAGTTCACGGAGATGAATCATAGAAGTGTATGCGCTCACAACCGATTTCTTTAATCTATTTTAACGTTTTATCTCACAAATACATCAAAGAAGCTTACAAACTGCTTTGAAGAGAAGATTTCTTAGCCCACTGAAAAATATCCGTGATTGCTAATGCATTTCATACCACCACAATGAATGCAGTGTATAACACTCGTTATAAAATCCCGTCTAAGGCATATGGCATATCTCCGAGTCGCTCCAGCGACTGCGATAATGTTGCGCGGGTAGCTACGAACTGCGTAGTTACCGGCGCAACACTATCACAGCGACCAGTCGCTGGAGCGGCTCGGAGGTATGCCAGATGCCTAAGCGACAGCGATCTCGGTGGAGGCGTGAGAGACTCTCGAGCCTATCATACACGCCGACAACTGATCAGGGTTGGGGAGCGTCTACAAAAGACAGTCCGCCTTGGCACCTATCGCGCCATGAAGGGGCGAATTCATCAACAATTAAACCCGTGAGTATGCGGGGTATAAGAAGCAGAGATAGGATACGAGCCAGGTAAAGATAAGGTCAGAGTTAGAGGCGCAGGCCTCATCGTCGGTATCTACCTCCTATACCCGCGGGTTGATCGTTGATGAATCCGGCCCCAGGAGTTCGCTATGTCGGTGGAATACGTACGCGACACCCCTATGATGCCACGTGTTGAAGCGCCGTCGGAGTCGAGATCTTACATGCGCGCTGTCCTTAACTTTTCTACCACTGCGACATAAGAATGTAGTCTTTTGCCTGGACTATAAACACGTCACACCCCAATGCGGATAGACTCTAGCTTCACATCACTCGCATGATGCACTGTCTCCCCGGGAAGCTCCTGCGAAGCCACGTGTTGAGGCACTTTCGGAGTCGAGATCTTACATTCGTGGTGCCCTTAAATGCCTGCCACTGCGACATAACTGTTTGGGCTATTTTGCCTCGACTATAAACACGCCTCACACCAATGCGGGTAGACTGTCTCCTCGGGAAGCTTCTGCGCTGGTGCCGACAGCCTTCGCCCAGCTTCACATCACTCGCATGATGCACTTGAATTGAATGACTCTTTACGGCCTCTGCCGTTTGATCTCAATAAAACTTTCCCCAACCTCAAGTAAGGTAGATGTATGTAGATATACAATGTAGATATACATATTCACATCAAAACCTCTATACACACAATACCAATGAGGAGAACATAATGCCTACAAGTCGTTAGACTGAGCCGCCGGTTACCTACGAGATTGCCCAAGGGCAAGCCGTAAGGCCTCTGTTATACTCCCGCGAGAGCGTCCGAGGAACGTCCGCGGACCAATGGTGCACGGCGGAGGCGGGCGTGGCGAGGCGCGGCGATTGGCCAGGTGAGGAGTCCCGGCGCGATTCCCGCCCTTCCGCGGGAGTATAACCCTGGCCTAAGTCCGGCTCGGCTTCTACTCTGGAACCTGCGCTTACAAGGGCGGGGCCTCGCCTGACACTGCGGTTACCTCAGTCTCCTGCGGATCTGTGCTGCCGTCCTGCGCGATAGTTGAAGTCGAGGTCCTGGTAATGGTGGACCTGCTAACATCCCTCGAACTGGTAGTGTACTCGCTACTGTCCAGAGCTTGGAAACCAGAAAGCAACCTGAAAAATCAGAAGGGCAGTCCCACCTCAACTGCCTGACAAGGATCAAAGAGGGCGTTAATCTATCCCATCTGGAATGCGCCACGCATTCTACTTCTACTGAATGCCGTGGGATGGGGAAGTTGAATGCGCATTTGGCATATGATTTTTGTAACAAGCCGATGAAGAGGTCAATTTTTTAGCCTTCCCAGACATGGAAGGCTTGGATGGCCGGCGCGGAAAATCTGAATCAAGCACTTCGATTCAGAGTGCAGTCGACAGCCAACGCTACCACACACATGGGCAACCGATAAATAGTGTTGCCACAAGTGATGAGCCTACGAGGTGAACAGATTTATCAATCTCGTGAATGAAGGCAAAGAAGTTTCTGTGAATATGTGCAGACCGATACCCATGCCATTTGTTCAGCATCCTCTACCTAGCAGTGCACCCCGTATAGATGGGTAGGGTATATGACGAATGATACATCTTGGGTGTGTTGCTCCTCCATCCCGTATAATCCCGGGCTTAGTCAGTGATGAAACCTGCTGGGTTCCTGCTTCATCCAGTTCTCTTTGAAACTACCCAGGAATGACGCCGTACGGAACTGGTTGTCACTGATTCAAACTGCTGCCAAAATCCATGCGAAGCGTCAGTCGCCACATCTATTATAACGTAGAACTAGGTGAGGGACTCCTACCACCGCGTTCGCGGTCTACTAGACCGCAGACAAAAGGCGGGAAAGCGAATAGAGCAGTAGCTCCCGACTAGAAAGAGTACAATGCCTCTGCCGCCAGCAAGATTCGAGTGTGCATGGGCGGCGTGCTTCACGAGTTTTGCTGCGAAAGTGTGCAAAGGCCTTTAATCGTCCGCTGCGATGATTCACATCATTATTGCCGCTGCGCCCAAAATCGTGTCGCAGAAGTGTGCTGGCGCGGTTCGGTACCGCTTGGCGCTTTTCCATAACAACGTAGTAATTCAAAAAGAGCCTGACAGTACTGATCCTACAATGCATTCAAGTACTGTAGTCATCTTCTATTTTAAAAAATAAGCACACCAAATCAAAGGCAGATTTACTTCAAATCATACAAATACACCCAGTACCAAGTTAATAATCGTAGTCACGTCTAGCATTTTTGTCCTAAAATCAGATTAGCATTCGGATATGAGCAAGCAGAGCAGCTCCGGACAAAATTTGATACTACGACTAGTAGGAAATCGTTGATTAATTCAGAGTATTTCAGCTGGAAAACGCCAAACTACCGCTGTCGATATGTATACTTTTCTCTGAGAAGCAATGAGGAGGCACTAAGAATGTTGCTGCGGGCACAGCATTACGCATTACGAGCGATCTTATAATCAGAATGCAGAATTATGTTAGTTCGCTTACTATTCCATAAAGTACTACAGGCACGATCACATATTCTACACACCGAAACCGGAAACCATAACATATGGACACACACATACAATGCATATTAGTGACATAATCGAGCAGGTCAAATGAGCAAGGATATCAATACTGAATTTGGACACATTCACATAGAGTATCATCAGTGTGAAAGTAGGAGCCGACTTACAGTGATTAACCGAGACCAACAACAAATATGCCCTACATGAGGTAATGACGAAAGATTGAAAGGCGTCTCTAGTCGTCCAGACCTGCCATTCTTAGAATCTGCTCGCAAACCTTCTTGTAGAGGAACGCGTCACCGCATAGTCGCTTTCTTCGGATGCCGATCTGCAAATTCACCCACGTTGAAAATCAAAATCACTGCATAAAAACACTTCGACCCCTGAAATAAAGTACTGGCGACCACCCATCAACAAGTAGGAAGAAATGAAGTGTGCAATGAGCCTTATCAGTCTCTAAGGGCTGGTGATGTGACTGCTGAGGATGATGGCGACATTGAGAGACTAGAGACCAGTCTCTTCCCGCGATTCTATATAAGCAGCCTAGAGACCACTGCACCTCATTTTCCTCATTTTCGGCCAAGTCACGCTACTCAAAGTCATTGGCTTTCCCCACTTCCTTCCCGATTACCCAGCCAGGTCTGTAGTGTGTCAGTCGTATTGTTGCTATTGAGTGTATACAATGTATGATGGCGACAAGGTTCTTTTAGACCTAAAGAAATGCTTAAGGCCCGAAACGTCGTCAATAAAGATTCGACTACATCGAGCTTCACTACTATGATAACGAGGATATAAACGTGAAGCTCAGGCAAACAATTGTCTTAAGAAACTTCAACCCCTTCCTTCTTCTTCTTCTTCTTCAGCGTTTGTCCCGCTTCGAGGCGGGGTCCGCTATTCTGGTGTAGTGACGTCACTTCACGCGATCAAATACTTGATCGGAATGGATACCAGCAACCTTTAGGTCCACATGCAACGTATCAAGCCAACGTATCAAGCCAACGCTGCTTCGGCCGCCCTTTAGGCCGTTTTCCGGGCACATCTATGTTAAGGCCAATCTTCCTAACAGTGTCACCACTAGCTCGAAGAACTGGCCATACCACCGAAGGCGAGCTTCACGTAACTTGTCAGCAATTGGAGCGACACCAAACCTCTGGCGTATCTCATCGTTACGAATACGGTCCTGACGCGTAACACCAGCCGTCCAGCACAGTATTTTCGTTTCCATTACGCTGAGGCGAGTCTCAACCTCTTTGGTTGCAGGCCAGCACTCAGCTCCATACATCGCTACTGGTCAGACGGTGGTTCTATAAACCTTCGATTTAAGGCGTTCCGGTATCTTCCTGTCGCATAAAACGCCTGTAATCGAGCGCCATTTGGACCACGCTGCGCTCACGCGCGAGTTCACCTCAAACTTCAACCCCTTCCTTATTTCCAGCATATAGACATTTGCAATATACAACTGGATCCAACGGCAGTTCGAGTAATTTTGATCCGTGACTTTTTCCCAAGTGCCGGATAAATGGATCATTCGGATAATGGCATTTTTGAAGAGCCTGGATCTTAGAATGGCTCTCATACATTGGTGAATTTCACTAGAACGGATCCTCAGATGATTTAGATAACTGATTTTGATCAGGCAAGAATTTACCGAGCTGATTCGAAAATCATAATCAACCGAGTATCTGTTCTAGTGACAACTACCGTTACCTGAGTCATCCTAAGATCCCACCTTCCGGAATATGTGATTGAAAAATTACGGATCTGAATTTCCCGATTCGGCATCAATTTTTCAATGTATTTCAGCAGGACGAAAAAAATTACATGAACAAAATAGATTTGCAAACAAAAATACCAGCAAGTTCATTAGATCAATAACAACAGAATACAACAAAAAATCTACAATAAGTGCTCAAAATTGCCTCCTTTGATTTCGATTCATTTTCACAGTCGCTTTTGGAAATCGCTGACGATGGTTCCATAACATCTACAGCAAGGTTCGTTGTTGCATTCACCGCAAGTTTGAGTATCCATGAACAAGATGGCGACGTGCCGTTGTGGCGAAACTGGATTTTTTCTTCAGAAGACTGGGCACCTGCGCATTCCGCCAAATCCACGACTGCCGTTTACGAGCTCTTCCCAGGCCTTCGGAGCAAGGGCACCTGGCCATCCAACCCGTCTGATCTCAACCCGATGGATTATTCGGTGTGGTCAACCATGAAGCAGAAGATCCCTTCTACAGGATACGCCACTGAGAAGCAGTTGAAAGCGGCGTTGATGCGATCCTTGGACGAAATTACAGCGTATCTGTGTGCGACCACCTGCAGCGACTTCCCAAAGCTACTTCGAAAATGTACTGAAGTCAAAGAAGGCACTTTTGAGCCCTTGTTGTAAATTTTTCTGTTGTTATTGATCTAATGAAGTTGCTGTTACTTTTATCTGTAAATCTGTTTCGTTTATGTAGATTTTCGTACTGCTGAAATACTTTACAAAATTGCACAAACTTTTCAGCCACCCTGTATGTTAGTGAAGATGCGTTTTTCCAGATATACCACTTTTGCGTCAAATTGGACTCCTTTCAAATCAAATGAGACATTTCTAAGCAAGATTGCTGTTTTTGAAGTGAAAAGCAGAAAATCTGTACATCATCTAAATCGAAACGAGCTTATTAAAGTAGATTCTCCAAGACGATAAGAACAACTTTTCTTTCAAAGAAACTCTAGTATGTATTTATTTGACATGTTCTAAATTCACTTACACCATTAAGTGAACACGCTGTTGAAAAACCCCTAAAATTTTAGTTTTTAAGGACAAATAGTGAACTAATTTTTTAGCGCAGGAAGACAGCAATCACTTAATGTATTAATAGAGGAGCGTGCGCCATGCACTCGACTGGGTCGTCGCAATTTTCATTTGATTGAGAGTGTTAATGCTGCATATTTGAAGTGGCTTTCTACACCGTTCATGTTGTACCATTATCAAGCAGACAGGATTTTTGCCATCAGTCAAATGAAAATCGCGACGATAAAGTCGAGCATGGCGCAATCTCTTCTTTTGGTACACTAAGTGGCTGTCTCCATTATGCGCTTTAAAAGAAAATTTAATTCATTGTTCCTTAAAAAATACAATTTTTACAAACTTCAACACCGTTCACTTATTAGCACAGGTAAATTTTAAAAATTCCAAAGAACGTTTCAAAGAAAGTTATACCAAATTTTCCTAGAACAAGAAATTATTCTAACCGCATTAGAAAGTCTCTAGTTTCATCTTGAAGGCGCTCATTTTGATTTCGAAGATATTCAGTTTGATTTTGAAACCGCCAACCTTACGTAGACTATCCTATTTGATTTGAAATGTCCAATTTGGCGTGAAAATTGTATACATTATAAACATAAAAGTGTATACATAAAAGAAACAAATATCTAGTTAGAGAGATCAATGCGTGGAATGGTCCTATAGCCATTTAAATTTAATGTGTTTCTTTTTAAAAGCGCGAACAACGGCCGAACTTTCCTCACAACCTAATACAAGGGTAACAAATTCAAGAAGAAGATAGAGAAAAAAGGATGATGGGCAATACATCTGTGTAGAACTGGAAACGAATGAATAAGAATCGCTGAAGCGTACCTTTCCCATATTCTCCACAATAACTACTTCCAACTCGACTGTCAAGGAGTGACCAGCTTTGTCCTTTTGTTTTCCAGAGATTTTCCAGCTAAAAATAAATATATAAATAATACGCGGGGTATTCGTTGCAGACAACCATAAAAAGATAGCATTAAATATAGTCCTACCCATTGACTTCGAACTTCATTTGTTGCTGCTCGAAAACCTTGATGAGTTCTTGTTTTATCCTTTCCGGATCCGTCGAACTCGTCACTGATACATTTATCTTGCCCTTAAACGAGCTTAGATAAGAAGTATTTAAATAGTAATATGGAATGCTATAAAGTGTCTACTCACCTCTACCGTCTTTAGGATTTGTGGTGAATCATTCTTTAGTTTTCGAGGCGTCAACAGATTAATAACACGATCAGCTTTCCGTTCAAGAGAAGCAAAGACCTGAACAGCACAACATGGAGCTAGCTCGAATAACGTCAGAACAAGCGCAGAATAACAAACCCTTTGCTTAAGTCTCGGCGTCTTCGTGGTCGATCGAGGATGTCGCGTTGACTCAGGCTGGCCTTTGCCCTCAGAATACGCAGGTGATTCCGTTCCACTTCGCTCAGTTGAGCGTGCCCTAAACTCCTTTATAGTAGACGGTCTTACTTATAACTAATCCCCCTGCTGCCGTTCGAATTTCGAGTTGACACGCAGTTTTGTAGGATACTGTAGCGCGCGTTTGCTGCCGTTGCATAGTGGACCGCATCGGCATCCACGTGGACATTCGATCGATGCGTGATCCCTACTGAGCAAAGAGAGCGGTTCGAGCACGAGCAGCTTAGATGTGTCTTATCCTTCCTAAAGGTGTCTGTAGATTTACGCGCTCAATGACTGAAACAAGCAGCGATGACAATGGCTTAGGTGATGTGCAGGCTTGGAGATACTGTAGCAAGCGCGGGGGATCATTCAAATGGCAGTAGGTGCTTAGTTATAATTGCTAGCATGGTGGGCTGTGAGAAAGGCTACTGCCCATGTCGAACAAAAAATCAACACCTGTGCTGAAAGATTTCAAAGCTCTTGCACCACTCGGTATATGAACCCTCGACATCGTACTTGTTGTTAGTGTGACCTACATGAGAAGGGGAACGCAATCGGGCTGAATCGATCGGGCCAGCCGGTGCGATAAGGGAGCTGTGCGGGAGGTGTGTTGATTGGTTGGAACGTGTTCGGTCAGTGCTCTCATTGGTTGTGATTAAACAGAATGTTCCCACACCCTATGTAGGCCACATCAACGACTAATACCCAACACACTATTGTAGAAATCTGATAGCTCTACCAAAGTAGCTTTAGAATTGAATAAAAATTTATGACAATACCTCTGTCGCCCTCCAACAGGGCTAAAAATCCCCTTCAGAGCCGGCCGCTGTGGCGTCGTGTATATACTTCGAGGTCGTGTTCCGCGATCGTCTAAACAACGTAAACAAATCGAAATCAACTGCAAACAAGGAAACGGAAAACGTCTCAAATGCGAAGGGAGAGCATCATGCAATAAAATGTTTCCACCCTTTCACTTATGAATCGGCTCACATTAGAAAAAAATATGAAAAAATAAGCAATGCAATAATAAAAAGCCGGCTGAACGTACCAATAACTTTCACCGGTCCGCGAACTCGAACACTAGCAGCACCTGTTCGGTAGTTCTCCTTGTCGTAACCCACATCGTAGCCATTGCTGCCCTAGACATGATCGTAAGGATAGTGTAACACTAACTTTCTAATAAGAACGGATAATACCCAAAATTGCTGATTATGGTAATCTCCAGCTTCTCTCTACTTGAAACCTCGGAAAAGTCAGTCGTTAGCTAGTGCACCTTGTGCCGTACGAGGTTGCGAGGTGGATCTTTAGCAAAGCTTGAAGTTTTGACTCCACATTTTCTTCAGAGGCCTGAGCGTGGTGCGTTGGTTGCGCCCTACTCCACCAAGCGCCCTAAGGGCCTGCTCATACTTCGCGACGGCTGCGACAAGAGCGACTGAAGACTAGGGCGACGGACGTAGTGTGATGTCATCCCTTCGCCGGCGCGAAGTATAAACAGGTGACAAGAGTGATGGCAACACAGCGCCAGCGCTCGAGTATGAACAGATTTCGGCGGCGATCCCTCAATCGATTTGCATGTTTTGCACGGATCACTCTCGTCGCGAAGTATAAATAGGCCCTAACTACCCCAGCATTTCGGACCTACACCTACGAACACAACAGAGTCCAAGTGGGAGAAACGAACTCACCAAATGGATTCACCGCAATGCCATCCATATGCTCGTCCGCGTTAGTTAACAAGTAGAAATGCATGGGACATACTGCATATCGCTGTCGCCGACCGGAAGTTCTACAGTTCACAATGAGATAAAAACGGCAGAAAGATTTTCGTTACAGAATGCCAGTCATTTCGCTTGTTCATCACTGGATTTCTTGCGAAAATACAAAATGCCCAGAACACTTTCCTTGCCAAAATATCTCGCTCAACTGCCAAAATAGTACATTTCACTTCAAAGTCGTATCTCCGTTGAGCGCACCTATCCTATGATTTCCAAGTGGGCTGGACAGCAATTCGCGTGCACACAACGATGTTGAGCTAGTAGACATTCCTACAACATCAAAGCCACTTGCTAATTAATAGAATCTATGATGTAAATGCAAGAGTGGCTCTATCAAGCAAACAACGTGGACTGCTGACCAGTCCATTTGGAAAGCATAGGATTGATGCGCATAGCGGAAACGATATTGAGGTGAAATGTACTATACTGGAATGACTTTCTGCCGTTCGTGTCTCACGACGAAATGTAGAAGAACCGATCGGCGGCATGGTGCACAGTAAACATGGATGCGATCGGAAATCTTCGGATAATTGGATGATTCAGATAACGCTATTCTGGCGGATCCCGAATTTTTGGATGACTAGGACAACGACCATTTCTGGGACCCAGGATTTTTGAATGATTCGGATACGGGCAACTTCCCAGACCTCGGGTTTCTGGATGATTCGGATTGAGTTATCCGAGTCGGATATCCGAAAATGATTCATTCGGGTCCAATGCATAGTGCACAGTATACATAGGATTCGACTGATTCATTTTCGAATATCCGATTCGGATATCCCGATCCGAACCATCCAAAACTTCGATGACCGCGAAATTACCCTTGTAGGAATCATTCCAAAATCCGGGCCCGCGAAATAAACGTTATCCGAGTCATCCAATTATGCGAAGATTTTCGATCGGATCTATTATATCGAATGAGTCATTTTCAGATATCTCGATACAAATCACCCAAAAATCGCCGTTATCCGAAACATCCAATTATTCGAAGATTTTTGATGTATAGTGGTGCACAGTGTGTTCCACTCGCTCCTGCTGGTCAACTAGGCCGGCAAGCGTCAGCCCTTGCGGTGGATTCAAATGGTCAGATTCCTCCTTTGTGTTCGTCGGGTAGCCCGAAATGCCAGGGTTGGAAAGGTGCCTAATGGAGTAAAGCGCAAATTAAAGCCATCTGCACAATATTCAAGTCTCTGAAGACTTGAATAAGGTCGAAATAAAGGTCCACTTCAAAACCTCGTTTAGCACAAGATACACTGAATAACGACTAAAAACTAAAGTTCTTTTTGCTTGCCTAACCTGCGCTCGCACAGTTGTCTTCTGAACAGGTCTATAAGGTGTAGATCCGCCGTTTGCCGCAGGAGAATCGTACAGCCTTTGCTGTGGGGATCGCCCAGTGCAGACCGACGGAGTGTTGAAAAT
This sequence comes from Heligmosomoides polygyrus polygyrus, assembly GCA_947396885.1. Lineage (NCBI taxonomy): Eukaryota > Metazoa > Nematoda > Chromadorea > Rhabditida > Heligmosomidae > Heligmosomoides > Heligmosomoides polygyrus. The sequence continues at coordinate 100,596,110 of OX377201.1, read as the reverse complement.
TGCGTTGATATATGAGGACTTCTAGAAACACATCGCTTTAACGGAGCGAAAACATAGGCATCAAAAAAGGAAGAAGAAGTACATCAGTTCCCTTGCGAGGTGCCCTCTCGCGCTCTCTGTCAGGGGCTCGTTCACGGTCGCCATGTCGCCACATCCCTTCGAATTGCTCACAGATGCTGCTGCCCGATCGGTAACTCTGCGGAGAGAGGTCTATGTCAGGGCTGTCCTCGAGACCGGACAGGTCCAGATTGTGCTCCAGTGAGGCGTGGATTGTCGGCGACGCGACTATTTGCGACTCACCCTAAACGCCCAGAGTTCAACAACAAGCACTTTTTCGGTCAGCTGTAGAGAAAGGAAAGGTGGTCCATCTACAAATCCTTCCTTTCTCAGACATTCTAATATTTAAGAGACATTTCCTTACAGGTCTGGCTCTCGGCGGCGGTAGGACGATTTTCCGTCGTCGCCCTTTCTGCTGCAGAAGCAGATAGTAGGTCGCTGTTAGGTAGTCAAATTTCCACTCCTGAAAAAACGAGGAGCAAGGCGTGTACAGCGATCGCACCGCTTCCAGTCCATCTGGCTTCATACCTTTATCAACGCAATCATTTCGACTAGGGTTTTTCGATGATGAAAAGCGAGTTCAGTTGCCACCTCTTCATCTACAACGTTCCTCTAAATGATAAAATTGCCGAAAATTGTGAGTGGAGAAATACTAGCAGCATTTCGGGAACCAACGTCATATATAGTGGTCCATTTAAGCTTCTGACTGTACTTGTAGTTGATCCAGGGATGATCGAGGAGTTGCTTGACGGTTATGCGACATTGTGGATTCACCTGTGGAAAGCAGCAATGTTGGAGTGGATGGTGCCAATAGTTCTACCATATCATACCTGCAACATACTACGCAGAAGAGCTCGACTGCTCGGACTTAACCACTCCGGCTCGGGATAGTTTCCTCTCTGGAATGTCACGAATACATCTAGAAATACGGTACGAAGAAAGAAAAGAAAATCTAGAAATACACGTAGAAAAATACAAAGCTTCATCACACACACGCATAATACTACATTCATTTGAAGATGTCAAGCTAAGAAAGAGAGATGAGGGACAAAGAATGGCGTTACTCAATCCTTTTAGGGTCGTGGCGGAGAAATTGAATGCGTATTTGGCCATACGACTTGCGGTGGCCTGCAGATGAACATGCCAGCGCTCTATACTTCCCAGGCAAATCCGGCACCAATTCACCGACTCCAGAAGGGCGGTTCGCTTGGGTGGGAAATCCGAACCAAGAACCTGGTATCGGGAGAACGCGACTGCTGGCACCTCGCCGACTGCGACCAAGAACGAAGATCTCGATGATAAGGACTATATTTCCGAAGTAGAAGAGATTCTACAACTCCATCTCTATCCTTTTATCAGTCAGCCTCTCCGTAAGTGCGTCGGTACTAATTTAATGACCACTGAAGGGGTTTCCTCATGTGAGAATGAGATCGATCGGTCAGTATCGATCGACAGGATTAATTACGTGAACTATAATAAACCATAAGGGATAGGGGTTATACTGCCCCTTTTAGGGACGAGTCACGCTTTCTACACTTTCTACTAGACATCGTGGAGGCAATCTGAATGTGTATTTGGCCTACAAAGGACTTGCACTAACCAATTGATAAACAAGTCACGGCAACGACGATACTGACCAACTCGACGAGGCAATCAGAGCCGGATTTTGATGAGCATGCGAGCAAAACCAAAGTGCGTCGCAAAAAAAATCGCGTGAGTCAGGGCTGAGCCTCTCTATCTCCACCCTTCAAATATTGGAAAAATTATGTTCCACTTTCGCAAACCTATCGAGATAGGGCACTGAAATTTTACTATGGAATCGCTTAGTCTCACAATGCAATTGTTTCCAAACATCGAACATGAAGAAGAACACTGCTTCACAAGCTCGGGCTCAGGTCTTCGATTTCTTGCCTTACTGTATTTTTGATTTTTTTGCATACTCGAGGATTTTGATATGTGCGACTACACGACCCCAAAGTAGGGTTAGGACGTGAACGCTATTTTAGAGTTGTAGATTTTCGCTGTGGTATTCATTTTCGTCAATCAAACATACACCTGAGACCCTTCCCTGGTCAGGATCTCACTCCACCACGCTTGTGAACAAGTACAACTATAACCAGGTGCTTCCAAGACGTTCCGAATAACTTAGCGACAGGTTAAACGTACCGCAATTTTCCGATAGAGCACCTGCATAGAATCGTCTTCAAATGGTAAAGAACCACAGAGTAGCGCATACAGTAGCACGCCCATTGACCAGATATCAGCTTCATTTCCAAGGTAGGCCTTGCCCTGAAATAAACAGTCTTGCTAGTTTATAAGAAGGCAACGTCTGAGAAAAATCATGGTCAGTTAGAGGAAAGATTGAACTAACGACACTAAAAGTATCTCACTTAATTAGTGCTTTGCGAATTCTCAGCGACCGAAAATAGATACATAGAAACTGCTAACCAACCGCAATCAGTTCAGGAGCAGCGTATGCAGGCGACCCGCAGCATGTATCGAGTGGACGTGACAGAGATGAAGGTTTGGCACACAGGCCAAAATCTATCACTTTTAGATGAAGATCCTCTGTGAGGAGCAGGTTTTCCTGTAAAAGACATTCCATGCCGCGATCTGTAGCAAGAACTTCGCTACAACAAAGACACAATTGAGCATCAAGTACTTTTATGAAGCACAGGCACTATTGTACTTTCCCGTCTCCAGAAGTGGAACAGAGCTCGAAAAAACATCGCCCAAACCTCGACTACGGGGCTTACAAGGGGTGCTCGTCTGCTGACATCGGTTTTTGAAATTTCGGCCGATTACAGTAGGCACTGGGGACTAAGGTGTTGATCAACGACTGACCCCAAAACTTCGTCTATGGGGATTATCTGTGACGGATATCAGATTCGTGATCAGCCTCCCAGATAACCCCATAGACGAAGTTATGGCGAAATCTGTGATTATGACCTCAGCAGCCTTAGTCATCCGTACCTAGGCACTATTGTATGTTCACGACTCTAGAGGTGGAGGAGAGGTCGGAAAAAATTTTCGCCCAAACTTCGCCCAGGGTTTATTAAGAATGCTGATCACGAATCTGACATCCGTTTTTGAAATTCCGGCCAGTTGCAGTAGGTTACGGAAGGCACAGGTAACTAAAGGCCTGTTCATACTTCGCGACAAGAGTGACTCGTCGCCCGCGCAAAACATGATATCGATTAAAACCGAGCGCACGCCGCCGAAAAGTGTTCATATTCGAGCGCCGGCGCTGTTGATCCAGTCGCTGCTGTCGCCTGTTCATACTTCCGCGCGCTGCACTCTCGTCGCTCTTTCTGCTGCTGCTGCTGTCGCGAAGTATGAACAGGCCCTTATGCTGTCGAGGTCATAATCACCGGTTTCGCCCAAACTTCGTCTATGGGCTTATCTGAGATGCTTATCACGAATCTGACATCCGCTTCTGGTATTACGCCATTCTGAAACGTTTCCTACCCGTACTTACCATAACCTACCGTACTCCAGCGTAATACCAAAAACGGATACCAGATTCATGATCAGCACCCTAGATAACCCCATAGAGAGGGTTTGTGCGAAATCGGTGATTTTAACCTCGACAGCCTCAGTCACCTGTATCACCTGTCGTCCCGTTGATCATCGACTTGCTCGAGAGGGCGCCAGCAGCGTCTCCATTCGTCCCTGTCGCGTGCCAGAGTGCTCCAATGTATCACCTCGCTCGAGGGACACGAAGAGCGTCATATCGGTCGTTCAGGGCTTTCACGGAGAAGTTCGACCAACTCGTTGATGGGCGTCCGCGGTGTTCTCTTGACATCCCGCGGAGTCCAGTCAGTGATGGCTCTCGTCGAGCGAATCGCATTACGGGCTGACCCACCTAATTTTCGACGACTTGGCCCATGCGACAGCGTCTCTGATCTGCGAACGTCGACGAAGCTCGGAACTCCGGAGGACTTCTCTCACTTGCATGAGTCGTGTCATTCCAAGCATCGACCTCTCGATTCCACACTGTGCAACGATGATCGCGTGTTCATCCTGCTTTCGTATAGCCCAGGTCTCTGAGGCGTATGTTAGGGCAGGAAGAACAGTGGAGTCGAATAGGTGGGCACGGAGTCGGACGTTTTTCGTCTTCTTCACGACTTCTTCGGCGCTCTTGAAAGCTCCCCAAGCCACTCTTTTTCTCCTGCTCAGCTCTGGTGCTCAGTCACCTGTACCGATAGAAATTTCAAAAACGGATGTCATGTTCGACATCAGCACCCTAAATAACCTTCATGAGTGAAGTTTGGGCGAAAAATTTTCTTCGACCCCTCCTCGACCTCTGAGTCGTGAAAGTACAATCGTGCCGAAACACATTCTATCAAACTCATTTAGGCAACATTAAAAAAAACTTCTTAACCGATATCTCCATGGCACCGCTGAGTAGTTTACCTCGTTATTAGGTTGGATATTGTTGCTCGTTTTGTTTTCTATATGCTCCAAGTGACTTTTTTCTTACGTCCCCATGCAGTGTTTTGTTTGCCTGGTTCTATATGTACTCAATAAATAAATAAATCTCCTCTAAGATGTCAACCTGATGGGTAGAAAGATAGACCCCGGCGTTAGTCAACCGCAGTCCCAGACACGCCATGCATGCCACTTTCACAGGACGTCATGCATGGATGCAATTTTAATGGGTAAATGGTCCCGTTAACTGGCTTTTAGTGACCAGAAAATTACTGGAGATGAGAGTTTTCTAGATGAAGAGCAAAGAGAAAGAACAGAAAGTGATTACCGGTTTGAGATCTCTATGCGCGTAGCCCATTGAGTGCACGTATGCCATCGCCTGGACTAGTTGCCGGAAAAAGTGGCGAGCTTCGGACTCTTCAAGGCGCTCTTTCCTCACGATATAGTCGAACATTTCGCCTCCACTACAGTACTGAAATCTCTCAGAGTATGCACTGTAGCTTAAGAGATAAAGGGGAACTTCTTGGCCAAATTGCCCACCTCCATGATTATGAAGAATTTATCGTCCGTCTCGATAAACTGATAAAGTCGACAAATATTCTGGTGTGATAGAGTTTTCAGGGCGTCCAGTTCGGTGGTAACTCTTGGAAGATCATCCTGAATAGAACCTTTCATCGGCTTTCGAAAAAAAAACTGAAGTTGAACAGCAGATATGTACCCCGATCGCTTTTTTATCGATGATTTTTATTGCAACTTTAAGACCAGTTAGCAGATGCGTTGCCAGTTTCACTTTTCCAAATCCTGAAAGAAATCGGTGGAATGGTGAAATGAAGTAGAAAAAGAGGAAAGGTCGATAAGACCGCAGATAAGAAAGTAACGAACCTCCGGATCCGAGCTCATCATGTACCGAGTAGAGGCCCTCTAGAGCAGGGTACGACATCTGCGTTCTTCCCTGCGAGGCGCCTTAATCTAAACAGGAGATTCTAAAGGTTAAGATGAACCTACGGCGCAATGCATCTGCTGGGCACGCTTCCTAACCAAGGCAGTCTTGCCACGTTCTACATCTGTCATAAAATTCGTAATCTTATGCCACCTGGTATGGAATCTCCGGTGCAATCCTAGATGGTGGTGGCCGAGGAAAAGTGTGCAAGTACACGCGGCGCGTTTTTTTGACGCCTAAAAAGAGTACGGTACATGTTTGCTCGCTAGCCGCCAGTTTCTTGCTTGTGCTTTTAAACGATTTTCCGACATAACGAAACAAATAAATAGGCAAAACATGTAGAAATCAATAAAGTACGCTAACCTGGTTGGCCGAACAGACTGTTTCCGAGTTCCTAGTCGAGTAAGGTAAACCTAAAAAGGGCCGTCCTCAGTGTAAGTCTAGTCGTTGGGACCCCGTTACTAAATTTGCATCGAGAACGGATCATCTTCTAACAGATAAGATAGCACTATTGTACTTTACGGACTCCAGAGGACGAGGAGAGGTCGAAAAAAAAATTTCGCCCAAACTTCGCCCAGGGGGATTATTTGGGGTGCTGATCACGAATCTGACATCCGTTTTTTGTTTTACGCTGGAGTTCGATAGGTTACGGAAGGTACGGGTAACTAAGGCTGTCGAGGTCATAACCAGCGATTTCGCCCAAAGTTCGAATATGGGGGTTATTTAGGCTGCTGATCACGAATCTGACATCCGTTTTTCGTTTTACGCTGGAATTTGGGCGAAATCGATGACCGTTACCTTAGTCGCCCGTGCCCTTCCGTAACCTACCGTACGTACTCCAGCGTAAAACGAAAAACGGATGCCAGATTCGTGATCAGCACCCTACGTAACCCCTCTAGGCGAAGCTTGGGAGAAATTTGTGATTATGACCCCGACAGCCTTAGTCGCCGGCACCTACCGTAACCTACCGTAATCGGGCGAAATTTCAAAAACGGATGTCAGATTCGTGAAGAGCACCTCAAACAACCCCTCTAGGCGAAGTTTGGACTTCACTAAGGAAACGAAAATAAATAATACAGAAGACAGTGAGAATATATAGCCTTTGTGAGCTAGGCTGAGACGTGTGCAAATGATTAGAACGTGAAATACACTGTCTCTTGTTAGTTGATTGATGGTGTCTTGGCCTATTTTGTTTTATTCTACTGATGTTATCTGTTTTACCTGTTAGAAGATGACCCGTTCTCGATACGAATCTAGTAAGGGGTCCTCCCGAAGACAGGTCCTTTTTAGATTCCCGTCTCCCGAAAAGGAACATGAAACTGAGCTTTCCGGATAAGCAGGGGCCAGATTCATCAGCCGTTTATCGCCCTCTAACTGTGAAAATACCCTCAAGCCCTAGTATGACATTCATTAGCATCAGGTTTGGCGGCATTTTCACCGTTAGAGGGCGGTAAGTGGTTGACGAATCTGGCCCAAGGTTGGTGTAGTTTACTTCTATGTGTTGTTGCCCAATTGTTGTGTTTCGTTATGTCGGGAGGACTGCACATATTTTCTTTAGTTCTTATAAGAGAGTGGGCCTGTGCGCGTAAATTGAATGATTCTGATTGGATTCTGTAGGAAAAAACAGACTAGTCAAGGGAAGGGACTCCAACATCGGCAAATTTTGACACAAGTGCGAAAGATGGACCACATCCGGGACCTTGTGCCGCACGTACCTGGTCCCCTATAAGAACTCTACTTGCTATTCTGAACGATTCTAAGCGGGCTGGTGCCCGCTGCACACCGGCAAGGTATCTCAAAATGGGTAAGTTAGATCAGCAAGACCACTCCTGTCTAGCTCCTCGTGTTTATTTGACTGCTCCACGACTATGTGCAATGCCAGAGCGGGCATCAGCCCTCTTAGTGGCTCTTGAACTTATTTCTTGCTGCATACTCATGTCAGCAACCTTAGACACCTGGAAAAAAAGCGCCACACCGAACACTAACGCGAAAGTTTGAGACATTCTACCCTGAAAGAATGAACAAAGCAGGTCTCCGACCGTCGAGTCCACTTAAAAAAAGGTTAAAAATAAGGCAAATAGATAAGAAAAGGGCTTTAGAACTGTGTTAAGCTTAACGACAATAGTGCTCTGAATTCTTTTGAAAACGAGACATTCGCGCGTCAGCGAACTCGCGTTGGAGCGCGTAATCTTCCGGCCGGCACGGTTTCATCATCATGCATTGTCTCCTTCAGGGAAAAGAGGATATTTTCACAATATTAGGGCTTTCACATGCGACGAGCGAAAGCTGCGAACAACGACTACCGCCAGATAGGCTGTTATAACTCCTTCGATAACAGCTTTCGGAGTTTTTGGAAAACTAAAACCGCATCCCAATAGATGGTAAGAACGTCCTTACGTCTAGCAGGCAGTTTCTATGTGGCCGAGAGAGATGTGATCTTTGGCGGAAGTGGACGACGTCGTTTAGGTCAAGTCGTCTGAAATTAGGTGGGTGCGCGACGTAAGGCCCCGTTTAGGCCTATGTCATACCACCGCTCACCCCGAGCGAAGCCTAATGATAAACTCCCATATCGATCGCGAGAAGCGATGAGTCGATATGGGAGCCCATCATTAGGCTTTGCTCGGGGTGAGCGATGGTATGACATAGGCCTTATACTTCGAAGCCGAGCGACGCGACGCCACGTATAGTGGTCATGTTGATCAAGCGACGCGATCGATCAATTTGGCCACTTTACATGCCGTCACGTCGCTCGACGTCGGAACTATAAAGGTAAAGGATAAAGGACGGCGTTATTCCATCCTCTTTGGGATTCGCCATGCATTCTACTTTTACGGGATGTCGTGGAGGGGCGTTGAATGCGTATTTGGCCATACAATGACTTGCGGTGGCCAGCCGATGTACAAGTCAGTGCTTTATCCTTCCCAGACGAGTCCGGTACCAATTCACAGACCCCGGAGGGATGGAAGGCTTGGTTGGCCTGGGCGGGAAATCCGAACCAGGAACCTGGTATCGGGTGCGGGCGACAGCCGGCGCCTTCTCCGACTGTGCTTCACGCGCCCAGTCGGAACTATAAACTGGGCCTAATGCGCTTCAAATACGCCGATTGGACACCATTCGTAATCCCTTCAATGCCACGGAATGGCAGAAAGGCATCAAGACGTCCAATAACATTCTATGGAAGCCCAGAAGGAAGAATATGCTGTCGGGGTTACTCAAGCGAGAGAGGCCCATTGGGGTATTCTGGCATGCGACAGGAACGATCAGGTCAGTAAGATACTCGTGGAGGGCTTAAAAGTCTATGTACCAACGCCAGTTATACTATTCAAGACTAAATACTGGGGAAAGTACCGCAAGCGAATTCAGAGCCAAGAAGCGTATTATCGAAGAATGACGGGCAACGAGGAGGAGTATCACAAGCAAATCACCTGTTGGCACCATAATCACCATCAGACGAGGACCGGCTCTGCGGAAGTCATTCACACACTGTGAAATGGGAACGTGGATCCGGTTATCATTGAGGATGTATGGATGAGAAGCAATGATACGAAGAAGACAAAGAAAGGTCCACAATCGCGTACGTAGTTCTCTGACTTTATTGTTCTAGAGGTCAATCCAGCGAACATATGATGTATTGGGTTGTTTGGTAATTGTATTGTTCGGTATTATTTTTTAAAAATTTTCAATATGAACTTATTTATATTAACACATTAATCAGTGATATATTGACCATTCCAGCCTCAGCTTCTTCGATGTGAAGCTCGTGCAACATTCTTGACGTCTGCTGCGTGGACTTTGTGATGAAGACAATATCGTGCGCAAATCTCAGGTGGTTCAGCTGCCTACCATCGACTTCAATGCCATTGTCGCTCCAATAACAGCGACGGATGGTTGATTCCAAACACGCTGAGAAGAGGTTGGGAGAGATGGGATCACCTTGACGCCTTTGACGCCTCCTTCCACAGCCACCTCTAAAGGCCGCCACAGACTTCTGCGGCGCCGCTGCCCTATGCTTAACCATAGGGCAGAGACGCAGAGCTCGCCTCCAGACGCAGAGCCGCCGCTGGGCGGCGCCGCTGCCCTACGCTTAACCATAGGGCAGAGACGCAGAGCTCGCCTCCAGCGGCGCCGCAGAAGTCTGTGGCGGCCTTAACAAGGAGAGGCTCCAGAGTGGTCGTGAGCTTTTGCGATGCAATTTTACAGGATGTAGGGTCCCGTGTGGGGAGTCCAAAACCATAGTTACTTTTTTCGGAATGCTCTTCTGTGGTCGAAAAAAAAGCGTCTGGACGCGTGAGCGCGCAGATCATAACGCCCTGCTGCCACACGGTCCGATGTGGTTGGTTGGCGTGATGGTAACGGGGTCGCCTCTAGGGTGCACCGAGGGGATTTGATGGTTCGGTCCCCGGTGTGGTCAATGTTTTTGCACACATCGGATCGTTATTATTATGGGCTTGCGTGACCACAGGAGTCGATTTGTACACAATTAATGCTTTTAGTGTTTTAAACTTATCCTTTTTGGGCTTTCATTTAGGTTACCTCTCAGTGGATCGTATTTACACTGTACCATATCAGCAACAATACCGTAAATGCACACAAACACATAAACTTCACGGGACAAGTATGAATTTAATTTGATACTGGTAAAAATTTAACATTAACAATAAAATGTCCTTTTTACCCGCCAGGTGCATGATTATTTGATACAGCATCACCCGGAATTTGCTACACACAGCAGAAATGACATCTTGAACGTAAGTAAATAGCATAGAACACCGTACGAACTGGATTCCATTCGCACGCATTTGTTCGATTGCAGATTGTAAGCCAGACCTACGGGCAGTTCTGCGCTCCAGTATTCCGGCCATGTCCGGCATACGCTTGGGTGGCGTCTGGATAAGTTGATGATCACCCGGGGCCCTTCTCTACGCCTACCGATTATGCCTTCAACGAAGAAGAAGTAATTGTGCCTTGTCAGGGAGAGGACGATTGTTCGTCGTTTGCAAGATGCTGCTGGTGTGATAAGCGATAATGTTTTAAATGTTTCATAGTTCTACATCAAAATTGTTGTGATCATTGTCAGCAATATAAGCAGTTACTTTATGTGAGCAAGAATTTTTTTATGTTAGCGACCCAATAGAATGATATAGTGCAAATACGATCCATTGAGAGGTAACTCAAACGAAAGCCCAAAAAGATTAGGTTCCAATACTAAAAGCATTAATCGTGTACAAATTGACTCCTGTGGTCACGCAAGCCCATAATAATAACGATCTGATGTGTGCGAAAACATTTGCGGCGCCGGGGACCGAACCATCAAACCCGCCCGGTGCACCCGAGAGGCGACCCTGTTACCACTACGCCAACGGACCACATCGCAATGGGTGACAGCAGTGCGTTATGGGCTGCGTGCTCACGCGCCCAGACGGTTTTTTCGACCAGAAGAGCATTCCGAAAAAAGTAACTATGGTTTTGGACTCCCCACACAGCACCCTACATCCTGTAAAAATTGCATCGCAAAAGCTCACGGCCACTCTGGAGGCTCTCCTTGTAAGTCGCGATGAAATGGGCGAAATATAGTGACGAATCCGGTGTAGCATTTGCTCAGAATGTTCGTGTATCGTGGTTCGATCCCCAGCTCGTTGAGTGCTTCCCAAACTTTCTGTGGTTCCACAACGCTTTGTGGTAATCGATAAACGTCAACACCAGAGGTTCGTGGTATTCTCAAGCAGCTTCAATTGGTCGACAGCAGGTGAGTATGTGATCTAAGGTGCTGAATTTCCGTCGGAAGCCTGCCTGCTCCACCGGTTGCGCTTCTTCCAGAGACCTCCTGAATCAGGGGTGGGCGGAATTTCTGTTTTCTGATTTTCTAGCCATTTTGGGCAAATTTTTTCTGTTTTTTGTCTTCTGGGAAAATGGCCGAAAATTGGCCAAAAAACAGAAAATAGAGCTGCCAACAAAATTATATAATTGAAATCCAATAAAGAGAATCCAAAAGGTATCACAGAATCATGAGTTTTATCTCAAAATAATGTTTCTAGTGTATTTTAAATTGCAAACATGTAAGTTTCTAGATCTGCTCGTGTAGAAATTGCGCCATACACTCAAAACTATACCGCTTTGTTTGTTAGATTGTGTAAGTGCTGCTGACATGGAGTCCCTTCACAGCACATTTCTCCACTTTCATAATTTCGCTTTGTATTCTCTTAAATTCTTGTAGTTTAGACTATCTACAATTACTTAGATCTTTATGCAAAGGCTAGAAATCTAGTGTTCTGAGGGGCATTTCATTATAATATATGTTAACTAACCATGTGCCGTAGAGTAATTGTGGGTAGTATTATTCTCCACCTCCGGTTATTGAAAATTGTTGACTGGTCTTTCCCAATGATCGTAAAGCAGAGCCTTTGACGGAGCTGACTCTTTTCTAACTCTTGTTCAGCTTTTGGTTGTCAAACATTAGTGAGAGACTGAAACGTTATAGTTACCTTTGACTACACTGGTGTAGTGATAGAATAGTAATACATAAAAATTTTAATTTATCACATCTATCACCTGTCGTCCCGGTGATCATCGAGTTATTCGAACGGGCACCAGCAACGTCTTCATTTGTCCTTGTCGCTTGACAGAGTGCTCCAATGGATCCTCCTCGTCGGACGGACACGAAGAGCGTCATATCGTTCGTTCAGGGCTTCCACGAAGAAGTTCGACTAGCGCGTTGATGGGCATCCTGGTATTCTCTTGACATCTCGCGAAATCCAGCCCGTGACGGCTCTCGTCCAGCGGGTGTCTGCGAATCGCATTACGTGGCCGGCCCACCTAATTTTCGACGACTTGGCCCATGCGACAGCGTCTCTGATCTTCGAACGTCGGCGAAGTCGTGTTACTCCAAGTATCGCGCTCTCCATTCTACGCTGCGCGTCACTGATCACGTGCTCATCCCGCTTCCGTATAGCGCAGGTCTGAGGAGTATGTTAGGGCAGGAAGAGCAGTGGAATCGATTAGACTAGCACGTAGTCGGACGTTCTTCGTCTTCTTCACGATTTCACGCTCTTGAAAAGCTCCCCAAACAGCTCGTTTCCTCATACCCAGCTCCGGTGCTAGGCCGTTGCTCATGCTGACTTCGCGAACCATATACACGTAGCTGGAGCACTCGGAGATGTTCGTTCCGTTGAGCGAGAATGCGTCCGTTTCTCATGAACGTCGTCTTCGCAAGATTCCGCTGCAGTCCAGAGTTCCCACATACACGTTCGAAGTGGGCTAGCGCTCGCTCGGCCTGGCCATGCTCGGTGTTATGATTTCATCAGCAAACCTAAGATGGTCAGTTGCCATCCGTTGACCTTCACTCCATGTCTTCCCATTCCAGTCCGCGCATGGCGTTTTCGAGGGTGGTGCTGAAGAGCTTTGAGGATATGGTATCTCCCTGCTGAATCCCTCTCTTCACGTCGATGATGACGTCGTTGTGGAGTGGTGAGATCTTGGTCGTTAATCCACTTTGACTCTGATGTACTGAGTAGGAACATCCTGAGCGAGCAGAGCTTCGATGACTGCCTCCGTTTCGACGGCGTCGAATCCTTCTTCAGGTCGATGAACGTAAGGCACAGTTGCACGATGAGCTTCGTAATGGTGTGTATGTGGTCGATCGTGCTGGATCCTCTACGAAATCCTGCTTGTTCGCATGGCCGTCCTTCGTCCAGCGTTCTGCCAACCCTATTCAGGAGGACTGGAGTGAACAGCTTGTAGTTTACGGGCAGCAGACAAATCGAGCGATAATTGCCAATGTCGGGCATGTCTCCCTCCCTAGCAAATCGAGATGTAATATGATGTGAATGTATGATGAATAATAATAATATGATGAAAGGGTATATGTTTGATCCTTATTAGATAATGTCTACTTATTTAAAGAAACACGTTCACCCAAAAGTTTTTGCGCTGACAGCCTCTTCAGTCGCACTCTCGTTTTGTTCTGTGAAATATCAAGCCAGTATCGAAAACATCTTTGGTCCGTGTTTGGTGCTTTATAAGGCCCGTCTCTTACTAGTGAAACCCCTAATCTAGCGAATCGTCTGTTTTGAGATTACACCTACATTTGGACTGCGAGCCTTAAACCGCTATATTTTAATATGAATGCAATAGGAAAAATTCATAATTTATAAGCCATTCCTATAAACGCTTGCAAGTTAAAACACTCCACGACCACATTTCTAGTCGTGCAAAAAGCATTTGCTATTGGACAAATGGATCTTCGGATTGAATAATTTGGTAGACGATAACTGCGAAATTTTCTGTTTTCCGTTTTCTGATTCTTCTGTTTTCTGGCGTTTTAGCTTTTCTGTTTTCTGATTTCTGTTTTCTGACGGAAGCGATTTTCTGTTTTCTGTTTTCTGGGAAAATTTTCAAAATTTCCGCCCATCCTTGCTCCTGATGCGTGATAGGAGACACCTGGTAAAGACCTTGTATAGCACCGGCAGGAGGGTTATTGGTCGATAGTTGGAAAGGTCCCCCTGTCGCCTTTTTTAAACAGCAGAATCGTCTTGGATCTCTTCCATGCAGACGGTACGTCACATTGCGTTACGTAGCGGGAAAGCGCTGCGCGAAGCCGCTGAACATCTTATGACCACAAGCCTGCAGAATTTCAACAGATTGAAGGAGCTGATGCCGGACTAACAATCAGCATGTCGAAGACGAAATTTATGAGGAACGAGTTTGTAGGCGGTGACTCAGTACTGTTTGAAGAAGCTCCTTTACAGGAAGTCGAAGATTACGTCTACCTCGAGCGACTGTTGAACATGAAGAACGACCCCAGACCGGAAATATCACGGCGTGGTCGAGAGCTGCAATAACTGTGAACTGATAGCTAATATCTTCAACTCCACAATTCTTCCTGCGCTATGCTACGCTTGCGAAACATGGGCCATAACAAAAGCAGCAGAAGATCAATTACGAAGATTGCAAACGGCATTGGAAAAAAAGATGGTCGGCGGCATCCCTCTACACCGGAACCACTCAGCAAGAAACGACCACTCGGTCGTCCTCATCTACGATGGCAAGATTCGCTCGCTCATCGGAACAACATCCGTACGCCTAACATCAACTCGATTAATTTGCTCGTCCACTGGTCAACTTTGGCTCAAGATCGAACAAGGTGGCGAAGAAGTTGGGACCCGCGCAAGTCAAATCGTTGCTGAGGAACGGGTCGCAAGCATCGCAATTAAGAAAGTATTAGGGGGGGGGGGGCAAAAGTAATGAGACAAAATGAAAAAAAATCTTTATCTCCTTATAACTCAATTACAACTCAACGATGCTGAGGAGTGTATTTGCCATCAAGGGCAAGGACCTTGCTGCCATCGCTCAGCCAACTTCCTGATCCCATCCTTCCAGAACTGCTTGAGACTGGTGTTGATCAACTGCTCGATATGGTTGTCAAGGACTGCTTGGGTTCTTGTGTCCCTTCCGACTAGGAAGTCCTGTAGGCTCAAGTAGTAGTGGTAGTTGCATGGAGAGATGTCCGGCGAATACGGTGGGTGAGGCATGTGAACGTAGCCCAGCTGGCCAAGCTTATCCGTGCTTACTTGTTCCGAAGGGGTGCGGCGTTGTCGAAGAGGAGAACCTTCTTGAAGCGCTGCGAATGAATAAGAGCGAGTCGCCGGCTCATCTCCTCTATTTCGTTCACCATGGCCTTGGAGTTCATCGCGGTGCTCTTGGGAAACAGCCTCCGGTTAACCGATCCATGGGCGCAATCCAAAAGCTCCAAAGGTGCTCCGTGAGCATTTCGCCAAACGAAGGTCGGTAACAAGTCACCAGGCCTCACCCAGACTCGCTGCTTGGCAGGGTTAAGGTAGAAGACGAGCTTCTCATCTTGCGTGACTATTGAGCCCAGGCTGCTCGGGGTTGGGAATTGGGTGAGATTTGCGCGACACAGGTCGACTCGTCAGACTGGGGTTTCGTCATGAGGCAGTATGGGGTTTTGGCATGCTTCTGGGAAGGGCGAAGGTGGTCACTTCTTAAGTGGCCTTCAGTAAGTGGCAAATAAACATACAAATACGAAAAGCACGAAATTGGACTCCAGTCACGACATATTTGGGGCGGCATGGAGAGTCTCATTACTTTTGCCCCCCCCCCCCCTAATATAGTGGCCGTTTTGCTGGATGATCTTTTGCCATCTCTCTATAGCTTGAAAAAATCCACTTTCGATAAACGCTTAGTTTTGAGAAGCGAAGAACAGGTACGACTCATTTTTAACAGTTTCATCGGATTCAAAATTTTTACCATTCAAATTGTTTCGAACGGAGCGAAGCAAATGGTGGTAGCGTGATACTGCTTGTAAAGGAGATCAATGAGCGTCCTGTGGTAATTTTAGGAGTGACCTATTGAGAGTTGTAGAGGACTGTAAGAGAAGCTCCGTAATGGTTTTCAAATTTCCTGCAGACATCTGGGTAGGTCGAAAATTGCAAAAAACCGTATCACTTCAGTGCGAGCCGATGAAAGCCAAACTGACGTCTAGAACTGCCATGTCGTGGTCAGAATCTAACTTCCAAAAGGTTTGGGGCTGGAACAAAGGCGGAATTACAGCGATTTCTCAATTTGTCTGTTAGCCGTACAGTGACTGACGTGGAACATTAAGATGCGCCGCTAACGAGACGGGGGCAGCGAACGGATGGTCGAGTGGATACCGGGCAGACTCGCAGAAAAGAGGTCAGCGGTTCGGATCCGGAGGTCGAGATTCTGCATTGGTGGGTTTGCTCGGTCCATTTTTGTCGATATAAAGTGTATGTTGACCACGGTAGTGCACCACACTGACAGAAATTTGTTTTAACCTAAGACGGGATTAATCAACGACTTATAGCAATTCATATGTTAGAGATCTGGGTATTATTGTTGACTCTTCCTTAAAGTTCAGCAAGCATATAGAAACTGTTACAGGAAAGGCACTATTATCGCTTTTTCTATTTCTAAGGAATGTACAGTGCAACGACCCCCTTTTCCAGTCAAATTGTATAAAACGTATGTCTTACCACACTTGGAGTACGGCTCCACTATTTCGAATCCTTGTGTTAAGAAAAACATGCAGCAATTAGAAAAAGTTCAAAAAAATTTTCATCAGAATAGTTTACTATAGAGCATTTCCCGATCCAAATTACCCGCGAACTTTACCATCCTACAGAGAACTGCTTCAGTTGCTCTGTCTAAAAAGTCTGAAATACAGAAGGGTTGTTAAAGATTTAGTATTTTCCTTTCGCTTTTTTCGCATGGAAGATAAATTGAGGGCCATAAAATACTGGATATCAAAGCCAAGTCGTGGAAGAGCAACAGTTCTAACAATACAACACCGTGAATTGAATCGTCCCATAGGAAACACTGCATTTAATTCATTTTTTTGCGAACGGCTAGATGGTTTAATCAACTTCCACAGCATTTCATTTGATGTTGAAAGTCTAAGAACTTCAGAAATAAGTTTCGCAAACTAAATTTTTTTTACAAATACTTCGGATTCAGGATGTGAAATAAATGGATGTGTGATGGTTTCTGATTCCGCACTATTCCGACAAATCTATCTGACGTGGCGACAACTTTTATCATACTTATAATATGTATAATATATGTACCTAAGATCAATGAAGTTCAGAATGAAGAGATCTTGATTATCCCGACATATGAAGCATGACGTTCGCTTTTCATTTATGCTGCTACACGAACAAAACAAGAAGTCATCAAGGAAATGGGCTATTAAACTCACTGTTCTTTCGAGCAGCGAGGTGGCTTCAATTAATTCCACGCAAAGTTATAGAGGCACCTAATGTTCCGACATTTAAGAAGAGCCTTAAAAAATAGATCTGCTATCAATTCTTCACATTCCATAAACACCATCTATACAGATCAATGAAGTTCAGAATAAAGAGATCTTGATTATCCCGGCATATGAAGCACGGCGTTCACTCTTTATTTATGCAGCTACACGAAGGAAACAAGAAATCATTTGGAGAAGAATACATGCTACAATAATTATACCGTTTCTTTCACAGCAGAGACGGACAACCTTACTATTATTACATAACGCTAGCATCCTATTATAAAGATAAATAATAATAATAATAATTCAGACGTTTCCCACATTGCTCTTTACACACATGGGCTCCGATATTTATCTCGACAGTGTTCAATTATTCTCACGGACTATAACGACGTCACTATCTATATCCATATTGCTTGACTGTTCTCGCGATTATAACGACTATACTGCCTATATATCTAGATATCTATATCTGCATATATATTATTTATGGCGCACAAATATGTGCATTGTAATAAATAAATAAATAAATAAATAAATTTAACGGAGAAAATACAACAAAAGCGATATGGTGAAACCCTCAATAGGTCACTTTTAAAATTGTCGGGACGCTCATTGACCTCCCTTGTTAGTCAGGACCATAGGGTGGAGGTGGCACCAGTTCCCAACTGGGCTCTATTAATAGGGGTTATCAAAGCGATTTATGGTCCGACGTTATCATGGTGGAACACTACCCCTTTGCGATCAGCCAGTTCGGGGCGTTTTTTCTTGATTTCTCCGTTCAATCTTGGTAGATGACGACAGTAGACATTTGAGAGGATAGTTTGGTTTTCGGAAGCAGCTCCAAGTAACTATACTCCTGTGATCCACCACACAGAAAGCGTAATCTTGTTTGGTGAATGTTGACTTTGGAGGTCGATGGTAGAGCGTACATATTGTGCTTGGTCCATATTCGTATTCGGACCATCCCAACGCCAAACAAACAGCATTACTGTCTTCTGGCGATCTATTCCCCAGAAGCTTTCTTCAGAGCCTTCTTCCTTATCCACTCAAATCTTCTTCCAGCTGTTGTTGACCATGAAACTATACTTTCTTCTTGCTCTTGTCCAGTAGTTGTGCTCCAGGGTCGCTCGAAGTGACGTTTTCCGGAAATCGACGAAAAACAGGTGCGTAACGAGGCTGGCGGTCAACCACCGCGAATTTGGATCGTTTCGCCGCGCACTCTACTTTTGCGGGAAGTCGTGGGAGCATTTTGTATGCGTATTTAGCCTATGAGCTGCCTTGCGCTGGCCAGCTGATCGCCATGTCAATGCTTTGTCCTTCCCAGACAAGTCTGATACCAATTCATCGACCATGAAGGGATGGAAGGCTTGGTTGGCCTGGGCAGGAAATCCGAAATAACAACCTGCTATTGGGTGCAAGCGACAGCCGGCGCTTCCTCAGCCTGGGATGCAACGGGCACTGTTTCGTAAGTATTATACAAATAAACAAATTGTAAGAATGGACAATCAATTAAGGAATCTTCATTTCGGAATACCATCTGGGTAAGACAAGATTTATCAATGACTTACAGCAATTTAACAGAAAAAAAATTACAGCCGAAATCCCTGATAGCGCGGCTTAGCAAGCGATATGGTGAGCGATATGAGCGGCGCTCTCGGGAATTTCGGTCTTAAGTTCTCTGTCAAAGTTATTTAAGTCGTTGATGAATTCGACCACTGGCTACACTGATATTATGGAGTCTCCGCTAGCAGCATATGTCTGCCGAAGGAAAGATAAAAATGTTTAGGGTGACCACAGAGAAATCACAGTTGAGGGCTAGCTTAGAGTGAATAGAACGGTTTCCTCCGTCAATTCTTCATATTTCAAAAGCCCTTCTCCTCACCATGTCTATAGCTCATTGTCAGTTTAAAGTATTTGTTCTCGTGCTTCTCGATTCGGGGATTTTTAGAACATTGCTCTATTTCTTCTTTTCTCGCTACTTTTTTTTTTGTTTCGTTAAATGTTCCAGGCTGTGAGTTGCGCTTCAATAAGTTGATTTAGTGTTGTGTTGGTTATAATATGCGATTTTCAATCATCGTTTCATAAAATATAAACAAATAACAGATGTGACAATAAAGGTGAATGCAAATAAAAAATGATAACATGGACGATTAGATTATTAAGTAATTGTGGAGGAACGAAGAGCAAGGGCAGGATATTCATACAGTTTTCCATTGATGGAATGTCATACTTAAGGGATCATATAAGAAGGATAAAGGAAAAGGGACGGCGTTACTCAATCCCTTTTGGGATGCGCCACGCGTTCTACTTCTACGGGATGTCGTGGAGGCGATTTGAATGCGCATTTGGCCATGCAAATACTTGCAGTTGTCAGCCGAAGGACAAGTCAGTGCCCTATCCTCCCAGACAAGTCTGGTGCCAGTTCACCGACCCCGGAGGGGTGGAGGGCTTGGCTGGCCTGGGCGGGAAATCCGAACCAGGAATCTGGTAACGGGTGCACGCGACAGCCGGCACTTCCTCCCAATGCGCCACACGCAAAGGGATCATAGTCAATTTGACTACAAGAGGTGACAAAAGCGAGGCACTACCTGCTACCAGAGATTTATAGCAACTCAATGAGGCTGCAGAAAACGATCCTGAAATGAGGTCACACGTTCGTGAACACACTAAACGTTTCAGGAACATTGTCGAAAGACGTCCACGTTAATTGACCTTTCTCGTTTCAGTTTTCAGTGATCAATGATCAAACCATTTGTGGCACAGGTTTCGAACTTGCACTCCTGTAGTCCTTTGTTTTCTAACTTTGGCCGAGTACAATTTTCCTACAAAGTTTCCTCCCGTAATCTCAAAAATTCTCGCTGATTTCACCTGTACGTCAAGCTGTCGTTCCAAGCTGCGTTGTCGCTCCTGACTGTTACCAAGACTTACAGCTTAACTGGTTCCATGCTGATATCAGCGGCCGGCTCATCCCGATGTACGGGTGAGTGCTGATGGGTCCCACGAGGTGTGGATGTTGCGTTCGATCAAACGGCGCCGGTGGTGTAATGGCGTAGAGCATTCCCGCCCGGTTAGAGGGAGGTGCGGGTTCGAGTCCCGCCTGGCGCTAGAAGTTTTGATCGCAACAAAACATCGTCGTAACAGCTCCTGACTGTGTTTTCTATCCTTTTCGCAAGAAAACAAAACAACATCTAGCATTGAGATATTTATTGTGGCATGAATAATTTATGATTTTAAGGCTACGAAATGAGATGGTCCATCGCTTGCTTCAGCATGGTGTCCACGTACTCATCTACTCCTTTCGCCGGTGCGTTGGTGTCGTTCATCAGCTTGATGGAGCCTAAAGTAGATGGTTTTAACCGTGAGACTCTGATAGCTTCTCCTGACGAAGAAAACTACTGATCAGTCTTAAACATTTGCCCAACTTTACAGAACGGAAGGATAGGTGGATATATAATACGCCGTATATCTTACGTCGAACTGGACACTTTTCAGCACAAATTGGACACTCTTCTAAGCCTAAGCCTAATACTTTTGAAACCTAAATGAGCGTCTTCCAGATCGAAGCGAGCGTTTTACAGGTTAAACTTCAGACCATCCAAGATGGTTAGTATAATTTTTTGCTCAAGAAAAATTTGGTAAACTTTCTTTGAAATTTTTCTGGACCAGCAGACTGAATGAGTGTAAGAATTTTATAAAACTTTATTTTTAAGAAAAATACCAAATTTGATGTTGTTTTGAGGCGCAACAATGCAACAATCATTTTGCGCATTAAAAGATCAGCTCACGCCATGCAATCAAAAAGCTCGCCGCGATTTTTAATTGATTGATAGTGTAATTGCTGCTGGGCGCGTGTAGCGCAGTCGGAGGAGGTGCCGGCTGCCGTGTGCATCCGATATCAGGTTCATGTTTCCACTCAGGCCAATCATGCCTTCCGTTCGGGATCGGTGAATTGGAACCAGACTTGTCTGATACGAGCAAGTGGCTGACTTGTTCATCGACAGGCCACCGCAAGTCACTGCATGACCAAATACGCATTCAAATCGCCTCCACGATGTCTCGAAGAAATATAATGCACGGCGTATCCCAAAAGGGTTTGATTATCGTCGTCCTTTATCCTTTATTTAATCCTCTAAACACACCATTGATTTTGATGAATTCATTGACATTGTATTGCACCCCTGAATATCTACTGCTATAGAAAGGCTCAAGCTCGCGGGTGACCACCAGATTTCCAAGGCACCCGTCCTCTGTCCTTTGTAAATGCTGCTTACATGAAACAGGATATGTGTGTTTTTTGCAGGATTTGTCGCATCGTTTACAGGTGTGAAACTCCATGGAAACAGAAAATAATCTATCAAACGAATAAAAATCGCGGTGCCTTGGTCAGGGTCACGGCGCAATCCGTTTTTGAGCTAAAAATAGCGGCTTTCGAGCTTCCTACTTACTAAAACAAGCTTTAAACATTATTTTTTCCTCAAATACAAAATTTCAAACAGTGGGTTCCTTATTGGGTAGATGAATTAAGGCTTCAAATAAAGTTATTCTAAAAATGTTCTTGAACAAAAAGTTACTCTAACCTTTTGGGAGAATCTCGAGTTTAATGTGGAAGAAGCCCATTTCAATTCGGAAGGGTTCGCTTTGATTTCAAATGTCTTAAGCAAGCTTGGAAAAGTGTCTAGTTTGATTACAAAAGTGTCCAATTCGAGGCGAGAATGGTATAATAACATTTAGCAGATTTTTCTAAGTTCTAGCTTATCGGATTCGGAATTCCGAAATAGGAAGTGAAGTGGATACTCGGTGAAGGTTGGTTAATCAAGGCTGGTATTCCTCGAGTCTTTCAGTACCCACAAGCTGAGTGGTACTCGAATCCAGCACTTCGCTTGTTTCTGAGTGAATACCGTACTCACCAAAGGAGACTCGACGTCCTTTATTATGTGAGACGGTTAAACCGGCTGGATTTGGCCTGACGTCGCCGTTGTTTCGAAGAACAGGCATCTCATCGATGCTGTTCGGTTGTGATCGCTTTGGTCGTGGAGGCTCGAGCTCTAGTAGTTGAGAAAGACTCTTGTAGGGAACATCTGCAAAGGGAAGAACGAGAAGTTCTCAAAATTCCAGCGAAAATTCCACTAGTCGTTAATGTGGCCTACATGGGGAGGCAGGAATGCTCTAGCCAATTAGGTCATCTACCGTACCCGCCCGTCAATACAGGTGGCCTCCTCTCTGCAGTCCGATTGGACAGGCGCATTCCCCTTCTTCATGTAGGCCATATTAACGACTACTTCAAAAAAATCACGTGAGCGGGTTATGGACCAAGAAGAATGAATGTCTGCAAGCGTTAAAGCATTGTATCTCACCTGGTAGAAGCTTCTTCAGTTCGACGTTATGCAACAGCTCGCGATGTCGAAAGGCGACTTTATCATAGTTGGCGGCTGTCCCCATAAATAACGAGAAGTCGAAGACTCGTGCCTGCAGAGGCGGACTGAAGAAACACGTCCCGTACGGTATCAGTTCGATCTGGAATACAAGGATCTATGGTCAATGGTCAACCCTTCGTGTTTTCTTCACACATTACGTTTTCATGACAAAATAGCATCTTAACCAGTTTGGCCTCTATGTGATGGAATTGACTCCACTGCATCCTATAGTGAAAAGTTCTATCTGTGATAGAAGCCTTCATGCCAAAGTTCATGGCGCGTGGTGGCACAGTCGTAACTGTCGCGTGCATCCGATGCCATGTTCCTGGTTCGGATTTCTCGCCAGGCCAACGAAGCCTTTCACCCCTCTGGGGTCGGCGAATTGGTACCAGGTTTGTCTGGGAAGAAACCAACACTGACTTATCCGTCGACTGGTCACCGCAAGTTAATAGTAGAGGTCGAATGCACATTCAAGTAACCTCCACGATATTCCGTGGAAGTGGAATGCATAGCGCATCCCAAGAGAGACTGATTCACGCCCTCTTTCATCCTTTATGCTTACTGTGAAGTTCTAGAAGAGACCTCAATTCAAAAAATGTAAAAAATCACGATTATATCCTTTGAGTGGTTACGGACAAACAAAAAACGATAAGGATAAAGGACGACACTGCTCAACCGCTTTTGGGATGCGCCACGCATTCCACTTCTACGACAGACAGTATGAATGCGTTTTTGGCCATACAACGACTTAGGGTGGCCGGCAGATGCTAAAGTCAGCGCTTTATCCTTCTCAGACACGTCTAGTTCTAAGTCTCCGAGTCAAGCACCGGAGGGATGGAAGGCATGATTGGCCTGGGCGGGGAATCCGAACCAGGAACCTGGTATCGGATGCACGCGACAGCCGGGGCACCTCCTCCGACTGCGCTACACGCCCCCGTAAACAAAAAAAGTACAGAAAAACAAATCAATTGCTGGATCTAAATCAATAATTATGTTAACAAAAATAAACGGACAAAGGTTGGCATCAGTCTATACGTTTTCTGGACATGGATTCATTAATTTTCCCCTATTTATTTTTCCATTATTTTTTATTTTTTACGTGACACTGTCCGCATTTGGCTGTTCACACCATCGGCATCGGCCAAAGTAAGTTATAAAATTATTTTCTAAGAGTCCAAATGTAGGGCGACCATTTGAGACTGTCTTCTGGCTAGTCTCTGAAGAAAGATGAAAAAATCATGGTGGCCAGCTTATGAACATATCAGGAATTTTCTCCTTTCCAGGAAAGTCTGGTACTAATATGTCCATATGTCCAACCTGGAAGACTGGAATGCTTGGTTGGTCTGGGCAGGAAACCCAACTAAGAACCTAGCCCGGAGTGCACACGGCAGTCGACGGCTCCTCCCAGTGCGCTATCACTCGCCCAATCAGTCAATAGGCTCTCTAGCTACTGCATAAAATTTTCGAAAATTATTAGCCGATGAGCGGAGCCTTCTACATCCGTTTTTACACATAGAAGGCCCCAGATATATTCAAGAAGATGACAGTTTGAGTTCCAGTTTCTTTCTTCGCTAAATTCGTGCGATCTAAACCCACCGTGTACTGTAGGTATTCGTGCTCTTCCAGATGTTTCAGCGTGTTTCTGAGTGCCACTGCTAGGTACGGCCAAAGCAATTTAGCCGGTGCTGACGTCTGCTCCTCCTCCAGCTCGTCGACACATACTCGAGCTGCTAACTCGATTTCACTCTGCGACACTCGCTCCACATGTAAACGAATCTGAACAGCACTTGAGCATATGTCGTCAAAGAGTGGTTTCTGCGCTATAATAGGACACGTTTAAAGAGTCTTTCTCTCTTCTGGGCAGGATTCATCAACGATTTGCCGGCCGCTAACGATGAAACTTACCGCGCAACCGTCATTTCCGGGATTCGTCAACGCGCGGCGTGGTAGATTTCCGGTGAATACCGCTGTAACGGTTACCCGGCTAGATTTCGGGTAAACCGGTAACGCTCCAACGCTAATGTGTGACCCAGTATCAACGAGTTGGGCTACTTGCCAGGAGTAGTCGAAGACATGGGTGGGAGGGGGGTCGAGGTTTTCTTTTTCGCTTCACAAGTTGAGTTCAAGCTTGTTCATGGATATATCACTCCTGCCATTGCATTGTCTTCCAGCTTCGTTTAAGAATCTACATTGACTAAGAAGGCACCTTTGAGTCAAGTTACCGTCACAGCATTCTTCAACGCGTTCTTTGTGAATCACACGCGTCGGTAAGTTTCGAGCAAGGAGCCGGTTAGGTGAATCTGTGGTGGCGCTTTATTGACTTCTGCGTTGATGAATCCGAGCCCACCATTTAGAGATCCGACTTACCGGCTCAGTGGTCAGCAGAACTCCGTCGGTCCACTCGTAACTGGAGTTGAAGTGTGGACCGAGTGATTTGCAAATATCTACAAACGTCGACTGATCCGGAGCGGCTAGCGGGAACGAGAATCGAATGGCCACTTGGATCTCCATATCGAGCGGCTCTGGAGTCCAGTGGAGCACCTGAAAGGACGAACGGTTGACGATTTGGTATGAACGAGACTCTTGAAGTACCGGGAAAAATGAAGGTGTAAAAAGCTCACGGGAGGTTTATTCGGAATCGCACGTTCATTGCTGTCACTAATGGACAGCTGCACCGCTCCATCGAAAAATGAATCTTTGATTATCTGAAACTAGCGTACTCAGTCAGTAAGTGAAATACTAATTTAGGAAGTAGGGTGAGTCTTTTTTCTTCTCCTTTCTTTTCAAAGGATCTTCCATTAGGGTTATTCCTATGTTGTTGCGATTTTGCAACTTGACTTGGCTTTCCGGTTACGTGTTAAGGCCCCGCAGACTTTTGCGGCGTCGCCGCTGCCCTATGCTTAACCATAGGGCAGAGACGCAGAGCTCGCCGCCAGCGGCGGCACCGGCGGCGTCGCTGGCGGAAATGACTTGAATCATTCCACCCGGCGGCGCCGCTCCAGCGTCTGTCTGTCTGCGCTCTGCGCTCTGCCCTTTCGCCCTTTGGCGGCGGGATCCAGAGCGGAGACGGTCGATGCGGGCGCGCGATCGTCATCGGGGCGCGTTATTGTTAAGCACCAGTCGGTCCCGACTAGAAACAGTACAGTACCTCTGCCGCTCGGCGGCGTCGCTCAGCGGTTTCGCCGTTCGCCGTCGCCGCTCGCCGCAGAAGTCTGCGGGGGCCTTTATCGATTTCGTAATAGGTAATGCGAACGGTGAAATGTCAGCTCATGCCAGTGTATCTTACTACCAATCTACCAGCCGCTTATCTCAAGAAATATGGAGTCTTCAAAACTCCACCTCCTTCACTGTTTTCTTTACGAGTCCCAGCCAGGGATCGGAAAATTAAATTTTGAAAACAGGATAACGGATAACGGATAATTTGGCTCGAAAATGGCCGTATAACGGAAAATGGATAACGAACAAACAACAACAATTAGAACTCGTTTCGAATTGCGCTAATTTCAACAACAGATCAGGACTTGAAGCACTGTTAATTTATAAGCCATTTCCAGATATTTTAGTAGTGTTTTTTTATCGTTTTGCAGTCGCCACATTAACGATCCACTATGGGGGTTTCTGCCAACCCTTAGGAAGACAAACGCACAGCAACATACCCGCTTTTCACCTGCTTCCAAGGAGTCGGTTGGATTATCTTATTTATCAGCCGTACTCTGCGCTTAACTCTTTTTTCAATCAGAGCAGTTAAAAAATAGAATAGTCCTTAGAAGAGCAATTCTTCCGATGTCTCTCAAAATAAGAAGGCAGGAGACATCCAGCGGAACAAACTTCACATAACGATCTTGTCCTACACATGCTATGAACAGTTATTGTTGTTGCTGCTCGATAGCACCCCAAGATCCAAGGTACTTCAACGTGGAATTATCTGGGATGGATAAAATGCTAGCTTTTGGGTAGTAAATGCAAGCAATTGTGCACGGCAAACACACTCTCACAGAGTTATGACATCCAGACCTTCTGGATCTGAGGAAGAATATCCGACCCATCACTTCTTGAGCAGAGGAAGAAGATCCGACCAAGCCCAAAACGGAGGTGTTCCCTATGTTGCAGATAAGTTTCACAAAACAACTCACAAACTAAATCAAATCTACATGTCTTCGGCACCCACGATGACAAGTTTGTTCAGTAGTTTATTGCTTCCCTAAAATTTTTAATGGAGAAGTTGCTTACTCTATGTATATGGATTAATCCTATTTCTTTCGCTAGTATTCATTGCTGTACTGCAGTATTTTTTTTGATAATTCACGACAGCATATGGCTAAAAAGGTACCATTACACCTACAATCAAATCGAACCTACGGCAATGTGTAACCACAAATGATACGATGGAAAGCTCGGCGGTAAAAAAAATTCTTCCCAGGATGCGGCTCTCCACTTTTGACGATTGCTAGTAGCAGTTTGTATGCCTTCTTGGTCAGCACATGACTTGAGATGAATGAACAATGCTGTGCTAAGTAGGCCTCACATAAGTATGGTACAGGCTTTGCGGGCCTTCTGGATGGCTGGAAGTCAGATATCTTTAAAACTATGTAGCCAGTTCCCAGGTGAGGAAACGTCAATTAACCCTTCTAGATTTGAAAACTTCTGTAGTTTCTGACAACCACTCTTATGATCGTGGAGGATCCTGTACATAGTCCATCCATTTCCACGTCCAAAGCTAAGATTCGGTTAATTTTTTGTTCGTTATCCGGCGATTTTGGATCGGATAACGAACAACAAAACGGATAGGCTCAAACCCCCGGGAACCGGATAACGGATAACGGTTAATCGGCTCATCCCTGGTCCCAGCTGGGACACACGTCCGCCGAGGCTCATCGTAACCTGGTGCGTGCTTTGGTCAGGATGCACCCTGTGCACGTGCCTGTGATAATTGGATGAATCGCTTTAAATTGTGAGGTTTTTCGTTGTCCGAACAACCCAAGTCTGGACGCGAGTCGATGCTCGACAGCGACTCCCTACTGGCTGCCATAAAAGCAGACCCTTTGCAATCCACTTGCGACTTGGCGACGACCATCTCCTCTAG
Source organism: Heligmosomoides polygyrus polygyrus (assembly GCA_947396885.1). Taxonomy (NCBI): domain Eukaryota; kingdom Metazoa; phylum Nematoda; class Chromadorea; order Rhabditida; family Heligmosomidae; genus Heligmosomoides; species Heligmosomoides polygyrus. The sequence goes on along the minus strand of OX377201.1, from coordinate 100,568,397 downwards.
CCGACCACCGTCCTACGTAAATTACGAGAGCTTGGTTTCGTCTGGAAAATACGCCAATGGATTCCGCATTTTTGTCTCCTGACCAGCATGCCACACGAGTTGATGCATGCATTTTCAACTAATCCCGCTCTCGCCGTTTTGACTGGTCGGACTCGCTCGTTGCAGGTGATGAAAAGTGGGAAGACGGGTGCACACAAAATTCTGTGCGTTAAATTTTTTAAGCGAAGTTTCTTAAGGAAAAGTTTTCGTTAAATTTCTGGTAAATCGTTAATTTCTTTAAAAAACAAAAAGCAGCAAATCACTATTTCAAGTGAAAAAATAAAGGAAAACCTTATAGGTTTCAATTTCAAAAGGTCAACAACTAAAGTTCAAGGAATGGAGTGTAACACTGCAATTTAAAATAAACAATTCAACATCAATAAGCACAGAAAATAAACAAGCCTTCAGTAACAAATTATCTACAGGATGTGGAATAAGAACAGATATGGAATTATCATTCAGGATGATCACCGTCAGGGCATCTTAAAATGTGCGATCAGGCCGGTACTCAGAGTTCTCCACCCCTTCCTAAGAGCCTATCTGTGAAAGGTTAACACGCTGTCGAACGCACGATTTTTAAGTGTCTGGTGCGTGGGACCAATCCATTTTTTGTCGGGACCGTGACACGTCACCGTCACCATGTCACACGGTCCCAATTGTTGCACTGCCGAATAGCGTGACACGTCGTCAAAGAGTTAACGTTCAGGAAAAATAGCTTTCCTAATTTTCGTGCCTATTCTAAAGTAGTTTAAAAAACGTCCACCGGCCGAAAACGTTCGTTCCGCCTCGACTGTTCCAGGTGGCGGTCAAAATTATTCTGGGCAGCGCCAGGTGAGGGTAGGCATATCTTATGATGAGGTTAGACCAGTATCTTTGTGGATTCGTTGACGCGCTTGGCGGCTCGGCGAAGAAATTTCTAGCTCCAAAATGCATTAAGGGATAGGGATGGCGTTACTCAATCCCTTTTAGGATGCACCGCGCATTCTCGGGATATCGTGGAGGCGATTTGAATGGGTATCCGCCCATACAATGACTTGCGGTGGCCAGCCGATGAAGAAGTCAGCGCTCTATACTTCCCAGAAAAGTCTGTACAAATTCACCGACCCCAGACGGATCGAAGGCTTGGTCGGCCTGGGCGGGAAATCGCGAAAGAAGGATCAGAAACTTGGTATTGGGTGCACGCGACAGTGGGCACCTCCTCCGACTGCGCTACACGCGCCCCAAAATCCATTTAAAAATTCCAAAAATTTAAAAAAAAATAAAAATTTAAAAAATAAAAAAATAAAAAAATAAAAATTAAAAATTTAAAAAAGTAAAAATTAAAAATTTAATTCATGAAAACGTTAAAATATTCTTGCAGATTTCAATAGTTTTTTTCAGGAGCAGTCCTAATCAGGAGGATGAGACCTGCAACATTAATGAAGACTAAGGGTAAATGTGATAAGCTCACTGAGAAAAAAGTCCGTCAAAAATTCCGTTAAATTTCTAAAAATTTCCGTTAAGTCGTTAAGCCAGATTTTAACGAAAAATGCCGGTAATTCGTTCAATTCGTTAAATCGCGTTAATCGTTAAACGTGCACCCCTGGTGAGAACCGTATGTGTCACACAGAGCAAGGCATGCTTGGACTCCAGCAGAGGTGAAGCCGCCAGCAGTTCCCGAAGGTGATCTGCACCCACAAGGAGATGCTGAGTGATTTCTAGGACGTTCGTGGTGTTGTGTACTGGGAACTTCTCCTTTCTGGTGCCACCATTAACAGTCAGGTGTACTGCAACCAGCCAGAAGAACTCAACCATGGTCTTCAAATTAAGAGCCCACAACACGACAAGATTTATGTATTTCCTCCATGACAATGCAGAACCGCATACTTCAAAAATGACCCACCAAAAGCTCTAGCTATTAGGACGGGAAGCGGTTCCCCACCCACCCTATTCGCCAGACCACGCCCCAACTGCTTAACATTTGTTCCTATCGCTAGCTCTCTTTCTGGAAGGAAAACGATACGATGATCGAGCGGCACTCGAATCCGACCTTCCTCACTTTCTCGAATCGAAACCCCCGGATTTCTATCGCTATGGCATGCATTCCCTGCCGGAACGATAGAATGTAGTCATAGAGAAAAGACGGGCGATGTCTCGATGAGTAAGGTTATTTTGATCAAAATATATAAAAATTTGGAAAATATCAAAAAATCGTAAGAACATATGACTCACCCTAAAGATTTTCCGAGGTTTTCAAAGAAAAAGAAACCATTGCCTTGCTTGTAACACACCTGTATATCGTCATCAATTGAGAAAGTTGCATAGCTGAGTGAAGGAATCGTTTGCCATCGCCGTAGCTGCTCGAGTCGGTCGTTCTTCCACGCTCCAGGTGGAAGGCGGCTGTAAGCCGAACGATCATAGCACAGAGAAAAAATAGGCGTAGTATTAGGGGGGGGGCAAAAGTAATGAGACACCCCATGCAGTGTCCATATATCTCGTGGCTGGAGCCTCGTTTCGTGCTTGTCGTATTTGTATGTTTGTATGCTACTTACTGAAGCCCATCTGAGAAGTTACCACTTCCGCCCTTTCCAGAAGCATGCGAAAACCCCAGTCTGTCTCATGCCGAAACCCCAGTCTGACGAGTCGACGTGTGTCGCGCAAATCTCCCCCAATTCCCAACCCCGAGCAGCCTGGGCTCAATATTCACGCAAGATGAGAAGTACGTCTTCTACCTTAACCCTGCCAAGCAGCGAGTCTGGGTGAGGCCTGGTGACCTGTTACCGACCTTCGTTCAGCGAGATGTTCACGGCGAGAAGCATCTTTGGAGCTTTTGGGTCCGCGCCCATGGATCGGTTTACCGGAAGTTGTTTCCCAAGAGCACTACGATCAACTCCAAGGCCATGGTGAACGAAATAGAGGAGATGGGCCGGCGACTTGCTCTTATTCATTCGCAGCGCTTCAAGAAGGTTCTCCTCTTCGACAACGCCGCACCCCATCGGGAACGAGTAACCACGGATAAGCTTGGCCAGCTGGGCTACGTTCACATGCCTCACCCACCGTATTCGCTAGACATCTCTCCATGCGACTACCACTACTACTTGAGCCTACAGGACTTCCTAGTCGGAAGGGACACAAGAACCCAAGCAGTCCTTGACAACCATGTCGAGCAGTTGATCAACACCAGGTCCAAGCAGTTCTGGAAGGATGGGATCAGGAAGGTGGCTGAGCGATGGCAGCAAGGTCCTTGCCCTTAATGGCAAATACATTCCTCAGCATCGTTGAGTTGTAAATGAGTTATAGAGAGATAAAGATTTTTTTCATTTTGTCTCATTACTTTTAGCCCCCCCCCCCACATATGAACAAAATTTGCAGTATAAAACCTCTTTATAACACCTTAGAGCCTTCATAGCAGACGCCTATGGCGTCTGCTATGAAGGCTCTAAGGTGTTATAAAGAGGTTTTATTCTGGAAATTTTGTTCATATGTGCGGAATCAAGCAGCGCTGGTAACAATTTAAAGCATTTCTTTCTCCTTAGGAATTCGATCCATTTTGCCGGCGATGTTCGTTTCGGGAAAGTGGATTACGAGGGGGAGTTTGAAAAGTAAAACCAATTCTGACGGCAATGGAGTTTGTGTAGTTGTATCCGTTTAAAGGAATGGCCAGGGTTTAAATTGCAAAACAAAAGCCAGAGGAGAACTGTTGTGGGATGTACTGCGCGTTCTAGAAGAATGGATATGATGAGGACAATTTGGGCTCCCCAAAAAATTTAAGCACTAATTGTGTTGTCTGCCCAGGTGGTAAAGAGGGTGACTGCACCGTGTCTGGTGTGGTCTATGATTTCATGCCAATCCTGCGGAGCAGAATACATCGGGGAAACAGGACGTCCTTTTCATGTGAGGATCAAGGAAGATCTCGACGGAAAGGAAAAGCTCAGAGCCTCGACTGCTCTAGGCTATCATAGGATTCATTTCTATGAAGGGGAGGATTTTGAGGTCAAGGTGGAGATTCTGGGGCACGAGGTTCAAACATCCGCGCGCAAAGCCCTTGAGGCGTTCTGGATATACTCCAGAGACCCCAAGGTCAACCGGAAGGGGGAGTGCCTATATATAACGCGAGAACTCAAGCCCTACCTCAGACTCGCATTTTGAACTGGGGTAGTTGCTGTCCCGCATCCCTCTCTGTCCTGCGCTGCTTCCATTGATCCCTCGGTGAACTACGGTCAGGTACGGCACTCGGACTCTCTCTCTCTCTCTCTCTCTCTCTCTCTCTCTCTCTCTCTCTCTCTCTCTCTCTCTCTCTCTCTCTCTCTCTCTCTCTCTCTCTCTCTATTTGTCCCATCTACTAAATTTGGCACTGAACTTAGTAGGGTTGAGGAGACATTTGGTGGGATAACTTCTTATTGATTTGGTCCCTTTCAGGCTCTGAAGAAGGCGATCTCGCCGAAACGTTGGCCAGTAAATAAATCCGTCTACCAACCTCGTGTAGAGCTCAACACGTACAACAGCAATTTAAACACTGTTTGAAAGGTGATAACTTTGTTGCCAGTAAAGGAACTAAGGAAGCTAAGAGCTCGTGTGAAAGCGTGAGAAAACAAAGAACAGATATGAGCGGTAGTGATCGCGCCACGCACTCGTGCGAACTCTTGCATTTTACACTTGATTGATTGTGTTTCACCGGAATAGCACTTATTTAATTATTTAATACGAACGCGTTAAGCACGGCCGCTAGATACACAAACACAACAAAAGAACAGTTACAACCGAAGCGCAACATCAAAACCATACTTAGTGAAAAACCGTAAAAACATAGCAGCAAATCAAATGAAATGATGTCAGATCTGCAATCAAAAATAGCACAACACAGCTTACTTACGAGCAGCCCAGAGTAGAACAAATAAAAAAGACATCTCACTCCTAAACCTCATAACTCAGCAACGATTTTTGAACTGACCGCTTAAGCGGCCCCAGAGAAAACGAGGATTGCATGCATTTCGTCGCCCTAAGATAAGAGCTTGCTGCCCTGTGAGGGAAGAGGCCTACCTTAAACCTTCTCCTAGGACAGGAGAGGAAAATCTTCTCATGCTCTCCCTTACTATGAGAAGCTCGCATTGTAAAGAATCTGGATTCCCTAACGCGGTTGGTGGAGTAACTTGTAGGCCGTGCAAATATCAAAGATTTTTCTACGAGATGCCAGGGAAGGAGACTTATAGAGGATTTAGGTACCCTGAAGCACAAAAAGCCCCCAATACGAATAAGCACCTCGCGAGTAAAGTTATTCTGTACCTTTTCCAGCGCATTAGTCAGGGTTGTCCTACTGGGGAAAAGACCGTAGTGGAGGAATCCACTAACGGACGCACATACGACTTGTAGGCCCTGATCAAAACAGCCTTATTCCTGCTAGTCAAACCTTTGAAAATCTGATAGGCTCTATGCTGGGCTCGCCTGCAACAATTGGACACGTGCTCAGAGAAATACAGTTTAGCGTCATAGTGGAAACCAAGATCTTTGACGCGGGCATACCTTTCCGACGAAACTCCCTTAATGGGAACAAAAATATCAATAGCTTTGTGCAGCACCATTAGGAACAGCTCATATTTCCCATTGACATCGGGTTGACTTTCCAATAAATCAATCCACCTAACATGCGACAGAAGAATACAAATTGCACCATAGTCAGGATTTGAGTACAATCTGCGAAACACAGGAGCACTATGCTTGGTGACTCCCTTAAGCCCAGCGATGACAAAGGATATACAATTGTGATCACTGGACCCAATGATAGGTCCTACACTTAGACCATTTACCAACTCAGTCCTACTGGCAAGTACAAGTTCAAAAACGTTATCGCCTCTAGTACTTTCCCGAACAAGAGAGAAAAGGCCGTGTGAGATAAAAAGGTCTTGTAACCCCAAAGAACTTACAGCTCCCCCGTGTCAGCGGCCCTATCAGCGGGACAATAGAAGTCAGGCATGTTGAAATCACCCAGTGCAATCGATTCCAGTTCATTGGATATTAGATCACTAATAATATTCAACAAACGATCAGTCAAGTTCCTATCGCAGGAAGGTGCCCGATAACCAAAACCAAGCGTAGACCCCAGCTTTCACTAAAAACATCAAGACACAATAACTCAAACCCATTTTTAACTGAATTCGACAGCACAATGGATGCCCTAAGGCAAAAACCTGACCTCGCACTTGTTACAATTTCTCCATAAAATGGTCGTATTGTATACTTCTTTTAAAGTTTGAACATAAAAACACTACAGATTGTGCTGAAACGCAAAAAATAGGTCTCGTATGATAACCCAAAGCGCAAAAAGCAGCTGCTATTTCCAAATGAACCACCAAGAAGTTCTGCGAAGCCGACTTTACATCCCAAAAATGCGCTTCTGTAAGCTTGTTGAAATCTCAATCTAAATATTTGTTGGAATTCATTATTTTCAAGTGCGTAAACCAGGGCAAACTGTGGACGCAAATCTTTACCCTGGACAGTTGGATCGAGTGAACCAAGCTTTGATGGAAAAGTATCTGACGATCGCCAACAGAAAAGGCGTCATTCTGCAATACGAGAAGGCCGCACTGTTCAGAACAGAGAACCAAAAAAGTGTTCTGGATGGGAGATTTTGCCCTACCCACTGTAGTCTCCCGATCTCCCACCCTTGGATTACCGCTTACTCCTATCCCTACAGCATTGTCTTGGTGGCAAAAAACTTGAAATGTTGGAGGGTGTACAAAATCCTATGTCCAGATATTTTACAAAAAAACTCAACATTTATATCGTTTCGATGTTGAAAATTTGTTCACTAGACAGCGAAAGGTTGTTGATGACGATGAATACACTGTTGATTGAAAATAAAGTTTTGATAAGACTTGCTCAGTTGAATTCACGTCGAAAAAAAGATGTCTCTTATTGGATGTCTTAATAAATTTTCTTAAAACAAAAGAGTACTTTGAATTTCCAAAAAATGCATCTACCTGAGTCTCAGCTATATTTACTTTAGTTTCAAAAAGTGGATCCAGCTTGCCTCTGAACATAGCGCGAAGAGCAATGTCCCACCCTGTTGAATAAAAATACATCTCGTGTAACACTGTATGAACGGATAGTCAACAAAGCGTATTACAAATAGAATAAATAAATAAATGGATAAATAAATAAACATAAAATAAATAAAATGTAAATGTGTAAAAATATAGCAGAGCACAGTATCGAACAGCGCAGTACTATAAATAATTTGAACTCGATATAGTTCCAATCAAAGACAAAAAGCCGCTACAGCAAGCTAAAATAAAAGTTGACTAAAACTTCTATTTAGGGAAAACTCACGCGATTTTCTGCGACGCTTTTTGGTTTTCCTCGCATGCACGTCGAAATTCGGCTCTGATTGCCTCGTCGAGTTGGTCGATATCGTCGTCGCTCCATCTCCTTTTGATTACGGCAAATTTCAGCTTTTTCTCGGCCTGTAAAGTTTACTTCTTAGCGTTGCATTCAAACAGTTTCCAGAAAGAATTGCGTTCTTCAGAACATAGGCTCAGATATGCTGCTAAGCGCATGATCATAGAAGTCTATCTTAGAAGTTTGGCTGAAGAAAATTTAACACACTAGTTGATTCTTGAACTTTTGAATAATCGCACGAAAGAGCAAAGTTGCTCGAGGATATACCGAACAAATGATTTTTCATTTCTTTCGATCAAAATTCGATTGCGATTTGAGGCAAGATTTGATGGGGTGAACGAAATGTTGCAGAGCAGAGAATTCGAACACTATTGGGACAATATTCGAAAGTGTATCACATTTTCATCCGAGTTCGTGCAATTTTCGGCTCGGTTCAATTACCCAATTTTGAGGTAAGGTCATCGCGCGCTTCGCCAAGCTGTGATCATCTCATCCCGTGTGCTCCAACAATCAGCAGACGAGGTCAGTGGACAAGGCACTGCGCCGCAAGGATGCGAAACTAGCAACGGAGAATTTTTTTCGTGGCAACTTCTTGCGTTGCCTTTGTCCTGACCTCAGCTCTTATTGTTAGAGCAGAGAGGCGACATGGCGATGACTTTACCCCAAACTTGGGTAATAGACCCGAAACCGAATGTTGCACGAATTCGGATGGAAAGCCGATATACTTTCCAGCTGTGCCGACTGTCATAAGAATTGCGCAAACAATTAAGCAAACCGCTTAGGAACTCCTAGGAAACCCATTGTATAGCAGTAACGTAGCCCCATCAGACTGCCAGTTGTTGCTCTTGCTGCAACATTTCCTGGAGGAGAAATAATTCGGAAGCGCTGACGTCGTTTTGGGCTCCCCAACTTTTTCGGCGACAGATATCATGTCTGAGCCGTCCGCACGTTCGTGAAGGTTGGCGAAGGGTTAACGATAATTGTGTGAATTAGCGCCTGGACGGAAGTGGAATATGTACCATTTTCAATTCGAATTTGACACTTTTCAAATCAAATTGGACACCTTTCGAAGCCTAAGTCTAAGACCTTTAAAATCAAAGCCAACTCTTCCAAATTGATATTAACATTGGGCTTCTTCTATATTAAACTAGAGATTCTCCAAGAAGGTTAGAATACTTTTGTTCAAGGAAAATTTTAGTATAACAAGCTTGAAGCTTTAGATAATTAATCTACCCTATAAGTGGGCACATTGCTTGAAATTAAAAAAAAATTTGGGAAAAATAATGGTGTAAAGATTTTCTATTTTTGCTTAAGCCTAGAGCGGCTGTTATAGAAGATAGAGCTGTTAGAAGGATGTTTCGTTGCGATCAAAACTATGGTGTAAAGATTGTTTCAAAGAGCAGGGAGGCGGCCATTTTTAATGACAAAAAGAAATGCGCCATGCCCTCACTTGGGATGTCGCGATTTTTATACGATTGACAGCAGATTTTCGGTCTGCATGGAGTTTGACACCTATTAACGATGCAACAAAACAACGATAAAGAACACACATATCCTCACTTTTATGCTTCATGTAAGAAGCAGCATTTACATTATCATTCAAATATAATTTATGGCGAACTTTTTCAGTGCATGGCGCGATCTGGTCTTTTAATGCTCTGTATGCTTGCAACTTTGCTGTGCTTTAAGGCAAAATTTGAAGTTATTATTTTTTCCCTAAAAATAAAAATTTTTAAAACTATGACCTACTGGAGCAGGCAACCTAAAAAAAATTTCGAAGAATTTCAAAGAGTTACACCAAATTTCCCTTGAAAAAATTATTCTAACCATGTTACTGAGTCTGTAGTTTACAATACCTGAAGGTCATTTCGAAGAGACCGTTTTGATTTCAAAAGTTTTAAAGCTAGCTTAGAAGAGTGTCCAGATTGGTTTGAAAAGTGTTCAATTTGATTTGAGGGATACCCAACTAGATCTGAAAAGAGCCAAATTTGATTTGAAAGGTTTCCAACTATATTTGAAGGCGTCCAATTTGAACTGAAAAGTGTCCAATTCGAAGTGAAAATGGAATATTTAGTTTCGTTCCAAATTCTACATTACGAAGAAACTGAAATTTTGTTTTACACAATCGAATAGAAGATCGTGGTACATTTTTGCTCTCATAGATCTATGCTCAGCGAGCTCTCCGCCTAAACAATCTGGTGAGTGATGAGAACTCGAGTGGTTCAGCCCCGTTACTGACCCTGATTGGCAATTCTGCGCCTGCTTGATGTTCTGGACCTTCGGAGGCCAACTGCAGAGGTGTGCCTCTCCACTTCCCCGGCCGACAAAACCCAACGTGCCATTGCACAACTCGTTTTCTCGGCGCGGAAGAAAATTGGTGACGACGGCATCATTTCATTAATAAGTAACGGTGGTCGGTCATTCGTGTTGGTACGACTTCATTAATGTCGGCTCGGAGTAATGAGGTGGGGTCTGGTCTCGCCAATCTCTATGCTGTCGTGGCTATAACTCCTTCGCACACACACACACCTGCTTCGCTCGATTGCTGCAAATTGCGCGCAATATCATAAGTAATAACTAAACACCAATAACTCCTGAGCGGCGGAGACCAGAAGAGTAGTAGTTACTGGTGGGCAAAGAATTGAATTGGGTATTTTTAAAGTGAGCGCAGCGAAAAGTATCAAACGAGTGGGCTAAAAAACAAAAACAATTATAAATCATCTAAAGGCATAGCAAAGGATGGTAGAACATCAAATATTCCGACAATAAACAGATATCCATAATCTACAGACGCAGTAAGCTATCAAGAAGTCCCTCGGAGGTACTGGTACAACTAGTGATCTGAAATTCCATACGTCTTATGTTAAGTAAAACGTTCTTGCTGGTGAAATTCAAGAGTTCACTGTTCGCTTGCTCCGTTGGTCTATTAAGTTGTTGCATATGAAATGTCCGATTTTGCTACCTCAATTTCTGGTCGATTTTTCGTGGAGACGAATGTTCCCGTTTTCAGGCATTGTATATAGTTTCTGAAAGCGCGGATTTCTATAGAGATTCCTCTATTCTTCTGTGTAACTGTTTCGGTGTATTTACGGTGTATTACTGTAACATGGTCGATTTCATATGTATGGATGATTCATCATGTATCCGTTTGTTTCGCTATCAGTAGGCTGATCTGTTAAGGAATTTGAAAGCATTTCACAAACATTTGCTTATCATGCTTACATCTGTTTAGTATACCAGTCAGCTACGCCTTCTTAGCCTATATAAAAGAACCCTCCAAAGCTCGAGAGTTGTGTTTTTTGGTTGTTATTTATTTGCTTTAGTTGTTAAATAAAGTTTAATTACCCAAGTTTGAGGTACCACCCAACAAGCCCGCGTGGCGAATGGTGCATCGGCCGAGAGGGGATCCGCTTTCTTACCATTTATAGCTTTGTGACTTAAGTGCATCTTGTCGAGTCTTCGTTTTTACAGTATGAATCAACGTGATATTCGTGTGCTCTACTTATATGAATGGAAATGTGAACAGAACGCTGTGGCCACAGCTCGTAAAACCAACGCTGCATTTTGGGAGGATTTTGCGAAGGAACGCACAATTCGCCACTGGTTCGAAAGGTTTCGATCTGAAGATAAAAGTCTCGAAGATGAAGACCGAGGTAGGCTGCCATCACTCCTTAACGACGACCAACTCAATGCCCTGGTGGAAGCGGATCCACGTCAAAGCTGTGAGAGAGCCAGCACAGCTTCGGCGTCGACGACAGCACTATTAGCCGCCGCTTAAATGCGGTCGGAAAGGCGAAGGAATTGTATAAATAGTCCCGCACAAACCCACCGCCGGGCAGATGTTGAAGCGGCACGACACTTGTATTCCGTTAGCGCAATCTAAGGGAGCCTTTTTTGGACTGGATCTTGACATACGACGAAACAGGATCCTTTATGACAATTGTCGTCGCTCTGAACGATGGCTGTACAAGAATGAGAGACCCAAGGAGATGTCAGACCAAGTCTCCACCACCAAAGAAGACTATGGTGACCGTATGGTGAACAATGGCTGATGTAGTTCAATACAAGTTCTTGAAGACCGGAGAGACTGTCACAGCGGAGAAGTACTGTGCCGGAATTGATGCAATGCACCAGAGGTTGATTCAGAAGTAGCCGGCTTTGGTCGATCGAAGAGGCCCAATTCTCCTGCATGGCAACGCGCGTCCGTGCTTTTCAGAAATTGTTGTCCAGAAACTGGGCGAATTGGGATTCGAAACTCTGCCATATCCAACGTATTCACCAGATCTGTGCCCTACCGATTATCATTTTTGGTGCAATCCTAATCGGGGGTGGGGAGCAGACCAATTAATTTCAATCAATTTTTAAAGAAATGAAGTATGCCCTACAGCATATAAATATATATATATAAATATGCTTACTTTATAAATTGCTGTCCTTCCAATACCAAAATCAGTCGGGGGAGGAAGTAGTGAAAACACAGTAAATTGAACAGAAACCTGAACGGCGAGAACTCGTTAAAGCAACGTTATTACCTTAATCAATTAGTGGATAGCGGTTTGCGATTTCTTTCCAAAGCAAATAGAGTTTTGGATCACAACCGTGCTGTCATGCATAATGTGGCCAACCCAAACATCACTTCATACTTCAACGCCATGCCAAGATTTATCGAAAGTCGAACTTGGGCAGTTCTCGTAGTTCTCATTTTTACAAAGATGAAATGTGCTGAGCTATTGTCGTATAGGAAAAAGTGTATTTGCATATAAAATAGCTTCCAAGTTCTTCCAAAGTTATGATCTGTCAAAATATTCAGTTAAAACCGGCCATATCATATGCAACGACCTAATAGTTCATTTTTATTTCTGAAGGTTTCAAATTGCAAAATAAAAGGGTCCAGTTTAAGGTTAGAATGACATATAATAAATAATAATGACGACTAAAATGCTTGTAAGCCACTGAGCCTACTACTCCTTTTTGCAATCCGTTTCAGTGAATAATCCGTCTAGAGACCCTAGACGGATGGCGTCAGTGGAAGAATCCATGCCCATTCGCACTTCCTTGTGAGAGTCTCTAGACGGATTACGTCGAATAGCCGCCGGCCATTCATCACCCTTAGAATGCCCTGCGATTATATCCCATAAGCAGCAAAACACTCCCAATGATAGATTCCCAGGCACTATGGGTCATACGCTCTGAAAAGCCGACGGGAGTGGGTAGAGGCCCAATTCGATGACGACGACACTCACATTTGCGAGAAAGTATCGAATTACGAAGCGTAAATTGCCGTCCGTCAAGTCGTTCACGGCGATCGCCACGTTTCCCAGCGACGGAAGCACGGTGAACGACGAGAAGACGCGATTCGTCTGCTGATCGACGCTGAGGCCGAGCTTCTGGACGAGCTCCTTCCGCAGGTCCCGATTACCGCAAATCAGATACATCTCTGAAACGAGCGGCGGTTAGAATTCCAGGGCGTGGCAGGGTTTCGGCAGAATACAGGAAGAGCGAACAATTGTAAGACAATAGGTTTTCGGTGAGAACGAGACGAGACGAACAAGGAAAGAACGCTGACCAAACAATGCTGCTAACAAGAGCCTAAGCAAGCACGACCGACTGCACTCGAATGAGAGGCGGCTCCCCGCCTCTTCTCAGAAGGCTCGCGACGACTCCGCTTGTGGCAACAGCCAGCTGAGGGAGCAGATTTATACCGTATTCGCGTAGAACTGAACACTTCTGAAGTCAATCTGATAGAGGATACAATGATGAAAACCTAGTGGGATGCGCCACGCTTTCTACTTCTACGGTATGTCGTGCAGACGATATGAATGCATATTAGGCTATACAATAACTTGGGGTGGCCAGCCGATGAACAAGTCAGCGCTCTATCCTACCCAGCCAAGTCTGGTACCAATTCACCCACCCCGGAGGGATGGAAGGCTTGGTTGGCCTGGGCGAGAAAACCGAACCAGGAACCTGGTATCGGGTACACGCGACAGCCGGCGCCTCCTCCGACTGCGCTCCACGCGCCCACATCCGCTATACTTATATGTTATATACGCTTAATGATTGGACAAAAGTACTCGAACAAAACGTTGATGTGGATGAAATTTATTTTGATTTTAAAAAGGATAAAGGACGGCGTTATCCAATCCCTTTTGGGATGCGCCATGCCTTCTACTTCTACGGGATATCGTGGAAGTGATTTGAATGCGTATTTGGCCATACAATGAATTGCGGTGGCCAGCCGATGAACAAGTCAGCGCTCCATCCTTCCCAGACAAGTCTGGTACCAATTCAACAACCCCGGAGGGATGGAAGGCTTGGTTGGCCTGGGCGAGAAATCCGAACCAGGAACCTGGTATCGGGTGCAGGCGACACCCGGCGCCTCCTCCGACTGCGCTACACGCGCCCATTTTGATTTTATGAAGGCTTTTGAGAAGGTCCCTTTTGATAAGTTAATCATCAAGCTCACGGGAATTGGTGTCCGTTCTAGAACTACTCTGTGGATAAAAAATTTATTCCGTTCTAGAACTACTCTCTGGACAAAATGTTGTATCTGATAGACCTTTTCAAGTTAGTGTAAGTGACGCGTTTTATGAACGCCCTCCTACTACAAGCGGTGTTCCTCTCCAATCCTTTTTTCTATATGTACCATTTTCACGTCAAAGTGGTCACTCTTTTAAGCTAGCCTGAGACTTTTTTAAATCCAAGCGAACTCTTCCAAATCGAAATGACCTTTAGGCGGGTTAAATTACAGACTCACTTCTTGTGACGACAAATCGCCTTCTAAAGACAAGGAATTCGACAATCAATAGGATATGTTTTTTGCGGAGAGATCGCGACGGCAGATTAGAAGCATGGGCGTCTGTAAAAATTTCTTTTTGCATAAATACGCAACTATTTGGACGATTGTCTTTTGTTTTTGTTTTAAACGTCTCTCCGCATATTATTCCTCAAGTCCTCTTTAACGATTTAAGATTGGTTGATTTATGCGTTTGTTGCTACTGTTTTTAAAATATAATATAAATGGTTTAATTACCCAAGTTTGAGGTCCGCTTCTAGTCAAAAACAACTCCGCGTGGGTCTAGTTGGTATTCTTGTGCCACTGAGTTTGAAACGGGCGAGCAACCAAGCGGGGCGGACTTCATTATCTTGGGTTAGAATAAATTTTTTGTCCAGGGAAAAATTTAGTCTAATTCTTTGAAGCTTTAATCAATCTACCCAATATGTGTACATCTTGTTTGAAATTTTATAAAAAAAATCTTTTTTACGGAAACTAATGGTTTGAAGTTTGTCTTAAAGCGTAGGAAGACGGCTATTTTTTAATTACAAAGAAGAGACTAGGCCATGCCGTTTGAAAGCAGAATTTTTGTTTGCCTGGAGTTTCACACCCGTAAGCGATGTAACAAATACAATTCTAAAAAAAAGCACACACATCCTCACTTTGACGACCAACGTAAACAGCATTTACACTGTCAGTAAAGTAAAAATCGCGGTAGCTTTTCAGAGTTCATGGCACCATCTCGTCTTTTAATGCACCAAATGATTAATGATAAGCTGATAAAGACTAAAACTATAAAAATATAGCACAGCACAGTATACATATTACAGCGCAAAAAACCTGGTATAATTCCAAGTTTTGATAAGAACTTGTTCAGTTGAAGTCAACGTCAAAAAAACGACGTCACTTATTGAATGTCCTAATATTACAAGAATAAAGGACGGCGTTAGTCAATACCTTTTGGGATGCGCCACGCATTCTAGTTCCATGGGATGCAGTGGAGGCGACATGAATGCGTACTTGGTCGGCGCCATGGCCCCAAAGGCGCGCGCATTAGGGGAGGATCGATAGGAGGCAGCGGGGGCGGAGCTTGTCACCAGTAGGCCGCATAAAAGGGCGCCCCCGAGCCGCCAGAGTCAGTCGCCGCTGCAGCGCGCGTAACGCGTCGCAATCGACCAGGGAGCCGCCAAGCGTCAGCGCCATCACCTCAGGAGAACTTCGCCCTCGGTTCGCCGGCCGCCTCGCTTCTTCTGTCGACATGTCTTATTGCTATCTATATTGCTATCTACTTCCGGTTGTTATTGTAGTAATAAACTGCTCCTACTTGGAGTTGCGCTTCTGTTCGGCGTTTCGCTGGTTTACTGGAAAAGGAACCCCGTGTATTAGATGTATCAATTTCGCCATACAATAACTTGTAGTGGTCAGCCGATGAACAAGTCACCGCCTGCTTTACCCTTCCCAGACAGGTTTGGTACCTATTCACCGATCACGGAGGGATGGAAGGCTTCGTTGGCCTAAACAAGAAATCCGAAGTACGAACCTGGTGTTGGGTGTACGCGACGGCCGGCACCCCTGCGACTGCGCTACACGCGCCAAACCTAATATTATATTAGGTTGATCGAAATGCCTTGCAACACTAGCACAGCAATATTTAAATTTTCCCATATTTGCTAAAACAAAAACTTAGCCCACGATATATTCCCATCGAAGTCTAAGATCCCGCCCCATCTTTCAGGCAGCCTTTCAATTTCTTTCCGCCAGAATTCGAGGGCTGTAAGGAAAAGAATTCGGAAGCCTCCATTTCCAGTTGACGTCGATCATCGAACCCTTCACCCCGAAGATGCTGCTTCAGAGCTGTGAACAGGTGGTAGTCGGAAGAGGCGAGGTCTGGAGAGTACGGTGGATGGGGCAGAACTTCCCAGCCTAACTCCTGGATTTTCTTACAACTTTCTTTTGCGACATGAGGACGCGCGTTATCGTGCAGCAGGTGGACATTTTCCCGCTTTGGACATTTTTGGCGTATGGCGTCGGCCAAGCTCTGGAGCTGGGTAGCTTAGACAGATGCCGTGACTGTAGTCTCACTATACGGCAACTCCCAGTAAAGCATGTCTTCTGAGTCCCACCAGCAACACAGAAGAACCTTCTTTTCGTGGTGTCCGCGTTTCGGTTGTCTTGGAGCCGGTTCTTCGCGTGGGAGCCATTGGCTCTTGCGGGTGTGGTTAACATAAAGAATCCAGCTTTCATCGCCAGTAACAATGTCCTTCAGAAAGTCCTTTCTGTGCGGGCGAAGAAGCAGCGACTAAGCAACACTGATTCGGCATGCCTTGTTAGCGTCCCGCAGTATACTGAACTCCGAGTTCAGTATTAAAGCTTGTGTAGGCTACAATGGAATTGTTGAGCGACTTTTACAGCTTTGCTGTTGTTCAAGTCGAGCCTATGTTGTGGTTTCGCGCCGCATTCCTGCTGATATCTGATGTTCAACCGCTTATAAGCCAAGCTGATTGTAACATTCTCAGTTTTTTTCGCTCCTCGTTTTACTTTCTAGCCTTTGCTTTCGTATTATCACAGTTTCACTTCTAGGTCACCCGCACTACCACTGCCTAACGTTGTTACGAGCACTAAAGGTGGAAATTGGGCTGTAGGTCTTTAGAAAAATAGGTTATTTCGTATCGCCATGTTTATATTATATAATTGTTATTTTATTTATAAAGGTTTAATTACCCAAGTTTGAGGCTACACAACCGAATCCACGTGGCAATCGTTCGATATCCGTGACTCTATTCGAGGTCGTGTTGGTGTCAATCGAAATTACGCAGCTCATGTGGTACCCAAGACGACCACACTTTGCGGTAACCAAGGATCTCCAGCTGCCCCACGACGGTGCTTTGCGTACAAGTGTCGCCGCCAATTCGCGAGGGGTGGAATTTGGCTTCATCATGAAGACTTCGCGCAAGCTGTCTTCTTCCACAACAGATAGGCGTCCGGAACGAGGACGATCTTCGTGAGAGATATCTCCAGTCTTGAGGAGCTGATACTAACTGGCCACTGTAGAATAGTAAAGGAATTCCGCCTTGAATGCAGCGCAGATGTCGGAGGCCGCAGTCCTTGCTGAATGGCCTTGCAGAAATTTGTAGTAGACGATAGGTCGTAGGATGCTGCTGCTTATCGTTGGCACTGTTGCTGTATTCGTACTCGCTGTATTCGTACTCGACGAGGCCTTATATAGGCCTCGTCGAGTACGAATACAGCAATACTATGCTGAAGGAAATAGTATGCTTGAGGAAGCTTCGAGAATGTTCTGTGACGTCACCACACAAGATCAATAAGAGCTCTAGCAAATTTAAAAGGCAGTAGCGTGAAGTGTTTCAAGACTTTTCGATCAATCCAATACATGTGGTAAACGGTCAAAGGTGTGGTTTTATCAAACTAAATACTCTAGCTTGTAGGTATTACATCGAGGCTGCCTGCTTCAAATGCTCTCGAAATGCAATTAGCTCATATATGTAGGAGGGTAGACGAGTGGAGCACGCAATTAGGGAAGGGGCTTGCGGAGTCGAGTTGCTCTTTCCAGAAGTCTCACATTACACACCACATGATCTCAAAGCAAATACTTCTCACATATTTACGTCATTGATGTCAGCAATAACAAAAATAAGGATAAAGGTCGACGCAGGTGAATACTCTTGCTGGATGCGCCACGCATTCTACTTGTAGTCGTGCTGGTCATTCGAATGCGTATTGTTCCTATACAATGACTTGCTGTGGACAAGTCAGGTTTAAAATTGCCAGAGAACCGATGCAGTGTAGATTCGAGAGGACATAAAAGACAACAGAAACGGCACCGTTCTCAAAGTCGAATCATTCTAATTGTGCGCTTTTTGAGGGCGCCTTTAGCAAAAACAGAAGGGGCGCCAGCATCGAGACTCTTGGTTCGAGTTTCGCCCAGGGCAACTAAGCCTTCCACCTCTACGAGACAGGTGAATCGGTGCTTGACTCGGCTGAGAAGAACAAAACAGACCGCACCAGACGGGACTCGAACCAGCATCTTCTGCTTTCCGGGCAGCGATGTTCGCCTTACACCAATGGCGCTGTTTGACCGCACGTAACATCCGCGACACCTGGAAGATATCGCGGATGTTACGTGCGGTCAAACAGCGCCGGTGGTGTAAGGCGAACATTGCTGCCCAGAAATCAGATGATGCGGGTTCGAGTCCCGCCTGGCGCAAGAGTTTTGATCGAACAAAACATTCTGTAACAACATGTAACCTCTTAATCAGCCGCTCATGTTCATGAGGAACGGGCACGTTTCTGATGCCCCATTCTCGCTCAACGGAGGTGGCGATGTCCGTTCCTCCACGTGGTGCCACTGGAAACTACTCGCTCTGCGAGTTAAGCCGAACACGGACACTCGATTGCAGGCGACAGGCCCTTGTGACAGGCCGGCCTATGAAGACCCATGTCACATCACATGGTGTATGACAGTTCAAGTTTCTCGAGATAGTGCTACGGCGTCCGCGGGAGCCGACGCGCACTCGCAGAGCCCGGCGAGTGTGAGAAGTATGCGAGGGTCCCTGATGCGAGGACGGCATCGGGGGGCAACTGAGCTAGTCCGAAAGTCCCGTAACGTAAGCAGGACCCGCGTGGCAACGCTGAATGTGGGTACGTTGACGGGCCGCTCGTGCGAGTTGGTTGAAGCACTGGAGCGTAGAAGAGTTGATTTCTGTGCGGTGCAGGAGACGAGGTGGTCCTGCCGCAAGTCAAGGGACATAGGACGTGGCTTCAAGGCCGTTCTATGTGGAAGTCCCAGGACCACCAGTGGTGTCGGAATAATCGTCTCCGAACGATTTCGTGACTCGATTGTAAGCGTCGAGCGCTTTGACGATCGATTGATGAAGATCGTTGTCGCCGCGAAGGAGCGACTCTATCACTTCTTCTCTGCATATGCTCCGCAGACTGGCTGCTCGGATCAAGCCAAGGAAGAGTTTTGGAGCCTGCTTGATGAGAAGACAGCAGAGGTACCGTCGAAAGATGTCATCATAGTCGCTGGTGACCTCAACGGGCACGTCGGCGCGACGAAAGACGGGTACGGCTGTCATGGTGGGTTCGGTTACGGATCGCGTAACGCAGATGGTGAGCGTATCCTTGAATATGCGGAATCGCACAACCTCACCATAGTGAACACCGTATTTCGCAAACGCGATTCCCACCTCATCTCGTTCTATAGCGGGAACACCAGGACTCAGATAGACTTTGTCCTTGTGAAGGATCGAGACCGAAGTCTTGTCACAGACGCGAAGGTCGTGCCGTATGAGTCGGTCGCCCCACAGCATCGACCGCTGATCTGTACTTTAAAGATCGCCCCTCCGAGGCTGAAGCAGGTCGAGCGATGCGGTGCACCAAGAATCAAGTGGTGGCGAATGAAAGAGAAGGAAGCAGCTGTGAATTCTCGCGTGCGGTTACCGACAGTGACAACTGTCGACGAAACTTGGGAGAAGGCCACCGACGCGATTCGTCACGCTGCACGGTCGGAGCTCGGCATCACGAAGCCTGGGCGACGGAAGGTCGACAAGCAGGCCTGGCTGTGGACAGATGACGTGAAAGCCAAAGTTCGAGAGAAGAAGACGCTATATCACGTGTTTCTCGGCGAAAAGACAGCCGATAACTGGCGGAAGTACCAAGAAGCGAAGAAAGCTGCAAAGAAGGCCGTGGCTGTTGCAAAAGCCACTCATTATGGAGATGTCAACGAGAAGCTCGAGTCGCGCGATGGTGAGCGGTATCTGTACCGACTCGCAAAGAATCGCCATCGCCAGACCGAGGACATCGAGAAGTTCTTCGGCATCAATGATGAAAACGGCCGTCTTCTTATGGACCGCAAGAAGGCATTGAAGCGATGGCGCGATTACTTTGAGGAAATCTCTACAGTAGAATTTCCTCATCCAGCCATCCCCTCAACGGCTCCAACCCACGGCCCCGTTCAGAAGATCACCGTGGAGGAGATTGAAGCGGCTTTGAAGAAGATGAGGCCAGGCAAAGCGACTGGGCCCGACGACGTGGCAGCAGAACTGTGGAAGTCGAAGTTTTGGTACCCTGCTGAGTGGTTGGCGAAGTTCTTTAATCAGGTTGTGGCGGAGAAAAAAGTGCCTGAGTGTTGGCGCCAAAGTACGACGATCCCGATTTGGAAGAAGAAGGGCAGTCCTGCAGACTGCTCCAATTACCGTCCGATTCGCTTGCTTTCGCACAGCATGAAGATCTTTGAGCGAATTGTCGATGGACGAATTCGGGACATCGTCCAGCTGTCCAGCAATCAGTGCGGCTTCGTGGCTGGCTGTGGCACCATTGATGCCATACACGCCGCCCGCCTCCTGATAGAGAAGCATCGCGAGAAACAGAAGGCAGTGCATATCGCCTTCCTCGACCTGGAGAAGGCCTTTGACCGCGTACCGCGTGAAGTGATATGGTACGCCTTGCGACATCATGGAGTTCCCGAAGAGCTCATAGAGTGGGTGCGAATTCTCTACTCTTGTCCAAAGAGTCGAGTGCAAGCTGCAGCTGGAACCTCGATGGAGTTCCCCATCTCTGTCGGGGTACACCAGGGTTCTGCGCTTTCCCCACTCCTCTTTGTTGTCGTCATGGATGCCATCACACGAGATCTTCAGAAGCCCGTCCCTTGGACGTTGCTTTATGCCGATGACGTGATGCTCGCTAGCGAAGATAAAGGTGAACTCGAGCGAGAGGTGCAAGCTTGGTGTGATCGCTTGGAGCGGTTTGGACTCAGATTGAACGTGAAGAAGACCGAGTATTTAACGACGGACGTTACCGAGTCCGGCTCCATCAAGGTTAACGGCATCGAGCTTCCACGCACTGCGGTCTTTAAGTACCTGGGATCAGCAGTCGCGTCTGACGGCAAACTGATGGTCGAAGTGAATTCACGCGTGAGTGCAGCTTGGTCCAAGTGGCGCTCGTTGACTGGGGTGCTCTGCGATAGGAAGATACCGGAGCGCTTTAAGTCAAAGATCTACAGGGCAGTCATCCGGCCAGTAGCGATGTACGGCGCTGAGTGTTGGCCTGCGACCAAGGAAGTTGAAGCGCGCTTCAGCGTCATGGAGACGAAGATGCTGCGCTGGACGGCAGGAGTCACGCGCCTGGACCGCATCCGAAACGATGTCATTCGGCAGAAGTTCGGTGTCGCGCCGATAGCGGACAAGATGCGCGAAGCTCGCTTACGATGGTACGGCCACGTTCTGCGTGGAAAGGAAGATAGCGTCCGCAAGATAGGCCTTAAGTTCGAGGTGGTAGGAAAGCGGCCTAGAGGGCGCCCGAAGCAGCGCTGGGCTGATACGTTACATACGGACTTGAAAGCGGCTGGCGTCCACCCTGATCTAGCCCTGGATCGGGAAAGGTGGCGTCATGACACCAGAATAGCGGACCCCGCTACGAAGCGGGACAGACGCTGAAGAAGAAGAAGAAGATTCTCGCTCAACGGAACGAACATCTCCGAATACACCAGCTATGTGCATCTGGGTCGCGAAGTCAACATGGCCAACGACCTAGCACCAGAGCTGAGCAGGGGGAAACGAGCGACTTGGGGAGCTTTCAAGAGCGTCGAAGAAGTCGCGAAGAAGACGAAGAGCGTCCGACTCCGTGCCCACCTATTCGACTCCACTGCTCTACCTGCCCTAACATACGCCTCAGAGACCTGAACTATACGAAAGCAGGATGAACACGCGATCAGCGTCGCGCAGCGTGGAATCGAGAGGACATGCTAGGAGTGACACGACTCACGCAAGTGAGAGAAGGCCTCCGGAGTTCCGAGCTTCGCCGACGTTCGAAAATCAGAGACGCTGTCGCGTGGGCCAAGTTGTCGAAAATTAGGTGGGCCGTCACCGACTGGATTCCGCGGGATGTCAAGAGGACACCAGGACGCCCACCAACGCGTTGGTCGGACTTCTTCGTGAAAGCCCTGAACGATCGATGTGACGCTCTTCGTGTCCCTCGAGCGAGGAGGATCCATTGGACCACTCTGGCACGCGACAGGGACGAATGGAGACGCTGCTGGCGCCCGCTCGAGCAAGTCGATGATCAACGGGACGACAGGTGATACAGGATACAGGTGATCAGCCGTTCCAGGCTTTAGCAAACGTGTCAAAACAAAACACAGACCATTCGCTGGCGGAAGTGAACAGCCAATTCCGCTTTCAAAATAGCTCCACAAAATCCCGAATTTAGTGGCTTACCCCTGGTGGAGTTGATTAACGGCGGCTTTTCTGTTTTACCCTAATGATGGTAAACTCACAACAATTACGCATAAATATACATTTAATCACAAACATAAATGCTCAATTTAAGATACGAATGTTGAGAAGATGGTGAGTGGTAGCCACATGAAAAGAAGTTGTTCGAAAATGTGCGAAGCAGGGTGTTTGAGCACAGTTCAAACCAAAGGCTATTCATCTCACTTCCTGATAAGCTCCCTCAGAAACTGAAGAACTGAGTAAAGCATTCAAAAATACCACAGTTGGGCGAAAACCCAGAAACCCATGAGAATCGATGCAGTAGCTTCCCGCTCTGCCTGAACACAACTGCATTAGGAACTTGATGAAGCAATTGAGAGCGGAGAAAACCGCGGCATGATGCTTCGTTTCAACGAGACTTACGTGATTATATGTATTGAAGAGGTTTTTCAGAGGGTAACCGAGTGCACGCTCATACGCTCATGTCACCTGCATCTCACCAGCCGTTTTACCCATTTTATACCGTGGGAAACGCCTCTCGTTACCATACAGAAAACAGCCGTAAGGGATGCTCCTAGTATGGTAAGTTACTGTAGGAAGGGGTGACTAATGGTATGGTCACCGTTTTCGCCCAAACTTCGTCAGTAGGCATTACCTAGGGTGTTGATCTCGAATTTGACAATTATTTTACCCTTTAGAGTAGAATAAACGTGTAGGAGGCGTATAGGAAGCAAACTGGTAAAGGAGGCAGCGGTTATGAGAAAATGCAAAAATAGTGCGTCGCTCGGGAGTCGAACATCTGCCCTAGCAGCTGTAAAGCACCGTCGCACCCTGCTGAGCTATCGATTTGCTCGTCGCAGAGCCTTTCGCCACGTCCATACAATAGCGCGCACACGTATACGCTGATGGTACAATCCTGTACCACTAAATTAGAGAGGCCCGCAGCTCTTAGTGTCCGAGGGCTCAGCAAAAACGAAGCACGTTTTTCACTGCATAAAAGGTGGAGATTCTCTCAGTACTATCCATTTCCCCGTTCAGACCTATGCCTGAGACCCTTCCCTGGTTAGGAAAGTCACAGAATCATTATTCCTATATTTCGTAGCGAGCTCGGGTAACGAACTTAATTGGACGGACGAAAGCTAAAAAAGGCGCGGCCCTATGTGGGTACTAGACATTGGATTAGGCGCCCATTTTTCGAATAATCGGAAGATTCGGATGGTCATTTTTTTTAAATCACGGTTTTCGGATGATTCAGATAACGATTCTTCTTCAGATCGGATTTCGGATATCCGGCTCGAATAACCTCGGATAATGTAGGACCCAGATTCATCAAGCAATGGGTATAGGTAGAGATACCGCAAGGGAATCGTACCCACTACCAGCCGTGACTAGTGGGTGCTATTCGTATTCATGAAAGGAATCAAGGGTAAGGTAGAACTAGGCCTTTCGCGAAAACAGATGATCTCACTGGAGCGCCATTATGTCTACGGGACGCGCATGAGTCGCGGGTATACCGATGTACGATCGGCGGGTTTTCTCTACCCACTGATATACCCACGATTTGGCGGGTAAAGTTTATCATGAATCGTGGGTATGTCTACCCCCTATACCCAGCATACCCGTGGGTATGCGCTTGATGAATCCGGCCCCAGGAGTAATAGAGGCAGGCAATTTCTTCAGGATGGAGTGAGTTAGAAGAGTACATCGGTTAGAGCAATCTTAAAGAAGTCGTCGACAACGAAAACGAACAAACTGGGAACAGAACGGAGCAGCATAAAAGCACAAGAAGTATACGACATCAATTCTCCTAGCATGACCATTATAACGACTCACAGGCCTCGACCAAAGTCAGGACCATAATATTTCTGGAAGGATTGAAACCAACTCAACATATGTCCGAATAGGATGGAAGGCTTGACTAGCGGTGGCATGAAATTCAACCAGAACTTAATATTCGCTCCGTTTCGCCACATTGCGAGTTTAGCATTTGACGGATTTCTATCCTATTTTATCCTATTTTTTCCGAATCATTGGATTTTTGAGTAGCTCGGCAATTCCAATTCAGATGAGGGTGATTTTCGCTTTACCTCATTTTCTGCTGATCCAGATAACACGATTTTGATGGTGCCGGGTTTCCGACACCGGAGAATCCGGGTAAATCCGACCGGATTTGTTCATTCATTTTCATTTCTTTCACTCTTTGTTCATTTTTATTTATTTTTCGAACGAACGAAATCCAATAAACCCCGTTTTTCGTTTATTATTCGAATATTCGAATAGTCGAGTATTTGTTCGAATCAGAATCTGTGCTTGAAGATTTGAAGTTTATTCAATGTTCGAATAAAATTGCTCGATTTTCAAATAATATTCGAATCCAGTTTCCTTGCGATGTTCGAATTCGAACGAATACACGAAAATCTAGAAATATGAAATACTTTGTTTGAATAATAGTCGAATATTTGATATTTATGTATATGTTTCAATATTTGAATAATAGTCGGATAATTTATTCGAATAAATTATCCGTCTAATCATTCGAATAAGAGCGCGTGGAGCGCAGTCGGAGGAAGCGCCGGCTGTCGCCTGCACCAGATACCAGGTTCCTGGTTCGGATTTCCCGCCCAGGCCAACCAAACCTTCCATCCCTCCGGTGCCGGTGAATTGGTACCAGACTTATCTGGGAAGGATAAAGCATTGACTTGTACATCGGCTGGCCACCGCAAGCATTGTATGGCCAAATACGCATTCAACACGCCTCCACGACACCCCGTGGAAGTAGAATGCGTGGCGCATCCCAAAGAGGATTGAATAACGCCGTCCTTTATCCTTTATCCTTACGTTTCGTTCAAGCACAAGTGTAGTAAGGCATATGTACCACATTTCCAGCCTTACGATGAGGAGAAGCATCACCTCCACAACCTTATGATGGGAAGAACAACGTTCTTCAGCTTTGAGCCATTGATGCATTTCTAGTGCTGTTTTTCAAGACTCGCAAGCAACCGACTCTTTCATTCGTTTAAGTCTTGTAAGGTGCACAAAATGACTCCACGTCATTCCACTGAGCTGAAGCGGTAGGAGCACCTTAAAAATGGGTTTGATTAACGCTCACTCCAATCCCTTGTATGAATGCACACGAAAAACACCGAGGAGAGAATGAGCTAGTCAATGGTTCCGAAATTGACGTCCCTTTCCGATTGTCTGCCACCTCTCATTCCTCACTGCAGCCCATTCCTCACTACACTCACCATCAGACAATGAAGCCAAGGGATGTGCGTCGCATTGGATTGAGGAAAACGTCATCTTTCTGTAAACTCCCGAACGCCATGTGGAGGAAACACGTTTAAAACAAAATATGGTAGGTGGTGGGCTGAGAATTGCCTAGAGTTGTATTAGGTTGCTTGAAAAGCTTTACGCCACTCAATTTGGCGTTCCACCAAATTTGTGAAGTGTTCTTGAACCATTTATCGATAAAGCAGACCCGTGATCTACATAATTATTTATTTATTCACTAACCATAAAGGATAAAGGATAAAGGACAACGTTACTCAATTTCTTTTGGGATGCGCCACGCATTCTACTTCTACGGGATGTCGTGGAGGCGATATGAACGCGTATTTGGCCATACAATGACTTGAGGTGGCCAATCGATGAACAAGTCAGCGCTTTATCCTTCCCAGACACGTCTGGTACCAATTTACCGACCCCGGAGGGATGGAAGGCTTGGTTGGCCTGGGCGGAAAATCCGAACCAGAAACCTGGTATCGGGTGCACGCGACAGTCGGCTCCTCCTCCGACTGCGCTACACGAGCCCAGATGGATAACCATGCAAAAGAAAAACAAGGCAAAATAAGCATAAGTTAAAGTAATTGTAAACAGGAAAAAAACAACAAGAATCAACATAGAACAGTTGAAAACTACTAAGCTGCATCCTGAAGATATCGGTCGAGATGTTTTTTATACTTCCTTAAGGAATCTGGTATAATGTGTTTTCTAGACAACCTCAAAAATTCACGAGCCAGCACGGCAAGTGAAAAATTGAGACCTTATACCGACCGCTTTTTGCTCTGGGAAACTGGATCTTCCACTGACCACCACTTGTGTTCGATGAAGAAAAGGTACAGTCACCTCTCGTTATAGCGCGTTTGAAGGGACCGGAGAAAATCCGCGTTATAACGGGAGTCGTGTCCTAACCGGAGTTGAAATTTTTTACACCATTTTACGCGCAGATTTATCTAAAATCACATTTAATGACTAAATATGGCTATAGTGACGAAATATGTGACCATGAAGAGAGTGTGAAGGCAAAGAACAATTTTAAATTATTAATAAACCCCTGCCCCTACCATTACGGATTCTCTTTGTTATATGCATACGTACGAAAAACTAGTGTGAGAAGTAACAGAGTACCAAGGGTAGTTAGTTAGGCGTGATCAACAGCACAAAATTGTGCAACCCAATGTTGCAATATCTTTTGTTGTGATCAAAATTTTCGCGCCAGAAGGGAATCGAACCAGTACTACCAGCCTGCTAGCCCACTACTCTATCAGCGCTATTAAATCGCGCATCACATCCGAGACATCCTAACTGCAAATGGCTTATCAGCACTATCCCATGATTTCGGAATGTTGAGTGCAGTCAAACAGCACTGCAGCTGGCCGAAAAGCAGAGGGTGAAGGCACAAGTCCCGCATGGTGCGAAAGTTCTGGTCGCAACAAAATATCCTGTAGCAGTATATAGCATCCATACTAGTAGCTTCAGCCTTGTGGGGCATTGTTTTAAATAATCGGTTTATTTCCATATCCTCTCTCGTTCCCGATAGAGGAAATTCCCAATGTTCGGGAGCTTCTAACGACTACCAGGAGGCTTCCACTGTGCTCGACATGTTACTGACCCTGAACAATTTTGGTGACCGCGAATGCGAGGAAAACATTGATATGCATCTAACAAGTTGCCATCCGGGTGTGGTCGTAACTATGAACGAAGCAATCGAAGGGTAGGTCTGATTAGAGAAGTGGTCAGCATCTTGCTGTCTTAATTTTTTGTGTGGGACCGGAACTGAGCCGTGGTCGCGTCATAACGGGAGTCATTTTGAACGGAGAGTTTCCCTCAAATCCGCGCTATAACGGGAGTAGCGTTCTATCCGGCGCGTTTTAAGCGGAGTTGGTTTGTACTGGCGTAAAGGTAAGCTGGCCGGGCCCAGAGAAAACTTACGTTATATCGAGAGTCGCGTCTTATCCGGAGGCGTTAAAACGGGAGGAGACTGTATAGAACTCCTGAAGGGGAATACGAGTAAGACCGTTTATCACCTTATGTATCGCAATTAAATCATATCTTTTCCTATGACGTGAAGGTGGTGGAGGGATGGTGCTATAATCACACCCATGTACTCGTATCCATAGCTTTCTTGTGAAGCTGTTTTGTACAGATTCCAGCCTGGCAATTTCACGCCTATATTTCGGACTGAAAATTGTGGTGCCATTTTCCAGAATTGGTCTAACATACGACTTATAAGCAGTTAACAGGTGTTGTATTAAATTTATTCGCAAGCATTTGAATAGACTGTGCACAATTCGTTCAGCTTTTTTCGATATTATTTCAATATGTTCTTTGAACGAAAGTTGGGTGTCCAAAATAAAGCCCAAATCACGCAGGGAAGTTGTACTACTAATATGCATCTTGTCAAGGTGGTAAGACTGTCTACCTACCTGCTGTCCTAGATAGAGTGCTCGTGACTTTTGCGGAGATAGTGGAAGTTCCTATTTTGATGACGAATCCGCAGTTACATTTATGGTTGAAGAGAAAGATGGTCTTCTCGAAGAGCAATATTCTTATAAATTTTTATACCGTCAGCGAACATTTTACATGAAACACCAAGCTGATTAACCAAGAATGGAATTTCAGAAGTATATATAGAAAAGCGGATTGGGGACAAAACACCACCCTGAGGAACACCACTTTTAATAGAAAGAGGTTCAGAGAATGCGTCATTTATCCTAACTTGAAAAGATCTACCAGATATAAAGTTTTTATCCTATTTTTTTTATAAAAGTATAGCTACTGTAGCGAGAATGCGTTATGAATATGGCTGATAAAATCCGCCCCGTCGCTATGCAAGTTCGACTGCTCCTGGTCAACGAGTTTTATTTATTTATCTACGCCAAAAATGATGTTCCATACTCATTAGAACATGGAACAGAACAGAACTCAAACAGATAAGAAGAGAAAAAGCAGAGACATCACCAAAACAACGCATTAACAGGCAGATGCAACACCCATTGGAAACTAACTAGAGGAAGGAGATCAAAACACCAAATCGGTGGGTTGTAGAGCGGCATGCGGTTTTGATAAATAATAACGCATAATTTATAGTAAATCCAGCAACGAGAAACAGGGGCAAGTCAATTGGATGTACAAAAACAACAAATACAAGCCTTGCTTATCTTGTTGGAGTAATCGTTTTCAACAAAGGCTGCGTGTCCGCATCAGCCAGCTATGATGCCCTGCGGTAGATATTTCGGCACATGGGTACCACGGGTGTGCGTTTACCGTTAACGATTTACCGGTTTAACGGATTTACCGGCATTTTCGTGATAAATTCTTTTAACGAAAATTTCCGGCAAATTTCCAAATTTTAAGAAAATTTTACGATTTTTTCATTCAAAATCATGTTCCTATCTATCGAATGGAGAAGGAAACATACTATTGACCTCAGCTTAGAAGTGATTGCTTCTATCTTCTTTGATAACTTGCTATTAACGTTTCTGATCCTCAACCTTAAAACATCCGTGCCCATATCAGGAAGCGGAAATGGTGCGCTCCAGTGTGGAAGCGCGCACCACTGGAATAGTACCTCGCGCTGATATTCCCACGCGACATGACACAATGTGGACTAGAGATATTGAAGCTCTCAGAATAGATGATCGCCAGAGGAATAAGAGGAAGATACGCTCATGTCTTGTTCCCGAATTTAGTACAAGATGTAAGGCATCGGAATGTACTCCGCTAGACCACCTGATCTGGTGGAATCTTAGGCCTCGTGCATACTTTTCGTCGCTGCAATGGAATCACGGCGATGAGTTTTGCAGAGCGACGCGAAAGAATTTGAACTTCTCTGTGCTCGTCGCATCGCCCATCGCTCTGCAAAGAAGTGCGACGGCGATCCATCCAGGACCAACGCTAAACACCGCGCGCGGCGCGAAAAAAGAATGCCATGCCCGTGATGGGCACGGGTAGCCATCGCGCATGCCGATCGCCACTGTTGCGGCGGCCGCGGCGAAGTTTCCTTTGGCTATTCAACCGCGTGCGGCGGAATAGCCATGAACTGAGCGCCGCGATGGCATCGCGGCGATGGAAGTATGCCCCCGGCCTTAGGCCTCGTTTATACTTCGCCGCGGCGCGACGCGACGCCACGTATAGTGGTCATATTGATTGTGCGATGCGATCGATCAATTTGGCCTCATTGCGTGACCATCGCGTCGAGCCGCGACGAAGTATAAACGGGGCCTTAAGCCGTTTTCCCATACAAGAAGAGAAAGAAATTCGCTATCATGTCACATTTCGTTCCTTTTTCTGAAGTGCCTGGCTTTGCTCCAAAGTACAGTTTAATAGTTCAAAAAAGTGGTAGCCTAAGGTGTAAATCATTTCTTCATCGAATGAAACGATGATAATTGTGATAATTTCAAAAAGCAGTTAAACTGTTGATCCAAAAAGAAATATTGCAATATTAGATTGAATGTCGGGTGTTCCAGAGATGTTTTTAAGTTTAATTAAGCTGTTTTAAAATTTTAATTAAGCTTCTATTTTTTTTTCAAAGACAATACAATACCCATCAGTTTTTCCCGCCCACATAAACTTCCTACTTCCTACACCCTTCCAGGCTGTTGGATTTTTATTCGTGTGATAGCCGAAGTTGAACAACAAACACAACGGTGAGGAACATACATATCCCACCTTTGTGATTAGCGATTGAGTGGCTTTTACACTATCAGCCGATTAAAAGCTGCGGTGAGCTTTTCGAGGGCATGGCGCGATCTGATCTTTTATTGCGCTATATGCTTGCTTATTAGCTAGGCTGTAAGTAAGATTCTCCCTTTCGAAGTTCGTTGTGTTGAGCGCATGCATTGGTTTCTCCCGCCCACTCATGATTCCTATTTATCGTTTCCAAGACGTTGCGATATTTATTCGACTGTTAGCGTAAGTTTAACAACAAATACAACAGTGAGGAACACACATATCCCCACGTTTGGTGGATCAATTAGGTGGCATTTTTGGAGTGTATGGCGCGATCTCATCTTTTAATGCGCTATATGTTCGTTCTTAGCTGCGGGCTGTAAGATTCTCCCATTCGAAGTTATTTCGGCTGAGCGACTTTTATTCGATTGATAGCAGTAGTTGAACAACAAATGCAACAGCGAGGAACACACATATCCCCACTTTGGTGGTTCAAGTAAGAGGCACTTACGCTATCAATCAAATAACCAGTGGTACTATCGGGTTTCTCTCAGACCTAACCGATCGGGATTGGAGTTGCCTGATTATGTTGGCCGACGGGAGCGTTCCACAGTAGATTGGGCGTTTTGATCAGGCAGTCGATATCGATCGACATTATCGATCATTTGAGTGGTTTTCTCTCAAACCGAACCGACCACGATTTCTATCTGACACATTGGAGGTAGGGAAATCAGAGACAGAAAATCGCACCATATATACAGTACCGCCGCTAAACATTCAACCAAACGACGTTTGCGAAGCAAAAACGCGTTTTTTGCGTCGCATCATGATAACTTTCTTCAAAATAAACCCTTTCTCGCCAAAATTCACAGGCGATCCTGCCATCATCCCACCTACCACTGGGCATGCGACCGCCAGTAGAAAGCGGATGGAAGCCTGAAAACTAGTGCCGCAATTAAGGAGGATCCTAATTACGGTGACCCGACCCAACACCGTCGCCGAGTCTCGCCTAATTATGTCCCCAGGCAGAATTACTGCTACGCAGTTGAATTTTAAAATTCTTAAACTTAATTAAATTTTATTTTCCTGTCACTAACGATCTTCCCCTGGCTGCGACGATTCATTTGGTACCAAATTTGGCAGGAAGATATGCACTGAGAGTGCTGCTGCTTCAACTGATTTCGTTTATTTCAACGGAATGCTCAGTCTGAAGCTAGTTGTTGTAGCTTGACATCTATTCGTCTCTCGGGAGGAAAAATTACATAGAAAAATTACGTTTCGAGTTCATTTTGGGCATTTGCGTGCTGGTTGCGATTCGTCAAAACTGTAAGTGAACCTTGGTAAACAACACTCTTTGTCGCCGAGTTTGGCTGCAAATATCTATGTTCCAAGAAATGATTTAGTCCAAAAATAAGTCTACGCTAACCGTACACAATGTATAGACTCCATGTATCAAAAGTCGAGAAGCCAGGTGATCAGATTACAGGGTTTCAGCTGATTGAAGTGGCGACTTTTTTCACAAGTGCAACTGAGCTTCTAAAGCGTTTCATGTCCAGTCTTCGTAGGATGAAAGATGGAAACCCCAGTATTGTAATTATGCAATTATTCGCTAAAAATCTTCAACCAGTTCGGACGCCAATACTTGGACGCACCAGATCCAGCGCTGATATAGAGGCGTTCTTCGATCATATTGCGCTGACCTGACATGCCCTACAGAGACAGCGCAGTCGGCTAAATGATCAACCAATCGCTCATTTCTCTTGCTCGTAATTACGGACCGGTTAATTTTAAGCAGCTCACCACTATCGATGCAGGTTGCCAAGTCCTGACGAGTTTTTGGGTTTTCCGAATTTCGTAGATCACACTGATTCCGTAAATTTTAAAATTCTTTCCCCAGTCACCAGGATTTCCAAAAATATATCTATATACATGTTCCATTTTAACGTCGAGTTGGACACTTTTGAAATCAAATCGGACACTTTTCGAAGCAAATTGGACACTCTTCTAAATGTAAGCTAGAGTCAGAATTTTAAAGCAAATTAAACGTCTTCCAAATTAAAACGTGCTTCTTACAAATTAGACTACAAACTTTCCAAAACGGGTAGAATAATTTGTTGTCTAAGAAAAAATTGCTATAACTTTTTTGAACTTCTTTTAGTTCAACTGCCCGAACGAGTATAATAATTTTATGCAAGTTTTGTTTTGTTTTAAAAAAATAAACTAAATTTTATTTTGAAGCGCAAAGAGACAGCAATAATTTAGTGCATCAAAGACTAAATTGCGCCGTGCTCTTTAAAAGCATGCCGCGATTTTTATCTGATTAATAGTGTGAACGCTGTTTACATGAGGCATCAAAGTGAGAATATGTGATTTTGTAATTTTGCTCTCAATTGAAAAACATGAAAAATAGAATATGTGATTTTGTAATTTTGCTCTCAATCATTAATTTTGCTCTCAATTGAATAAAAATTGCGACGCCTTGTACAAGTGCACGGCGCAATCCTTTTTATCATTAAAAATTGCTGCTTTGTTGCTCTTTAAAACAAGCTATAAACAATTATTTTCCACAATAAAAATGGCGATTCTTTAAAACTTCAAGAGAAGTATTCACTTTTTAGGTAAGTGATTTAAAACTTCAAAGAGATTTCAGTAAAATTTTCCTTGAACAATCTTTCAAAATGTTCAGTTTAATGTAGAAAAAGCGCATTTCGATTTGGACGCTTTGGTTTTAAAAGCCTTAAACTAGCATAGAAGAGTGTTGAATTTGACGTGAAAAGCTTCCAATTTGAATTGAAAGGTGCGTATTTTAAAATCGACGTAGAAGTAGTATATCAAGGTCGACTTCTAGGTTAATTAGCATTACCACTCTTAGTAGGGAACTAACTAACTCGCTTTTCACCACAAAAAATTTTTAGATAGAAAAATAAAATAGAGTCGATTGGGCTTGACAACAGCTGCTGAAATTTATTTTTTGTGAAGCTTACACACTGCCCAACAAATTCATGCTATGATCTACGCAATTCGGAAAACCCAAAAACTCCTCAAGATTCGGCAACCTAGATCGATAGTGGTGAGCTGCTTAAAATTAACCGCTCCGTAATTACGAGAAAGAGAATGAGCGATTGGTTGATCATTTAGCCGAGTGCACTGTCTCTGCAGGGCATGTCAGGTCGGCGCAATTATGATCGAAGAACGCCTCTACATCAGCGCTGGATCTGGTGCGTCCAAATATTGACGTCCGAACTGGTAGAAGATTTCTAGCGAATAATTGCATACTTACAATACTGAGGTTTCCATCTTTCATTCTGCGAAGACTGGACATGAAGCGCTTTAGAAGCTCAGTCGCACTTCTGAAAAAAGTCGCCACTTCAATCAGCTGAAATCCTTTGATCTGATCACCTGGCTTCTCGACTATTGATACTTGGAGTCTCTACATTATGTATGGTTAGCCAACATATTTTTAGACTAACTCATTCGCTTAGTACATTGAGAATCGCAGCTAAAATCGGCGATAGGGAGTGCTTTCTACCAAGACTCCCTTGCAGTTTTGACAAACTGCAACCAGTACGCAAATGCCCAAAATGAACTCAAAACCTAAATTTCTATGTCATTTTCATTCTTTAAAGATGAGTGGATAGCAAGCTACAATAACAGGTATTAGACTGAGAATTCTTCCGTTGAAATAAACGAAATCAGTTGAAGCAGCAGCACTCTCAGTGCATATCTTCCTGCCAAATTTGGTACCAAATGAATCGTCGCAGCCAGGGGAAGATCGTTAGTGACAGGAAAATAAAATTTAATTAAGTTTAAGAATTTTAAAATTCAACTGCGTAGCAGTAATTCTGCCTGGGGACATAATTAGGCGAGACTCGGCGACGGTGTTGGGTCGGGTCACCGTAATTAGGACCCTCCTTAATTGCGGCACTAGTTTTCAAGCTTCCATCCGCTTTCTACTGGCGGTCGCATGCCCAGTGGTAGGTGGGATGATGGCAGGATCGCCTGTGAATTTTGGCGAGAAAGGGTTTACTTTGAAGAAAGTTATCATGATGCGACGCAAAAAACGCGTTTTTGCGTCGCAAACGTCGTTTGGTAGAATGTTTAGCGGCGGTACTGTATAAAGGAGGGAGGCATAAGTCACTGTCTATAGTGGTTCGCCAACAGCGGAAACTAAGTTCCCGTCCCACCCCCAGTTTTCGACTACACTAGGCTCTTGGAATAATTCTTCCCGTACGTTCCCTCAAAATTAGTGGCTAATGAAGTCACTTCCGGAATTCGCCACACCTAACGGCTCGAAGCACGACGACTGGACAGAAGTGTCAGACATTTTTTTAGGCTTGACAAGCTGCAGTAGGCTGTGAACTCAACGCTAGATGAAGAAGGAGTGCTGAGAACATTCTTCTGCGTGCTATACTGAGTGAGTGGTGCCAAGCTAGGAATCAGTCTGGAGTAGGCGCAAGTTTCAACGTGCTCGACGCTGCGGATGCTTCCTTACCCAGCGTCGGAGCCGGCGGAGCCGGCGACCGACGCTGGGTGAGGAAGCATCCGTAGCAAGGTTTGGGCTTCGTCTCTAGCGTGGCCCGCCATACCCGACGCCGGCAGAGCCGGCTAGCCCGGCGTGGCCCGCGGATGCGATGCCGGCGAAGCCGGCTAGCCTGGCGGAGCCGGCGACCGACGCTGGTACAATATAGATCATTACACTTGTGCATTGTTAGACTTCCGCTTGCTTTGTTTGCTTTAGGATGACGTATACATGATAAAATGGAGACGATATGGTTTTTCTGAACGTGATGATGTTTCGGCGAAAAGCTTTACGCTTTTTTTACATTACCGCCGCCTAAAACCTGTCGTTTTTAAAGGAGTATTTAATTAAAAAAATTAACGGATTTACCGAAATTAATTAATTTACCGGCGAATTTCCGCGTTAAAAATTTGCGGTAAAAAATTTACCGGCGGCAAGTGAGCGCACACTCCTGATGGGTACACTAACCGCCCCATAGGACTGGCGTCTAGGACAAGCAGCCTTTCGCAAGTGAAGAAAAAAACGATTGCATTCCGATAGTTGAAGGTACATAAATTGCACCACATTAGCCGAGCACAACCCACCTCGTTTAATAAGAGACAGAAAAGGTTAACTACGAAAGAGTATCGCTTCGCAAGTTAATGAGAAGAATGTATTGTAAAACATTATTCAAATCACCAACATCAGAAAGATCTACAAAATCTGATGTATTGTAAAACATTATTCAAATCACCAACATCAGAAAGATCTACAAAATCTGATAAAAACTGTAGGGAGACCAGTTTCCATGCAATTCGTCAGAAGAACACCTTATAGCTTCTTAGCTGGTGAGACGTACAAACCAAGCCGTAACTTTGTATTGTGAAAGATTTGAAAAAAATTAAGAGCAACTCAGAACTTCAAAGGGTAGTTAGCTAACAGACTGCTGACAAGGAAAAGTTCCCAACTCAAGGTGAGCTTTTGCGATGCTATTTTGGCAGGATGTATGGCCCTGTGAGCGGAGTTCAGAACCACAGTCAGATTTTGCTGAACGCTTTTTTGAAGGCCTGAAAATGAGGTCTGAAAGCGCGCGCAACTATCACCAACCCCTACGACACGCCACAAGGTGTGCCTCGGCGGCGCAGTTGGTAGGAGGGACGCCTCATAGCAGGGGTGCACACAAAATCCTGTGCGTTAAATTTTTTTAACGAAATTCTTGACAGAAAATTTTCGTTAAAATTCTGATATATCGTTAAATTTCGTTAAAAAGTACGGTCAATGGCTAAAGTTCGAGGAATAGAGTGTAACACTGCAATGTGAAATAAACAATTCATCATCATGAAACAAGGAAAAATAAGCAAGCGTTCATCAACAAATTATCTACAGGGTGTGGAATAAGAGTGGCATGGAATTATCATGCAGGATGACCACCAACGAGGTATCTTAAAATGTGCGATCAGGCAAAAACCCGGAGTTCCCCCTTTCCTAGTTCTTTGTTGAACTGTTTTTAGTGACTGCTCTACAAGCATATACAATCTGGATGCGGGCACCAGCCCAATAAGTACAGAAAGATTTAATAGAGATACAATTAAAAGCTTGTCAGTGGAATGTTAACACGTTGTCGAACGCAGCGCTTGGTATGTGGGGCCAATCCATTTTTTGCAACGTCAAGACCGTGACACGACATCGTGTCACACGGTCCTACACTGCCGAAAACGTGTCACACGTCGTAAACGTGCTAACGTTCAGAAGAAGTGGATTTCCTAATTTTTGTTGCTATCATTTTTCCACAATCGTTTAAAATACGTCCAGTGGCCGAAAACCTTCTCTCCGTCAGGACTGTTCCAGGTGGTGAGAAAGTGTTCTGGGATAAGGATTGCCAGGTGATGATAGGCGTATCTTACGTCCAGGTTAGACCAGTATCTTTGTGGAATCGTTGACGTGCTTGTGGGCTCGGCGAAACATTTTCTAGCCCGATAATGCATTAAAGGATAAGGATAAAGGGCGGCATTACTCAATCGCCACACATTCTACTCCTACGGGATGTCGTGGAGGCGATTTGAATGCGTATTTGGTCATACAATGACTTGCGGTGGCCAGACGGAGATGGCCCGGAGGGATGGAAGACTTGGTTGGCCTTGGCGGGAAATCCGTACCAGGAATCTGGTATCGGGGCACGCGACAGCCGGCAGGTCCTCCGATTGCGCTACACGCGCCCCAAAATGCGTTTAAAAATTTCCAAAAATTCAAAACAAATCAATGAAAGCATTAAATATTCTTGCTGATTTAAATAGTTTTTTTTAGAAACAGACCTAATAGGGAGGTGAGACTTGCAACATTAGTGAAGACTAAGGGCAAATGTGATAAACTGACTGAAAACAAAGTCCATTAAAAGTTGGTAAAGTTTCAAAAAATTTCTGTTAAGTAGTTAAGCCAGATTTTAACGAAAAATGCCGTTAATTCATTAAATTCCTTAAATCGTTAACCGTTAAACGTGCACCCCTGCCTCATAGGAGCACTGCGGAGGGGTTTCAAGTTCGAGTCCGCGTACTGCCGGAATTTTTGCACATATTTGTTTGTTGTTATTACGCTTTCTCATGCTCACAGAAACCAATTTTAGACCACCAATGCTTACAACAAACCTAGGCTGTTTATTTGCGCCTTCATGTGTGCTAGTTTTTGAACAATGCCTATCTGCACCACCACCTATCATACCATATCGCCAATAATACCGTAACTGCACACAAATGCGCTTACTTTATGGTTGAATATTATGGACCCGGGATATATCGGTACATAAGTGTGCTAAAAATATCGTTCTCACCTGAGGGTGTTGTCGACTGAATACTTTCCACCTTCGCACTGGATTTCAATCCCCGACCAAGAGAGAAATTGCGGTTGCGGATGCCATAAAAGGACTCCTCCTGGACGCCACATATTGAGATATCGACTGTCAGGAAGAAACGGTTCAAGTTAGAGGTAGTATAATGAAAATGGGACCTTTCTATGTCTGTAATACGCGTGGGTGGAAACTGGGTACGTCGATGTTCACCCAGGACCTTTCTCTACACCCACAGATTCCGCGCTCAACGAAGAAGAAGTGGTCACTCCCAGGGAAAAGAATGCTTCTCAACGGCTTTTGTAGGATGCTGCTGGTGTGACAGTCGCTTGTGTTTCACTTGTTTCATAGATTTGTACCATAGCTGTTGACTAAGGCGCAAATAGAGAGCCTTGGTTTCTTTTTTTACGTACTACGGACAAGTGCGGGTGCACACTGCGAGGATCAGCCGAGCAGCAATACCGCGCCCCAATCACCGCGATCAGTCGCGTCGCGGACGCGACGCGATTGGTCGAGGGTTCACGCGATTCATTCCGGCCGACTCGCGTCGATGCTGGTGCGATCAATCAGTTTGGTCTCGATGCATAGCCATCGCGTCGCTCGACGTCGAAGCATAAACTAGGCCTAATGGATTACAAACGAATTAAAAGAAGATAAAAGGGTGAGAGGTCGACGTCAGTAAATCCTGCAGGATGCACCATGCATTTCACTGGAAATGTCGTGGAGCAAATTTATATACGTATTTGACCTACATAATGAATTATGGTGACAAGTCAAAGCGAAAGTTACTGCTTTTTCCTTCTCAGACATGCTTGGAACCAATGCATCGACACTGTAGGGATAGAATGCTTGGTTGGCCTAGGAATGGAGGAAAGAAGAAACCTGAAATCGGGTGCACGCGACAGTCGGCACCTCTTCCGACTGCTCTACCACGTACCCTATAGATCATATACGCCTCCAGAAGAACTATTATAGAACACATATAGTAATATTATTAATAATAGCATTATTATTATTATTATTATTATTATTATTATTATTATTATTATTATTATTATTATTATTATTATTATTATTATTCATTACATGGCTAAAATCGATGTGACGAACAATGCAATCAGAAACTGTATGAAACGAAATCCAGAATAAAACAATCTAACACTAAAAGCGAAAATGGGAAAATAGGAGAGAACATACAATAAAACACATTCTAATTGCAGAAGAAAAAGGAGAACAAACCAAGAAACCAAGAGGAACTCTGGCCCGAGATCTCGTAATGTCCATAACTATAACTATCCATTACTATTAAGTCAATCTGCATTTTCATTAAATTTGTTTGAGTTGTATGGTATAACTGAGTTTCTGTCACGTTGCATATAATCCGAACCTGCTCTCACAAAAAATTATGTCGAATTGAAGATTTTGTAGAAATTAATGAAAGTTTACATCCTCCACTTCGGGTTCTAGATGGTCTCACCATAAATAATCGTCTACTAAGACTCTTTTTGGCTCTTTTCGGAATAATCGTTTACTAATGGTAAGACTTATTTTGGATACGCCAGGCACTCTAATACAAAGGGATTTTGTGAAGGAACCTTAAATGCGTATTTGGCCTTTGATTTCTTTTCTGATCCCGACCGAAAATGTGTTTTCATTTTGAGCGTTACTTCAATCGCCAATCATTGTTGTACATATGATATAGATTCAAACCATGGAGAATTTTGAACCATTATAAGGTCACCGATCACGTAAAGGATGCCGGCCTCAGGGCCTCGATATTCAACGCCTCTGTACTGCCTGCGATGTGTTACGCGACGGAAACCTGGTCCGACAACAAGACAATCGCCAGAGCAATGCAAACTACGCATCGTGCACTGGAGAGATGTCTTCTGAGGACAAGCCTTCGTCAGCAATGGCAAGAAGGCCTACGAAGCTCGGAGCTACGGAAGAAGTCGCAATTAGCAGACCCGCTGCAGTACATGAAGAAGTCCAAATATCGCTGAGCCAGACACCTGCTTCGACGAAAGGACGATAGATGGAGCCTCCGTGTCACAGAATGGCTTTCGAGGGACCATAAGAGACCACTGGGACGACCTCCAACGCGATGGGCAGACTCATTCTCAAGATCTTTCAGAGAGAGGAGCCTGCCTCACTGGATGCAAGCAGCCAGAGATCGAGCGGTCTGGTAGAGTTGTGGTCCCCGCTGAGAAGACCTCCAGCCGACAAAGGACCATCAAAGTATCAAAGTAAGTAAGTATTATGAGGTCGCATATTCTTCGCCTGCATGATAAGGCCTGTGGTCCAAATTTTTCGCTTTTTACTTCACAACTGTGAATAGCATGGTAATCAAACCCACATTTTTTGATAAACATTTCCTGATAGGGCGCGTGTAGCGCAGTCGGAGGAGGCGCGACTGTCGCGTGCAACCGATACCCGATTCCTGATTCGGATTTTCCGCCAAGGCCAAGCAAGTCTTCCATCCCTCCGGGGTCGGTGAATGGTACCAGACTTGTCTGAGAAGGGTAAGCGCTGACTTGTTCATCGGCTGGCTACCGCAAGTTATTTGTATGGCCAAGCACGCATCCATGTCGCCTCCACGACATCCCGTAGAAGTAGAATGCGCTGGCGTATCCCAGAAGGGATTGAGTAACGCCGTCCTTTATCCTTTATCCTTTTTATTTCCTGATAGTTTTCTAATGAAGCTGTTTTGGATTCATTTTAAGTTTAGGTATGTGAATTTCTTCTTAAAAAGATAAAGGACGGCGTTACTCAATCCTTTCTGGGATGTGACACGCATTCCCCTTCTACGGAATGGCGTGGAGGTGATTTGAATGCGTATTTGGCCACACAATGACTTGCGGTGGCCAGCCAATGAGCAATTCATCGCTTTATCCTTTCCAGACAACTCTGGTACCAATTCACCGACCGCGGAGGGATGGAAGACTTGGTTGGCCCGGGCGGAAAATCCGAACCAGGAACCTGATAGCGGGTGCACGCGGCAGTCGACACCTCCTCCGACTGCGCTATCACGCGTCCCATAGGTCATATACGCCCTAAGTAGTAGAAGAAGTAATGTATCTCATGGAGCGGATGACTAACGGCAAGCTCCATATTTGTGACTTCAAATCTATCCATACTTATTCTTAACAGTTATCCCAGTGACAATACCCAGCTATTAACTTTGATAATAATCAAAGTTTAGATTCTGAGCTGCGTAGATCCGAAAAACTGTTTTTACCAGAAATCGACGTGTTTACACATCTTCAGTTTGTTGTGGGCAGGCTAAAATCCTCTGGGATCTCGCAATTTTCACGACAACGGCAAAAACCAGGAAGTCGGGAACAACGTGCTGAACTAGGCTAAGAATGGAGCCACTTCTGGGCCGAGTTACGAGGAGCGATCTCGACATGTCACTCAACGCCATGAAAAACAGCATCGGAAGCGGACGGCTCGTTGAGACGCTCGTGATGTCGGCATGTCAGCCAGCGAGCGGCCGGCCGCATAACGAACTTTGCCGACGGCTGTCCGCGTGCTGAGCAGGCAGCGGTCGGATTTCGAGTCGCGGACATGAGCCATGTGAAGAAGGAGATGAAGGCCGCCGATGGTGAAAACAAATTCGTCGGGAACCGCCCCCCCCCTCCGCGCGATTGTTTTTCGGCCGATGCGAGTCATAAAGTAAACCGAAAGTGGTAGCAGGCCGTTGGACTGCTGTTGGATGAGCGCTCGAGCAAGTCAAACTCACTTAGGCACACTGCTGGGAGGCAGGCTGCTGCTCCAGCTCCACAACCTCAGTGGAGAACAATCTGGCAGCTTGTCGAGCAGGTCCCCAGACAGGCGGTTTGTACGGCTCCGCTCTCAAATTCCGGTCGTATTCACACGATCGTTAGAGACATTTCGCGCTGGCCTGATCTGTTTTGCACGCATTCTGCGTCAACGACACGATAAACAAATTTCTGAGGCATAAACATAACTCAGGCCCTTGCGCATAACATATTCTCGATCTTAAAATGATACAATTTTCACGAGCTTAACGGACGAGCGTCTTTTCCTACGAAAAAATAATTTTTCATGTAGAATTGGATACTCTTCAAATTATATTGAGCACTTTTAAGCTAGCCTAAGACTTTTGAAGTCAAAGCTGACTCTTCCAAGTCGAAATGAGTGTCTTCTACATTAAACTAGAAATTTTTTGGAGGTTTCTCTCCAAAAAATGGAATCATTTTTTGTTCGGGGACAATTTTAGTATAACTTACCTTAAAGTTCTAATTCATCTACCCAATAAGAGAACACACAGCTTAAAATGTTATGAAATTTTCATTTTTGAGGAAAAATAATTGTTTAAACCTTATTTTGAAGAGCACGAAGACAGCCATCTTTTAGTATCAAAACAGAGATTGATTACGCGATGCCTTCGTCGAAAAGATCAGAATAATTTTTTGCTCAAGGAAAATTTTAGTATAACTTTTTTGAATGTTTTAATTCATCTACCCAATTAGTGAACACATTGTTGGATTTTTATAAAAATCTTATTTTCGAAGGAATTAGTGGTTTAAAGATTACTTTAAACAACAAGAAGGCAATTTTTTGTTTCGAAAACAAGAGGTTGCGCAATGCGTTCATCCAAGAAGTCGCGATTTTTATTCGATTGATAGCAAAATTTCTGTTCGCATGCAGTTTCACACATGCGAACGGTAAAAAACCACATATCCTCACTTTGATGCAGCATGTGGGCAGTATTTACACTATCAATTTATTTATTTATTTATTTATTTAAGTGCACTCGAAGGTGCACTACAACGTCAACGAAAACCTGGAACAAATAGGTAGCCGTCAAATACAACAGCAAAATTAACATTCAACCAAATTAAAAAAGGGAAACCTAACTACTTCATTAATTACCATCTGGCTATTTTTTGGCAACTCCCGTAGCAACGAACCTTTACTAAGTAATGTTTAGAACGTTAAAAGTCAAAAAAGAAGTTAATCGTAGGAATATATAAAGCTACAATAAACCTATCCAGGATCAAGCATAGTTCACGAAAACAGAGCGCATATCGATATTTCAAATGACAATGTAAATAATAGAAAAAAGTGCTTTCCGTGTTATTGAAGCAGTCGTTAGATCGGAGAGG
The DNA here is from genome assembly GCA_947396885.1 of Heligmosomoides polygyrus polygyrus. Lineage (NCBI taxonomy): Eukaryota > Metazoa > Nematoda > Chromadorea > Rhabditida > Heligmosomidae > Heligmosomoides > Heligmosomoides polygyrus. The sequence goes on along the minus strand of OX377201.1, from coordinate 100,525,559 downwards.
TCAGCCTAGGCAACGCAACTAACAAAAGTTATTCTGGGGCGGGCCGATAATACAGGCGCCTCTTTGATCTGATACGAACCCCAGGCGTAAGACCTAGGCCCAAGTGACCAGTGGTAAAGCCAAGTCACTTGTTGACCTCTCCTTGCAGTAGGAGAAATAATAATTCAGGAAAATTATTATTGAAGAAAAAAGTGTATCTGCGGAAGGAAAAAAGTGTATGAGAATTTCGACAGTATTGAAAGCATTGTCATTCATAAAGCCCGTTTAGACTTTCGCATGATATAGAAAATATCATTACGACGCGAGTACCAAGCAGGAGCCAGATGGTAAGTACAAATTTCGAGAAGTCTCTAAAAGTAGCTACATATTCAGCAACAGCGAAGTCCTTCAGATGGAACGTAGCAGCTTTGGCAGAGGTACTTGCATAGGCAGTAGGATCACGTTAGGTTGTCTGGAATTCCTAAAATCTGCAACACATCTATTTTTTTTTCAATCTTTCCTTGAGAATCCCACTGCTTTCTGCGTTTAAAACTTCTCTAGACAGGCGTCGGATCCATCGTGCAACTCTGTAAAAAACGAAATTAAACAGCTGAGTGTAATTCTTCTTCTGAATCAGCGGGTAGTGCAGGATAAATCCATTCCAATTGAGTAGAAGTCGCGGTGACTTTCCGAGTGCATGGCTCGATCCGGTCTTTTAATGCACTACATGATTGCTGCCTTCTTGCGCTTCAAAGCAAAATTTAAATGTTTACTTTTTTCTCAAAAATAAATTGTTTATAGCATTTAATACATCTGCTTAAGCCTGGAGCGGCTGGTAGAGAGACTATATGTTGTTACATGTTTTGTTGCGATCAAAACTCTTGCTCCGGGCGGGACTCGAACCCGCATCTTCTGCTTTCCGGGCAGCGTTGTTCGCCTTACACACCACATCGCTGCCCGGAAATTTCGCCGATTTGGAGGTTTATAGAATTATTACACTTGTTGTGGCAGCTGAACTAAAAAATTTCAAAAAAAGTTATGCCAAATTTTTCTTGAACAAGAAAGTTATCAACCATCGACGCGAGTCTCTAGTTTATCCTGCCTGAGGGTCATTTCGATTTGGAAGAGTTTGCTTTGATGTCAAAAGTCTTAGGCTTAGGCTTAGCAGAGTGTCCAATTTGACGTGAAAAGTGTCCAATTCGACGTCAATATGGTATATTTTACTAAGGGAAAAACTCTCTCAACAATATTCTGAAGAAACCTGTTTTTCTAGCACAACAAACACAATGCTGTAGGATAAGCCAACTATAGAGCATAAACGGGATATCTTGGAGGCAGCTATTCTGCGTATTTGGACTATACGATGACATGCGAAGGCCAGCTGATGGGCGAGCCAGCGTTTGATCTTTCTCAGGCAAGTCTGGTACCAATTCACCAATCCGGGATGGCTTGGTTGCCAAAAAAAAGACAAGGGGCGGTCAAAAATGTTATTTTGTCTCAGCGTTTTGCGCTACGAAGGGCTGAAGTCTGACGAGGAAGCAGTTCCGAAAGATATTTTATTTCAACTTCAAATTGAGACAATTCGCAGCCGAGACAGCTCGACAAATCAGTCAAGTGTGAGGCCGAATAGTGTTGGAGAAAGCACTGTGCCCCAGTGGTTCAGTAAATTCCGTACCGTAGATTTCAGTCTCGAATATGACCCCTGTAGCGGTCGTCATGGTGCACTCATGGACGACGAGTTGAAGGTATTGGTGGAAGCTGAACCATCACGAACAATGCGAGGTCGCGGAAGAGCTAGGCGTCAGTAAAACTGCTGTTGCGTATGCTTTGAAGCGCCTTGGGAAGGTGGAAAAGTGAGTACCCCACGAGTTGATTGTGCGGCAAAAATTGTCTCGTTACGAGATTTGTTCTTCTTTACTTTTACGCAGCAAAACTGACGTTTTTGATCGAATCATCACTTGTGACGAAAAGTGGATTCTGAATGATAACAAGAAAAGTTCCGGACAGTGGATGCACGCTGACGAACCGCCTAGGCATTTTCCAAGGGCGAACCTCCACCAAAAAAGGTGATGTCACTGTTTCCCATTCCTTTTCTTCCCGGTATGCGTAACATATGATATGTAAAAGAAATGTCGCTGTTAATCCATTCTTTTGGCTAGGCGTCAAACATTCTATTTTACTTCTGACAAAGGAACTGTCTGAACGGTACGCGGGAACGGCAAGAACGAGTACTATAGGGAGAATCCCCGTCCTCCAACTAGTAACAGCACATGTTTTGTTTTTGGCGAATCCTTGAGGCAAACGAGTACGAGGGTGTAATGGTTAAGGGTCGGCGGAGAGTCGTTGGATACACCGCCCCCAGAAAGGGGCGGGGCGAGGGGCGCGCCGAGGACAAGATGTCCGGTACCTTCACATGGAGGCATTGCATTTCTAATCACTTCCCTTGGCCCTGCAGCTCTATTCCTGAACTGATTTCGTTCTTGAGACAAGAGTCAGAATCTCGTTCATCATATTGCAAGGAAAAGAGCTTTAAGGTGCAGCGCCAAGCTTTGTTCAGGTCCCCCCCCCCCATTGCTCAGTACTAAGGCGTCGTCCGCATTTTCCGACAAGTACAGCAACATCTTCTGAGTTGGCAACATCTGGAAAAATGATTCAGAGTTCCCCGCGATGCGCTTCCCAATCGTCTGCTATCAGATGTTAGGTTTTTGGACGACGTTACACCAATTAACGACGGTTTCTAACGAGCAAACTTGTCCCAATAGGGCGGCGCGGGTAGGGCGGAATGTGGGCGGCGGGCAGCACGGTGTACCGAACGACTGCCCCCCTTAAGGGTCCGCAGAGCGAGCTTTTTACGGCAGCGCAAGATCCCTCAGCCGTGCAGTGGGTGGCGCAGTGGTAGAGGGCACGCCTCATGTTCGTGCGGTCAAGGTTTCGGTTTCCATGCTGCGTTGCGTTTTTGCACTTTTACCAAAGTATCGGATTTCCATAGAGATTTCCATATCTGAACTTGTTTTTGGAGTTTGCTACGGAAAGTTGTTTTTGTTACTTATTATTTGTCAACATCTCGTAATTCACCAGCAATGACCGAAATATGCCAAATGCGATTTTGTGTGAAACTTTTACTCCAATAAATTGTTCTCATTGTCAATGTAAGAAATTTTGACACGGGAACAACATGAAACAGCGGCAGAATGCCAGAAAAAAGCTTCAAATGCAATTCATTAATGTCGGTCAGTGAATTTATTAGTGATGTGGCCACCAGTGTAGGAGGGGACCACGTGAATTTCAATTTAACCTACCACCTCGATCAATATTCTCGCCTCTGCTATACTTACAAAGTCGCGCGGTTGTGACTGTGAGTCGCAAGTCAGAGCGATCCCTTCACGGCAGCGCAAGACCTCGATGTCGTGGACTGCGTGGCGCAGTGGTAGAGGGCACGCCTCATGTTCGTGAGGCCTAGGGTTCGATTCCCATACTACGTCGCGTTTTTGCACTTCTACCATAGTATCGGATTTCCATAGAGATTTCCATATCTGAACTTGTGTTTGGCTTCACAGTTCCTGCCCAATGGTACTCCGCTGCAGCCCAAGCCTGGAATCCCGATACAGTCCACTTTCCCCGGTTCTCAAACTTGTATAGTATAACAATTCTAGTATAGGCAAACCTTTTCCTCCGAAACGGTCTGTCCTCCCGAAAACGTGATAGTGCCTTCACTGGTTGGTGGTGTCGTGACTCCGGCACAATCCTCTTCTGGTTGAAACTCTTGGTCCTCTTCTTCCAGTACCTCCAACTTCTCCACTTCGTCGATTTCCAGCTGTCGCAGTTCGAAATCCTGTAGGACACTTCCTATCCTTTCCGCCAGCTTGATCTCGTCTCTTGAAGGGACAGCAACCAGTGGAGATCCGCATTTCAGTGTCAGTAGGTGAATGACCACTCGAGGGTTAGCAGACATTATAGAGTCAGTGTTGGCGGCAGCAGCTTGTTATAACCGCGTGACTTTGTAAGCATAACAGGGGCGAGAATATTGATCGAGGTGGTAGGTCAAGTTGAAGATCATGTGGTCCCCTCCCACACTGTGAGTACACTGGTGGCACTCACCTCACCGACACTAATAAATTGCATTTGAAGCATTTTTCTAGCTTTTTGCCGCAGTTTCATGTTGTTCCTGCGTCAAAATTTCTTACATTGGCAATGAGAGCAATTTATTGGAGTAAAAGTTTCATACAAAATCGCATTTGGCATATTTCGGACATTGCTGGTGAATTAAATTACGAGACGTCGACAAATAATGAGTAATAAAAACATCTTATTGTAGCAAACTCCAAAAACAAGTTCAGATATGGAAATCTCTATGGAGATCCGATACTTTGGTAAAAGTGCAAAAACGCAACGCAGCATGGGAACCGAAACCTCGACCGCACGAACAAGAGGCGTGCCTCTACCACTGCGCCACCCACCGCACGGTTGAGGGATCTTGCGCTGCCGTGAAAAGCTCGCCCTGCGGACCCTTAACCATTACACCCTCGTACTCGTTTGCCTCGAGGATTCGGCAAAAACAAAACATGTTCTGTTACTATTTGGAGGACGGGGATTCTGCCTATAGTACTCGTTCTTGCCGTTCCGGCGTACCGTTCAGACAGTTCCCTTGTGTGAGGAATCGTGGAGAGAATTTGAATATATAAATTGGATGCTCTCCCCATACAGTGAACTACGGTGGCCATCCGATAGACGAGTCAGTTTTTGTTCCTTCCATACAAGTTCATGCCCAGTGCACTAGTAAAAGGGTAATGTACGGCGTTAGTCAATCCGTTTTTAGAAGCGGCACGCATTCTACTTCTACAAGATGCACTGGAGGCGATTTGAATGCGGATTTGGCCACACATTGACTTGCGGTGGCCAGCCGATGAACAAGTCAGCGCTTTATACTTCCTAGACAATATAAAACATAAGGAAAGGTAGAAAGTTGAAGAAGAAAAGAGTATTAAAGGAGCAAAATGTTAAAATGTTTAAATTATAAATAAATAAAATAATGTTACACTATATAAATATAATATTATATAAATATAAAAAGGTTCGTTTCGAGACTGTTTTCAGTGGTACCTTTGTGTTGCGCTGTTAAGTCTGGTGCGAATTCACTGACCCCGGAGCGGAAGACTTGGTTGGTCTGGGCGGGAAATCCGAACCAGGAACCTGGTAACGGATACAGGCGACAACCCTAACCTCCTCCGACTGCGCCACACGCCATGTCGTGGACCAGCATTTAGTGGTAGTATAAATAAATAAACAAATGTAAAACAACCTCCCAAATAACATTCTCCTAGTACCAATAGTGAAATATGACGTCCCGTACAGGACGACCAGCCGCTAAATTCTCCTGAATAGGTGAAACGGCATCTCAGAGAATAAGATAAGATAAGAGAGTCCTCCATCAATAGGCTAACAGCCGACCACCGTCAGACATCGCATAGGTCATTCACGCATTCAAATAACCTCTTTATTCTTTGAAAGTACAATGCGTGGCACACACCAGAAGTAAGTTCCAACACTTAGAGTTTAATTTCTTAATGCTAATTACTTATTCCATTTCACTATATTGAAGAATTCGTTTGATACGATTGCACGCAGAAGTGATGCATACTGAGCCGGATGGAAGTGAAAAGGGAATTCGAATAAATCGGAAAAAGGCAGAGTTTGTGGCGAGCATTTCCAGCGGAAATTAGTTCAGTTGGAAAGCCCTTCGCTTTCCAAGATAGCGTCACAAGTGTATCTTAAACGTTCGATGAAGCTGGAGAACGGCACAAAAACCAAGCCGGATAAGAGACGAAGAGCTGCATGGGCCGCTTTCAGACCACTCAAGAAGGCTACGGAATTCCCCAAGCGCAAGCTGCAAGTGCGTCTCGGCCTCTACACTGAAGCCTACGCTCGCCAGGGCGGTTGCCAGGCGTGAGAATGCGGTTACCTCCATCCTTGCGACTCTACGCTGAAGTCCTGGACTATCCAGAGTCCTATGCTGCTGACGAAGTCGATGTTCGGATGGAAGTAGGACTGCGCTGATGAAGGCAGGTCGACCGAGGAAGGCGGCGGAGAACTGAGCGAACCGACCGCTCACGGTGGCAATGAAAGCGATGACTGCCGGTGCGCGCGGGAAGGCGTTTATACTGCGTCGCGGCGCGTGCGCGCGACCGTATGTTCTTCGTGTCAGGACCTGGGTGCCGCGAGGCCCGTGTGTCTTTGAAGAGTCGTAGCAAACGTCACGACAGAAAAGGTGAGCTAACAGTGATACCATGACAGTGATGCCAAAGACCATACACAGAGCGCTAGAGCCATGTCTTCTGAACCACAACGGCGAACTCAACATCGAGCCGGACTTCGCAGCTTCGACATGAGCAGAATGTATCATTTTCGTGACTCAGACGATTACGTGTGGAGGGCTAAATGCCGATGGGGCCAGTCACACCACGTAGAGACAACACGAACGATAGACGAAGATAGCACCGGCGCGTGCTATCTTCTAGAGGGATACAAATGTAACATTTTCTCATCGAACTGGACACTTTTCAAATTAAATTGGACACCTTTCAAATCAAACTTGGCACTCTTTTAAGCTAGTCTAAGACTTCTGAAAACAAAGTGAACTCTTCCGGATCGGAAGGAGCTTCGTTTACATTAAATAGAATAGAGATTCTCCAAAAAGCTAATTTTTTTTCAAGGAAAATTATAGTATAACTTTCTTCGATGTTTTAATTCATCTATCCAATAAGTAAGCACATCGTTGGATTTTTATAAAAATCCCATTTTTGAGAGAAAATAGTGGTCTAAAGATTATTTTAAACAACAAGAAGGCGTCGATTTTTTGGTTCGAAAACAGGTGATTGCGCCATGCGCTCATCCAAGAAGTTGCTGTTTTGATTCGGTTGATGGCAGTATTTTTGTTCGCAAGGAATTTGATACCTGTAAACGATATAACAAAACCAACTGCAAAGAATACACATATCCTCACTTTGACTGTTTATCTCGCAGCACCTACATTATCAATCAAATAAAAATCATGATAAGTTTTTCTAGTGCATGATCTGATCTTTAATGCACTATATGCTTGCTTATTTGCTGTGGTTTAAGGCAATTTTTAGGTTAGTTTTTAGCTGGAAAATTAAAAATTTCATAAAATTGTTACATTGGTTTGGCCTGGTGAACTGAAAAGTAGCACAGGGAGTTACATCGAATTTTTTTGAATAAAGCTATTCTAGCCATTTTGTTTTGTTTGTAGTTTAACCTGATTGAAGTCATTTTGATTTGGAAAGGTTCAAAAGCGTCACATTTGCTTAGAAGAGCGTCCAGTTTGATTTGAAAAGTGTCCAATTCGACACGAAAATGTACGCAATAATATTATCAATTTTGTTAGTAGGAGACTGACAAAGATAAGAAGGATGCCAATCCATCAGCAGCTGACAAAAGTTCAAAACCATACATCAATCGATATCGATCAATACCGCTTCTGTTAACAAGTACCAACTGTTGATGGAGCTGCAGTATATGCCTACAAACCTTTGATAGCTATTAGATAATTCTCCCCAGGTGTGTTCACAAAAGGGTCCGGCCAAGCACAAACCCTGCAGGATAGGCGGTAACGCGTGACCGGCCTAATTCAAGCCATCCCCGTTATAGGACTACTAACATACCACTTAAAGCTGGACTAGTCATTAAAGGGGGGGGGGGGTGGCAACGCAAACCCATTGGCGTCGCGCGCGGTGAGCGACGAAATTGGACGAGTTGTCGCTGTCCGACTGCTTCCGACAGGGACGGCTGGTGACTCGCGATAGAGCGCGGAAGTGTGTGCCGGCGACGTCGACAGCGCAGGACAAGGAAAGAGATATCAGATGAGGAACAATAAGGACTTCCGTATAGCTAAAGTAGTTTCGCAACCACGTAGCACCGCAAGGAAGCTACAGGAACTGCTGCAGAGCGCCTACAATGCATTGCAATGCAGCAAAAAAAAACTAAGGCAAGAGCTCATTTAGCACAAAGTCGTTTCGTAAAATCTGATTTCTTGAAAATCGGCTACAGTAACGGGGACACAGAGTTTATGCTCTTCGGACCAAGTAAACAGCATCGCCTCCCTCTTTCTGATTCGATGGAGGTAGAAAATATATAAAATATATGGCTTCCCCAATGAAATAGGAAAATGCTGCCCTCTTTACATTTACAGAAATGGGACGATCACTAATAAACAATGATGACGATAACGAGGACTCTACATTTCAAATCCTCGTACTTGCTAAACTGAAGCATTGAAAATAAAACACTAAACTATACTTAAGAAATCGTATGCTCCAAAATATCGAATATCTGAAGCGCATTGATATGAGGAAAACAGCGAGAAACGTCAAAAAAATGGTCGAGGAGCTTAAACACTGGTAAAATTTCGTGCGCCGCGGCTAACCATGCGTCACCGAGCTCACGTCCGCGTTTCAGCGCCGTGACGTCGCGTTGGACTTCCGTTCTGGAGCCAGTCGTGAATGTAGCCTACATTGGGAGACGCGGACATATCAGCCGATCACAACCAATGATAGCGCAGAACATATGCCCCTCTATTTGTGCCGTGCCCATTCTATGTAGTCTGGTTAGTTTACTACTGCTCCATCCCTCATCTAATGTAGGCCACATTAACGACAACTACCGAAAAAACCCTCATTAGGGAGATTTTTTTGCAAATTTGTGCAATCAATTGTGGCTTCCTCGCAAAATGTAGGAGATTCTCGTCGCTGATGATATCCAATTGTGAACAAATTGTTTGAATTCTATGCACAATCTCTTGGAGGTTTGGTGGCTCACCACGGCTCTGTCTATAGTGACTTGTAATAATTGGTTTATTACGGAATCACTTGAAGAGTACGACAAATGTAACAGAACATGGTGGTATATATGCAGAAATTCTCTGGGCGGAGCCCATAAACGGGGTACATATTTGCCAATGGGTCAGAAACCCGCTGGTCTTAAAAGGATATACCGCGCCTAGCGTGGATTGATTATGCGCAACCTCGATTACCTATTTACTATACCGCTAGGTCATGTCTGGAGTTGCTCAATGGTACTTATCTCTTAGTGTTAGCCTAAAAATCGTAGCATCTATTATTCGAATTCTAGTTGCACTACATGACATTACATTTATAGATTCTTCTATCGATCATACAATAGGTTGTGTATTCACAACAGAACAGCTTTTTCTATTGACGAACTGATAAGCGTTCAGCACAAAACTGAAGCGTTGAACGCTGACCAATTTCGTTCCCGCCTTCCAGTCCAAAAAACCGGAATAAGGAATGGAACCCAAGTACCAAAAAACGGACGGAATCCGAAACAGGAAGACGGAAATTCTGCACATATCTGATAGGAACATAGTTTGAAACGCCTAGCAGCGACGTTGGTAGACTTGAGGAGGCGATGGATAATGAGATCATTAGCTATAACGCAACTGAGTGGAGAGAGCAGAAAAAAACGCAAGGACAATGGCTCTGCACAAGCTCTAATGGAAAACCATTCACTCACTAGACGTTCTGGAGTGTCTCCCTTGGCGGAAGTCTACAATGTTTTTTCATCAAAGAGATTGCTGATTGGTCTGCAAATGGAAACTACCTCTATCTGCTTCAAAAACTAAACTTCTTCATCTTGGTAAATCGAAGTCAGCAAGATACAACTACATGCTTGGTGGAACCCGTATAGTTAGTGTAGATACGTTACGAAATCTGAGATTTATTATGATCAAAAAAGTCACTTTCAATGACCAGTGTGAAGGCCTCGCGAGGAAGGCTGAGAGAATTGCTTACAATATATTTAAATCCTTGTCTATAAAATCAACACCACACTTTTTGACAGCCTATGAATCATATGTTCGCCCCGTACTATAAAACGCTACCATAGCTTTAGTCTCCACTTGAGGTAGTGTATAAAAGCTTGAAGCAGTTCAAAATGGTTTCACTAGAAAGCTCTAGATACGCTTATATGGGTATGATTACACCACCATACCTTCTCCCTCTAATCGCAACAAAATTTTCAAAATCTCCAGTCTTGAGACTCGTAGGAAACGGAATGAACTGCTGATGATTTTCAAAATGATTACTGAACTGGTAGCACTAAAGCTTGATGAGTTCTACACGCTACAAAATTCCAACACAAGAGGTAGCCAGAGCAAAATCTATTTCTCCAAGGCCAAGAGCTCCATCCGTGCTTCCTTTTTTACCCAAAGGACCGGCTCCGAGTTTTTGACATTCTCAAAAAAATATGCGTTCCCTAATTCATTAGCTCAGCTTAAGATGCTCGTGGACAGGTATCTCCTAGAGTAATTAAGTAGTTACTATGCGTTATGTTGTTGTGTTGTTTTTCTTGATGTTGAGTGTTTTGTATTTTCTGTGCGTGTAATTGTAATTATTTGCACGTCTAAATAAATAAATAAATAAATAAATGTTTCTAAAACGACTCCATGTGAAGACCTGGAAAGGTTAGATGGTGTAGTAGTGAGAAACACTAGAAGCCACTGATGAAATTTTTAGCCCTTCAAGCCACATCCTACGATGTACACTAATATGATTTACAAACCAATAGTTCAGACGAGCACTACAGTATTCAACCCTTGTTGTTGGTTGTTGTTGTTGTTGTTAGAGTAGTGCACACCAGTGTGGTCACCATCAAAGCGGGTGCTCATCGAGAAAATTGAAAAAGTCCAGAAAAGATTTGCTAAGCAAGTCTTCATGAGAAAGAACGTGTTTGACGTTGGATATCGCAAAAGGATGACTATTATTGGTGGACCAAGGAGAGTCATATACGATCAAAAACTAATTTTCCAAATAACTTCTGGTCGCCTGGACGTTGATATTAATGAACTGTTCAATCCTCTAGATTTTTGCAATCGAACAAGAGGTCACATTTGACGATTATTCTCAGGAAGAGTTCGTAGTCAACAGTTTTCGGAATGATTTCTAGTAAGAGCTGCTCGAGTTTGGAATGGCTTACCGTTGGCTGTAGTCTCGTCATCCTCACCAGCTATTTTTACTCGGGAGCTGGAGGTTCGTTTCAAACAACAGGGGTTTTCTGAGCATAATTGCAGCCTGGTTCAGGATGAAAATGGTCCATATATGTAAGAGGAAAAACAAAAACTGTGTTGGCTACCGAAAGCCTTTTGGCTAAATACGCACTTGAATTGCTTCCACGGCATACCATGAAACAAGAATTCGTGGCACACTCCGAAAATGGGATCGCTGACAACAGATTGTCTTGGCCGCGCGTGGTCACGGTTTCGGCGCCCCGATCGACCAGGTTTCTCTGGGTACTCTCTCTTGCGCGCAGTCTTTTTTTGTGAGTATCTGTCATCACTTCCGCCTTGGGTCAGGGCTCGGACTCATGGAAATCGCCGCACTTCTACTTTGCCTGGAGAAGACCGTCGTTTTAACCGCTATCTATTTTCTAAGTTTCTCCGGGTCATCTCGTTAGCGCGTAGTATCGCTCATCGCTTCCGCTGGGATCAAGGTATCGGATTCAGTGAAGTCACCTCATTCCCACTTTGCCTTTGAAGGATTGTAGTTTAACTGGTATCTATTCTCTGGGTTCCCCGTGGGCCTCTCGTCAGCGCGTAGTCGTCCCTCGTCTATCATCGCTCCCGCCTGGATCAAGGTCACGGACTCCTTTAAATCGCCCAATTCCTATTTGTGTTGGTAGTTCATTGTTTGTGCTGTTAGTGTCGTTGTACTAACTTGTATTTGCGTCATTTTGTGTTCTTTGTTAATTACGATAAAGTTTAATTACCCAGGTTTGATGTTTTTGGAGTGGTCTAATGCCCGAACTATCCTTTCCGCGTGGCATATCGTTTCGATATTTGGGGAGCAGATTGCGCGTTGACCACTTCAATCGCGAAATCCGAAGCAAGAACCTCGAATCAAAGAGCACCTGACAACCGGCGCCTCCTCCAACTGCGCTGCCAATTATCACACAAGCACAAAGACGCAGAAAAACGGGCTCTTCTGTACTCCTTTACACATAATGGGACTCAAAGTAAACGGAAATTTCACAATCGACGAAATCAAAACGGCGACGTAACGGGCAATTGCATGGCACAATCTATTTGCTGGAGAATTTCTATTTTTCTGCAGTCGATAACGCCAAAAAATAAAAATTCACGAATATTAGAATAGAGAAACGCAATTAACGAAGGTTCCACGAAGGTCAAAGCCTCAAATTTTCCTAGTCGAAAATTTATTCCGACTTTCTTCAAACGTATCCGGTTTACTTTGCCAGACCTTTTTAATGTGGAAGATGTTCACTTTGTTTGAAAGTGTCACTTCTAGATGGAGTGTAATCAAAGCTCAAGGCTAGAGAAGTATAGTGGAGAGAAAATTCTCAAACAGCGACGGATTTCGTCACCGAAGAACGCTTAGCGGTGTTCGATGAACGCTGGCCAGAAAGTAAGAAGCCCGGTTAATGAGCTCACAAGACGCGATTTTATAATCGAGTTTTACGAGCTTTTGTAATAGCCATGGCTAGAAAGTTCTTGAACATAACCAAGGGAGCTTAGATATCGACGGAGGTCGTTCTGCAGTCGAGAAAGCAATGAAAATCTAATGTACCTATACTATAGTACAGCATCTAATCAAGTGCTTTCCAAGGCAATTTCCTATGAAGAGCAAGGTTTTTCACAACAACGGTGACGAGTGCACTTTTGCAAGTCAAGGCATACCCGTGTCCCTAAACTCCAGCAATGACCTATGACAACTAGCCGTTCGAGGGTACCATGGCCAACTGGCACGGACAACAGCCGCTTTTTTAAAAGTCAGATTTCACCGTGTGCAACCATTTGTGTGGTATAATCCTTAACCGATTTCCTCGAATTTTCTGGGCGTGGATAATTTTCAGCTGAGCATGGTCATTTCTGTTTTTTCACAATTTTCATTTTACTTGCACTGGTATGCTGACGTATTTGATAGTTTTGAGGCGCACCCTTTGTAGTGTTTGAATAAATAAATAAACAAATAAGGCAGGCAACGTTAGCAAAACAGAACAGAACATTTATTGATCCAAAAGTGATGCAAGAAGAGTTTGCACAAAGTTTACCGCATTTTTGAATAATCGCGAACGTGATCTCTTCGAAAATTTGCAGATGTGGAAAGCCGTTTCAAAAATCGATTTAGTACTTCATTCCCTAAAAAAGCTGCTATATATTCGAACAAAATATCGTCTACTCTCACAAAAAACTATATTGTAATGAACTTCACAAATATCCTTTCTGTTTAAGAATATTTTCTAATTTGTAGTTGAATGTTGTTGGTGACGAATTGATGATTAATGCAGGAAGCTCGCTCCAGATTTTCACAACGCGAACCCGAAAAGATTCTTGGAATTTTTTGAGTGTGGTTTTTGCAGTTGATTTCTAAGATTGTGTCCGCTTGTAATCTCGTTGAATGAGAAAAAATGAAGTATCAATATCCAAGTGATCATTAACAATTCTAAAGACAAGGTATTGATCATAAATAATTCGTATTGATTACAAACAACCATAAATAGGGGTGTTGATCATAAATAATCATAAATAAACAATTCTTAAAAGAAGGTATTGATCATGAATACTTGTATCAATATCCAAGTGATCATTAACAATTCTAAGAGCAAGGTATTGATCATAAATAATTCGTATTGATTATAACTAATCATAAATAGGGGTGTTAATCATAAATAATCATAAATAAACAATTCTAAAGACGAGGTATTGATCATAAATAATTCGTATTGATTATAAAAGATCATAAATAGGGGTGTTGATTATAATAATCATAAATAAACAATTCTAAAAACAAGGTATTGATAATAAATAGTTGTATCAATATCCAAGTGATCATTAACAATTCTAAAAACAAGGTATTGATCATAAATAATTCGTCTTAGTGACAACAAAGTAGCACCGAGTCGGGCCAATCTTTCAGGGTGAGGAACTTCAAATGAGCCATCCCTAATGAACACTTGTTTTGTAAATCTTTTTTGTACACATTCTCTCTGACTGATGTAAATCTGCTTCAGTGGGGACCATACAAGTGTACAGTACTTCAAAAGAGGTCTTACGTATACAGTAAGACCAGGCATGAGCTGCAGCGACAGTCTTTTCAATATGTTCGTCAAAAGTTAGTTGATCGGAGTAAACAACTCTTAGGTCGCGAATAGAATCCGAAGTGTGCAGCTTGCAACCAGCTGGGTGGAAAAAGCTATTTTCGGGGTGATGACGTCCAATGGGCATGACAGTTGTTTTTTCTAGTGAAATGTCTAACAGCCATTTCGTAGACCGCGGCGTAACAGAATCTATCCCTTGCTGATGAATTTTATGATTGTTTACAGCGATAGTCTAGAATCATCTGCATAAATACTGCAGCGGATAAACTGTATCTTCATGGTGTCCGAGCAGTTTATCTCATAGTGTCAGTGAGGTGTATGGTCCCCACTGACACCATGAGGTAAACTGCTCGGCATATTACGTCGATTACACTGAAGCATTTGACTCAGCACTGTCAACTATTTGACAAAAGAAATGAAGGAAATAATGGACATAATGACCTTTTCCTCTTACCAGGGAATGCCGTCAGCTTCCCATGGAACTTCGGGATGAGACCTATATCACGTGAAAGAGCTCGAGACGCTGATCACAGATATGTAGACCAAATTTGCTAAATGGATCTCCTAAGCGAGTTATGGCCGGCGGAAGCCGCCGTG
>OX377201.1:100357184-100510638 GCA_947396885.1 Heligmosomoides polygyrus polygyrus | reverse complement strand
CAATTTTGAAAGCTTCGATGTGCCATTGATTTTTCTTCATTCGCTATGCCTTCGGTCGAACAGTCGTAGTAACGGTATAGGTGGTCTCCGACCGAATCGTGAAAAACCGATGTCAGATTCGTGATCAGCACCCCAAATAGCCCCCTCGACGAAGTTTCAGCGAAATCGGTGACCCTGCCTGGACCACCCTTGTTAACGGTATGGGTGGTCGCCGACCGAGTCGTGAAAAACGGATGTCAGATTCGTGATCAGCACCCCAAATAACCCCCTAGACGAAGTTTCAGCGCAATTTTTTTTCGACCGATGTCGTGTCGGTGGAGTCGGAACTTTTAAGTAGTGCCTTTACTTTTTATTTATTATGTTCATTAAGTTTTGTTGATTTTTATTTCATTTTTACTTTTTATTTTTGCTTTGCTTTGAATTTTTGACTTGCTTCACGTCATGAATAAAACATTTTACCTGAAACACGCTTCCGTCTTCAAATAGACGTAAATGCAAGTCGCCATCAGCCGTTCGCTCAAAAATGTGCTAAAAATGGAATTATAGGTCCTCGTCGAAGATAAGTTACAAAATGCAGAAAAGCCGTCAGCGACGGGAACCGAACCAACGACCTCAATCCTGTGGAGCGAGCACCCTACCACTGCGCCGCCTCCGCTGCTGACAGCGCTAATAGCCGAACCGCTGATTACCGCGCAATACTGCGCCCATTGAGCGCGCCTAACACATGGAAGACACGGCGGCTTCCGCCGGCCATAACTCGCTTAGGAGATCCATTTAGCAAATTTGGTCTACATATCTGTGATCAGCGTCTCGAGCTCTTTCACGTGATATAGGTCTCATCCCGAAGTTCCATGGGAAGCTGACCGCATTCCCTGGTTAGATTTTTTTCAGATTGGGCTGCATGTCCTAAGCAGAACTGAGTAACCTAAGCCGAACCTAGAGTTGCAAAGAGCGTAGAGTGAAGCGACGGTCAAATTCTTTGTTTTGACAGCAGTGTGCCTGTAATTACGCAGCGTTGAAGTAGCGCTCGGCACGGATAGCGTGCCGAGGTGATCAAACGTCATCTGCCACGATGGCGCCTTCTCAGGCTGCGCTATGCGTACTGGAGCATGTCTAGCTAGCAACGGTTCGTCTTAGCAGCTACAATCGCACAAAATTACCCGAGACACGAACAAATCTTGTAGCACAATATGGGGAGGAAGCAGTAGCTTCTGACAGCAGGACTCGTCCTTCACTGCTTTCTTTAGTGGATGGTGGAATAATGAACGGCGACGTGTCCAATAAGGGATTCTATGCGAACCTAATTTGCACTGACGGATTACAGTGGCAATCATGCGCCGACCCGACAAATCCGATTGCTTTTTAATGACACTTCCTCGGCCGCTCCTTCAATCATAGCCTTGTAATGGACACTGACTGAGCCTTCTTTGTCCTACGGTCCATGTACACATACGACGGATATAAAGACGCTGGCGAAGCTAAAGCTTCAAAATCTCGCAAGCACCCTTCTGCTGGAGACTCGCCTGCTTGACACTAGAAACTACACATAACAATAGTATTAGTGGTGGGGTTAATAAAGCACAAAGGATAGCGCTAGTCAACTTTTGCCTGGGGCTCCTCCGTGCCTTCTATAATATTAGGTCGTTGCATATGAAATGGCCGAGTTTGACTGAATACTTTGACAGATCATAACTTTGCTTGTAGCTAATTTTATTAATCTAAATATTTAATACAATTTTTCCAACGTGACAGTTGCTTGGACATTCCATCCTTGTATAGTCGGATCCACGAGAAATAATAAAATATAATAATTCGTTTTCGACATCATCTTAGTTGCGAATTTTTTATCCTTCACATGACGCTATAAATTCTTGAAAAAAAAAGGATAACCGGAAGGAGACAGAACTGGTGAATATACTGGATGTGGTAAAGTTGCGTATCCCAATTCATGTAGTTCCTGGACAACAATTTTTGAAAAGTAGGATTGGGCCCCTTCAACTGACCTAAGCCGACTGTTTTTCGATCAACTTCTGGTGCTTCACTTCAATTTCGGCACAGTGCTTCTCGCTGTGATAGTCTCTCCAGTCTTTAAGAAATTGTGACGGACTATACCAGCCATTGTTCACCATAAGACACCATCGTCCTCTTTGAATGGAGAGTTGGCATCTCCTTCGGACTCTCATTCTTGTCCGCCATTGTGCAGAGCGACGACGATTGTCATGGAGGATTCATTTTTTTGTCGCATGTCACGTTCCTGCCCAAAGAAGGCGCCTTTTAACCAAACACAGGTGTCGTGGCGCTTCAGCATTTGCCCGGTGGTCAGTCCTCGCGGGATCCCTTCATCCAAATTCTTTCCTCTTCCGATTTAACTTGTGTCTGATAGTGCTGCCGTCAACGCCGAAATGCTGTGCCAGCTCTATCATAGTTTGACGCGGATCCGCTTCCACCATGGCTTTTAGCTGGTCGTCGTTAGGGAGTGATGGCGGTCTACCCCGGTCTTCATCTTCGAGACTCCCATCTCCAGATCGAAACCTCTCGAACCAGTGACGAATTGTGCGCTCCTCAGCGAAATCCCCCATAAAAGTAGCGTTGATGTTTCGCCGCGGGCTTGTGTCCACATTTCCGTTCACATAAGTAGAGCACCCAAATATCACGTTGCTTCATACTGTAATGACGACGTCAAAAGCTAGGCAAGAGACAAGTATGTCACAAGACCTATAAATGGTGAGGAAGCGGAGATTTTGCGCTTTCAGAAACTATATACAGTGCCTGAAATAGGAACATTCGTAGTTGCGAAAAAGTGGGAGATTGAGAATTGAGATGAAATTGAGATAGCGAAATCGGCCATTTTATATGCAACGACCTGTTCCGGTTCTTCGCTTCTTTTGTTTGGATGGTAGCGTTTACTAACTTCTGCAAACATTATTTACACAAATATGCCCGTAAAAGTGACCTCATATTCAATTCTATGACCATAGGAGGCAGCCCGGTGAAAAAGTCCTACCGATTAACTTTACTCTGCTTCTAACTCTAAAATGGATTCTTCTTTCTAACACCTAAGGCTTCTTCGAACGTGGAATTTTTCAGCTTTCCTGAAGATAGCAAGAGGTCACCCAGCAAAATGTTCAATACATCATTGACTAATGTTTGATGCTAATATAAATAGGTTCACTTTGAACAATATAAGAAACGAGATTATTTATGGAGCAACCCTATACTTAACCATGAAATGGTGCTACTGAGACTTGACTAGCCATCAGCGCAGGGTCGGTTTTTGCGAAGTTTCCCCGCACTGGTGTTCGATTAATACTCTCTCTCTCAATGTGAAACATTCTGCCCAGTAAGACAGGAAAATGAGCGGAGGAGTGAGGCGAGGCCTAAGTGCAATTGGCAGTGCAGAGCTAGGCCAGCCAGCTGCAGAATGGCTCCATTCTACTGCAGAGCACAGTCACGGTTCGTTGAGCACGCCTGGAAGACGCGAAGAAAGAAGGTAGAGAAGGCGTCCTCCGGCAGCAGCGAAGAAGGCACTCCTCACCTGGCGACAACATCTCCAATTCCGGTCACCTCTCTCCGCAGAACCGGTTGTCGTGCTCTGCTCGGAAGGGGATTATGCGAGCACCGAAAACAACTGACTAACGACGACGATGGGCGTCGCGGCATCGGACACTCTCGTTAGCGAAGACAGTGGCATTGAGTTCGCACTTGGTTAGAGGAAGCACAAGAAGAGCAAATGGACTGGTGAGCAGGATCTAGAGAGGATCTCTGCCCAATTCTGTAAAAGATTCGTCAACTGTTGTTTGCAATCATCAAAAATTGTTGCAGAGGATGTTGTTTATTGTTCAGGTTTCTGGTGGCTACTTTACCTCCCTTCATATTGTCTTTCTCCATGTCCTCCCCACTTCCTACGCTAGACATTTGCCTATGACTTGAATATATCAATGACGACTTCCGATTAGCTAAATCAGAAATTCAGCAAATAGGAAGAGCACCCCGCGATGATAAGTGTACCATTTTCACGTCGAATTTGAGCACTTTTCGAATCAAATTGCACACTCTTCTAAGCCAGCTTCAAGGACTTTTAGAATCAAGGGGAATTCTTTCTAATCAGAACAGAACAGAAAAGAACATTAATTATGCCAAAAGTGACACAAAATCAGTTGCACAAAAGTTTATAGCAAAAGTTGGCTTTTCGATTTTTCTCAAAAGTATTGGGTTGATTGAAAAGTCTTGCAACACTAGCACAACAATATTACAATACAATACAATATAATATAAGATACAAAAACTCAGTCCACAAAAAATTCAAAAAATTCCAAAATTCCCCATCCAGTTCTAACCATAAGATCCTGCCCCATCTTTCAGGCAGCCTTTCAATTCCTTTCCGCCAGAATTCTGAGGGCTGTGAGAAAAAGGCTCTGAATAGGTGGTAGTCAGAAGGAGCGAAGTCTGGAGAGTACGGCGGATGGGGCAGAAGTTCCCAGCCCATCTCCTGGATTTTCTCGCGACTCACTTCTGTGACATGAGGACGCGCGTTGTCGTGCAGCAGGTAGACATGCTCCCGTTCTGGGTCCGGATTCATCAACAATTAAACCCGTGGGTATGCGGGGTATGTGGCGGAGAGATAAGGCAAGAGTCAGAGACGCGGGCTTCATCGAGGGTATCCCTACCCCCTATACCCACGGGTTAGTCGTTGATGAATTCGGCCCATGGACGTTTCTGGCGCACGGCGTCGGCCAAGCTCTGCAGCTGGGTAGCGTAGACAGACGCTGTGACTATGGTCTCACTATCCAGCAACCCCAGTAAAGCATGCCTTCTGAGCCCAACAGAGGGGCGTCAGGGACGAGGTCGATCTTCGAGAGAGATATCTCCAGCAGCACTGATACCAATGGGCCACTGTGGAATAGTGAATGCCTTCCTCCTTGAATACAGCGCAGATGTTGGAGGCTGCAGCCCTTGCGGAATGGCCTTTCAGAAATTCGCAGTCGACGATAGGTCGTAGGATGCTGCTGCTTATCGTTGACATTGCTGCTGTATTCCTACTCGACGAGGCCTTATATAGCCTGCCTTAGGAAGCTTCGAGAACGTGCTGTGACGTCACCACACAAGATCAATATTGTAAGAGCTTTAACAAATTTAGCAGGCAGTAGCGTAAAGTGTTGCAAGACTTTTCGATCAACCTAATATTTGAGAAGATTTCTATAAAGTGGAAAGTGCTCTTTTCTCATAGCGGTTTAGCTCTTCATTCTTTGAAAATGCTGGGTGCAATCCTAGCCGGTGGTGGCTGCTCGTAAATGATTTCCTGTCATAACGAAGCACAATATAAATGAGCATAATTGGGAAACAACATATTGGACTAATTGTAAAGAGACTACGCCAACTTTGTTGCCCAAATAGGCCCAGTTTCTCAATTCCTAGCTGGGAGAAGGGAATCTAGAAAGGGCCATTCTCGGTGCAAATCTGGTAAGGGACGAGGCCTAGTTATTTACGAACGTCCCCATCACTCCAGTGCTCTATGTCTCTGTATTATTTTAATTTCGTTAGTCCAGACGTTTTCTAAGGAATGACTAAGTTCAACATGTTCAGCTTCTCACAGTTTTATACTCTGCGTTCCTCAGTAACCAGAGGGGGTCAATATAAATTGTACTTCTCTAAGGCTAATGGTAAGACCACGGTAAGAGTTAAATTTTTTACAGTTAGAGCAGGGTTAGCCTACCTAAAACTAGGTAAGACTACTTCCCTCCCGGAATCCAAATATTCTTTTAAATGCATCGCATCAAAACAAATTCTTTGTGCGTGTGTATTTAGCAGCGACTTTTGTTCGTTGGTCTTGGTGTTTGTTGTATTGCTGCTTTATCCCACTCCTGTCTTATACAGAGCATTTTAATAGGTAAATAAATAAATATTTCAATAATGAACACGTTCAGTTTTTTATAAAACCGTTTAAAAGCGGCCACCACCAACTAAGATTGCACCAAATGCTGTCATATATTCCGATCAAAGTATTGGGTACTCTCACAAAAATCTATATCACAAATATGCCTACTTTTTAAGAAAATTTTCTAACTTGTAGTTGAATATTTTTGGAGAAGAATTTATTTATACGTGCAGGACAACACGCGGCAAAGGAAGCACCCTTACGACAACACATTGGCAGTAAACACGAGACAGCAAGAATCGGCAAATAAGCGAGTCTTGAGACAACTATCTACGAGCTTTTTATATTGATAGAACGACGATGGCAAAGCACGTTTTTTGGAAAGCATCAAGAATTCAGAACCGGCATTCTGAGTAAAAAAGGAGGCACAAGCACAACGTCTGGCCGTCAGATAAAAAATTTTAGCTCTATAACTCCATGCGGTGGAATGGTGCACAGTGTAGAGCTTACTAACTGAAAACGCAATCCTTGCAGTCATCGTCTTGAAAATCATAAATATTAGGTTGGCAACTAATTTCGTGGACTCTCAAGAGCCTTCAACAAAAGTGTTTATAAACAAATAACAAATAACAGTTTTCAACCAAAGTAAGATCTGTTGGAACGCGGGACTGCTTCCCATTTATCAGCTACCTGGCCTATCCCACAGCTGTAGAATTCTTGTGCTTTTGAAGTCAAGAATCCTTGGAGGTGCATTTTGACATGGTCCACATTAATAAGTCGTTCTCCAACCAAGCAGTGCTGCAGCGTGGTATAAAGGTGCTAGTCATTTGGCGCACAGCCTGTGCTGTAAGGTGGCTGAGCTAGACGCTCCCAGCTAAGGCCTTCGATTTTTTGAAGCTCCCGATTCGTGACGTGTGATCTGACGCTATCTTGTTGATAGATAATTCCGCTCCTGAAAATCTGTCTGAACCGATTCCAGCGGAGTTCAGCCCCCGTGCGGCCAGGTTGAGAGGAGTAGATCACAGCATCAATGCTGGAACCGTTCTTGACGAGCTCCCAGAAGTTAATACCTTCTTGACACCACCAAACGGAGGGAACGTAGCGAATCGGACGCCTCAAAAAAAGAAGACCTTGACTGGGAGCGTCAAACTCATCCACCTTACAGCTCAGACCTTGCGCCGAGTGACTACCACACTTTTAGTTCGGTGCAGTACTTCTTGGTTGAAGGACGATTTAATAATGTGAACCGGGTCAAAATGCACCCCCAATGATTCTTGGCCTTAAAAGCACAATAATTCTATGGCCGTGGAATAGACGAGCTACCTGATATATGGGAAGCACTTCTGCGTTCTGAGGGATCTTATTTTAATTAAAGATTGTCATTAGTTATTTCTTAATAAATACTTTTGCTGAAGATTCTTAAGAGTCCACGAAATTAGTTGCCAACCTAATAGATCATTTCGCTTCCTATGAATAGCAACCGATTTCAGCATGAATATTATATTACGATCAGGTGTTGATGGAATGGAGGTGTAGTCATAGCCATTTAAGCGTAAAGGCCTCTACAGAGTCTCGCAGCGGCGTGGACGAGTTGTCGCGAAGCCGCTGGTCGCAAAGGTCCCCGAGGGCTGCTGTAGTTCACGGCGGCGTTCACCCGCAGTGTCAGGAGTTGCGGGAGAGACTCGCCGAGGGCGTGATAGATGGGTGTCGATTATGGTTCATCTACATATTTGGCACATTTTTTTAACGAGTCTACATGCTAGGAATACAACAGGTTTTTTTAAATAATAAGTTTATTATCAGCGACAGGAATAAAAGCAGAAACAGTATGAAGTCGAAGACAGATGGCTGATAACTTAGTAGAAGGACAACACAAGAACAGCTTCCATAAAAACAAATAGGCAAAAAAGGAGACTAGTAAACATAGTGTTTTTTCAGAGGGAGAGGGAGTTAGATTAAGTTTCGCTCAGTACACGCGGACGAGTGATGAAGGGCAGTGGTCGGCCAGCACTGCAAGTCCTGCGTTCAGTTGAAGAGACTCCGGGTACCAACTTAGTAGGCCCGCCAACAACACCACAGCCAGCACGATCACGGCACTAGTTTTCGTTAGTGCTACCCTACAATTCTTAGAATCAAAAAGAGCAAAGCTTCCATGATACTATGAGGTAACATTCGTTTTAAGTTAATATGGACATGGAGAGCTCATTTCACCAACAGAATCTCCTGAAATCCAAAAATGATAAGACTAAAGAATGAATGCTGAAGTCAAAATAGACCCCTGTGTTTCAAAAAGTCTTCAAGTCGTCTGGCGAAGTTCTCCGGGAAGTTCTGTAGTAGGGAACTTTTAGTGGAGGTAGAACGACAAAAGTAAGAGTTATAAGGAGTGTTCTATAAGATTTCGGGACTTACATTCAAGAACTCCAACTTGGCTTAGAAAACGCTTCTTCACAAAACAAAAAGCGTTTTGCTTACTTCATCTCTGACATTCTCAGAGGTCGCAACTGCCGGCAAGCTACGCAGTATTGCGTACAGTAATCCTCGCAGCGCCGCACCACCCGCCGTTGTCATAGCAGATCTGCGGCACCCGAAAGACTCTGCTGCCGGCCTAACCATAGCTTTCTAGTGTAGCTATTCTAACGGATTCAAGCCTCTGTCTGCAGCGCTTAAAGTGAGGACCAAACACAGTGGTGCCGTACTCCAATACTGGGCGCACATATGATTTGTATGCGAGAAACAAGCGGGCTGCTGAACTTGTAAATAACGCTCCAAAAATGTTGTAAGTAACTCTTTCAGCTTTTTTTGCAATCGTCTCGCAATGCTCTGAAAAGCTAAGTTTTTTGTTTAAGATGAAGCCCAGATCACGCAGACTATTTTCACTGAGTAGGTTGCAACTACCAAGGCTGTAACTGTAAACTTACCCGAATTAAGGAATTGAGGATTGATGCAGGAAGCTCACTCCAGGTTTTCACAATACGAGCCGAAAAAGATTCTTGAATCTTTTTTTTTGAGAATCGAAATGACCCTCAGGCTGGTTAAACTGCAACATCAAAAAGATGGTTAGAATAACAGGATCTATCCTAGTAGGGGGGGGGGGACTCTATTCTGACTCATTTTACAACAGCGGCAAAACTGAAAAGAGACAAATTTTCAAACACGACACCTTAATCTTCTTACGAGGGAACCTTTCTTCGCAATTTTCTAGTCAGACGAGTCCTCGCTATTTACATTTGTTTTGCTTTTCTTGCTATGCCCCCCTCTGACTGGGATAGATCCGAAGAGTGTATTGTTCAAAGACAATTTGGTATAACGTTCTTTGAGATATTTTAGTTTACCTGCTCTACGACTACTAATTTTGTAAAATTTTTAATTAAAGAGAAAAATAATGAATTTCAACTCGTCTCAAAACACAGCAAAAAACCAGGCGTATAGCGCATTCAAAGATCAGATCGCGCTAGGCACTCAAAAGTTTGCCTCGAGTTTATTTGATTGAAAGTGTAAATGCCACTTACATGAGCCATCAAAGTGAGGATATATGTGTTCTTTGCTGTTGTCTTTATTGCATTGTTAATAAGTGTCAAATTCAATTTGAACAGAAATTCTGCTATCAATCGAATAAAACGAAGTGTCTGAAGAAGGCATGGCGTAATCTTTTCTGTGACTGAAAAAATTCCCGCTTTCCTGCTCTTTAAAAGTTTAGTCCATTATGTTTCTCAAAAAATAAAAATATTACAGAATTTCAGACAATGTGTTCACTTATTGGGTAAATTAGTTGAAACTCCAAAGAAATCATAGTAAAATTTTCATTGAACAAAAAAATTTTAACCTTTTTTGAGAGCCTCTAGTTTAATGTAAAAAATCTCATTTTAATTTGGAAGAGTTTTCTTTGATTTCAAAAATCTTCGGCTAGATTATTTAGATTAGAAGAATGTCCAATTCGGTTTGAAAAGTATCCAACTCTATGCGAAAAAATTTTCAAAAAATAACTCCAACCACACTTCGCGAAGCTCAACGAAACAACGAAATTATGTAGCGTTCAGGTCGAGCTAATAGTTTTCGCAATTTCCAATTACTCATTTCGAATGAACGCTACAATTTTCATAGATGGACACGGGTGCAGTTCAGTCAGAATAGGCACCACCTGTCGCGTGCACCCCGATTCAAGGTTTTTGGTTCGGGTCCTGCTCAAACCATTCTAACCTTCTAACCCACTGGATTCGGTGTAGGGGTAATAGAGTTGTCTGGAAAGGTAAAACATCTGCTTGTTCATTGGTTTGCATTGACCAACTACGTCACCCACGATGTCCCCTAGAGTTCGTCTGCACGGCGCATCCCAAACAGGATTTCATTCATACCGAGCTTTACCCTTTATCCCTTGTTCTTACGATTAATCATTGCAAGCGAGGCACTGAAACTGTTTATTGACCAGATTTAGGGCGCGTGTAGCGCAGTCGGAGGAGGCGCCGACTGTCGCCTGCACCCGATACCAGGTTCCTGGTTCGGATTTGCCGCCCAGAGCCTTCCATCCCTCCGGGGTCGGTGAGTTGGTACCAGACTTGTCTGGGAAGGATAGAGCGCTGACTTGTTCATCGGCTGGCCACCGCAAGTCATTGTATGGCCAATCGTATTCAAATCGCCTCTACGGCATCGCGTAGGAGAAGAATGCGTGGCGCATCCCAAAGGGGATTGAATAACGCCGTCCTTTATCCTTTTTAACTGAGGCAAAAACTCTTACGTATAAAAGAACGGAAAGCAAATGGGAAAATTTCTTCTATGCTTATCTCAACCGTTGAAGCTCATATCGGAAGAAAATTTTCACCACCTCTTGCATACGTTCAGCTTTCACTCATGGAAGTCTTATCCAAAAATGCGAAAATGATTCCCTTTTCAAAAATGTCACTAAAAATTACAGCCACGAAATAGTTTTAGCCTGTGACTCCTACAAACTTTTGTTGGCTAGACTTCATTTGCGCAGTTTGAAATTGCTGCTTAGAAACTTCGTTTAAAATTTTTTGCCCATATTTATTAGAACAGATCTTTACGATTTCTTTCAAATTCTTATTTTTAAGCTCTGATGCAATCAAATGCTTAATTCCTAGGCTTTATAGTAAACACCACGAGCAGCAGAAGAAGACCACCATATACCAAGAATCGCTTTCGGAAAATGACTCAAGTTTCTCCCAGTTTTGAAGAGACTAGCTCGCCTCTGGTGACCTCCCAAAGGTTTTCTGGATCAATCCTAGCCGGAGGGAGCAACCGTAATGTGTCAATGTCATCTCATGTCGTTCAACCATATCTCCTAAAATTAAGAGAAAGGCCTCGTATCATGGGCAAACAGCTGAAGCTTTCGTGAAAACATGAGCAATGTGTTGGAGATGCAATTCACTATTCGCCTCACTATCTTCCGATTAGGATGAATCCGATTTTCATTTTACGACCCACAATTCAAACCTTATAACGCCTAAATACTGTACAATTCCGAGAAAGGGTTCGTTCTTCTCCAACAACGGAAGACACAGACTTTCACTAAGATAGTCATCGGCCGAGGAGTCTGGGAAAACGTATGAATGTCGATCTTACGGAGCGGGAGTGACATACAGCCTTCTTAGCGGTCCGATTGCCGCATCATCATATTTGCCCACCAAACACTGGCGCTGCGTCCCTAACAAAAGGTGGTTGACACGTCTGTCACGTCTCTTCAGCGAAATGGAAATTTTATGGATGAAATACTAGAAAAAGATGACAGGTCGTCCTTCGCCTTCATACTATTCATAGTTTCATTTCTATAGGTGAGGCGCTAGTGGAGAACAGAAATAGTGTCACAGTTTGGTAAATACTTCTCCCAACTCTTGATATTTGCTATTGTTGTGCAACATAGCAAAATTCATTAACAACTAGCACCCTTTTCCAAGGGGTAGCGCAGTCGGAGAGGCTCTGGTTGTCGCGCGCATCTCGAATCGAGGTTCCTGGTTCGGATTTTCCGCCGAGACCAACAAGCCGCTCATCCCGGTGAACTGAGACGGTGAAATGATACCAGACCTGTCTGAGAAGGACAAAACACTGACTGTTCCATCGGCCTCCCACCGTAACTCATAGGAAAATTACACGTTCATTTTCCCTCCACAAAATCCAAAGTAGAATGCGTGGCTCATCCAACAAGGGAATTGGCTAACGCCGACCTTTACCCACTTTACCTAGATCTGCTATCAACTCTTCACATTCCAGATCTATAAACACCATCTGTACAGATCAATGAAGTTCAGAATAAAGAGATCTTGATTATCCCGGCATATGAAGCACGGCGTTCGCTCTTTATTTATGCAGCTACACGAAGGAAACAAGCAATCATTTGAAGAAGAATACAGGCTACAATAATTATACCGTTTCTTTCTCAATAGCGGAGACGGACAACCTTACTATTATTACATAACGCTATGTAGCGTCCTATTATAAGGATAAGTAATAACAATAATTCTTCAGACGTTCCCCACATTGCTCCATTACACACACATGGGCTCCGATATTTATCTCGACAGTGTTCAATTATTCTCACGGACTATAACGACGACACTATCTATGTCCATATTGCTCGACTGTTCTCGCGATTATAACGACTATATTGCCTATATATCTAGATATTAGGTTGTCCCATAAGTCCTTGCAGTTTCTTCAACGATTCACTGCAGATTTCGCCGGCGGCCACTTGCACAGCGCTGCATAGCTTTCGAAAGAAAATGATTTGCCCTATCAGAGCATGTATTGCATTTCTTTTTTCATTATGAATTTTGCCAATTTTTAGGCCGTTAAAGTGAAAAGTGAAAAAGTAGCCATTTGCGCTCTTGTTCTCTCCGCTTAGGTTTGTAATCTTCTACGCAGGTTTCTATAGCACTTGGAAGACAATGTTCTGTACTACGAGAATGTGTGTTAGTGCTATTAGCTCATTTGTCCTTTATTGATTTTTAGGTCACAAAATTGGGACGTCCGAAGGAGGATGGTTATTTTTGCCGACAGCTCCTGCTCTGTGGTTAGACTTTTCGGGTTGGTGTTATAGGTCATTCGAAAGGGAATGTCTTGCTCTATAAGAATATGTGTCGCGTTTATTGATTTCTATTGAATATCAACAAAATGCCAAAAAGAGAAAATCGTCTCCACCAACAACTCCTTCTCCTTCTTCAGTTGATGATATTCGATAGAAATCAGCGTGAGGCAATAAACGCGACACAAGTTCTTACTGAGCAGGACATCCTCTTCCAAACGACATATAAGTCCAACCACAGAACCGGAGTTTTGGTAAAATTTCGGACGGAAAAGTCGGAATCCCCAATTTGATGGACTAAAAATCAATAAAGGGCAAGTGAAAAAATAGGACCAACATATATTCTTGTAGCACAGAACATTGTCTTCCAAATGCTGTAAAAAACTGCGCAAAAAATCACAAACCTAAGCGGAGAGAACAAGTGCGCAATTGACTACTTTTTCACTTTTTCGCTTTTCACTTCAACGACGTAAAAATTGACAAAATTCATGATGAAAAAAGAAACAGAATACATGTTTTGATAGAGCAAATCATTCTCTCTCGAAAGCTATGCAGCGCTATGCAAGAGACCGCCGGCGAAATCTGTACTGAATCGTTGAAAAGAAAACTGCAAGGACCTATGGGACAACCTAATATATATATATATATATATATTTATTACATGGAAATCCATGTTAGCTAACATGTTCTGAACCTACGAACAACAAATAATCGAGAAACGATGAAGAAATGATATGAGAGGAACGTAATATTATAAACATATAAAACTAATCAAATAAAAACCAACAAGCTCAACATTGCGGATCCAGGTGCTTCGCGATAATGTTTTTGAAGGAGTATAAAGAATGTGGAAGAGGATGGTTTTTACTAATTCCGATGTAAGAGGAAGTTGCCCTATTGACGAAAAAATGAACTCTACAACTGAGCCTGGCTTTTGGCACAACTAACTTCAACGCACCGCCCCTTGTAATGGACGACTTCACAGCCAGGAACCCTTCAGGTGGAATACCGCAGGCCCCAGTCAGAATTTTATGCAGCATGATTAAGTCAAACTTCTTCCTGCGGTGTGCCAAGGAGGAAAGCTTGAGATTAAAATTCCTAACGTTTGATCGAGGTATGGCATCATAAGAGAACCCAACCATTCTTATAAAAAGTTTCCTCGTGAAATTGTTCTGCAGTTTTTCCTGTTTATCAATGATTTTTTTCTTGTGGGGATTGAAAACAACAGTGCCGTACTCAACTAGAGGTCTTATGTATGACTTATAGGCTCTAATGAAAACGGAGGGGTCTTTGGTTGAAGGAGCCCTGAAAAGTTGATGTATCACTGAATGCACCCTGGCTACTATCCGCTCACAGTGGTCATCAAAGCAGAGCTTCCTGTTGACCAAGAAAACAAGATCATTTATTTCATCAACCGCTTCTATGGTCGTGCCGCCAATAGGATAATCAAAGGGCGGAGGGTTAACTCCAACACGCAGTAATTTTGTCTTTTCCTTTGATAAGGGTAAGGTCCAATCTTCCTAATATATAATTTATAGCGCACAAATATGTGCATTGTAATAAATAAATGAAAAGGTTAGATCAAACCAATGTAATTTACGTGGCGTTTGCCAGTAGCTAAACTCAGCACTAGCAACTGTAAAAAATTCATTATGTCCGTGGAGAATTGAATTCCTGCACCGCATGCAATCCATTCTGCCACTGATTACAACCAATCATACGCGATAATAGACTTGTTTTTCGCGGGCGCCATTGAAGAAATTCTACAAATAGACGCGAAAAAATTGTCGGGGCAGTGCTGATTGTGAGCGAGGCCGGATTATTACTCTGTCAGAGAGGCGGCAAATTGCAAAAATCACGAGGCATAAGTAACAGCCGGCGGCGGCCTACTGCCACACGCAACAGCGACTCTCGCAGTTGCCATCGGTTTTTCGACGCATTAGAGCCTTTTGGCGTAGAGCGGTGGTCTGACGAGAAACGAGACCCGCCGGAGCGAACAGATGGTTTCCAGACTTCGACCAACGGAAATGGAAATCTCACTCTCAAAAACAGCGCCTGTTTTTGTTCCCAACGCCATCAATTCATTATCGCCGCCGTGATGTCGTCATGGCGCTAGCCTAGCATTAACGTCACTCAGGAGAGTTGAGATTTTGCGGTCATCCAGCACCATTTAAAACACCCGACTTTTTTCGGCTCTGGTGTAGCGGGTGATTATGAAGCTGGTCAAAGAATATGGTAAAATTCGGATTCTAAAGCGAAGAATGCCGTGCGTTAGGGTAGGAAACCAGTTTTCGTTAGTTTTCCCGGTTTACAGCCCACACGATGGGATACTGTCGCCCTTGGTGGTTATTACATACCATTTTCAAACACTTTCCATTTTAAGCCTAACACTTTTCACTTTAAAACGCCTACATGACGCAAATTTGCACCGCAAAGGTGCGACAACGCACCGTTGCTCCTACCGTAACCACGACAGCCAATCAGGCACCAACTCAGCCCCATAGAGGAGGAAATATGATTGGTTGCAGCGATTACGGTGCGAGCAACGGGGCGTTCCCGCACCTTTGCGGTGGCTCTTCTCGGCATTTGAGTTAAAGCGATTACTTTTCAAGCAAAAATAAACGTATTTAAAGTGAGACAATTACAAAGACAAACAGGTAGAAGGCAAAGGTTAACAAAAGCAAAATAATTTTTTGTTAAAAAAAATATATGAAAACTGGTATGTACGATGGGGTGTCGTAAGAAGGAATGTATACACTATTAGAATAGCTATGGAATTCTTGTTCCTCTAACCAGGCACACCCTGAAAAGCACCCACACAAAGAGTTGTTTATGTGAAGAGATTGCGCCGTGTACTCGTTCAGAACCCTGTGATGTATTATTGATTGATTGCGTAAACACACATTCACCTGTCGCCTGTCATAACACCTGTCGTCCCATTTGATTACTGAGTGCTCGACGAGCAAAACTGCTGTTTATCTAAGGCCATGTAGTGAAGAGTAGAGGTATATCTCTTCTATTGTGATCGTTCTTGGTGTTTCTAGATGTATACGCATGTAAATTACTGCAATTACCTATATTTCCAATAGGCAATGTATAGAATTAGGGCGTGGCGCAATCTCTCCCTACAGCACACCAGCAATGCCATTGATCTACAGAACGTCTCCAAAAAACCTAGAAGTTGTCTGTAAAACCACATAGTAAGAATTTTGTGATTATTCAAACCGTGCAGTGATTTTTTCTTAAGACGGATTGCGAAGCTGAATTTTTAATAAATTTTAATGTTTTTAAATTTTTTAAAAAATTTGATAGACAATGCCTATTTAAAGCTAAGATATGCCTGGCTTGGTTTGAAAAGGTTTTGATGTCTCGTTTACTTGTAAAGTGTCCGATTTTAAATAAAAAAGTGTTCAGTTTAAAATAATAAGCTAGATCGTCGGTGGTTCAGTTTATGTTCGTCGGTACACACATGCACCAGTCGGTCACAGTTTACCTCAAACTTGGGTAATTACACCAAACTGTATTTTGTACAAATACAATACACAATAGCGCATGTTAATAACATCCTACAAGAGGTTAATATGAGGAATAAGAAAGGAACATGAGAAAAGCGTCATGTAAATTTTTCCGTATGACTCTTTTATAGGGAGCTTTTTGTTTGCATAGCTCAACACCCCGATAAAACTCAAAGCAGAAATTCTTGTACAATATCCCACAAATCGTCCTATGATCGCGTGAAATCGCGATTAATATTTTAAAATTTTTCGGTTTTTCCAACTCCATGAAATAAGCAAAAACCTTGAAAACTTTAAGCAAATTAAGCATCTTCAAAATGAAAACTAACGCGTTCCAAATTAAACCAGACATTCCTTAGGAACCAGAGATTTCTTAACTCAATTTGATTTTTGGTTTGAAAGTTAACCAAGTCTTCGTTGAGAACTTATTATTCGTATGGCTTTACAAAGTGAAAACACTGTTTACAAAAGTAATGCGAAGACAGCGTGTGAACGTGCGGAGTTAGCGCAGGATGATAGAGCTCGGGGTGACTAAGTACCACCTGCATTGTCATGAGGTGTGACTCCAGATGGCGCAATAGGGTCTAAGCTATAATACACGGCCCATAGAGTTCCTGGGGTTTTGACAGAAAAACCAAACGAGGCACTTTTCAAGTTGCTCCCTGTCGTCAAATTGTTCCTTTTGCAAATGGTTCCACAACGAAATAATCAGATGGTAGTCCGTTGGAGTAAGTAAGCTCCGGTGAACACGGTGGATGAGCCAGAACACGCCATCCGAAACTTCGAAGTCAAGCCTCGCTGAATATCTGCACAGAAAGAGCCCGGCTTCCGAAGGGCTACAACACACAGCCTCTCATGAGCGTAGCACCTGACTCCACGGCCTCCTGTGTGTAGAGGAAACGAGTCTACATGAGCACATTATTTCTATACCGTTTAATCACCATCTAGAGACGAAAGGGCACAACGTTTAGGCGAATACATACGTGATGCTGAGGCTCTTTCTCAAATGCAAGCAAACTTTCAGGGAACGGAAATGGAGCATAGACAAGAAACTATTCATTAGTGAAAGTATCGCCACGATTCATCACTCGCTGAAGGATTCATTAGCTCGGCAAAAAACGCAATGAGAAATATGAGCGAGAGTCGAATGCATGATTTTGCTGCATGAGATTCTGAAGACTGTACGAATCTTAGGATCTGCGTTTGCCTTCTGTTAGCTTGTAAGGAGAGCATCCCGCCAATTTTGCAATTTTTTTAAAATTTATTTATCTTGTTCCATACATATAACAACTAACATATGCACCATTATATCACTATTATCTAAAACGTATTGTCATTTGTCAGGTAAATTGTAAATCCCGCTTTTGTAGAACTTCTAGGATTTTGACGAAAAGAAACTCAACGAGGCACTTTTCAAGCTGCTCCCTGTCGTCGAATTGTTTCTCCTGCAAATCGTTCAACAGCGAATGAAGTTGATGGTGACCATTGGAGCAAGTAGCAGCGAATACAATGGGTGGGCCAGAACATGCCATCCGAAGCACAGGAGTTTTTTCTGAGTTTCCCTTGCATCGAATGGACGCGCATTGTCGTGAAGGAAAAGATCTTCTCTTGTTTCCCAAGAAGAACTGTTTCAATGCGGTCAAAGTGATTGCACGAGACATTGCCAGTGACAGTAGTGTTCGCGGGCAGCAGCTCAAAGTGAAATGATTTCCAGAATTCCACCAGCACTGAGCATCACATTTTTGGGTGAAGTCCCGCTCTTGGCGTTCCTGCATACTTCTCTGCCTGCGACTAAGCCCTGACGCTTTCGCGTGTGGTAAACGTAGACTACCAACTGCTCGTCCAGTGACCAGATTTTCGAGCCAAGAAGAATTCCGCCCTAAAGCCAAGAAGTTCATGCACGCACTTGCCGCACCTGTAACCGGTGGCCGCAAATTTCATGCGGTATCCATGCACCATATCTACATGTCGTCCCAAGGCCACGCTGGTGTTGAGCTCTGATGGTATGATTGCACTAGAGTTCCTCTGCCAGTTCAAAGCTGCAACGTCGAGGATCCTTCTGAACCAGCTTCAGAAGCGCTCCTCATTCACTGCAACTGGCCTTACTGACTGTGGATGGTCCTCCAAGCAAAAGTCTCCGTTCTTGGACTTCCGGAATCATACTTTCGCAGTGACATAGGAGGCAGTAGTATCCATCGTTCCACACATGCTATCCACTGCGACTCCTGCACTGTTTTGCTTTCTAAACTCGAAAAGCAGATGCAGTCGAAGTCGAGAACAACTTTCTCTGCCATAGTCGTGGCGGAATCTGACGACAATAGTGATAAATGTAGGTGATAGGTCAGCCTATATATGAGTTATTGGGAGAAGGTTCCAGAACACTTTTCAAAATTTGGTGAAACACCAAAGTGAATGGCGGGAAATCTTCCTTACAACCTAATAGTTTCAGAACACACCACGAAATTCTTTCAAATCCATCTCTAGAACAGCGACCCTTACACAGTTAGGTCCACGGCTTCAGATTGTTAGGCATTCTGACCATCGACTCTCATCCTTAATTAGCAGTGGAAGCTCGCTGTCCTACTGCAGCTCTGTTCATTAGAACAGCGTCGTTATTTTTCTGATTTTCTTTCTGCAAAGGCTAATTTTTAGCACTAAAAAAACGGAAAAGAATATTTTCAACGTGGTTATAGTATGATACCTATTCAAACTTTAAACATCTGACTTGGGTTGCGAAATGTCCATCTCGTTTCTAAGGGTGTCCGGCTTCAAATTGCAAAGTGTCTAGTTTAAGGTGAAAATGGTATTATTCTCCAGTGGTAGACTGGTAGGTATGTAATAGATCAAACACTTCCGAATTGAGGCAAGTATAAACGTTAAAACAGCAGCTGAAGGAGCCGCTTTTAGCCGAATTGTTTTTAGCGTTTCTGGTTGATGTAGCTGTAATGAAGACGTTCTGTGAAAACACTGACACTTCTGAAGACAAAAACAGGGCATGATTGATGCCGCCATCCGCTGGGGTCGTAAACCAGTGAAAATGGCTCCGGAGTAACATGCAACAAGACGACTGCGCATCGGCGACTATGAAGGACAGAGGACGGCGTTAATCAACGCTTTTTAGAATGCACCACGCATTCCACTTCTACGTGACGTGGAGGCAATTTGAGTAGGTATTTGACTCAAACAAAGGCTTGAGATGGCCAGCCGATGAGCAGGTCTGTGCTTTCCAAACAAGTCTAGGTCCGATTCACCTATCCCGCAGAGATGGCAGGCTTGGTTGACCAGGCCGGAAGTTCGAACCAGGAACCTTCAATGAGGTGCACGCCACAGGCTGCGCCTCCTCCAACTGCACTACCCTGGGCACAAGAAATATTGAAAAAATAATAATGTAGCAAAGGCGGGACTCGAACCCGCACCGCGCACAGCCTGCCGACCGGGCGGAAATACTCTTAGCCATTACACCACCGACGCTATTTGGTCGAACGCGGTGTTTTGACAAATGCTTGAGAGAACAGTGTTATGTCCCTCCCCGACTAGTCTCGTACCAATTCATTGATTAGAAGGATGGAAGTCTTCGTTGATCTGGGGCAGGATTCATCAACGACTAACCCGTGGGTATAAAGATACCCAAGATAGAGATACCCACGATGAAGCCTGCGTCTCTGACTCCTACCTTATCTCTGCCTAACTCTTATCTTATCTCTACTCCTTATACCCCGCATACCCACGGGTTTAATTGTTGATGAATCCGATCTCTGGACGAGAAATCCGAACCAAGAACCTGGTATCGACAAAAACCGACTACCGAAGCCTCCGACTGCGCTACCACGTGCTTCTAGCTTTTGATAGGTGAAGCCAATTTCTTTTTTGTTGCCAGCAATATGCCACAATTTGCTAAATATCAAATGTTAGATTGGAGCTAAAACCTAAAGTTTGCAAAAAACTCTTCAAAAATGTTCCTCATTCCAATAACGGTTTTTGATGGAGAACTAAGGCTGCCACTGAAAAAAATCATGGCACCTCTTTAGTTCGTAAGTCTGTATAACATGACGCTTAGGTGATGTATGGACCGCCAAGAATGTAGTCCGAAAGTGACAAAGGATAAAGAACGACGTTACACAATCCCTTTTGGGATGCGCCACGCATTCTACTTCTATGTCGTGAAGGTGATCTGAACGCGTATTTGGCCAATGACTTGTGGTGGCCAGCCAATGAACAAACCAGCGCTTTATCCTTTCCAGACAAGTCTGGTAGCAATTCATCGACCGCCGATTAATGGATGGCTTAGTTGGCCTGGACGGTAAATCCGAACCAAGAACCTGGTATCGAGTGCACGTGACAGTCGGAACTTCATCCGACTGCGCTACAAGCGTCCGGAAAATGATACAAAGCTAATCAGTTTTCCATAAAGCACACTAAAGCCGGGCTGGTTCTTGCAAAACGGATTCGCAAATATCTCTGCACAAAACTGCAATTTAAAGAAGGATCATGTACTTCACCACGATTCTTTCTGAGAGATAATTCTTCAACTGTTCCAGGTGTAGGTGCGGCAACTGATCTGCACTCTGTTCAGCTCCAAGTGTCATGAAGTGGTTAGGAACACCAATATGTTAGAAGCCTAACGACTTCACTGAACGACTGCTATTCGTCGTTCGCGTCTGCTTACCCTCAGTAGCTATGCACAGATACATATTGTGAGTCTGTCCGAACGCCATTCGTTGTCTAACCACCCTAGTTCCCTAGGGATAGCTGGAGTCCAGCATCAAGAAGCCTTTTCTTCCTCCAAATTCATTCCTCCTTTAGATTTCATGGCTCCATTTATCTCCATTAATTTTTGACTAAATTAAGAGTAAAGATAAAGGACAAAGTTATTCAATCCCTTTGCCACGCTTTCTTCTCGTACGCGTTCTCTCTCCCTTCTCTTCGACAGTCTCGATTCTATGTCGTGGAGGCGATTTGAATGCGTATTTGGTCTATACATTGACTAGGCTGACCAGCCAATGAATAAATCAGCGCTTATTCCTCCCACACAAATCTGGGAAGGATAAAGCGCTAATCTTCTTCAGTCTCGAAAATCAATCAAACCACATAATCAGTGTATTAGCAAAATCTTTTCTTATACCTACATGATTAGGAAAAGAAGGGATTCTGCCTCTGGTAGGAATTCACTTACCCTGCAGGGATAGAAGGCTTAGTTGGCCTGGACGGAAAATTCGAACCAAGCACCTGGTATCGAGTGCACGTGACAGCCGGAACCTCCTCCGACTGCGCTACACTCGCTCTTTTTTTGCTAATACATAAATGATTAGGAAAAACTTCAACTTCAACTTCAACTTTATTACATGCACATAGAGCATGTGAGGTAAGAAAAGAATCAAGAAGTACCGGTGATCCAATACGTAACAGTAAACAAAACGGAATGTAAAACAACACAAATGAAGAGGACGTGCCTACAATAAAGGAAAAAAGAAAGACAGAACACTGCTGCAACACTAACTCAGGAACTACTACGGAATCACTTCAAGTGTTTGTGAAGAACTTTTTTGAAGCTATTGAGATTGTCAAGAAGCTGAATTCTTTTGTTTAACCTAGGGTACTCTAGGCCTGCACGAACTGTGAAGAAGTTGCGACGTGTTGACGTTCTTACATGAAGTTTGTAAGACCCACCTCTAGTATTAGATGACGCCAGACCAAAGAATTCCGGACGCTTCAACCCAACGTTCCCATGCAAAATCTTGTGGACCATTATAAAATCATTTTTTACCCTCCTTCTTAGTAAAGGTTCAAGGTATAGAATCTTGTTTCTGACGGCACCACGTGGAATGCTCCTATATGTGAAACCTAGAGCTCTAATAAAGAGCTTCCTTGTGAAGTTATTTTGAACTTGTTTTCGAATTAAATTCTTCTTGTGTGGATAAAATATGCAAGTTCCATACTCGACAATAGGCCTAACGTACATTTTATTAGCATTTAACACAACGCTAGGATCTCTGCTGCGCAACGCCTTAAAGAGTAGGAACACTCTTTGTTCAGCTTTTGAGGCAATATTGTCACAATGCATATCAAAAGAAAGCCTATGATTTGTCAGAAATCCGAGGTCCTTCAACTCAACAGCTTTTGCTAGAATATGGTTTCCTATCGTGTAATCTGCTTTAGAGCTGTTGGAACCCAAGTGAAGGACTTTAGTTTTTTCAAGTGAGATTAGTAAACCCCAATGTTGAGAGCAAGAATATACATTATCGACAGCTTGTTGAATCGCCGTTACATCCAGGTTACAATCGACTGTTTTTTATTTATTTATTTATTACAAGGCACGGATAACAATCACATGCGGTAAGATTCTAACAATAACATATAGCAAACAAAAAATAAGCCTAACGAAACCTTAGTGCAATTAAACGTTTAAAGGAGGATAGAGACATATTAACAATGTTCTCGTTCTCCGAAAGCAAGATGTTGAGCTCCCTGATGCTCCTGTGAATAAGGAAACTTGACCTTACCTTTGACCTTGGAAGTGGCAAGTAGAGTCGGAGATGCCCTCTTCTGTCAGTTGTCAAAGGGGTGCCAAAAAAATCCAATTGGGTCAATGGAAAGCCTTCCTGTCGGAACTTTGAACAACATAACTAAATCTGCTCGCTTTCGTCTAGTCTCAAGGCTAGACAACCCAAGCATTTTGGCCCTGTCAGACCCACTCGGAATATTGTCATAATTTAGACCACGACACTTTAGAAAAAGCTTACGGGTAAAGTTATTCTGGATACTTTCAAGGAGTTTTATGTCCTTCTTTTGACAGGGACTGAAAACTGAGACATCACATTCTACAATGGGCCTTACGTAAGATTTGTAGGCCCTCACAAAAGAAGGTTGATCTTTGGTTATCAATACCTTAAACAAGTTATAAATTCGGTGGTTAGCCATCTTTACAAGTGCTTTATAATGATCCTCAAAGTTTAGGTTACTCGAGAAATGGAACCCTAAATCTCGTGCACTTGTAAGTTGCTCCAAAATTGACCCGTTTAGTTTTGTATACTTTCACGTCGTCAGCAAACATTTTACAAACGACATCGCTACCAACCTTTGCAGGCAAATCAAAAGTGTAAATTGTAGTAATCCAACGATTACAGGGATTCTACGAAAACACAGATAGTTACAAAGAGCAAGAAAGCCCTTCTTATGAGTACATGACATTGAGTGGGTGTATAGGAATTAAAATTCAGTATGCTTTTATGTCATAAGCGAACAAAAACTGACAAAACTTTCCTTGCAACCTAATAAACATCTGACTTTTCTGACCTCTGATGGAGCTGATGACCATTGAAGAATTTCTATTGGAGAGAGCGTTTCACGTCAGAGTGAGAAACAAGGTTTCTCCGGCTTCCTCAGTTACAGCGTTATCTCTCAAGACGAAGTACTCTTACCTTTAGCGCCTAGCATAACACGTCAAGCTGTACATCTACATCTGCCATCTGCGAATCCTTGAAATCGAGATTAAAATTTAGTACGCCTTACTATAATTAGAGCGCCAAAACTAACAAAACCCTCTTCACACCCCAATACGAAGAAGGATAGATTGCACGATAAAGATGTGCTAGAAGAACAAAAATACTATAGGCTTCAGCCGTTGGCGAAGCACGCGAGCTGCGTGTGCGTGTTGAATTCCCAACGGCGCCGAAAGGCGGTGCACGCACGACAGATGATTTTCGCGAATCCCTTGGCATTTGCTTGGTCAGAGATTATCCGTCGGCCGCATCCTTGACAGCGAGCCGCATAATCAAAGGCGACGGTGCTCGAGACATGGGATCCTGCCTCACGGCGAAGGCATTACTCTAACGAGCTTACGGATGACGCAGAGACTCGAATGAAACGGCCACTACTGACTGATTCGTCTTGAAGGACAAGTAGCTTTTGAACAATTATTAAATTTGCTTGAATACTATGGAGAAGTAAAAGAAGACTTTAATGGTTCGCTTTGTCACCTTCCTTCAGACGAACCCCGTTCATTATAACTTCTCCCAGTGGCTAATTGGTGAAGTATGGAGGTGTTATAATTTTAGCGTTGTTTGTTTATTTAATTAATATTCCATATTAAAGGATGGGCGCGTGTAGCGCAGTCGGAGGAGGCGCGACTGTCGCGTGCACCCGATACCAGGTTCCCGGTTCGGATTTCCCACCCAGGCCAACCAAGCCTTCCATCCCTCCGGGGTCGGTGAATTGGTACCAGACTTGTCTGGGAAGGATAGAGCGCTGACTTGTTCATCGGCTGGTCACCGCAAGTCATTGTATGGCCAAATACGCATTCATGTCGTCTCCACGACATCCCGTAGAAGTAGAATGCGCTGGCGCATCCCAGAAGGGATTGAGTAACGCCGTCCTTTATCCTTATCCTTATTAAAGGTTAAAAACAGTTCTGATCTTCAAAAAAGATCAGCAAGAGGCTATCAGCAACCATCGATCCATCGGTCTTCTCTCGGTTGTGTACATGATCTTCACCAAGATACTGCTTAACCGCATGGAGCGTTGCTTAGATGAGTATCAACCAGTGGAGCAAGCAGGGTTTCGCAAGGATTTCTCCTGCATGGACCATATTCAGACTGTCTCACAGCTCATCGAGAGGAGCCGCGAATACCACCTCCCACTTGTCCTTGTCTTCGTGGATTACCGGAAAGCGTTCGATTCTGTGGAAATCAACGCCGTTTTGAACGCCCTTGTGCACGCTGGTATACCATCGCCCTACATCCGACTTCTCGACGAATGCTTCTCGAACACATCGACCACCATCCAGTTGTTCGATCGGAAGCTTAAGATTCCTATCGTGAAAGGAGTAAGGCAGAAAGACACGATTTCTCCCAAGCTATTCACAGCGGCACTCGAGGATACCACGAAAGACTTGAACTGGGACGATAAAGTCTACCTTGTCGACGGTAAAAGGACCAGCAACCTTCGCTTCGCCGACGATATTGTTCTCATCTCTACCAGCACGGCAGAAGTCGAGGAAATGCTGAACGAGCTCAATGAGGCAGGTATGAATATTAGATTGGACATGAATATGTCCAAAACGCAATTTGTACTCAACCAGTGGTATGACACGGGACTCGTAAGGCTAAATGGAGTCGCTCTACAACAGGTCGACTCCTACGTCTATCTGGGAAGAGAGCTGAACATGGATCGCTCCTGAAATCGCCCGCAGGAGACGCGCAGCATGGGCAGCCTTCAGTTTGAATCGCGAAGTTACCGGTCAGGTCAAGGATGTCGGCCTCAGGGCCTCGATATTCAACGCCTCTGTACTGCCTGCGATGTGTTACGCGACGGAAACCTGGCCCGACAACAGGACAATCGCCAGAGCGATGCAAACTACGCATCGTGCACTGGAGAGATGTCTTCTGAGGGCAAGCCTTCGTCAGCAATGGCAAGAAGGCCTGCGAAGCTCGGAGCTACGGGAGAAGTCGCAATTAGCAGACCCGCTGCAGTACATGAAGAAGTCAAATATCGCTGGGCCGGACACCTGCTTCGACGAAAGGACGATAGATGGAGTCTCCGTGTCACAGAATGGCTCCCGAAAGATCATAAGAAACCACTGGGACGACCGCCAACGCGATGGGCAGACTCATTGTCAAGATCTTTCAGAGAGCGGAGTCTGCCTCACTGGATGCAAGCTGCCAGAGATCGAGCGGTTTGGAAGAGTTGTGGTCCCCCAGCCGACAAAACCATTAAAGTATCAAAGTAATTAAATATATATAGGTACTTTAAATAATACTTTCTTAAGTTTTTATAGAACTCAAACTAGTGAAACTGTTCACTAATTTGGCCGATGTTGAATTTTCCCTCCTTGATTTCGTTAATTCCTCTGATCTCAGTGTTTATGCGAAGGATTAGATTCATTACCTGTTCGTTGGCAAAAATGATAGATTCTGGTAGATTCGACTAATAAAGTTGTGTTTACGCTGAGTTATAGCAGTTTGAAATAAGCGGTTCGTTTCGGCGATTAATTTTGCGACAGCCTTGTAGAAAAAGCTCATTTCAGTTTGGAAGAGCTCGCTTTGATTTTAAAAGTCTTCGGCTAGCTTAGAACAGCAAAATGTTCAAGTCGGCGTAAAAATGGTATAGATGTAGAATGAGCGGCGTATCCCAAAAGAGAACGAGTAACGCCGTCCTATATCCTTTGTCCTTTGGTGGTCCACAAGGATTTTTTAAAATAATTTCTCATCCAGTGGCTTCAGAAGCTTCCTCATTAATACACAAATCCGTCATGTATGGAGGGACCAATCTCATTTAGTCCTTCGTATAATAGCATGCACGGAACGACGTAAAGGAGATATAGGAGACCGAAAGCCGTCGCTATTCCCATATGTGGTGGGGCCGAAGAGGGATTAATGCTTGTGCGAAGGCT
Organism: Heligmosomoides polygyrus polygyrus; assembly: GCA_947396885.1. Lineage (NCBI taxonomy): Eukaryota > Metazoa > Nematoda > Chromadorea > Rhabditida > Heligmosomidae > Heligmosomoides > Heligmosomoides polygyrus. The sequence goes on along the minus strand of OX377201.1, from coordinate 100,483,828 downwards.
GTGCAGCCGTCCACGAGGGGTGCAGGAGACCTTCGAGGGCACGAGGGTTGTGTGTGCGGTTCCTAATAGGAACACACAGAATGCAATATCTTCGCGTCGACCACCGCCGCATTAGGCGACCGCCTTGTGTGAGATCCGCGGAATAATTGCCGCAATCCGCTCATCAGGACGACGCCCTCAGGCCTACTTGAGCGATGATCGTAGATGAGGCTCATTCTCCGACTATGTGTATGACACCAGGGCATCATTACGCCGGCCGGCAGAAGTCACACGTAGGGAGCTAGAAGATGCTTGCGCGCCTTACGTGCACCATCGGTAGCTCAGAGTCTTCGTTATGTTCACAAACCCAGTTCAGCTGTGCAAATCCTACGAATTGATGCATCTGGAAGGCTGCTTCGAGGTATAGACCTCTTCTACAAAGGAATAGGAACTGAAGAATCAGACAGTTTCAAGCGAGTAGCGAACTTCAGAAGAAGGAGTAGCCCGCGAGAAAGTCAAAGCATTTGTTGCCCTACGGCACGGAGCTTTAGTTCAACTGTCTTAAAGTTTTGAAGTTAAAAACTTTTGTTCTAATATTGTAGCCTGATGAGGTGGGGGCGGGGTGGTACGTATAGCGCAGTTGGAGGAGGTGCCGACCGACTGTCGCGTGCACCCGATACCAGGTTCCTGGTTCGGATTTCCCGCCCACGGCAACCAAGTCTTTCATCCCTCTGAGGTGGGTGCATTGGTACTAGAATTGTCCGGGAACGATAAAGCGCTGCTTGTTCATCGGGTGACTACTGCAAGTCATTGTATGGCCAAATACGCATTCAAATCGCCTCCACAATATCCCGTAGAAGTATTATGCGTGGCGCATCCTAAAATGAATGGAAAAGCGCCGTACTTTTCCTTCATCCTTTATCCTTATTGTAGTCTGCAGAGCGTCGAAAAGCAGAAACCGCTGCACATAGCTTTTCTCGACTTACGATTAGAGAAAGCATTTGATCGTGTACCGCGTGAGGTTATATGGTACACCTTACGACAACACGGTGTTCCCGAAGAGCTTATTGAGTGGGTGCGCATACTTTACTCTGGTCCAAAGAGAAGTGTGCGAGCGCCAGCCGGCACATCGGCGGAGTTTCCTATCTCCGTTGGTGTTCACCAGGGCTCTGCGCTTTCCCCGCTCCTATTCATTGTCGTAATGGATGCCATTTCGAGAGACCTTCAGAAGCCTGCCCCCTGGACGCTGATGTATGCAGATGACGTAATGCTTGCAAGCGAAGAGAAGAACGAACTCGAGCGACAAGCGCAAGCTTGGTACGACCGCTTGGCGATGTTCGGGCTCAAGCTAAACGTCAAAAAATCTGAGTACTTGACGACAGACGTAAACGAAGCCGGGACCATTGAGATCAATGGCACTGGTGAGTGCTGGCCTGCAACTAAAGAGGTTGAGACTCGCCTCAGCGTAATGGAAACGAAAATGCTGCGATGAACGGCTGGTGTTACGCGTCTGGACCGTATTCGCAACGATGAAATACGCCAGAGGTTTGGTGTCGCTCCAATTGCTGACAAGTTACGTGAAGCTCGCCTTCGGTGGTATGGCCACGTTCTTCGAGCTAGTGGTGACACTGTTAGGAAGATAATTCGCGACAAGAGCGACAAGAGCGACTGGGGCGACGGATGTAGTGTGGTGTACGCAATTATTTACGTACACCACACTACATCCGTCGCCCCCCCCCCAGTCGCTCCAGTCGCTCTTGTCGCGAAGTATGAACAAGCCCTTAGTCTTCATGAACTTGTAATGGACTCCACCAGCCATTGTCCACCATACGGCCACCACGGTCTCATCCACTCATCCTTGTTCAGCCATTATGCAGCTCGACGACGATTGTTATGATGGATCCGTTTTCCGTCGCATGTCGCGATCCTGCCCAAAAAAGGCTTGTGCGTTCCTTAGCGAAATCCCCCTCCTCTCGCTTCCCCCAAATGCAGCGTTGATGTTGCGAGCTGCGGCCCTCTCCGTTGTGTCCACTTTTCCATTCATATAAGTAGAGCACCCGAAGATCACGTTGATTCATGCTGTAAAAACGACGTCGAAAACTCGGCAAGAGGCAATAATGTCTTAAAAGCTATAGGCGACAAGAAACCAGAAATTCTGCACTATCAGAAGCTTTAAACAACGCCTGAAACGGGAACATTCGTATCCATGAAAAATCTATCAGAAATTGAGGTAGAAAAGCGGCCATTTCATATGCAACGACCTAAGGCCCTGTTCACAAATCGAGCGACATGAGCGACAAGAGCAATAAGAACGACTGGGACGACGGAGGTAGTGTGATGTACGTAAATAATTACGGGCGCTATTGTAGTTGGGGGTCACCTCATAAAAAGTGTCACTAACATGAAGAAAAGAAAATGAGACACACTGGTTGTAAAGAAGGCAAACAAACGATGCTATAGCTGTTCTCAGAATTGGGCAGAGGAAGGGACTCCGGGATGTGAGCCAACTAACGCACCCATGCTAAAATTGCCCACTTCCTGGAGTTCTCTCCCTTCCCCAATTCGGGTGCAGATAAAACGCGGATCTGTAATCGAAAGGCTAAGGCTTCATTTACATTCGCTGTATGTAGCTAATTGCCATACCTGCACACCGCGGCATGCTATGGTGACCCCTTTCAACCAGGGGTACACACAAAATTCTGTGCGTTAAATTTTTTAACGAAGTTTTCTAACGGAAATTATTCGTTAAATTTCCGGTAAAGCGTTAAATTTCGTTAAGAAATACAATTAGCTGCAAACAAATATTTCAAGTAAAAGCCAAGAAAAACCTTATAGGTTTCAAATTCAAGAGGTTAGCAGCTAAAGTTCAAGGAATGGAGTGTAACACTGCATTGCAAAATAAAGAATTCAGTTTTAACAAACACAGAAAAATAAACAAGCCTTCAGCAACAAATTATCTGCAGGGTGTGAAATCTTCTTCTTCTTTTTCAGCGTTTGTCCCGCTTAGCAGCGGGGTCCGCTCTTCTGGTATGATGACGCCACTTCGCACGATCAAACGCTTGATCGGGGTGGATACCAGCTTCCTTTAAGTCCACGTGCAACGTATCAAGCCAGCGTTGCCTAGGTCGTCCTTTAGGCCGTTTTCCGGGCACATCTATGTTGAGGCCAATCTTCCGAACGGTGTTGCCGTCCGCACGAAGAACATGGCCATACCACCGTAGGCGAGCTTCACGTAGCTTGTCAGCAATTGGAGCGACGCCAAACCTTTGACGTACGGAGACATTGCGAACATGATCCAAACGCGTGACACCAGCCGTCCAGCGCAGCATTTTCGTCTCCATCACGCTGAGGCGGCTCTCAACTTCCTTCGTTGCAGGCCAGCACTCAGCACCGTACATCGCTACTGGTCGGACGACGGTTCTGTAGATCTTTGATTTTAAGCGCTCCGGTATCTTTCTGTCGCACAGAACGTTTGTCATTGAGCGCCATTTGGACCACGCTGCGCTCACGCGTGAGTTCACCTCGCACGTCAGACTACCATCAGACGCAATTGCAGATCCAAGGTACTTGAAATGTGTCGCTCGTACGAGCGCAGTGCCATTGATCTCAATGGACCCAGTCTCGTTTACGTCTGTCGTCAAGTACTCAGATTTTTGGACGTTTAGCTTGAACCCGAACGCCGCCAAGCGGTCACACCAAGCTTGCACTTGTCGCTCAAGTTCGGCCTTGTCTTCACTCGCAAGCATTACGTCATCTGCATAGAGCAGCGTCCAAGGAGCAGGCTTCTGAAGGTCTCGCGAAATGGCATCCATTACGACAATGAAAATAAGTGGGGAAAGCGCGGAACCTTGGTGAACACCGACGGAGATTGGAAACTCCGCGGATGTGCCGGCCGGCGCTCGCACTTGACTCTTAGGACAAGAGTAAAGAATGCGCACCCACTCGATCAGTTCTTCAGGGACACCGTGCTGTCGTAAGGCATACCATATGACCTCACGCGGTACACGATCAAATGCTTTCTCCAGGTCGAGGAAAGCAAGATGCAGCGGTTTTTGTTTCTCGCGATGTCTTTCCACAAGAAGACGAACAGCATGAATGGCGTCGATGGTGCCACAGCCGGCTACGAAGCCACACTGGTTGGTGGAAAGCCGAACGATCTCGCGAATACGTCCATCCACAATTCGCTCAAATATTTTCATACTGTGCGAGAGCAATCGGATTGGACGGTAACTTGTGCAGTCCGCGGGACTGCCCTTCTTCTTCCAAATCGGGATCGTCGTGCTTTGCTGCCAACTACCAGGAACCTTCTTCTCCGCAACAACCTGGTTGAAAAACCTCGTTAGCCATTCAGCAGGATTCCAGCACCTCGAGTTCCATAGTTCGGCCGCTATGTCGTCAGGGCCCGTTGCTTTGCCTGGCTTCATCTTCTTCAAAGCCGCTTCCGTCTCCTCCACAGTGATTTTCTGCACAGAACCGTGCGTAGGAGGGACGCAAGGGATAGGCGGATGGGCAAACTCTACTGTTGAAATTCTCTCGAAGTAGTCATGCCATCGTTCCATAGCCCTTTTGCGGTTCATCAGCAGATGGCCATTCTCATCGTTGATGCCAAAGAACTTTTCGATGTCCTCGCTCTGGCGATGGCGTGCTTTGGCAAGCCGATAAAGTTGTCACCATCGCGCGTCTCGAGTTTCTCGTTCACATACTCATAATGAGAAGCTTTTGCAACGGCAACAGCCTTCTTAGCCGCCCTCTTCGCTTCTTGGTACATACGCCAATTGTCGGCTGTCTTGTCGCTGAGAAAAGCGTGATATAGTCTCTTCTTCTCTTTGACTTTTTCCTTGACGTCGTCAGTCCACAGCCAAGTCTGCTTCTCAATCTTACGCCGTCCAGGCTTCGTCATGCCCAGTTCGGAACGTGCAGCTTGTAGTATCGAATCGGTTGCACGTTTCCATGTCTCCTCAACATTGGTAACCGTCGGCAACCGAATACGAGCAACAACAGCTGCGTCCTTCTCTTTCATCCGCCACCACTTGATCCTTGATGGTCCGCATCGCTCGACCTGCCTCAGCCTCGGAGGGGCCATCTTAAGTGTGCAGATCAGCGGACGGTGCTGCGTGGCGACAGTCTCGTATGGCACAACCTTCGCATCTGTGACCAGCCTTCGATCGCGATGCTTGATAAGGATAAAGTCAATCTGTGTCTTGGTATTCCCGCTATAGAAAGACACGAGATGGGAGTCACGCTTTCGAAACATTGTGTTCGCGATGGTGAGATTATGCGAGTCCGCATACTCAAGAATTCGCTCACCATCAGCGTTACGTGCTCCATAACCGAAACCGCCATGACAGCTGTAACCATCTTTCGCAGTCCCAACGTGGCCGTTGAGATCACCTGCGACAACGACAGCGTCTTCTGGCGGCACCTCTGCTGTCGTCTCATCAAGCAGGGTCCAAAACTCGTCCTTCGCTCGCTCGGAGCAGCCTGTCTGCGGAGCGTATGCAGAGAAGAAATGATACATACGCTGTTCAGCAGCAACAACGACCTTCATCAAGCGGTCACTGAAACGTTCCACGCTTGCAATCGCATCTCGGAAACGTTCGGAGACGACCACACCAACACCGCTGGTGGTCCTGGGACTGCCGCACAGAATAGCCTTAAAGCCTCGGCCTATGTCCCTCGACTTGCAACAGGACCACCTCGTCTCCTGTACCGCACATAAGTCGATTCGTCTTCGCTCCAGTGCTTCTACCAACTCGCACGAGCGGCCCGTCAACGTACCCACATTCAGCGTAGCAACGCGGGTCCTGCTTACGTTACGGGACTTTTGGACTTGCTCAGTTGCCCCCCGATGCCGTCCTCCCATCAGAGACCCTCGCATACTTCTCACACTCGCCGGGTTTTGCGAGTGCGCGTCGGCTCCCGCGGACGCCGTAGCATTATCTCGACAAACAGTTAACGCCATCAACCATGTGATGTGACATGGGATCTCCATAGGCCGGCCTGTCACAAGGGCCTGTCGCCTGCAATCGAGTGTCCGTGCTTAGCTTAGCTCGCATAGCGAACAGTTTCCAGTGGCACCACGTGGAGGAACGGACATCGCCACCAGGGTGTGGAATAAGAATGGCTATGGAATTATCATTTAAAATGATCATCGAAAGGCATCTTAAAATGTGTCATCAGGCAGAACCCGGATTCCCCCTCCCCTCCTTTCCTAGTTCTTTGCGAAGCTGTTTTGCGTGACTGTTCTACGAGCATATACAATCTCGATGCATCAGCTCATTAAGTACAGAAAGAATTAATGAAAAATACAATTAAAAGTCTATCAGTGGAATGTTAACACGTTGTCGAACGCACGACTTTTGAATGCCTGGTACAAGGGATCAATCCATTTTTTTTGCAACGTCGAGACCGTGACACGACATTATGTCACATGGTCCCACACTGCCGAAAAGGTGTGACACGTCGTCGACGTGTTAACGTTCAGGAAAAGTTGCTTTCATAATTTTTGTTATTAGCGTTTTTCTAAAATCGCTTAAAATACGTCCAGCGGCCGAAAGCATTCCCCCCGTCTTGACTGTTCCAGGTAGCGAGCAATTGTATTTTGAGATAAGCAGCGCCAGGTGAGGAGAGACATATCTTACGAGGAGGTCAGACCAGTATCTTTGTGTGGATTCGTTGACGTGCTTGGGGCCTCGGCGAAAAAAACAATTTCTAGCTCCAAAATGATAAGGATAAAGGACGGCGTTACTCAATCCCTTTTGGGATGCGTCACACATTCCACTTCTACGGGATGTCGTGGATGCGATTTGAATATTGTATTTTGAGGCACAATGGCTTGCGGTGGACAGCCGATGAACGAATCAGCGCTTTATCCTTCCCAGACAAGTATGGTACCAATTTTCCCACCTCGGAGAGATGAAAGGCTTGGTTGGGCTGAGCGGGAAATCCCAGCCAGGAACCTGACATCGGGTGCATGCGACAGCCGGAACCTCATCCAACTGCGCTACATGCGCCTTCAAAATGCACTATTTCCAAAAATACACAACAAATTCATGAAAGCATTAAAATATTCCTGCTTCCTGCTTTTTTAGGAGCAATCCTAATCAGGAGGATCAGCATTTATCAAGACTAGGGATAAATGTGATAAACTCATTAAGAAAAAGTCCGTTAAAAACTCCGTTAAGTTTCTAAAAATTTCCGTTAATTCGTTAAATTCGCTAAATCGTTAACCGTTAAATGTGCACCCCTGCCTCCAACCACCATAGCGCCTAATTACGCACTCCACACTCCATCCGACGCTCCAGTCGCTCCTGTCGCTCGAAGTATAACCACGCCCTTATACTTGCAACAGCTGTAAGAGTAGAGGCAATCTGAATGTGTGCTTGTCCTACACAATGACTTGCGACCCCCACTGCTTTGTTTACACTGTATCCATGCTGCTTATCGCTGATCAATGCGCACAGAATAGCGCTTATAAATAAATGACAAATTCCAGTAAAACCGTTTTTATTTTACAAAATCCGTAAGGATACATGAATGCAAATAGTTCGTTCATTCAAACGACAGACACTATGGAGGTGAATTTCCTTCCCATGTTTACATACATAAACAGACTCGTGAATTCACCGCTACGACTTAAGAAGGAAGTCTATAACGACCGTACTAATGTAACCGATAGAACAGTACAGTACCACACAAAGAGCGCCGTAGGAACTGAACACATCAGAGACGCATAGTTAAAATTATACAATCGAGCCGCATAGAACAGGGCTATAGAAAGAAGGTCCGCTCAAAGACAGCGCTAGTCGATCCCGGTTTTTCAGGGCAGTAAGATGGTGGTCGCCGATGAGGAAGGAACTGCTGACTGCTAGAGTACTCGATTCGTGTGAAACGAGAGCGTAAATACAACAGAATCAAACGAAACTAGACGGTGATAAGGACAAGGTGAGACGGATACGAGTGGTGCTCTAGTAGTCGTCGCCCCTGGAGAGGACCTCTTTGCAGGTCGGGCGCAGAACGAGCGTGTGCTCCCATTGAGCCGTGTAGCAGCCTTTCACATCACAGAGCGGCGGGTATGGGTCAACGATGCCCTGAAACACAGGCACACTTGAGGCCGCAACGGGGGCAAACTGTACAACCTCTAAAGCCAAGCTTCAAGGAAATACCTTATCACACAGGTCCTTCAAAGCCATGAGGTACTTGCTTTCTCCCAGTCTGTCTACCCATCGTCGGCAGAACGCCAGTGTGCCGAAGTTTTTGTCAATTGTGTTGAGCAGGGCCTTTGAACGAGCCAGTCTGAACGGAGACATCGGTTCAGTAATAGACGAGATCGAGATGACTAAGCACAGGTGAAGCGAAAGCCCACTTACCTCAGTGGTATATGCTCTTCCGACAGTTCAAAGTTCTTCATGTAATGTGAGCACTCCATGTCATCGTGGACATATCCTTTGCCGGTCGATCCGAAGGTTTCGATAGCGTACACCTGACGAAACGTGAAGTTTAATCGCCGAAAATAATGGTGATGAACGTTGCATCGGAAAATATGTACCACAACAATGACAGCGGGTGAAGGAGAACTAGGGAAGGCTCACCGTGTAACACTTCTCGCAAGCTAATCCCCTATGCAAGCATTTTTTTTTTTGCACCCAGAGCAACAAATTTAAGTCATAAATACCTGGTTTTCTGCTAAAATTGAACACTTTTCAAAGCTGAGCGGAAGCTTTTGAATCAAACTGAACATCCAGTTCAAGCCAAAACAAAGGTCCTTCAGATTAAACTAGAAGCTCTTCGAGAAATTTAAAATAAATTTTTGTCCGTGAAAAACTTAGTGTTTTCTTTTAAAATTTTTAATTCACCTGCCCCAAGTGACCACAAAATTTTTACTAAATGTTTATGGAAGAATAAAGATATACAGCTTGCATGAAGACAGAAAAATTTTCGGTGTTTTAAAATCAAAGGCCATGCATGTCATGCGCTGGTCTAGTCATTTGCTACTTTTATTTGATGGCTAGTGTTGTGAATACCCAACTAGGGTTTACATCTATAAATGTATAGTATCATTATATCATAATATAGAACAAACAAAAATGAATGATAACACGTTGAGGTTAACAATATAAGATAAGCATCGTTGCATAGCATCCACAGGTATGACCTAACGATACCGCAAGAAGGTAAATAAGATAATGCACAAACACTGCACTCTAGCCGCGGTGACCTTTTTAAGACTAGAGGTTATCAGCCTCCCTGACCAATATATGTCATACTTCTACGCTCCTCCTCTAGGAATTCCGTATACAAACCGCTGTGGGTTATTGCTTGTGGTGTGCTCTGATAGCTGTGAAGTAATAAATACTTATTACAATTCGCTGCAGACGCATCCGTTGGTGAACCACCAAATTGGTTTCTTTGTCTTATAGACCTGTATTTCTGCCATCTTATTGATTTTTGCAAGGTTTCACAGTTTCACCTTAGATTTTACTTCGTTTGGTTTGAACTAGAACACTTTTCCTGCCACGCGGGTCTTTTCTTTGCTCTTCTAGCCCTCTCAGATGAGAATTCGCACAGTGAGCGAGCTTTTTCAGCGATTTCTATTGGCCCCACTGTTGAGGTTTAACAAGGAAGAACGGCTGATTTAATCTCTTTCCAATGAATTGGAAAGAAACTTTTTGCTTCCTGGCAAAGGAAGGCTTTGAAAGAACTCCTGGTCCCCTGAGGAACGCTTAATGGAAAACTTTTGAAAGCGTCTTTCCCTAGCGGTGGAAAGAAGTTTCGGATGCTTCCAAGGCTCTCCTGAGAGAACACGGTAGGAAGGCTTTATTAAAGTTCTCCAGGTTCCCCGAGGAACGCTTACTGGAGTTTAATACGTATTGTGTCTTCTTTGCCAAAGAGGTTGTTAGGTGGAATATTTATTTTGGCCTGACGTTTCGACCCTGTCGTCGTCTTCGGAGGCCCAGAATTCCACCGCTGGCGAGTAGCGATTGCGCTACCACCCAAAGTTAGTCTATGACCAGTAGCGACTGGTCATAGACTAACTTTGGGCCACTACTGGTCACTAACTTTGAGTCGCTACTGGTCATAGACTAACTTTGGGTGGTAGCGCAATCGCTACTCGCCAGCGGTGGAATTCTGGGCCTCCGAAGACGACGACAGGGTCGAAACGTCAGGCCAAAATAAATATTCCACCTAACAACCTCTTTGGCAAAGAAGACACAATACGTATTAAACGACAATGCCGAGGTTTCAAGATGAGAGAACTTGGAGCTTACTGGAGTACTTTTTTTTAGCTTCCATCTCTCACTGGGGAGAGCTAGCGCAGAAACTTTTACGTGTGTTTGAATCCACGGCTGATGCACCAATTCGGTGGTTCACCAACGGATGCGTCTATAGCGAATTGTAATAAGTATTTATTACTTCACAACTATCAGAGCACACCACAAGCAATAACTCACAGCGGTTTGTGTACGGAATTCCTGGAGGAGAAGCATAGAAGTATGACATACATTGGTCAGGGAGGCTGATAACCTCTAGTCTTAAAAGGGTGCACCGCGGCAAGAGTGTATTGCCGCGGTGCACCCTTTTAAGACTGTGTGAGTTAAGAGTGTAGTGTTTGTGCATTATTTTATTTACCTTCTTACGGTATCGTTAGGTCATACTTGTGGATGCTATGCAACGATGCTTATCTTATATTGTTCACCTCAACGTGTTATCATTCATTCCTATTTGTTCTATATTATGATATAATGATACTACACATTTATAGATGTAAACCATAGTTGGGTATTCACAACAGTTAGTGCAAACGTTGCTTACTTGCAACAACGCAGTGAAGATATGTTTTTGACAGCTGCTTTTGTTCTGTCGTAGACCAGTATGTAACTCCACGCAAGTAGAATTTTATTGTCAATCAAAGGGAAATTGCGACGTGTTGGACGACTGCATGGCGCTATCTTCTCCTTCAATAACGGCAAGGGATAAGACAGCGTTGATCAATCCCTTTTGCAGTGCGCCACGCATTCAGACAAGTGTGGACACATTCGTGACATGAATCCAAATAAGGAAGAGGTCTTCCAGATTGAATAATACTTTCTTAAGAGGTGGAACTAATCGGATAAGCCTATTACACTTCAGAATCCCCTCATTTGTAATTAGTACATCTGGACCTTTTTATACACGAATTATGCACCAAAGTTATTAATTTATTGGAATTTTGTCTTTTTTCAGTTAGTTAATATTGCTAGCATAGCTCTTAGCCTTTAAGGAAAATCATCTACACTGTAAGAAAGTCAAAATACACTTTTCATTGAGGAAAACTCGCTTTTTTCAAATTTTTAAAATCACCCGCTCAAAAAGTGAACACACTGCTTGGAATCTAATAATTTTTTATTTTCTAGAATGGGTAAAAGCTTACTTTGTAGCACAGGAAAGCAGCAACTTTTGAGTACATTGAAGGAAAATAGCGTCTGAAATGCAGTCGGATGGGATGCCGGCTGTGGCGCCAGTTATCGTTCCCAAACAATTGTGGTACCAACTACCGACCCCGAAGAGATGGAAAGCTTGGTTGACCTGGACGAAAAACCCAAACCAGAAACCTTGTATCGGCTGCACGCGACAGCCGGCATCCCATCCGACTGCGGTCCAAGCGCTATTTTCCTTCAATGTACTCAAAAGTTGCTGCTTTCTTGTTCTACAAAATATACATTTACTCATTCTAGAAAAATGAAAAATATATAAGATTTCAAACAATGTACTCACTTTTTGAGCGGTGACTTTAAAAACTTCAAAAAGCTAGTTTTCATCATTGAAAATTGATGAAAACTAGTCGTCTCTGAAGGTACGCCGATTCTATGCGGCGTGAATGTCTGGCGCACTCTCACCACCAAATGCTGACCACTTTCGCGACATGGATTACCCTCCTAATACAGTAGCAGGGTAAGTTGAAACCAAGCAGACTAAAAATATTTACATCAACCGTTGCTCTAATCTCACCTCATTTTCCTCCATCTTCGTCTGGTCGCCTCCTTTCACAATAGGCACTGTTTTTCCAGCATGGATTCTGAAACCACTTCTCTATAACTAATCGAAGTTCTTATAACTAATCGAATTAATCAGTTCCTACTTTCACCTGACTTTCTGAAGACATTATCAGCGTATACCTAATCTAATTAATCAAGTTGTAAGCGAAATCCATGGACCATCGAACATGCCTAGTACTACTAACCCATGAGACAATAACACTTTAAAACTCGGAACAAGCTGCGATTGCTGTCTACTATTGACCGAACAGATCCACTCTGGAAGATGAAAAACCTAACCCAATTATATAAAAACCACTAATTCCTCCTCCTCAAATGCACTGTAAACACGAACTTTATCGCTAAGATAAATGCAACTAACCGGTACTGCCCTATAGAGTGACCGTTCAGATTCCGAATAGGTTTCACGGTATACGTGCGCCCATCAAGCTCAACTTCATGCGATGTCATAACCTAAAACAATTTAATGTGGTCCCAATTTGTGCAAGAATACTAATATCTCCACCGCCGCTGTCAAACCGAGAGGCACAAAATTAAGTTCTTGGAAACCGTTAGCAGCACAAGAGTACTCGTAAAGTAATCATGTACATAGCCATACCTATATTTCGATTTGATTAGTTGCGCACAGCATTTTGATATTTCATGAAAAGCCGTAGACATGTTGCCATGTCAAACGTCGATTCAATATGTCAAACGTCGATTCAATTCGACCGATAATCGATGCCATGATGTGTGACGTCGCGATTGGCTGCCCAAGGAGGATAAGGCCCGCCCAAGAACCGCGAAACTGGGAAAAGAGTCTTATCGTGCCTTGACCGTGAGCGGTCGCTTTTTCATTTGCTGTATTCGCCATCTTCACTGGTGTCGTTGTCACCGTTCCGCCTTGCCTTTCAACACCACCACCGAAGTCAAAGGCAAGGACAGCATAGGCATGACCAAGCCGTACACACACGCCTTAGGCCCCGTTTATACTTCGAGGCCGACCGACGCGACGCCACGGCCCTATGGTGGCCATCCTGATTGAGCGACGCGATCGATGAATTTGCCTCTTTGCGTGCAGTCGCGTCTCTCGGCGTCGGAAGTATAAACGGGGCCTTAGGGTACGTTCAGAGCTCCATCGCGGCGCGATGCGACGCAATGATGATCTCTCATACCGATTAGTCACACAGCCTGATCGATTTATGCACTTATCACTTCGTCGCGTCGCACCGCGATGCTGCTCTGAACGACCCCTTATAAAAAGGAGTTGACTGTGCTGTAAACGCGTCACAAGTCACTTGTTGCCATGTCACACGTCGATTGAATTCGAGTAATCATGGCTGTTATGACGTGTGACGTCGTGATTGGCCGTCCAAGGAGGATAGGCCCCACCCCAAATGCGAGAAAGTCAAAAGAGTCTTGTCATGTCTTGACCGTGAGCGGTCGCTTTATTCATTTGCTGCATTCGCCATCGCCACTCGTGCCGTTGTCACCGCGTCGCCTCTCTTTCCAGCACCTCCACCGTTCGTAGACAATACAACTTAGGCACTCGCCGATACACTTACAACCGAAAAACCCCGTCCTAGCTGTCCGGGGTGCAACGCCCATAGCCGCGCGATTCAAACAGTTTTTATTAACCATGGAACGCCCTTACTACAGGCCTTATACATTGGAGCCAAGGATGAAGAACATTAACAACGCTACGACGCTCTATGGGATTTTCTGCCCATCAAAAGCCCCCCCCCCCCCCCCCCCGACTCTATTTGCGGCGGAGAAGCATGCAAACAAATATCACTAGCTGCAGCGACTGATTAGCAGAGGGATAAGCAACTAGGTCCCGTAACGATTTCCCTGAATTTCACCCCGAAACTACGGTCAATAACTCAGACGGGTTTCGGTTGTAAGTTTATCAAACACTAACTAGGCATATCCAAGCCGTAGACACCCGAGCTTTATCAAAAGGAGTCCACTGTGCTCTAAGTATGTCATAAAAAAAACTGTAAACAATTTCGACACCTCCAGCGCACGCCATCAAACACCTTAAGCCTTAGGGATGCAGTCAGCCTTGCTTTTAAAATAAAACTAGACCTTCTCGGGGGATACACAGCTAATGCAAATCCCTTCAATACTCGAGAATCTCACCTCTTCGATGGTCTCGCCTAGATCACACAACCGCACATCAATTCCAGCCTCTCGGATTCCAGCATTCGTCGCTTCTTTGACGGCATTCACCAAATTATCGTAACGTGGATCGAAATGAAGCGTGAATGCACTGTCGATAAGACGCCCGCGCACATGTACTCCATAGTCGATCTAAAAGCGACAACTTGTGGACAGCTTGGAATACTTCAATATTTTGACAAAAAACATCTGCCTAAGGTGGACCTAAGGGTCACATTATCACGGAAGCCGAAAAACACAGAAATGGCTAAGAACGCTTACAAGGACGCGTTATAGCGCCGCAACGGTAGGCTGTTATGAACATCCCGAATCCAGGTTCTTGGTTAGGGTTTCCCGCCTGGCCAACCAAGCCTTCCATCCCCCGACGTCGTTGAATTGGTAACAAGTCTGGGAAGGATAACACACTGACTAGTCCATCGACTGTCCACCGCAAGTCACTGTGCAGGCTAACTATGCACCTAAATCGCCTCTATGTCAGCCGTCGAATTCTTCGCAATATTCTACAAAGGGATTGAATCCCTCCATTTCTCCTTTGTCTCCGCTGCTTACAACCTAGATAATAGGGTAAAGGACGGCTTCAATCAATCCCCTTTGAGATGCGCCACGCATTCTACTTCTGCAGGATGCTATGGAGGCAATCTGAATACGAATTTGGGATATGCAAGGAAATACGGTGGTCAGCCGATAAACAATTCCGTGTTCTATCTTTCCACGACAAGCCTGGAATCAGTTCACCGAACCGGAGGGAAGGAAGGCGTGGTTGGCCTGGGCCGCAGCCCCGAACAACCTGGAGACGGATATATTCGAGAGCCGGCGCCTCTACCGGCTGCGCCATGACGCGCCCGCCAACGTGGATAACTAAGAAAATAAACGAATAACAACGTGTCTACCGTGTCTAGTATTAAACAACTACATAGCAAGTTAAGAGTGCATATCCACAGTATGCTGAAATGAGCCAAATCATCCACCTTGCAAACATCTCCGTACTGTAATACAGTAGTGTCGCCATTGTTAGGAGTGTAGTGAGCTGCGACGTGGTTCAACGAGCAGCCGGTGGGGAAGGCAAGACCGGCATCGAGACCATTCTCCTTTATCAAATGCCGCGAGCATGCTTCAAGACGCTCGCTGAAAAGACTTAGTGATGGCTTCGAGAGGAAGAGGCTTTATTCCTTTCATGCTACGACTGCAGGGAGTGAAATGACCAAAAAAGATAATGCCACGAATGAACCAGCGAGCCTACCAAATCTCAATCATGGTCAATCCAGGTTTCACCCAGGACTTCACGTAGTTCCGAACCTGTCGATGTACCTCAGCCGAGCGCCGATAATCCTAAAAACTGACTGATTCCGAGATTTCAAGGTCTCAACCAACAAACAACATACTTGATACATCTCCTCGAAAGAACTATCAAGTGCTTTCTTCTCTTGGCTGCTCTCTCGATCGGACGCGATCCGCTCATCTTTTCCTGAAACGCATCGTACTCTTAGGGAAGAGTTATTTGAGGATGGCACTAAAACTCCTCTTACAAAAGGCTGGGAAGAGTTACCCGGGATGTAGTAAGTTTCGCACTGTCCGACTGGATATTTTCCATCCGGGAACTGCTCATCGACAGGTTTCATCGCCGCAATCTCTTGGTGCCAGTCGAGGACAGGAGGCTCATCGGCGGCTGTGATTGCGTCTCCGTGTCCATTCATGATCGGAGCTGCTTTGGCTTAAGAGAATATAAAGAGATGACAAACAAAGACGTCAGATAAACAATAACAAACAGAATAACCAGAAAAGGAAATGTTTGCCTTATAAAAAAAGAAACTGTAACTCATTAGCAAACAAATTTAAGCACCATAGCATCCTCAAACTAAACTAGACACTTTGCGAACAATCAGATTTCGAAATTAACTCCGTTTTCACTAAGTAACTTGTTAGACTCTCATAGGTTTCTATATGAAAAAATTTTGACCTAATTTGAGATTTTGCAACAGGAATAGAAAGAGTGAGCCTTCCGCTTCTTGACATCGTTAGTGGCGCATCAAAGAAAGCTGCAGGATCAATTGAAACTCTTTGTGTCAGAATCTTAAACCTTGCAGACAACGGCCTACGGCTGAACGTGAAGAAGACGAAGTTCGTCAGCTCTGAGCAGTGCGCTGGATCGATCCTAGACTGCCAAGGGAAGAGGAAGCGATCGAGAAAGTGGAGGAATACCGCTACCTCGGAAGTGACCTATCCGAGGAAGGAAGTGTGGACCAAGCGGTAAGGGGACGGATAAACGCAGCCTGGCTCAAGTGGAGGGAGTTCACAGGGATCCTTTGCGACCGTAGATGCTCCAGGACGCTCAAAGGCAAGCTCTATGGAACAGTTGTGCCTTCACTCCTCTACGGCAGTGAATGCTGGGCCAGGGCAAGGCGCAGGAGAGGCAACTGCACGCTGCGGAAATGAGGATACTGATGTGGGCATGTGGATGGACCCGTCGGGACAGGGTGCGAAACGAGGATGTTAGGGCAGTGATGAAGACAGCCCCGATCCAGCTGAAGATGAGGGAGCAGCGCCTGAGGTGGTATGGACACGTCCTCAGAAGACCAGAGGATCACCCCACAATGTTGGCCCTAGATTTCGAGGCACCCGGAAAGCGTCCGAGAGGAGCCCCAAGGAAAAGGTGGAAGGACGTCATCAAGAGAGATCTCGCCGAAGTCGGCGCCACGGCAGATGACGCCCTTGATAGGATGAGGTGGTGACAGGTCACAAGAACAGCGGATCCTGCGACTGCACGGGACTAAACGCTCAGGAGAAGAAGAAGAGTGTAAGGATCTTAAACATCACAATCAGATCAGCTTCCCTACGTCTGCTGTGAAGAGTTTGCAAGCCAGGGACTCCGGAAATCTATATGCCACTTAGTACAGCATTATAATCCCTTTCAAGGCATTTAATGAACAGCCCCGTGTGAAACTTTTTCGAACACCTTTTACAAGCTGTGTCTTTCTTCTTAAATGGATTACATACTGATATTCCAAGTTTCACTATCGGACGAACGTAGGATTTGTAAGCTTGTAGATGTAATTTGGGTTCACCTGTACGCAGAATCGTGAACAACAAATAGGTCGTGTAATTTGCTCTCTTTAGGATGGTGCCTTAGTGGTTTTTAAAATCAAGCTCCTGTGATATCAAAAAGGCCTACGTCGCGAACATCCTTCACAGGTATAAGAACAGGTTCCCTAATTTGTTCAATATGATCTTTACCTCGGTGTGCAAGTAGCAGATATAAAAATCGTATAAAAATTAGATGATGATTTTCCTCAAATTCGAGCGCGAGACTATTTGCTCCACGAAATCGAATCAGACATGAGACACCGACATGAGGCGTTTGAGGAGGATGTCGTATCCGAACGCTGATGTCATTTAAGAGTTCAAAGAATGGGAAGAATGTCTTGAAGACGAGGAACATCGATGAAAACCATAAACAGCTGACGAGGATTTTCGGTCAAGAAACAAAACGAGCGAATGCAATTTCTCCACGACAATGCAAAACCGCACGGTTCGAAAATTACGCACCAAACAACAGAGGAATTGGCTAGCTCCTTCCTCGCCCACCAAACGTCTGGTTGGGCTTCGCCCCAAATTCCGAGAATAGAACAACCCCAATCTTCCTCCATTCTCCTTTAGGCCTTCCTACTTTTATTAAGTAAAAAACCGATTTTGACTATGCGCAGAATCGCTGCTCCTATGAAGCCCACACACCCTCTATCGCATGTGCGATTTATTCTCCGAAGTGGCCGTTCTTTACGTGACGAGAAGCAGATCATGAGAATCCTAATCCGAACTGCTTCATCTGCAGAAGCATAATTATAATTAATCGGTATTGGTCGACAGATCGACACCGTTTACTACCCGACGGCAATAATACTCCTCCGAATCCTATAATCACTCCCTACCTATTCTCTCCATCCACTCTCCCTTCCCCACTAAGACCTCCTTACCTATGTGCTGGTAAAGAAACGAAGTTAGAATCAAGCACGCATATGCGAAACAGACGTGTCACCATATTGCCACGACGTTTATGGCACTCCTTCTGCACCCGGACACACGTGCCACGACTTCTGTGACGCGTCTTCAGAAACCCGACGCACATTGGACGATATTGAGGGAAAATACTAGTCCCCCTGAAGTGGTCCCCATTTGCTGATCCCCTATTCACTGGTCCCCTTCTACTGGTCCTTCTTACTTGGAGTCCTACGTAAACTGCATGTCTGCGTAAGTCTTCTGAGTTTTATGCACGTTGGACGACGTCTTTTCCGCGTCTTCTGAATCCCCACGCACGTTGGACGGCATCTTCAGCAGGTGTTCTGAATCCTACGCCCCGCACTTGTTCCCCATTCATACCCCGACGCGCTTCCCGCTGAATATATCGTAACCTTGGACGATCCGCCGCCAAGGATATAGTTCGCCAGCAATCGCCCATGGTTACGCTCAAGGAAAGCCCGGCTGGCTTACGCCGCACTGCCGTAGGCATCTCTTGGCTTCAGTCCACCTCTCCGTGACGGACACGTGACATTAGCCGATTAGATATGGTAGGATACCATTTTCGAGTCGAACAGGACACTTTTCAAATCAAATTCGACATTTTTCGATTCGAGTTGGACACTCTTCTAAGTATAAATCTAAATCTTTTCAAACCGAAGTGAAACCTAGTTCCAAATCGGAACGAGCTTCTTAAAGGTTAAACTACAGGCTTTCCAAGATTAGAATATTTTTTCGACAAGGAAAATTTAGTATAGAAATTTTCTCAGAATCCTTCTAGAATCCTTCCTAGAATTTTATTTTAGATCAGCTGTCTGAATGAGTGAAGAAATTTATAAAATTTCAAATTTTAAAGAAAAAGCAGTAAATTAAGTTTTTTTCTTCAAAAGTGCAACAAAGCCGCAGTCATCTAATGCATTGAAAGACCAGATCGCGCCATGCACTCAAAAAGCACATAGCGTTTTTTATTCGATTGATTGTGTAAATGATGTTTACATGAAGCATCAAAAATAGCATATGTGTGTTGTTTACAACTGTTTTGTTGCATCATTTACGGGCATGAAACTTTAGGCAAGCAGAGATTTTGCTGTCAATCGAATAAAGATCTCGATGTGCCAAGGACATAGCGCAATCTCTCCTTTGCCACTGAAAAATAGCCGCCTTCCTACTTTTCAAAACAAGAAAAAACATTTTACTTAAATCATTTTTTTCTAAAAAAAGAACCTGAATTCTAATAATTTCAAACAGTGTTCACTTATTAGCTAGCTGAAATAAAACTTCAAAAAAATACATACTAAAATTTTCCTTGAACAAAAAAATATTCTAACCCCTTTGGAAAGCTCCTAGTCTAATGTGGAAGAAGCTCGTTTTGATTTCGCAGAGTTCACTTTGGTTCCAAGAATTTTATACTAGCTTAAAAGTCAGTTAACGTGAAAATGATTATTTATTAAAGGGTAAAGGGTAAAGGACGGCGTTATTCAATCCTCTTTGGGATGCGCCACGCATTCTACTTCTACGGGATGTCGTGGAGGCGAGTTGAATGCGTATTTGGCCATACAATGACTTGCGGTGGCCAGCCGATGAGAACGTCAGCGCTTTGTCCTTCCCAGACAAGTCTGGTACCAATTCACCGACCCCGGAGGGACGGAAGGCTTGGTTGGCCTGGGCGGGAAATCCGAAACAGGAACTGGTATCGGGTGCAGGCGACGGTCGACGCCTCCTCCGACTGCGCTACACGCGAGCTCGGTTATTTATTATTTTTTTATTATTATTCATTTATTGTCTATTTACTATTTTTATTATTTATTATTCATTTATTATTTTATTATTAACACAGTAAATACACAGAGTGGACCAACCTTTCTTCCCAGCTGCTTTGCCTTTCTTGCCACCCGCCTTCTCTGCTCGTGCCTTGTCTTCTACAGCCAGCTCAGCCAGAATAGCGTCAAGATCTTCATCTAAAGCTGCACATTGGATTAGTACAACAAACAAGAGTGCAATGGAAAAGTCACTAAAAATTTACCCTACCTCCGCCAGCATTTTTGCCCTTCTTGGCAGCACCTCCTTTCTTCGACATGGCTGAAGGATCAACTTGACAGTGAAGGTACATGCATAATTATAAGAACAACCATTGCATACACTTTGAAGATACAACGGAGCCGTAGCACTCCAGCAGGGAAGATCTAACAATTGCGGAACAAAACTTTATTTCCATCAAAAAGACACTGGTAAGCGAACCCGCGATGATCTTCACCGTATTATGATCTGATTCAACTCTGTGGCAACATGAAAACGGCTGCGGCTTAGGCACACGTGTAGCAGCTGCTAGGGTCATGCTAAAATCAACTGTAAGTGCGCGATTCAGTGGTACTTCCTGTTGAGCAGCCACAGGTAGGACGAAAATACTAAATGGAAGTCGACGTTCCTTCTGTACGCCTCGACAAACGGCCTTAGCCGCTCCGCTTCCATCTCGACAGAGGCGTCTTCATCGCAGCTGCTGCTCTCGTCTACTGTAACCTCTCCCTCTTCCTCCATTCCCGATTCGAACGTATTTCCACGTGAGATTTCTGACTGGGAGGACTGCTCGATGGAATCCTCCACGTCTCCAGAGTCATCGTTAACGTCGTCAGAAAATTCAGGCGGATAGGCGCTTTGAGCAACGCCGCTGTCCCCCGTCTCACCCTCCTCGCTCATATTTCTCTCGCTCGAAGCGCTCTGCTCACTCGCCGTCCAGTCTTTCACAGCCACACAACTAGCGTTCACAGCTGATTCCGTCTCCAGCACTGAGCCCGGACCCGGAGAGGAGTTTGCCGACGGCACTTCTTCCAACTGCGTTTCGACAGCCACCTCGCATCTGCGTCCCGCCTCCTTGTACACGTCATACTTGAACGTGGAGTCGAAGTTCTGCAACCATCTCGTGTGATAGTCCACTTCTGCACGCCATACCTCCGGTGGATCACGGTGAGGCACCTGAAGTGGAAAATTTGGAAGTTTCACACAGGATGTTCGCAAAACACGGTCTCGTTAGAAACATAATTCATGAATGGGTGCGAAACTCTTACTCTTCACGCTACGACGCACGTAATTTTACGATAGTTATAGTCCAGCTTAAGGCTTTTGAAATCAAACTGAACATCTTCCAAACCAATCAAATCAAGAAGGGAGTCTTCCAGATTAAATTAGAGACTCTCCAACACGGCAAAAATAAATTTTTGTTCAATTTTTTTAATTCGAAAATTTAGTATGTTTCTTTGAAGTTTTTCCAAAAATTCATCTGTCTCAATATCAATAAATGAACACATTAAAATTCTGTTAAACACCATTTCCTATGTAATAAAATCATTAATTAAACCTCATTTTTAAGTGCAGGAGGCAGCAATCATCTACTCTACCAAAGCAACAGATGGCGCAATGCACTCGACTAGAACGTCACGATTTTTATTCGATTAATAGCAAAAAATCTGTTTGTTTGCATAACACATATTTACACGGTAGAACAAGAGCAGTTATTAAACAAACGCAAATCCCCACACCCCTTTTTCTGGGAAGCAGCATTTACACTATCGATCAAATAAAGTCTAGTCGAATGCACGGCGCGATCTTTTCTGTTAATACACAATATTATTGCTCTCTAACTGCATTTCAAGACAAAGTTTCATCGGCACTGTTAAAAGTTCCGACTCCACCGACACGACTTCGGTCGAAAAATTTTTTCGCTAAAGCCTCGTCTGGGGGGGGTTACTTGGGGTGCTGATCACGAATCTGACATCCGTTTTTCGTTTTACGCTGGAGTACGGTAGGTTACGGTAGGTACGGATAACTAAGGCTGCCGAGGTCATAGTCACCAATTTTGCCCAAATTTCATCTAGGGGGTTATTTGGGGTTCTGATCACGAATCTGACATCCTTTTTTCGTTTTACGCTGGAGTTACGGAAGGTACGGGTGATTGATCAGCACTCCAAATAACCCCCTAGACGAAGTTTCAGCGAAATCGGTGACCTGGCTGGACCACCCTTGTTAACGGTATGGGTGGTCTCCGACCGAACCGTGAAAAACGGATGTCAGATTCGTGATCAGCACCCCAGATACCTCCCCCCCCCTAGACGAAATTTCAGCGAAAATAAATTTTTCGACCGAAGCCGTGTCGGTGGAGTCAGAACTTTTGACTAGTGCCGTTTCATCCACTATTTTCGCTTCAAAATTGAAATATTATAACATCTCAAAATGTTTGAAGTTATAGAGGTAAGTGGATTATTTTTTAAGTAAGATTATACTATATTTCAATTAAATAAAAAATATTCTAACCATCTCAGAAGGTATCCATTTTAATCTTCAAACTTGCTGAATTTTGTCCAATTTGATTTCAAAAGTTTCCAAATTGGTTCAAAAAGCGACCAAATTGACGTGAAAATAGCATAATTAGCCCGACTGCCTCTAGCCCTTAATTGCAGGATGACTCGTGTAATACACCTTGGCCTTCAACATTCCTCCTAATTCCAGATCAGTTTGATTAATAGTCTAATGCTGTATTGTAAACGAAGCTATATATAATAGATCTGAATAAGGTCTAATCGCCCTAAACGTCGTCAATGAACCTTGGCAACACTTAGCTCCTTTCGTATACAAAGAAATTGGATAGGAAGCACTCACTCTTAAGTATGGATTTCCTCATTTTCCAGCTCACGATATGACAGCATGTTGAGCTGACCTTGGCACTGTCCACCCCACCTATAGGATTCGGCTAGGACATGAAACTACAGGAAGGAAAATGAAGGAGAAAAGTCGTTAACATAAGAGCCCACCCCACCGTTACACGATTCGGGCGATAAACACTATGTTAACCCTCTAGATATTAGTGGTGAAAAAGCACTCACCACAGCGCCAAGATTTCCGCGAGTCTGACGTTGCTCCCTGAACCTCTCGTACTCCTCCTTTACGCGCTTACAGAACATATCGAACGATGATTCAGCCACTGGTAACTGGCAGGGTGTTCGTGCTGACGCCAGCAATTTCGGCTTCTCTTGCTGCGCCTTCTGACGGCTCCTTATCACCTGAAAGTCGACATTGAAGCCCTTGAGTGTTCTCACTAACCAGTATGTAACTGTAAGGGACAATGGTGCAGCTAGAAGAGGCATCAGCTTTAACGAAAATCCCAGATCGGCCCAATCCAACCAACTTCTCTGTCTCTATGAGATCCACAAGTTGGTTCTAGACTTGTATGGAAAAGGTGCAGCACTGCCTTGTTTATTCATTTATTTCCCGCAAGGGAGCCAAATACCCATCAAATGGCCTTCAAAATTTCACGCAGAAGTACAATCTGCGGCGCTTCTCACAAAGTGATTGGATGATCCATATCGTCATCCTTGTATTTAAACCGGTCGACAATACGGATAAAGGATAAAGGACGGCGTTATTCAATCCCTTTGGGATGCGCCACACATTCTACTTCTACGGTATGTCGTGGGGCAAGTTGAATGCGTATTTGGCCACACAATGACTTGCGGTGGCCAGCCGATGAACAAGTCAGCGCTTTATCCTTCCCAGACAAGTCTGGTACCAATTCACCGAAACCGGAGGGATGGAAGGCTTGGTTGGCCTGGGCGGCAAATCCGAACCAGGAACCTGGTATCGGGTGCACGCAACAGCCGGCGCCTCCTCCGACTGCACTCCACGTTCCGGTCGACAATATTCCTATACATTCATCCAATTTATCGGTGACAACTGGAGCTTTGGTGATATTTCACTGCCGTACGTAAGGAGCCTGCTATACTTTAGTATAGCAGGCTCCTTAAGTATGGCAGTATACTTTAGTAGGCTCATATAGCTGTTTGACTCCCAATTGTATGTTTTTTTTTATTCACTTCATTTCTGGTGTGAATTACAATCAATCAATCATCATCATTATCAAAGAGACAAGCACGTGAATTACAATCGATTAATCATCATCATTATTATTATTAAGGACACAATCACAAAAAATATAAGATTCTAAGCTAAAAACACCTATGAAAGACCTGTGAAGTTTAAAAAATGCTTAAACTGAACACAGACATGGTATCAAAACCTTCAGATTATCGAATAAGTAGGTTGAGATCCTTAAATTCTAGCATTTGGTCTGTTGTAATTATTTTTTTTTTTTTGCGACTCACGCCATGAAATAAATAAATAGTTCATAGTTCATAAGAGAAAGGATCCTATGTCTAGGATACAAATACCATCTGGAATGTTCCATTCCCTCAACCACGTCTCAGCTCGAAGTATGCCTTCACAATAATTGTAAGCCTTGGATCATCTTCTCACCCTCACTCACATTTGCGGCGATATAAATCGGGCACAGAATTGATCCTGTCACATAAGGCCGCACATCCATACACGAACCTCGTCACGCTGCTTCTTCTCAAGTTGACGCTGTCGTCGCAGTCGCTCCTCGAATGAGCAACGCAGAAACTGATTCAGCTCGAACGGTTCTTGAGTGGTATCCCAGCGTGATTTCACGTACGGAATCCAAGCCTGTAATTACATCCCCTTGAAGGATACCACAGCGTAACAAGAACCCAAACAAATAACCAGTACCTTCTTGGGTACACTGTTCTGAATGGCGATCATGTCCTTTCTGGAGTAGCGCTTTCGATCTGATTCCGACGGAGGAGCTTTACTTCTTTTAGCCGTCTTAATGTTCCGCGTCCTGAAATGTTTGTGTGTGAGTGTTGAAAGGTTGAAAGTTGACGAAATAAAATGGCAAAGTATACTTCGAATAACCTTCCAAAGGGGAAATGGGATTCAAAAATCAAATTAGTGCGAGCAACTGGTTGGTGTGCTTGGCTACAACAGTTCGTACTCGAATAATTCGTTTACACTCAAAAATAATAATATTTAAAACGATTTTTTATTAATTTTCAGCTCTCCATCTCATGGTTATGATGGAAACTAGATCCTTATAATGCCGCCACATAATGCAGGTTTAATAATAATGTAGGTTTAATAATGCAGGTTTTTTCGCTAAGGTCTAGACTTGTGGTGCAGATTTAAGGAAAGAACACTAAACAACTGGACGAGCATCTTTTCATACACTTCAATGGGAACAAAGCAACGAAATCCAATAACACACGGAATTCAGTAATCCTTACTACCATGAACATGCAATACGGAATCACAACGAGAGGACTCGAACATTCGGCCTTTTTCCCATGTGCCCGCCATTCACCGCTGGACCACAAATTCTCAAAGCTTAGGTCGATGCAAACCCCTAACTACAAGAAATGACTACATCCAATCTTTATCCGATTAAAACTCTCCCCTTTTCATGACTTTGGTCGAGATATGTGCATTTTCGCATTTCTGAGATACAGTCTGCCCTTGAAACTATAGGACGCGCTAAGCCTACGACCTACTAAGCACACGATTCCGAGGCGGGTCCTGTATCTCAAAGACCTCTTTAAACTGGTACGTTGCCCGGGCAATGGCGTAGGCCTGTGTTATACTTTGGCGACGCAGTTGTCGGCGACGTCGGTGACAGTGTTGAGAGGGAGCTACGCAGTGTAGCAGCCCACGCAAGTGTTGCCGACGTCGCCGAAGTATAACATAGGCCATAGAAGGAAACACGCACGTTGAATTACTATGTCGATACGGAGAAAAGAAGTATTAGCCTTGTTCCCTTCGACTAGTAATGGTCTTGTAATTCGCGTAATTTTGAAACACTTCCGTAAACAGTGTATTCTCAAACGATGACGTACCTTTGCGGTCCGTCACCACCAGCGAGAACATCCTCCTTTGACTGACTATCCTCTTTGAAGGGTATGAAGGGTTCGGCAGATAGGTCAAACCTTAAAGAATTTCGTAAAGGAGACGTAACTTTTACAAAGAAACTCAGCAGAAGACACTAACTTTGACTCTGCGTATTTCCTCCACGAATATCTCGACACCGAATCTCTAATGCCCAGCAGCTCTCCTCTCATGTAGAACTTGCGTTTCGCCTTCTCTCTCGATGGAACAAATCTAAAACGAGTCGTTCCCTACACAGCTGGACTGAAACCGAACAAGCCTTCACTCACTTGAACTTCTTCGGTTTCTCTTCCGGCACTGGATCCGGCCGCGCCTTCAGATTCATGTCGGCCATCTTTGACTGCAGGATCTTCACGTTCAGCTCCGCCATTTCTGTGGCAAAACTCTTGACGCCATTGACAGGCGATGTTGTTGCGATCTGTGGAACGGGGCAAGATTGGACATCGGAAACATAATACTGTTCAATAGGCGTACCCCAATCTCTTCGAGATACTGCTGCTTTTCCTCGGTTAAAGGCGCTTCTGACTTCGATAGAGACACAACTGTTTGTCTGTCGTACGTCATGCTGCAATACGAGACGAATTTTGACGGCTGATTACAGTCTGGAGTTGAAATCTTCTACGAGTGAGATTGCAAAACGAAAAATCGGAATTTTCACACCAAAAGTTTGGCCAAAACAAATCTACATACGCTGAGCCGGAGATAATGAAGAGAAGCCGAAGAGATACCCCTACAAAACCATGGTGTTGGATGATAGAAGCTCAGCAAGTTGTTTGATGACCAACAGAAACTACTGAGCCACTGACCAATACGGATGAACCAATAATACAATGGATGGCCAACAACTCTGGTACTGTGGCGCTCCGATTCCTATCGGGCATATTCGCACCTGGAGCATTTGGGTCAGGTCGCGGCCTTCCCTAACAAGGCAGGGCGCCAATAACGGCACGTAAACCTGAAGTGGGACGTGTTGGAATGAACAGGGAGCCGATACTGGATCGTCTGCCGTGAGAGAACCATTCTCAGAAGTAATGAAAGAGTATGGAGCACAGGAGGTGAAGGCCTTGACTCTAGTGCCCAGCTTGAATCAATCCATATTCGGCGACCCACAGATGATGACAATCAATCCCTCCAATCATATGGGGATGGTGAAATGGAATCAGACATTTCTGGGAAAAGCTCCTATGCTCACTAGCCGGCTAGCAGAAATTCACTGTGAAGGTCATATGCTCATTAAAATTGCTCTCGTCGAACAAATGCACACAGATCTCTGCCTTTCATTTACGCTGAATACTGCAGTAGAACAAAATATAGAAGAACGAGCGTGTGGTGGCGCAGTCGGAGGAGGCGTCGGTTGTTGCGTGCACTCACTCCCATTAAGGGTTCTTGGTTCGGACTTCTCGCCGAGACCAACCAAGCCTCACCTCCCTCAGGGGTTAGTGAAACGGTACGACTTGTGTGGGAAGAATAAGGCACTGATTTCTCCATTGAAATGCGACTGCAAGTCATTGTATAGGCCATGCATTCAACCCCTCCCCCCCATGATATCTCGTAGGCGTAGAATGCATGTCGTGGAGACCGACTGAACGCGTATTTCACCTATACAATGACCTGTCGGTAGCCAACCGATAGACAAATCAGCATTTAAGCCCCTTTCAAATGCTGTTTGAACGAAAACTCACTCGGCTCTTCAATTTTTCGGTCCCTGCCAAAGCACCAATTCTGGCTCAGTCTTATCAGATACCTTAGGCAATTAAAATTACCGACAAAAACAGTGTAGCAAATCTAGATTAGAATAAAAAATCTGCAAAGCTTCTTAATGGAAACCTTGATGGAAAGAGCTAATTACATAATTACATTAACTACACCACTCAAGCATACATCCCGAAAAGATGCGCTGGTGCATCGACCAATTGTGTTCTTGCTCTTCAATGTGAGCATAACTCAGAAAAGGTTAGATTTAACCCAAAGAACGGGCACTTTGTGACCGAAAACGCAATGCATACTTTTTTCGAGATATTTTGTGTACTGCCAAAAAACATAAACATTCTAGACATCATCTAGAAATAAACTTCTTCAGCCACACGAGGTTTTTAAACGGAAATTTGAATACTGACCTACTTATCAGACGCATAAAAGCAGTTCCAGGGACTAGAATGGTTTATATTGGGTTAATCGAAAAGTCTTGCAACGCTTTGAGCTACTGTCTGTTAAATTTGTTAAAGCTCTTACAGTATTGATCTTGTGCGGCGACCTCACAGTACATTCTCGAAACTTGCTCAAGCATTCTATATAAGGCTCCGTCGAGTAGGAATATAGCAACAAAGTCAACGATAGGCAGCAGCATTCTACGACCTATCGCCGACTACGAATTTCTGCAAGGCCATTCCGCAAGGACGCGGCTTCCAACATTTGCGCTGCATTCAAGGAGGAAGTCATTCACTACTTTACAGTGGCCCGTTGGTATCAGCGCTTCAACGCTGGACATACAGAAGGCATGCTTGGGAGTTGCTGGATAGTGAGACCACAGTCCACAGCATCTGCCTAAGCTACCCAGCTACAGAGAGCTTGGCCGACACCTTGCGCCAAAAGCGTCCAGAACGGGTGTCTACCTGCTGCACGACAACGCGGGTCCTCATGTCACAAAAGTGAGTCGCGAGAGAATCCAGGAGTTACCTCGCCCCTTATGACTACCACCTGTTCAGAGCTCTTCGAGGTAGAGAGTTCGATAATCGACCTCAACTGGAAATGGAGGTTTCTGAATTCTTTTCCTCGCAGCCCTCGGAATTCTGGCGGAAGGGAACTGAAAGGCCGCCTGAAAGATGGGACAGGATCTTGGAATTGAATAGCGAATATATCGTGGATTGAGTTTTTGTTCTGGCAAATAGGGACAAATTTGAATATTGTTGTGCTAGTGTTGCAAGACTTTTCGATCAACCTAATACAAGACCAAGAGCCAGCGCAAGCATCTCTGACCCACATTCAGGAACACCCGGCGAAGCTATTCAGAGGCCCGAAGGCAGTTCGATGCGGTGCCCGATTCTACCATGCCGATAATAAAATTTGCATCTAAAAACCTGAGTCACAGAAGAATACGCGAAGACATATTAATCTAGGTTAGTAAGGACTACAAGAATAGTAAAAAAATATGAAGATTGAGTCTCACCTGGTTTAATGGTGAGAACCATTAACACCATATTCACGTCGAATTGGACGCTTTTCAAATCAAATTGGACACTTCTAAGCTAGCTTTAAGCGTTTTGAAATCAAAGCGAACTCTTTCAGATTCAAACGAGCACCAGGCAGATTAAACTACATGCTCTCCAGGAAGGTTAGAATAGTTTTTGTTCAAAGAAAATGACGATGATGGAAGATGACGAGCAAGCGGTGGTGGCGCAGCGGGTAGAGGAGCGGCGTATTCCCCATGATCGCTTTTTCCAGCCAGCTTGAACCCGCTCTCCGCATGCAGGCAGAAGGTGACGCCGCAAGCGGTCCAACTTTCGTCGTCCCTAACTCTGCGCAGAGTTGTATTGTGGTAGAGATAATTACATTTTATTGTTTCCCAGAGAGAGGCGATTCTGCCCATGAACAACGTTTGGGCCGTTCCGACCTACCGTCGAGATAG
The DNA here is from genome assembly GCA_947396885.1 of Heligmosomoides polygyrus polygyrus. NCBI lineage: Eukaryota > Metazoa > Nematoda > Chromadorea > Rhabditida > Heligmosomidae > Heligmosomoides > Heligmosomoides polygyrus. The sequence goes on along the minus strand of OX377201.1, from coordinate 100,454,239 downwards.
CCTCCTGGTAATACGGGGCACCTAACCTGAACTGCTTCATTCAGTCGTTTACCTTGAAGCAAACCCCAAAAATCTGCAAAAAATCCAAATCTACCTCGGATTATTTGGTCCTCCGTCATGACCACTAACCGACTGCTGAGGATTTACTGCCTTATCGGACCTGTTGGACGAAGCAATCTGCCCAGCAAGCGTTGATGGAGGGTTCCTGACGCCGTTGAGGTGAACTGTAGTTAAAATCTGAAGGCAGAGGACATAATATCTACTGCTTCATTTTAAAAAAATGTTCAGAAACTAATCTTGACTTCAACATACTCCTATATCCTTTAGATAATCTTGCATTTCTTCACTTAACGGAATACCGGGTTCTCGAGATAACGCCACAAATGTCTTTCTATCGTACGCCATGCTGAAAAAAGAAATGGTAGTCAACTGCGGTAGAAAAATAAAAACGACAAAAGAAGGGAAATGTTTGCGAACCCGTTCTGCACCTGGACGTCGAGGTCTTGCAAGATTTGAGGTGACTCAGCTTCGGATTTAGAACCAGCCACATTGTTCTCCCTAACCACAGACTTTTCCTTGCCAGAAGCCTTGAAAGACAAAATATTTTCAATTATCTAAACGATACGAAAACGAAGCCCTCACCTTAAACGGAACGCATGAGTCGAAGAACGACTGACTGGTCGTCAGGTCCGGCGGAACTCTTTCCAAATCCAGGCAGCGGACGTTCACACCACCCTTCCACGTCATCGCTTTGAAGCGGCCGATCTCTCGCGGCTCGGCGAGAATCGTCACTGCGGCTCCATAGCCTCCTACAAGAGCAGCGATACTAGAAGATAAAGAATGAAACCCACATTCAATTCAGTTTAAGCCTCAAGTGGCTGGCATCGAGGTTGTAAGCTATCATAACAATGTTTTATTACGATCAAAACTCCAGCGCCAAGTGGGACTCGAACCAGCACTGCCCGCTGAAAGGGCGAGAATGCTCTACGCCATTACACCACTGGCACTGTTTCGCAAAAAATTCACATTAATCACTCCTGATTTGAATGCGCACTCATTTTGCCTAGACACAGCATCGTGAAGGCACCCACAGTGCGTGTTTAGCTCATAAGCAGGCAGGCAGCCGAACGAGGAGCCGACTCTCGCCTGCGTTCCGATAGAGGGGTGCACAATTAATTTATTTTCGTTTATGGGTGCGTGTAGCGCAGTCGGAGGAGGCGCCGACTGTCGCCTGCACCCGATACCAGGTTCCTGGTTCGGATTTCCCGCGCATGCCAACCAAGCCTTCCATCTCCCCGGGGTCGGCGAATTGGTACCAGACTTGTCCGGGAAGGATAGAGCGCTGACTTATTCATCGGCTAGCCACCGCAAGTCATCGTATAAATACACATTCAAATCGGCTCCACGACATCCCGTAGAATAGAATGCGTGGCGCATCCCAAAAGGGATTTAGTAACGCCGTCCTTTATCCTTTATCCGTATCCTTTATGGACGCATACTGGCGAACAGGTGAACAAGACATGCGTGCTTTGCTAAACTGTTTCTCTACCGCTGTTGATTAGTGAGTAACCCCGCGCAAAGATAATTTTTGCACCAAATGAAAATAGCACTGTTCAGTCAGAATCAGAAAATAGGTTTAAAACAGTTTTGCTGCTAAAAAGTAACAATTGTATTAGAATTTAAACGTCGTATTCATAGTTAGGGGAAGGCAAATTATAAATATTATTAAAAAAACATTAGTTTTTTAAAATCGATTTTTTTAAATCGAAAAAAGGTGCCCAGTAAGCTAGATTATCAGTGGTTCAGTTTAGGTCCGTCGGTACACACATACACCAGTCAGTCACAGTTTACCTCAAACTTTGGTAATTAAACCAAAACTATTTTGAACAAACACAATGCACAATAGAGCATGTTAACAACATCCTACATTGAGATTAATAAGAAGAATAAAAAAGGAACATGAGAAGAGTGCCATCTGAATTTTCCACTATGACTTTTATAAGGAGTTTTTTGTTTGCATAGCGCCAACCTGATAAAGCTCTACGCGAAATTCTTTTACAGTATCCCACGAAATCGTCCTATGATCACGAGAAAGTCGCATTACGTGCTGGTTTTGGGAGAAGGTCGCTTAGATTTGGATGGCTTTCAATCTGATTTCGAAACCAACACATTTGCTTTAAATGGTGTCCACACTTGAGTAGTAATGGCATACAAAAGGATTTCAAGACTTTTATCATTTAAAATAACAGTACACAAATAATTATAAATTTTTGAGTTTTGAACGATCTTTAGCGACTTGACGAAAATTTGACGAAAACGTTCGCTAAAAACATAACGAGCAGAATTCTACCTCTACCCCTATTCCAAATCGAGGAGACGAAGCGTATGATTGGATTGGGAAACAATCGAAGCATAAATCGATTAAAGATATGTGCGAGACAACAACCTCCTACCAGCTGCGCCGCGTGCTTCCATAAAAGCCACAACGCAGGCAGAGAACCCTGTAACGCCAAAATCAAAAATAATTGTCCAAATCCTCCATGTAAAGATTAATGAAGCCGGTTGAAAAACAAGGTGCAGTATATAGAACATAGAACAATCATTTAGCTAAAAAGTGATACAAAATCAGTTTTGAGGAAAAGGTTACAGCAGAAGTTAGCCTTGAAGGATCGGCAAAAGCAGAACGTAGAACTTTACTGAGCCAACAGAAGTTGATTTATTGAAAGTGAGCAGAAGCAGAGCGTAAAACTTTATGAAACTCAAAAGTTTACGACCTAAAGTTTGTAACTTTAAACCATGTATATGCCTAGTTCTAACCTTTTAAGCAACTGCTTCCTAGACTACACCAGCGAGAAGTTTCATTAGGGACCCGACTTGTGGAAATCGGAAATTAAGTGCGTCTATCACGTCAGGTGTTTTCGTTACAACCGCAGAACGACAGCCGCGAGATTTCGTAAGAACACCAGGACGCCCAGCAGCAGCACTCATTGGAGATTTTACCGTCTGGCAAGGGTTTGGACGGGGAAATCGACATTATTCTTCTTCCACGAGGAAGCGACAACACATTTGGGTATACATTAGAGTGCAAAGGGAAGGAGACGAGCTGTCAAATCGATCAGCATTACAATGCCAGAAAGCAGGAATACGGACAAAATTCGGCGTCCATCAATCCGGCGCTGAGCAGGTTTGGGGGAGGGGAGAGAGTCTTTCGTAGTTATGGATTTCTTCACTCTACGACTCAAGGTCGGACAGCATGTTGTGCATTCTTTTGCCTGGTACACTCCAGTTCAAGTATTCCGTCGGATAACGCCACTATAACAACAAAACTGAGTAAGGTCTATGTTATACTTCGGCGACGCTGTTGTCGGCGACGTCGATAACAGTGTTCAGCGGGTGCTACGCAGTGCGTAGAAGCCCGCGCAACACTGTCGCCAACGTCACCGAAGTATAACAGGCTTAAAAGAAGGCGTCATAATAACAGTGCACTAGCCCCTTCCCCCCCCCCCCCCTCAACACACAATAACCCCCAATTCTAACACATTTGTTTAAGCCTGGAGCGGCTGGTAGAAAGGCTATATTTTGTTACAGGATGTTTTGTTGCGATCAAAACTGTTGCGCCAGGCGGGACTCGAACCCGCATCTTCTGCTTTCCGGGCAGCGATGTTCGCCTTGCACCACCGGCGCTGTTTGACCGCACGTAACATCCGCGATATCCTCGAGGCCTGTCAGCACCCACCCGTGATACGGGATGGGCCGGTCGCTGATATCAGCATATCAGGTGGGTGCTGACAGGCCTCGAGGATATCGCGGATGTTACGTGCGGTCAAACAGCGCCGGTGGTGTAAGGCGAACATCGCTGTCCGGAAAGCAGAAGATGCGAGTTCGAGTCCCGTCTGGCGCAAGAGTTTTGATCGCAACAAAACATCCTGTAACAACATATAACCCCCAATTCCATTGTGGAGTGCGCCATGCCTCACGTCTACAGGATATTGTGAAGGCAACCTGAATCCGCAGATCGCTCATAATATAATGCCTGCGGTGGGCAGCCAATGAAGAACTCAGTGCTCTATTTTTCCCTGACAATTCTGACACCAATTCAACTACCTATGAGGGGTGAAAAGCATCGCTGAACTGGGAGATACGAAACACGAACCCTCAGTCGGACTGCACGCAGCAGTCGGCGCTGTTTGCTCTATTGTGTGTTTAGGTAAACTAAAAACTACACAGAAATAATTGGGTTCGTTTCGCTCCTAACGCTTTCGACGAACCTATTTGTCACACCTACCCCGTGGCTCATCAGTGAAGCGGAGAGATGTTATGATATATCAAGTCATTGTTCTCCACCCTTCAAATAGTAGAAAATTGTGTTCTGTTTTTGCAAAGTCCGTGAACCTACCGAGTTAGGGACCCGAGAACTGTACCTATGGCATCGCACCGTTCCACAAGGCAGTACCTTCCAAACATTGAGTATTCAAAAAGCAACAAAAAAGCAAAAATACTACTTCACAGTCGCGAGTTGGCTGTTCGATTCTTTGACTTGCAGAGTTTTTGCATTTTTTCTGCGTATTCGACGTTTCAAAAGTATTGTCTTCTACGACTGCGCGATTCTATAGCAAACTATTCGGGTCTTTTCTTGGTAGATTCAAGGAGTTTATAAAAATGGAGCAATCTTTTCTATTATCTGGAGGATAGAGATTCTCGCAATGATGATATTCATATTGGCTATTCAAGCGCAGTCGGAGGATGTGCCAGCTGTCGCGTGCACCCAGTACCAGGTTCTTGGTTCAGATTTCTCGCCAAAACAAACCAAGTATTCCATCCCTCCGAGGTCGGTGAATTGATACAGACTTCTCCAGGAATAGATAAGACATTGAACTGTTCATCGGTTGGTCAGCGCGAGTCATTGTATGGCCAAATACACATTCAGATCGCCTCCACGACATCCCGTAGATTAGAAGGCGTGGCGCATTTCAACGAGATTGAGTAACGCCGTTCTTCATGCTTTATCCTTTACTGGTTGTTCAGACATATGTATGCCTGAGACCATTCCCTGCCAAGCGTTGATGTGATGTTTCAGAGCCTTTAAATTCCTGGCTAACTCCGAGGCTTTCAGATGTGTTGCTTACTGAACAATAAAAGCAGCAAGACCGGCGGAAACCCACAGTTGTCCTCATCGTCGACTCCTTTTCATTCTCCAACAGCGCTGATTCCCAACCTAAGATGAACGGTGGAACACCCTCACTGCTTCGACTGTTTTATCCAATACTGGACTCCTTCCGTCTAACATGTACCATGATATTATCCCTTGCAGCAATAAACCTAACAAGATCGAGTGAGTTACGATAGAAGAAGGGAAGCAAGTTTTCCACGGAGTTTCCCACTTTGCTTACTGCTACTAGCCAGTGGTTCGGTTGGCTATTTTTATCTTTTTTTTAAAAAGAAATCTAAAGAAACAATGAGCTAAACCTGGTAGTTTGAGAGGTCTAAAATTCCTAGAAGAACTAGGGGTGTGGCTTAGACCACAAAGACCATCACCAGCTGATCGCCAGCAGATCGACACACTGCAAGTTTCAGTCTTCACTTTTAATATGAATTAAATAAATCATGCATAAATATATGAGAACTATTAAAACTAAATATAAAAATATTTTTTTTAAATTTTAACATCATTTATGATTAAAACATTAAAATTGTCTAAATTTAAATTAGTAAATTAGTAACTTTACAGATTCAAAAACGTTGTAGCATCTTCCTCTTCACTGATGGGATTGTGCTATAACAAAAAAGGATCATATGGAGATAGGTGGCGAAACGAAACACTTTGGAGAAAGTAAAATTCATAATTTTATGTCTTCGCTTTCACTTTTCTCTATTACTGGTACCAGACAGCGGATCGCTCTTTTTCATCTTTTTCACTGAAATTTAAGGAAATTATGAGATAAAACCTGCAGTTTGAGAGGTTTAAAATTCCTAGAAGAAGAACTAGGGGCGACTATCGACAGCTGATCGAGACACTGTCAGTTTCAAAGTCTTCATAGTTTTAACCTAATTTTAAATACGAACTAAATAAATACAAAGCATTAAAACTAAGCATTAAAAATATAAAATTGAATTAAAAAAAGCATTTGTGTTTAAAAACATTAAAATTGTCGGAATTTAAATTACTAACTTTACAAATTCAAACACGTTGTAGTACCTTCCTCTTCACTGTTCCGCCACCGGGAAGGTGTTATAACAAAAAAGGTTCACCTGGAGATAGGTGGCGAAACAAATCACTTTGGAGAAAGCAAAATTTATAAGTTTATGATTTCGCTTTCTCCTTTCTTTACTACTGGTACCAGACAGCAGTTCGGTCATTTTTATATTTTTCATTGAAATTTAGGGAAATTATGAGTTAAAACGTGCAGTTTGAGAGGTCTAAAATTTCTAGAAGAACTAATGGTACGGCTTATACCATAATTCCACGCGCCTAACCGTCAAGGAATAAGGAAACTACCGAATCTTATCTCAGTTGGAATCTCAGATTCAAGAGGTCCTGCAAAAACAGTACAACTCAGGATGGTTCATATCCCGAAGACGCACCACAAAGGGTGCTAGAACGCGCCGCTGCTACTACCGTAACCGCGTCAGCCAAACAGGCAACGGCTCTTCCGCACAGGCAGAGCACATGATTGGCTACCGTAATAACGGCGCGTTCCCGCACCTTCGCAGTGCGTCTACCCAAGGTGATTATCAATAGAAGCGTGGAACCATCCTACAGACGGATAACTTCTGAGAACCCACCATAGCGTGCCGCTCTTCCTATTCTATGGAAGTACGTCTCCAGGTTGATCGCCGTTTCGAGATTCACTACGAGATTCACGTTGGAGGCGTCGATACCACGAGCAGTCAAAAAGAATAGAAAATACTTCATTGCACATAGGGAATAGTGCCAACGAACGAAACGATAATTCGACTTACTAGATCAGTAGACACCAGCACTTTGAGCTTATTCTGCTTCAGTTTCTCAATCACCGAATCTCGTTCTGTTTGGACCATTTGAGCTGATATGTAGGCGGCGAGAAAGCCTTCCTTTTCCAGAAGCGAGCACGTTGGCTCACACCTGAAGAAAAGAATATAGAATCGCACAATTCCGAAAAAAAAACATCCAAAACCTACTGTTGATGCAGATTGCAGAACACTAACGCCTGGTTGAATTGTACCGATTTCAGCAGCCGCACGAGGCACTCAACAGCTGGCTCGTTGCACATGGCAACGTACTGCTTTATTCCAATCAACTGCACGTCATCTTAATGGTTATAGCTGATGTGAGCATGACTGATGATAATATTAGAAATATAGGCACAATACGGGTTTGGGGAGAGGGGAGGGGTGTGGACTAGTTGAGGGAACCTAGGCCGAACCACCGATTGGCAAGGTAATGGGTAATGGGTAATGGATAAGCTTACCAACAGAGGATAGTCGGCAAGGAACAAATTTAGTATTCATGATATGATATAATTCGGTGAATGATATATTAGATCGGCCGGAAAGTTGTGGCGTGGCGGTTTTGTGTAAGCGCTTTTCGTTCGTTTATTATTGGAACTTGCTTCGCATCTTTATATAACGTCTAACGGAACGAAATTCTTCGTATGATTTGTGTTTCCCCTATGCTTAATAACTGTTCTTCTTCGACGACTTATTAAGCATGTCGACAAAGCAATTCCGAATGATATTTTTTCAATTTCAAACTGGACCAATCTGCCGTCGAGACAGCCCGGGAGATCAATGGCGTGTGAGGGCCGAGTAGTGTTGGAGAAAGGACTGTGCAACAGTGGTTTGAAAATTTCGTTCTGGAGATTTCAACCTTGAAGGTGCACCCGAAGCGGCAGACCTACAGCAATTTACGATGATGATTTGAAGGCCTTCGAGGAAGCTGATCCATCGCAAACAGTCCGTGAGATTGCGTAAAGTTTGGGAATCAGTAAAACTGCTGCTACAGATGGTTGGAAATCTTCAGACAGGTGAAAAAGCTCTAAAAGTGGTCCTGGCGGTTTGAGTGATCGCTAGAAATGGTCGCTTTTCAAAATATGCTCTGCTTTGCTTTCCCGAAATTAAAACGACCCGTTTTTGGAACGAGTCGTCACACGTGATGAATAGTGGGTTCTACCGAAGCCGAAGACGGTCAGGACAGTAGGTTGACGTAAACGAACCCGCCAGGCACTTCCGAAATGTCACCCGAAAAAGACGATGGTAACAGTGGTCGGCGGCTGACTTGATTCAGTACAACTTTCTGGAATCAGCACCAACTATCACAGCACATTCCTACTGCGACGAAGTCGAAAGGATGACCCAAAAGAGCTGCGTGAGCTGCAGCCGACACTGGTTAACTGAAGATGTCCCATTCTCCTGCACAAATACGCATGCCCACACGTCTCGCAAATCACCATGCGTTCGCAGACGGAGTTGTCCAACCAATGTTGCATTGGAAAAAGTGTGCTGATTCGAACGGTGCTTATTTCAACTGGATCCGGCGAGCATGAAGAGAGTTGTTACCGTTTGAAGCGTACCAGTCAAAACCGCCAGAACTTTCCAGCCAGTCTAATTCTAACGCTCCATTCCCCAGCTCCAAGCTCTTTTGAATTACAGAAAGTGGTTCAATTTCTACCCTCTACCCGCACAACCCTTCATAAAGTCATTCGTGAACGTGGCAGCCGCTTCATGTTCACGACTCATAAGGGCTTCGTGTTCTCATAAGGGCTGCACACTTCAACTTCAGTCTTATTGATTCGCATGGACGTTTTCGAGAATTCCATTACATTGCACCAATGTGTAGGAGAAGCCAGACAATAAGGGGGGCGCGTGTTCCCGCCGCTTGCGGTCATCCCGCCATTGACTTATCGATATTTTGATCTCTCGACACACGCGCTCGCGTTAAACCTGCGTCCTTTTATTTTTATTTTGTTTGGTTGTTTAGCTTATTGTCTGGCTTCTCCTACAAATGCAATTACATGGCCTATCGTAAATTTGCGTGTGGCTGGTGCAATTGCGTCGCCCCTTTCCCTCACGCCTCATCACTCACTTGTCGAGTTGGTTTCGAACTGAACCTAGATGGATGGAAACGAAGCATCATACATCACTTGTGTCCAGAATTCGACTTCCTTAAGTGGGTTATAGTTTGGAACTGAACCTAGATGAACCGAAGCGAAGCATCACACATCACTTGTGTCCAGAATTTGACTTCCTAACTGGGTTTTGGTTTCGAACTGAACCTACATGAATGGAAACGAAACATCATACGTCACTTGTGTCCACAATTTGACTTCCTTAAGTGGTTTTCAGTTTGGAAGTGAGCCTAGAGGAGTGGAAACGGAGCACATTATTTGCCTCCAGAATTCGACTTCCTAATTGGGTTTGAGTTTTGAACTGAACCTAGATGAATGGAAACGGAGTATCATACATCACTTGTGTCCAGAATTCGGCTAGGGAAAGGGCTCCAGGGTGTGTGCCATCCAAGCTGCTCGTGTGGAAACTGCTTTCGTCGCTCAGGGGGAGTCCCGGCTGGGTTCTGCGCTCTTCGAGTGCAGAATCAGGCTGGGGAAGGGACTCCAGGGTGTGTGCATCCAAGCTGCTCGTGTGGAAATTACTTCCGTCGGCCAGGAGGAGTCCTGGGCTGGGCTTGAGTTCTTCGAGCGGCGAAGCGCTTACGGCTGGAAAAAAAGCGCAAGAAAAACGCCTCAAATTTGATCGCACGCCAAAGCTCCTCAAATCTCAAGTACCCAGTTGAAATGCAAGTGAACCACCACGCCCGAGAACCGAACCCCCGACCTCCCTCGCAGAAGCGACGTCCCCTCCACTGCACCACGACGCGCTTGCCGGCGGCGCAATCGCGGGCGCACAAGATATCGATCGAACGTGGCAACGTGGACGCCGACGTGCAATCTCTAAGCTAGGAGGGTGCAGACAGCAAACTGCCTCTGCCACACACAGGCCGTATAATTGCATTGGTGCAATGTAATGGAATTCCTTTTTTATAAATATGTTAGTGTTCATGATTATTTATATGTTTACGACACCACATACGTGCTTTGTTCGCTGAAATTCCCCCCCCCCCCCCGCCTCATCCCTCCAAACCAGTATTGCGCCAAAATGTAAAATGCAAACAAATCCATAACTAAACCAACCGGAGTTCAGGCGAACCAGAGCAGCGTCTCTCATAAATTTCGCCAACAGTTTGTCGAGATTTCGAGGGTAAGTAGCAGAAAAAACCGCCACCTGGCGTGAAGGCGGAAGACCAGAGAACAGGTAGCTGAACAAGAAGTGAGTGACACAGCTCATCTAAACATTCAAAACGTAAACTAATCTTGTGATCACAGCAGAGAATTGAAATTTCTACACAACACAACGCCCCCAAAATAGGGAGTATGCTAAAATAGGGAGTCTGATTATGAGCCTGAACATATCAAAAAGCTTCACCCCAAAATCTGCCAACAAATTATCACATTTGCGTAACTCCCTCCTTAACAGATTGAATTCCGACATTCGAAATAGGTTCGCCAATCTCCTCTTTCGAGATGTGCCCTCAAACAGATGCAAAACTTTGGATTTGACGGTATCATAAGAGGTCGTTATTGGTAGTTTGAAGCCTAAAAAATCGCTATCAGCTGATCGGCTGGCCGGTAGTTATTGACCGATGTTATCAATATTTCGAACCTCTTACGGGGCTTAGTCCGTTTGGACACCCTTCCAGACTGATGACTTTTTCGGTGTGTTGAATCCACATCCAACACACGTTCTTACGTCCTTGACGGCGTGGAGTAATCCACGTCCTCTGTTCGTCTCTACAAGTCCGACTGATTCACACATAGGGTGTAGCTGATGAGCAACACCCCAGCTGGTGAAGAATGGCCATGACGGAGCCATTGATGACTTGTTTAGCTGTCAATGTCAACCACGATTGATATCGGCTTTGTTCAGGTCAACGTTTCGAATTTTTCACCTTTTCAGAGCCTGGAAAAAGTCGAAATCATTCACGTTACTACTCCCCTATGAAAAAAGATCAGGACTGGAAGTTGACAAGACGTGCGATCTGGCCGGCTGAAGCTCATTCACCGACGTTACTTACAGCTTATGGGTGATTGGTGGTCTTTTCGATACACCACCTTACGATCAGTCGTCTTTTTCAACTTCCAGCCTTTATATTGTTTCTAGTCTCTTCAAGAAAAGTACCATATGAGATGAAATGGTTCTTGGGGGAGTAGTATCGTAAATGACTCGACTTTTTCCAGGCTTTAAAGAAGACGAAAGTGCCGAAACGTTGGCCTCAATAAAGCCGGTATCAATCTTGGTTGCCAGCCAAACAAGACATCAGTAGTCTATACTACTCATGCCAGGATTCCTTGAAAGCCGAACATGGACATGACGGGACCACCTCAACCGGCCTCTGCCTACTGTAGGCTCAATGAAGCACGGAGAGCAACAGCGTTCTTGAAACGATTTCATATCCTTCGAAGAACATCAGTAGTACGCCTTCGTTTTCGAAGTTTTAGTCATAAACGTTAGAGCATTCACGAATTTCTTTGGAAAACCTTTCCACACCAGTGCTGCCCTAATCAAAAAGTGTGAGTCGTTCTTGACCGACAGTTTGGCAGTGCTTAGAAAATAGAAACATTAATGTTCAAAAGGGGAATGCTACGGGAAAATCTGCACAGAACACTGCACACATGCACCATTCAGCAGGTGGATCAGAAGAAACTGAATCGCCTGACTGCGATTGCTATTGCGACAGACGTCGTAAGTGTTGTGTCTGCAGAATATTGAGAGCGCATTCATTTTAACGAGCTTCTTGCTGAACACTGCGGAAAATAACACCCTGAGAAAGGTGCTGAAGGATCAGGGATGCATCTTGGTGGTGCCCGGGGTTTTCACCGCTGGAAAAGTGAATTGAACATTATATGAATGTATATATACTTTTCAGGTCGAATTGGACACTTTTCAACGCCAAATTAGATACTCAGTTTGCCTAAGACTTTCAAGATCTAAGCGAACTCTTACTCTGTTGTATGTGATTAGGTAGAATAAATATTAGTCTTCCTGAAAGCACAAAGCTTGAACAACCTACTTAATGTCCTTCTGAAAGCACTCCTCCATCAGTTTGTCAGCCTCATCGAGCACGAACAAATCTACTGCATCCATGCTCAGAGCACCGCTCTGCACCATTTGACAAATCCGACCCGTGGTTCCGACAACGATGTGTGCTCCTCTTTTAAGAGCCTGCACGTCTAGATGAACCGGCGTTCCACCGACTAGTAACCTGCAGATACAGCGTGTCAGAAGGCATTTTAGCAGTGATTTCGACAGAGCAAACTACGGTGTACCTACGCGATTCTCGTTCTAAAATGTCCGATTGTCTTGATGGTGTCCTTGATTTGAGTGGCGATCTCCCTGGTGGGGGCGACGATCATTTTCTGCACGTGATTTGACTGCAGATTAAGATTTTCAATGGCCAGAATCGAGAACACTAGCGTCTTGCCAGTTCCTGACTTTGCTTGCACCAGCATATCTGGAAAAATCACGTGTAAGAAATGCTGGTTAATTCATCATTACAATGCTACGCAGATGGTGCCTCTACTGAGAAAATAATACGCGTTTAATGGCTAAGAACAACAACGCTTGGGGCTTATTTCCGAGATTTGGCGGCCATTTCTTGAGTTGATGAGCATTTGTTATGCCTTGTCGCGGATAGAAAACAAGGAGAGGGGCATATGAGAGGCAGTTAACTATTTACATGGACTCCTGGGCCAGTAAGTGCGATCTAACTTTAGAAGCACAGAAATCTAAATACTTTGTCGTTGGAACTATCCGCACTGTCGAAAATCCTATTTACAAGCTAAAGGACGCCATATTGGAAACAACTGGTGATCTTCGTGATCTTGATTTCTTCATATCTAAGAACCTGAGTTTTGATTTGCATTATGAAACATTGGTCCAAAAAAGCTAACTACCCCCTCTACAACCCTTTTTTCAAAGCGCTAAAGAGCAAAGATCCTCTAATTCTTCTGCGGGTCAAGACATAAGTGAGACTCATGAAAGAATGTGGAACAACAGTTTTCAATCTAGCGAGCAGAAAGGTATCCTCCTCTTCAGAATAGTTTCACTCGTAAACTGGTTGAGATGCTTCTGCTGCAAACACTCATAGTTTAACATAGCAAACGTGTTCTATCCATTGGGAATCTAATACCAAGTCCAATTATAAATGCGTACCAGACATACGTATTGGACACCTCATCTTTACAATGCTCAAGGAACTAGTGAAAATACGATTGCTTTTTCATTTAATTTTTACGAGCAATCTCTTTCCACGGGCGATGAGCTGGGACACGGACGTCTGAACGAGAAGAAAAAGAAGCAGGGCTATTCCGCTGCATATGATCGTATTATTTCGCCTCCATGATTGACAAAATTCGGACACATTCCAGAAGTGAGGTGTTATGACGACCTACTTAACCTAATATGCCGTAAAACACATCACAGTGAAATTGATGCACGAGCAGTCTCATAAGCTAACACTGTAGACCCTTCACCTTATTCCCAAAATGTTCCATCCAAACAGCCCCAATCTGTAACAAGACGCTCTTATTGGGGCACCATTTTTCAAACCGTTACCGTAACATTCACTGCGGAACCGCCACGGGGGGCCAAGCGTTCTACCCCCTCGTCCCCTAGCCCGCCCACCTCCAGCCCCTGGGCTTTCTCGAGAGTCCAGTGGCTGCCTTACGAGATAGTGGAGACGTAGACATTTGCCACGCCTCTGTTTAAAGGGCGGGGGGGGGGTAGAACGCCACTCCGCAACCGCACGTTATCGGATCAATGCAGGCACCATGCCCACCCTACGGTTAGTGGAGCTATGGAGCTACGGATGGCGGAGTGGCGTTATACCCCCGCCCTTTAATTAGAGGCGTGGCAGATGTCTGTGCCTCCACTATCTCGTAAGGCAGCCACTGGACTCCCGAGCAAGCCCAGGGGTTGGGGGTCAGGGATGGGCGGAAATTTTGAAGTTTTTCCCAGAAAACAGAAAACAGAAAATCGCCTTCGTCAGAAAACAGAAATCAGAAAACAGAAAAGCCAAAAACGCCAGAAAATCAGAAAACAGAAAACAGAAATCAGAAAATTTCGAAATTATCACACGACCTAACTATTTTGCCTAAAGATCCATATTTCCAGTAGCAAATACTTTTGTATGACCAGGAATGTAGTCGAAGATCAGCGTTTTAATTTGCAGACGTTTATAAAAATTTCCATTAAACTCCAGTGCACTGCAATCAGCATGTTGTAAATCTTGACCGATAGATCCTAGGAATCTCGACACTTGAAGTATACAACATTACTCATCAGCTCCTTTTCACCGCTAACGCCTCAATTAGGTAATGGTCCCACTAGTACGAAACTGGCCTTTTAGTGTACCGAACACGATGAAGGCTCAGTGATCACTGTTTGCATGTTTTAGCTCAATTGCTTGAGTTTGTAGACACACTCTCGCAACATACTCTAAAGCTGTTCAGAGATTCGTTGAGTATTACAGGCTCCACCAGAATCTGTATTCCTAGTTCGTTTCGTTCTTCGGGAATACATTTCCTTAAGCGTCATAATTTACGCGTAGCTGAAAGTTTTCAGGCCAACTTACCGATGCTCTTTAGAACACCAAGTTACTACTTAGCCTGTTGTGTAGTGACTTGATATTTCACAGAACAACACGCGATTGTGACTGAAGGGCTGTCAGCATAACAGATCTTGGGTGAAGGTGCTTCTTGAATGCGTAGTCACCATATAATGAAGACCTTATTATTATTATTTCTCCTCAAATCTACATATCATATAACATCTCAGTGGAAGGCCAGCAGAACCACCCTGCTCTACAGGAGTGCACGAATTAGCAACAATCGCCCGATCTGCCTGATGTACGTAGTCTATACGCTGTTCGCTCGAGTCATCCTGAACACGATCTCTGGGCGAAGGACAGCCATGCAAACAAGCAGGATTTCGGAGAGGATTCAGCACGATCGACCACGTACACACCATTACGAAGCTCATCGAAGTGTCGCGAGAGTTCAAGCTGCTGCTGTGCCTAACGTTCATCGACCTGAAGAAGGCATTTGACTCTGCTTACGTTCATCGACCTGAAGAAGGAGTTCGACCCTGTCGAAACGGAAGCAGTCGTCTAAGCACTGCTCGCTCAGGACGTTCCTACTCTGTACATCAGAGTCCTTCGAGAGCTGTACAGTGGATTCACGACCAAGATCTAACCATTCTACAACGACGTCGTCATCGATGTGAAGAGAGGAGTCGGCAGTGGAATACCATATCTTCGAAGCTCTTCAGCTTGAAAACGCCATGCGCGAACTAGAATGGGAAGACATGGAGTGAAGGTCAACGGCCGGTAACTGACCATCTTCGGTTTGCCGATGGCATCGTGCTCATAACACCGAGCGCTAGCCAGGCGGAGCAGATGCTTCTTGGCTTCTCCAGATACGTGTATCTGGGTCGCGAAGTCAACATGGCCAACGGCATAGCGCCAGAAATGAGCAGGAGGAAATGAGCGGCTTACGGAGTTTTTAAGAGCGTCAAAAGAGTCGTAGAGAAGACGTAGAACGTCCGGCTCGTACGCACCTTTTCGACTTCACTATTCTTCCTGCCCTAACATAGCCTCAGAGACCTGGGCTATACGAAAGCAGGATGAACACGCGATCAGAGTCGCGCAGCGTGGAATCGAGAAGACGATCCAATGGGCCAAGTCGTCGAAAATTAGGTGGACCACGTAATGCGCTTCGCAGACACCGACTGGACGTCACCGACTGGATTCCGCGGGACGTCAAGAGAACACTAGGAACTGCCCACCACGGCGTTGGTCGGGCTTCTTCGTCAAAGCCCTGAGAAAACAATATGAAGCTCTTCGTGTCCCTCGAGCGAAAAGGATCCATTGGAGCACCCTGGCACGCGGCACGGACGTATGGAGACGCTGATGGTGCCCGCTTGAACATCAATGGACGACAGATGATATACGTGATAAATGACAAATTTCCTGCATCACAACACTATCACCAGATCGGCGAAATCAAAGGTGACTACAAAAACTTTTCTGCCTCCTACTAATTTGTGACAGCAAAAGCTGAGCAATCTTCAGAGTTAGAAAAGCAGCTTCGACAAAGGCTCTGCAGGAAGCGATATTGGGGATGACCGGCCAACAATGTTCAATTTTTAAACCGGGGGTGGAGAATAACCCTACCCACAGTAACTCTAGGACAAGTGGTTAGTTAATACATAATTTATTACCCCTCAAAATACTAGTTTTATAGTTGCCAAATTATGAAAGTCGAAAAATGTCCTATGAAGAAACTCCTTGCCAGCAGCACTTACGCAATCAATCAAGCAAACATGTGGGATAGTTCATGAGTATATGGCACAATAGCTACATGAGCACATCCAAAAACGCCACATGCTTGCCATTCAAGATACTCTAGGAACACTATTTTGGAATGAAGCTCACTATTCTATGATACTTCTTGAATTTTTTTCATTGGATTTCTGTGATAAATTGTTGCTCGCGACTCTATTTTCTGTTTTCTGGCCAATTTTTGGCCATTTTCCCAGAAAACAGAAAACAGAAAAAATTTGCCCAAAGTGGCCAGAAAATCAGAAAACAGAAAACAGAAAACAGAAATTCCGCCCATCCCTGTTGGGGGTAGAACGCTCGTCCCCACTCCCGTCTAAAGCTACGATGGCACGTAAAAACACCCCCCGTGCAATCGATTGGGTCAGGCTTTCGCGATGGGGCGCGCGCGCACCGTGCAGCGGAGCCGACCACGCGGCATCGTCCGCTGGCTTGACAGCTTGGAGGGGGCTGGAAGGGATTACACCACTTTTCCGTGCACTACTTATGAGCAGACGACTCAGTGGTATCAAGTAACGACGTGAAGGCAACGGATAAGGCATCGTATAGCATGTAGCATGTGATGTAATTTACTTTGATAATGTACACGTAGTTTTCAGGTCAGGATAGGAGGTAATGCAAAAACCTGAACATCTGAAGTTCCATCCCCTAGTGTGTAAATGAATACGAAATCGTTCAGAGCGTAGTTTTCAGGCCAGGATAGGAGGTACTTTTTGAGTCTGTAGGTTGGTGAAGAGCGAAGTTCCCCAGAGAGAAGTCCTTTCCGCAGTTCTGTTCGCTATATACGTAGCTGAGCTGCCGTTGATTCTTGAGGAAAGCGGAGTTGTTTGCGGACGATATCAAGATCAATGGGAAAATTGAATCAGGTACCGATGTGGAGAGAGTAGAGAGTGGAGAGATTGGAAAGGATTTATGAGTAGTCAACTATCTGGAAGTTACCTCCTGCCCCTGAGAAAAGTGTACATATGAGATTAGAAGGGTCGGAGTGCTCTGCTTGGTACTCGTTGTGAGGACAAATGTTGAATGCAGTGGTTAAGATGAAGGATTTGGGATTTTATTACAACAATGAGCAACTCAAACTGCCATGTCTCATCCCTAGAAGTCCTTCATTTCATAATCGTGAAACTCTTAACTTAGACATTATCACCAAAAGCATGTAGATTCTTTCAGCTTTCATTAAGATTAACTCTGAGCGGAGGTAAATCTTAAATCCGACGTTTTGGGCCAAACTGATAGAATAGCAACGTCGAAATGGATGCTATCCTTTAAAAAATGTGCATCCTAAGAGGGTTGTATCAGCAAAACAGACTGTGTGACATATACACTCAGTAACCAACTGAATTTCACAACCACGAATCGTAAGAGCACTTCCAAAGTGCATATGCTTAGAATTCACTGTGCTCCAGTTTCGTAATAGCTGTTGCAAGGTGCTTCTCTTTAGCGTTTACCGTGAAATATGCCGTGTCGTGACTGCAAAATGGCCCCACGCCCAACTTCGAATTACGCCAAGTTGGCACTGTTTTCCGTAATCTATGTTCCTGTTCCCCTCGAAGCTACTAAGCCGGCGGATGACGTGTCGGCTCCACTGCACGGTGCGCGCGCGCCCCATCGCGAAAACCTGACCCAATCGATTGCACGGGGGGGGGGTGTTTTTACGTGCCATCCTAAAGCTACACGGTAGTGACGAGTTTTCCGGGGCGGGGTTGGACGAGTTTTCGCACAGTATGCAGGCGATCGTCGCTGGACCCAAGTGCTCCAATCAATCATCGGAGAACCAACAGACGCCCATCAACCTTCATTTCGCTGGTGTGTACTATTTGGCATCACTTATGCACAATTCTTATGAGTAGGCTTCTGTACTCAGCAGGAATCTATGGGCGTTGCATTGAAAAAAGAGACGAATGCTAGGAATGAGCGGTAACTACAATACGAGCATGCAGCTGGAAGGAATAGACAACCTTTAATCCACTAAAAAAAACTGCTTGCAAACGTTTGCACTGCTGGGATGAGCATGTGCTTCTCTTTTCGCTTCCACTAGAGAATTGTCTATGGCTCACATGTTATATTTGTTTTGAGGAACTGTCTGCCATGCACTTGTCCACACTATTCATTGGTGGTGGAAATTTCATTTAAGCGAAGTTCTGCAGTAGATGGTGGAACGATTTTCTTAGTCTGGTATAACGAAGTACGGCGCTATGGTAGTTGTGGGGAGTCACCTTATAGAAAGTGTCATTAACACGAAAAAAGAAACCATGGCACACTATAATAAAGAAAACAAACAAACAATGCTATAGCTCTGTTCTATGCCCTAGATTTGAGCAGGGGAACGGACACCAGGGTGTGGCTGAAGTGATGCACCTGTGTTAAAATTGCCTACACCCTGGAGTTCCGTCCCTCACCCAATACGGAAGCAGACAAAATACGGATCTGTAATCGAAAATAGGAGTTAAGACTGCATTTACATTGGCTCTATGTAGCTTCTCGCCACTCCTGCACCCCAAGGTATGCTATGGTGACCCCTCCCCTAACTACCATAGCGCCCGAACTATTTTAAGCAGAAATCTCGATTGCCTGAGGCTGCCCCACAACTCGGTTCCAAGCCTACAAGAGAAGCTGAAAATTAAAAAGCCTACTCAAAATAACAGTGGATTTGGTCCTTTGCGCTCCGAAGCAACGTTTGAAACCTTTTGTGGCTAACGCTTTCCTTCTGTACTGGCATCACCCACAACGTTGTAGCTGCAAGGAGCACTGCAGCAAAATGTTCTTCGATTTCGAATAAAAAATGCTATAATCGTTTATTGATGAAGAAGGTCGTTTTCGTTTCCGTCTGCAGGTCCAAAAACAACAAGTGAACATAAAATATAGAACTATTTAAGAACGTCGGAAAATGGCTTCAGCAGAAGTGTCCTACCACTTTTAATCCGCACTTAAAACTATTATCTTTCTCTTGATGGAACCTAAGGATCATAAGTACACTTGGTGTTACCTCGCGAGATGGAGATTATATGTGTGTAAACATTGTATTGTATTCCCACCCTTTCACGGAACATTTCAGCTCGACGAGGCCCTAGTTAGCTGCGACCACGTCGCAGCCGCCAGTCGGTCCCGCGACGATCGCCTGCATACTATGCGAAAACTCGTCACTATCGTGTAGCCTTAGACGCGAGTCTCGTCCCCCAAGATTGGAACACGTCTCTTGTCCGTATCTACTAAGGTCAGCCATGTTTTCGACTTTTTACGGCGTCGTTTCCGTAGTCTCACCAGGATACTATCTCAACGGTAGGTCGGAACGGCGCAAGTGTTGTATATGGGCAGAACCGCCTCTCTCTGGGAAGTAACAAACTGCAGGTATCTCGACCCCAATACAACTCTGCGCAGAGTTAGGGACGACAGAAGTCGCGGGTTGGCGCTCTGTTGATTCACGTGCTCCACAGCTGACGGGCGCGCGCGGGATGAGGGCTCGTATCGCGACTCAACGTAGTGCACACGTGGCGTAGTAGGGAAGAGCTCGGGCTCGTGAACGAGGGGTCGAGGGTTTGGATCCCGCAGACTGCGATCGTTTTGCACTTTTGCAAAATCCATGTTTATCATATAGGTAATCCGCCTAGGGGTATTATAGCGTGTTATAGAGCATGTTTACATATAACATATGCTTCAAACTACAGATGAGCTAAAATGTTCACTTCTGTGTGTCACTTATTTTAAGCCTATTTTGTGTGAAGCTGTAGTTATGTAACGATAGATACTTTGTGGCACTAGTAAAAAGTTCCGACTCCACCGTCAGAAAAATTTTTCGCTGAAACTTCGTCTAGGGGGGTTATTTGGGGTGCTGATCACGAATATGACATCCGTTTTTCACGATGCGGTGGGAGGCCACCAATACCGTTAACAAGGGTGGTCCAGGCAGGGTCACCGATTTCGCTGAAACTTCGTCTAGGGGGTTATTTGGAGTGCTGATCACGAATCTGACATTCGTTTTTCACGATTCTGTCTCTACCTGCCGTCATCGGCAGAAACTTTAAGAATGTAATCCTGTGCCATATTGTATCTATATTATTCAGCCGAATCGTGAAAAACGGATGTCAGATTCGTGATCAGCACCCCAAATAACCCCCCTAGACAAAGTTTCAGCGAAATCGGTGACCCTGCCTGGACCACACTTGAAAACGGTATGGGTGATATGTTATATGTAAACATTCTCAATAACACACTATAATACCCCTAGGTGGATTACCTATATGATAAACATGGATTTTGCAAAAGTGCAAATGGAACGCAGTCTGCGGGATCCAAACGCTCGACCCCGCGTTTACGAGCCCGAGCTCTTCCCTACTACGCCGCCTGAGCACTGCGCTTGGCCGCGATACGAGCCCTCATCCCGCGCGCGCCCGTCAGCTGTGGAGCACGTGAATCAACAGGGCGCCAGCCTGCGACTTCCGTCGCCCCTAACTCTGCGCAGAGTTGTATTGGGGTCGAGATACCTGCAGTTTGTTACTTCCCAGAGAGAGGCGGTTCTGCCCATATACAACATTTGCGCCGTTCCGACCTACCGTTGAGATAGTATCCTGGTCAGCCTTTTGGATGGGTTTCTGCGGAGTGAAATAGCATCTTCGGTTTGTCTCGAAAATGCTCCGCCGAAAACCACCTAGAACAGTATGGAGGCTCTTTTTTCCGAGTTCCATACTTTCAGTATTGAATAACCATGGTAGTGCAGCATTGACCATAAGACATGGTGGTCCCACAGCGACTGATCTGACGGTTTGAAAACATGGTACTCTAGCCTTGCCAATCAGCATGACGCCTCATGAAGTTTGCGTATTACCAGCACTGATCCGAAGACGTGTTGGTCCCGCAACGATTGTCCTTACGGTAACAGTTTGGAAAGGTGGAGCCCTAGTAAGAACGCCTTGTTCCCCGAGCCCATTTGCGCCAAATTCCCGTAGATTTCATGCGTAAAGAAATTTGATCTAATCTGGGATTTTGTAGCGGGAATATAAAGTGTGAGCCTTCCGCTTTTTCACACCTTATTGATGCACCAAAGAAAGCTGCTGGATCAATTGAGACTCTTCGTGTAAGGATTTTAAACACGACAATGAGATCCACTTTCCTACGACTTCTGCGAAGGGTTTGAAAGCAGGGAGCTCCGGATCTCACAATGCCATCTGGCACAACATTATGATCTCTTCAAAATATCTCATACATCTCGTACAGCTTCCGTGTAAAACTTCTTTGGAAACCTCCTAGAAGCTCTATGGATGTCGCTACTTCAATAGTTTTAGACGCGAGTGAGTTTCTGGGTTATACGAAAATGTAACTGAAAGTTCATAGCAGAAGTTCATCGCTTTGATCATTACACTGGCCAGATTCATCAACGACTTACAGCAATTTCACAGAGAAAATACAGCCGAAATCCCTGATAGCGCCACTTATCAAGCGATGCGGGAAACATTTCACCATATCGCTTGTTGATAAGCCGCGCTATCAGGAATTCCGGCTGTATTTTCTCTGTTAAATTGCTGTAAGTCGGTTAAATCCCGCCCCTATAGCTGATACATTCACCACCGATGCTAGTCAACAAGAAGACTATTCATCTCAAGCTCGGTGAAGGTATCCAAAGAACTGTAGTCTCACCTAGTCCAGTCAATCCGGTAGGGATAGCCTTCATCTGAACCGGTGACGGTATTCGATAGCCATGATTCCGGAGACTGGCCACAGTGGTGGGCGAGATCATCAGGGATTCGAAGGTGCCCTGAGTCTTCACGTCATCGGTCCGCTGACTCCCGTCTACTTCGATTACCTCTTGGAATTCCATCGAGATCGACCGGCGGATACGATCGACCTGGAACGCTCGGATCTTCCGACGGTCAGAACTTTGACGGTGTCTGCGAAATAAGAGGACATTCTCAAACGAGGAAAAGGCTGAGCCACGAGGCTCGAGCGAACACGGAGGCCCGACTAAACGAAATCGACAAAAAACACAATTAAAGGGGCGGGTGTCGGTGTGTGCTGTGGAGCGCGGAATTGCTTCCCCTGGCGCGCTCGAATCTACAGGGTGGTCCATAAATAATGCAACAGAAAAAGGATAAGGATAAAGGGTGGTGCTAATCAATCCCTTTGAGGGACGCACCACGCATTCTGTGCCATTCTTACGTCAAATTGGACACTCTCCACTCGCGGCTAAATTGCCAAAGGGGCTCCAGGACGTAACTCCAACGCGACGTCGCACGCTAGCCGCATGCGACGCCGCGGCGCTGAAACGCGGACGCGCGCTCGGTGAAGCATGGTTAGCCGCGGAGCATGGAATTTTGCCAATAGTCAAGCCCCACAACTCACGATGAATAAATAATGTCGATACTGAGTATTCATTTTGGTTGGAAGACATGTGTATGTGAAGTTACATCAGAAATGGCCTACCTCAGTTCGCCGTAGGGGTAGAACACACCAGCGCCGCCAAAAAATCCAGTTTCGTACAGCACCAGCCGCTGTGTAGGGCTGTTCTACATTGTGACCCCCCCCCCCCCCGACCCTAGTTGTGGCAATCTCTATAGACGTAATACTCACTACTCGAAATGACGAGGCGCCCACTGATGCAAAAGTTGCGCTATTGTGGGCGACTTTTCAATGCTTTTCCGTAATTCTTTGTGATAATTTCGCATCACTTTTGACTCAATAAATGATTGAGAACCCGATGATCTTTTAGCTCCTTCTTAGCTCTAAGGCCTTGTGCATACTTCCCGTCGCCGCGATGGAATCGCGAAAGAATTCGAACTTCTCAGTGCTCGTCGCATTGCCCATCGCTCTGCAAGGGAGCGCGACGGCGATCCGTCCAGGACCAACGCTAAACACCGCGCGCGGCGCGAAAAGTATACCATGCCCGCGATGGGAGCGACATGCCATAGCGCATGCCGGCCGCCACTGTTGCGCCGGCCGCGACGAAGTTTCCTCTGACTATTCGGCCGCGCTTTGGAATCGTCATGAACTGAGCACCGTGATAGCATCGCGGCGATGGAAGTATGCCCTCGGCCTAACGGACGCATTAATAAGAGAGCAATGTTCTACGAAACACGGAAGTTCGAATGTATTAGTGTATTGCGTCAGATCTCCTCCCAGTTTCATCAGCCTGTGTGTTCGCTCAATGTTTGTGCGTATTACGTCACTAGCCGTTCCTGTTGGAAGCAGCCAGACTGCGACAACTCGTCCAATTTCGTCGCACACCGCGCGCGACGCCAGGGGGCTCGCGCGGCGTTGGAGTTGGGTCTGCCCCATGCCAAAGGTAGTGTCGAGTTGTCCGCCAAGAATTGGACGAGCTTGCTCATAGTATTCAGGCGATCGTTGCGGGACCACACTACAGCCCACCTCGTTCGAACCAATACGCGGCGCCGTCGAAGAGGCCGTCATCATTCCTCCAAACATTGTTTTCTCCTCCGTGTTTTTTGTGTTCCCATCCATTTTCTTCAATTCATTCCGGATTGTCGGCCGAAAAGCATATTAAGCGAAATCAATAAAAAGCATAAAACATTGAGGAAACTCGAAAACTGGAAAGAGGAGGCGTACATTGTACGTGAACTACAGTCGAAGTACACATGCGAACACTTAGTAACCAAAGGAGATGAGTTCTGGTTAGCCCGGCCTGAAGTGCACTCCGACCCTCCTAATCTCATGTGTACACTTTTCTCAAGGGCAAGTGGGTAACTTCCAGATACTTGATCACACATAAATCCTTTCCCATCCACGATGTACTCTCTCCACATCAGCATTTTTTTCAAATTTCGGCACTATTGTACTTTACGGACTCCAGAGGACGAGGAGAGGTCGAAAATTTTGTTTCGCCAAACCTCGTCCAGGGGGGGGGGGGTTATTTGGGGTGCTGATCACGAATCTGACATCCGTTCTTGAAATTTCGGCCGATTACGGTAGGTTACGGTAGGTACCGGTGACTAAGGCTGTCGAGGTCATAATCGCCGATTACGCCCAAACTTCGCCTATGGGGGTTATTCGGGGTGCTGATCACGAATCTGACATCTGTTATTCGTTTCACGCTGGAGTTTGGGCGAAATCGGTGACCATTACCTTACTCACCGGTACCCACCGTAACCTACCGTACTCCAGCGTAAAACGAAAAACGGATGTCAGATTCGTGATCAGCATCCCAAATAACCCCATAGGCCAAATTTCCTATATATCTTGATATCGTCTACCAACTGCTTACAAACAACACCGCTTTCCTCAAGAATCAATGACAGCCCAGCTACACACAACAGAACTGGAACTATGCGCTCCATAATCATGGCGTTCTATCCAATGTTGTCGGCGTTGATATTCAACTCGATCTTTAGTGCCAGCATCGGCTGGTGGCCAGGTTTCGCCTTTTTCGTCTGCAAAATTCTTCGGTTGTTTATCGTTGCTAGGAAAGGTGGAATTCACTTTCTGATGAGACCTCAATGGCTTGTGGATAAGCGATTGAAAGCACAAATGAGCGCTCACTCGCTGACTCTTGGTGACGATAGTCGAGGCTCAAGAGGATGGCATCGAGCTTGAAAGCTCGATGAAAGCTGTTATGACGAAGTTTTGTTGCGACCAAAAGTTTCACGCCTGGAGGGAAACGTGCCGGCGTTTGTGTCAATAAATCTTATCACCAGTTCTTCAACTCAGAAGTGAAATCTTAGAAGCCAAATCACCATGATCCGAAATGAGGCGCGCGGTGTTTTGCGCATTCACGATACACCATATTTATTTATTTATTTATTTATTTATTTATTTATTTATTTATTTATTTATTTATTTACCATACACTCACAGGTGTGCCACAATTCGAAAACTGTAACAATCCATAGGGAAAAAACATCATCGTGATATCAAGAAAGGAAAAAGAAACAGGAACGATCAATGAGGGATTAACAACAAATCGAGACACAACTAAGTAAGGAACTGAAATGTTTGATGCTTTTGTGAATTGGGCTGATCCTAAAATACCTCATAAACCTAACGTAAGATCAAAAAAGAATTAGTACTCTGATTAAGAGTCCCACTACACTAAAAATGCATTAGGGAGAACAGGTCTCTACTGCGGCTCCACTTAGATAACTTAAAAGACTACCCAGAAAGCAGAAAAAAATTATTGCACGATGAAAGAAAACTAGCGGTATAGTGGATAGTAAAAAAAAGTAAAAAAATCTTAATTTTGGAACAGCTGTATGCTGATATTTATGACATGCGATGATAAGAATGCTCCTCCATGTGTGCTACGACTTAGTAGGCACGCAACTGGCATAGCCATTCCGGGGCGGGTTCTGTCTCTCAAGAACCTCTCTGAACTAACTACGCACCCCAGGCGATGGCCTACTCAGGAGACACTCAGCGGAGATATGTGCAAAAAGAATAAATTAGATGAGAATATTGAAACAAAGACATTTGGGTTGTATTTGCGTATAGTTTTTGAAATGAAAAAAGGCTGTCTTTAAGTTAAGGGTGCTGCAGTAATGCCTGTAGTATCAGAGTTTTCCGGAGTGGTATGGTTTAAAGCCTCTAAACACGGTAACACGGTGATTTCACGGTAAATGCGATGCGGTGCACTTTCCAAATGCTGCTACGAGGCGAGAACGACAATTAAATCCACCAAGTCGATCAAGGTTTCTCTCAAACACTCCTAATCTATATGCAGCGAGTGAAGGATCACAATAAGTCCCATGTCATTGCGGGCAGGCGGACGCGAAGCCACACACAACGACGAGTTTTCTTCATCTGTTCCTCTTTGTGCTGTTTCCACATTCACATCGTGAGTAATACCGACTACTGGTTGTTGCTTGTCTCTCTTCGTATAATGTGTTACTTTACGCTTGAATTGGAGCAGTTTTGTGAGAATTTTAATTGTTTTCGATATAGATGTTGAGTGTGAAGACATGAGACAACTTTAGATTATCAATGAAGCCTTGTCCTTGGAAATACTCCTGTTGCGTGCACAAACATGACAAATCTGTGTTTTGGGTGTTTTGGAGATCTAAATTTGCGTCTAGGTGGTGGGAATGGAGTGAAGAATACTGACTCCTCTGGGAGTTCACCACCTGATAGTCTGCAGAAAGAGAATGCCTTTAGCTGCTAGTCTTTCATTTCGTTGAAATTGGCTGCTAGTGACTTAAACGAAGTGAAAGAAAACAGACTTCTTCTTACAAGCTACAACATTGTTCTGTGATGCATTCCGAAGTCAAACGCAGTTCACTTTAGGTACTGAGGTACAGTGGCCAGCTGTCATGTCTCCCTCAGGCCTTTGTTATACATCGCTCACCCCGAGCGACATCTAAAGGCCCCTACAGAGTTCTGCGGCAGCGCCGCGGCCCTATGCTTAACCATAGGGCAGAGACGCAGAGCTCGCCGCCGGCGGCGTCCCTGCCCTATCCTTAACCATAGCGGCGAGCGGCGTTGCCGCTGCCCTATGCTTAACCATAGGGCAGGGACGCAGAGCTCGCCGCCAGCCGCAGCGACGCCGCCGGTGCCGCTGGCCGGCCGGCGTCGCCCAGCGGCACCGGCGGCGTCGCTGGCGGAAATGACTTGAATCATTCCACCCGGCGGCGCCGCTCCAGCGTCTGTCTGTCTGCGCTCTGCCCTTTCGCGGCGGGATCCGGCGCGTTATTGTTAAGCACCAGTCGGGCCCGACTAGAAACAGTAGAGTACCTCGCCGTCACCGCTCCCACTGATGATGAGTCAAGTCGCTCAGCGGTTTCGCCGTTCGCCGTCGTCGCTCGCCGCAGAAGTCTGCGGGGGCCTTCAATGATGTGCTTCCGAATCGATCCTTGCGGCGCTGCAGGTCTCAGGCGAGTTTTTATACGACGACACGATGTGTGTACACCAGATTTTGCGTACTGATGCAGGTTCCGTGCACCAAGGTAGGGTGGTTTTTGACTTCATTTATTTTCGTTCTATCTCATGTGTACGGTTGATACTATACTTACTTTACCTATGGTTAGTTTGCGATTCACAGGTGAGGCAATTCAAAAGACGTAGATAATGAAGCAGTACGAAAACCTTTCGGCTAACCAGGAGACTCTCTCAGCGATAGGACGGAACGGCCTAAGTGTTGTATATGAGCAGAATCGCCTGTCTCTGGGAAACAGACCCCAATACAACTCTACGCAGGATTAGGGACGACGGAAGTTGCGGCGTTGGCGGCGTTAGCCCTCTCCCTGCACGCGGAGGGCGAGCTCAAGTTGACTGGAAACAGCAATAAATTGTTTTTAAAGATGGTGAAACGTTCGTGCCACGGTGCTTCGATCATTAGGCTTTACCGTCAAGGCTTTTCGGCAAGCGGTATTCGCCATCCTTTTAGGGCTCATCGAGGTGTTAAATATAGATCCATCGGACGCTACGAAGGCCAGAGAACCGAGGATTATAGATCCGAACGAGGAAGACACGTATCTGTTACAACTATGGGCATCATCAGGAAGGTACGTGAACGAATTCGTAGGAACCAGGTGTGCTCGGTTCGCCGGATGTCGCGAGAAATAGACATCAAAAAGACGTTGTTGAGAAGAATCTATCGTAGGCTGGGTTTGAAGGTCTGGTGCTCACTGTAGAAGCCACTCCTGGACTTTTCAACAGGACGGGGCTCCAGCTCACAGAGCAAGAAAGGTGTAGGCGGGTTTAAGGCAACTTCCGGACTTCACCAGCTTTCGCCAGTGGCCAGCCAACTCTCCGGATTTGAATCCGATTACACCGTCTGGTCAGTCCTGGAGGCCAAAGAGTGCGGGAAACCTCACCGCTTAGTGGATTCTTTGAAGGAAGCTTTCCAGAAGGTGTGGGATTAGCCCTGCCCCCCCCCCCATACTTGCGTGCAGCCGTCGATGTCTTCCCGAAGCACCTCAAAGCCTGCAACGACGCTGATGGAGATATTTTCGACTCTCAATGTTGAGTACAGTGCACAATAGACTAATAAATAAGGATAAAGGATAAAGGACGGCGTTATTCAATCCCTTTAGGGATGCGCCACGCATTCTACTTCTACGGGATATCGTGGAGACGATCTGAATGCGTATTTGGCCATACAATGACTTGCGGTGGCCAGCCGATGAACAAGTCAGCGCTCTATCCTTCTCAGACAAGTCTTGTACCAATTCACCGACCCCGGAGGGATGGAAGGCTTTTTTGGCCTGGGCGGGAAATCCGAACCAGGAACCTGGTATCGGGTGCACGCGACAGTCGGCGCCTCCTCCGACTACGCTACACGCTCCCCTAGACTAATAAACTAATAAATATTATCGATAATTCAAATCAGTTTCTTTAAGCCTCAATTGGCTGTTATCGAGGTTGTAAGCTGTCACAACGATGTTTTGTTGCGATCAAACAATCAAAACATCGTTGCGACAGCTTACAACCTCGATAACAGCCAATTGAGGCTTAAAGAAACTGATTTGAATCGTTTCTATCAAGACCATCAGCTTAACTGGTCCCATGCTGATATCAGCGGCCAGCTCATCCCGGATACGGGTGGGTGCTGATCGGTCCCACGAGGTGTGGATGCTGCGTTCGATCAAA
The DNA here is from genome assembly GCA_947396885.1 of Heligmosomoides polygyrus polygyrus. Classification (NCBI taxonomy): domain Eukaryota; kingdom Metazoa; phylum Nematoda; class Chromadorea; order Rhabditida; family Heligmosomidae; genus Heligmosomoides; species Heligmosomoides polygyrus. Next base: position 100,425,288 of record OX377201.1, on the reverse strand, counting down.
CGGCGCCGGTGGTGTAATGGCGTAGAGCATTCCCGCCCGGTCAGAGGGAGGTGCGGGTTCGAGTCCCGCCTGGCGTAGAAGTTTTGATCGCAACAAAACATCATTATTATCGCATAGTTCGTTTCTCGAAAGTGCTGCATTTTCGCATTTTCGATTTGAACACCTTGTCGCAGCCGCAGTGGGACCCACGCTGCCACTGTAGTGGAAGCCGCGGCGCGGACGAGTTGTCGCGGAGCCGCCGCACGCAAAGGTCCCCGGGGGCTGCTGCAGATCACGGCGGCTCTCACCCGCAACGCCAGGAGCTGCGCGGGTGAGACCCGCCAGAGGGCGTGATAGATGGGTGTCCATTATGGTTCATCTATTCTAAACATTTTTCAAAACGAACCTACATGCTAGGGATATAGTAGGTTGGTGCATAATTTCTGTCCATAAAGGAGCTTGACAACCAACAATATAATCAACGGTAGTGTCGACAAATGGAGGCGTATGGAACCCTGCACTGAAAACGTAACGCAAAAAACCTTAGCACGATATTAGGTAACCTTAATTGCACTGAAAATCTCCGTGGCCTTCCAGTCACAAGTTAGTCGTCTGAGGTTTAAGGAAAACCTTTGCACAGAAATGCAACAACAAAGCAGACCGTTCTTTTTAGTATGAGCTATAACTGCATCTAACAGATCTCCCGGATCAACAAGGCATCGGAGGGAATGCTGCCATCACAAGGGCTACAACATTATCTTCCGAGCTGTTTGTCAAGCGAGGAACTTTTAGTAACCGTGGATCGACAAAAGTGAGAGCAAGCGCAAAATGGCACGGAAATGTTGAGTTATAAGAAGTGTTCTATTAGATTTCGGGGCTTAGATTCAAGGACTCCTAACTTGACTTAAAAAACGCTTCTTCGCAAAGAAAAAGCGTTTTGCTTACTACATTTTGGACATTCCCTGGCGGCAAAAGTACGCAGTATTGCGTACAGTAGCCCTCGCAGCGCCGCCACCCACCGTTGTCATGGCGGGTCCGCGGCACCCGCAAGACTCTGCTGCCGGTCTAAGACAAAAATGAAGAAGAAAACCATTTTATTATCTGAGCATATACTACATCGAACACAATTTATACAAGCAAAAAACGACCCGAATTTGATTTCACAAAAACAGCTTAAGAGGTCCGTTCATTGTCCAGTACCGCTTTCATGAGTTGCGATCGCTCCGTATCCGTGGCCCTACCGAGCACCCGTTTTCTCGTTCGGTCGTCCTCGATCTTGTCCGAGTTGCAGCGGCTAAGTGCGGCTGACAACTGACTCAGAGGATACCATATCAAAGTCGGCGAGAGAAATGGCAGAAGCTGATGCAGATCCGCATCTTCGGGCAATACTTTGAACATCAGATTCTGCAACCAAACACGTCAGACAACGAGATGAAGCCTACCGAGATGTCACTCACCCGTTGCTGTTCTGGTATGTAGTACAGAATGTTGCACAAGTAGTGGATGACGAGAATGTAGGCCTGAAAAACACTGCGTTTAAAGATGGCAACTAGAATTGCCTGCTATGTGAAGACTAACCAGGAAACTATCTCAACGGTAGGTCGGAACGGCCCAACTGTTGTATAAGGGCAGAATCGCCTCTCTCTGGGAAACAACAAAACGCAAATATCTCGACCCCAATACAACTCTGCACAGGGTTAGGGACGACAGAAGTTAGGCTGTTGGCGGTGTTAGCCATATGCCTGCACGAGGAGGGCGAGCTCATGTTGGCTGTAAACGGCGATTATGGGGACTACGCCGCCCCTCTACGCACTGCGCCACCATCGCTCGCTCGTCATCGCTGTTTCCAGCCATCTCGAGTCCGCCCTCCGCCTCCAGGCATTGGGCTAACGCCGCCAACGGCCCAACTTCCGTCGTCCCTAACTCTGTGCAGAGTTGTATTGGGGTCGAGATATTTGCATTTTGTTGTTTCCCAGAGAGAGGCGATTCTGCCCATATACAACACTTAGACCGTTCCGACCCACCGTTGCGATAGTTTCCTGGTAAGACGCATGTGAGGCTCCTTGATGGAGTTACAACGACGGTAGTCGAGCCGTGTTCGTTACTATGGCCATTCAAATCCATCTTTCTATCTCTGCCGTCAGGCGGTTTAGAAGCAAGCTTCCGAAGAATGAAGACGTAGACTTTAGTGAATTAAAAACGTCGCAAATAAGTTTAAAGGGGCAGAGTTAATAGACCTTTCGGAGTTGCGCTAGTACTGTTATAATGTATGAAATCATAACATTAGCACTTTCACGACATTTTGGACAATACTGTCCGACACCCATTTATTCCCTACTTTTCGGAGATACGTGATTTCCCTCACCACTATACTATTAGGTTGTCCCCTAAGTACCCGCCGTTTTATTCAACGATTCATTGAGGATTTCGCCGACGGTCTCTTGCATAGCGCTATACAGCTTTCGAAAGAGAATGATGTGCTCTATCAGAACTTGTACTGCCTTTCTTTTTTATTCTGAATTTTGTCAATTCTTAGGTCGTTAAAGTGAAAAGTGAAAAAGCGAAAAAGCGGTCATCTGCGCACTTGTTCTCTCCACTCAGGTTTAGAATTTTTTGCAAAGTTTTTCATAGCACTTGGAAGACAATGTTTTGTACTACAAGAATACCTGTTGGTCCTATTTGCTCATTTGTCCTTTATTGATTTTTAGGTCATCAAATTGGAACGTCCGAAGCAGAAGATTTATTTTTACCGACAGCTCCTGCTCTGTAGTAGGACTTTTTTGCTCGGGGTTAAATTTCGGTCGAAAGAAAATTTCTTGCTCTATGAGAATATGTGTTTATTGATTTCTATTGAAAATCAACAAAATGCCAAAAAGAGAAAAATCGTCTTCACCAACAACTCCTTCTCCTTGTTCAGTTGTTGATATTCGACAGAGATCAGCGTAAGCTAATAAACGCGACACAAATTCTCATAGAACAAGACATCCTCTTCCGAACGACATATAAGACCAAGCAAAAAAGTCCACCCCAGAGCAGGAGCTGTCGGTAAAAAATCGGACGGACAAGTCGGACGTCCAAATTTTACGACCTAAAAATCAATGAGGGACGATTGAGCAAATAGGACCAATATGTATTCTTATAGCATAGAACATTGTCTTCCAAATGCTCTGAAAAGCTGCGCAAAAATTCCAAACCTAAGAGAGAGAAAGAAGAGAGAACAACTGCGCAGATGGCTACTTTTTCACTTTTCACTTCAACGACCTAAAAATTGACAAAATTCATGATGAAAAAGGAAACGCAGTAGATGCTCTGATAGGGTGAGTCATTCTCTTTCGAGGGCTGTATAACGCTATGCAAGAAACCGCCGGCGAAATCCGCAATGAATCGTTGAATAAAACGACGGGTGATGGACTTATGGGACAACCTAATATATTAAGTAGCACTAGCTATCCATGTTTAACGTGGTCCACGACACTTTTCTATAGCAGCTTTATTCATACACATAGAAACAGCACAACACAGCTCCTGCTGCTGGACTCCCTCTAGAACATTTATGCCATCTTCACGTTGAATTGGATGCTTTTAAAATCAAACTTGACATTGTTCATACCAAATCGGACCCTTTTCACGTCAAGATGAACACTCTTCACGGCGGGGGGAGGGGGGGGGGGGTAGGGAATTCTAGCATAAGGCCTTTGAAATCAAAGCGAAATCTTTCAAATCGAAATAACCTTTAGGCAGGTTAAATTACAGACTCATTAAGATGGTTAGAATAATTTCTTGTTCAAGAAAAATTTAGTAAAACTTTCACTGAAATGGTTTGCTTCAGCTGCCCCAACAAGTGTAACAATTTCATAAGATTTTTATTTTTTGAGAAAAAAATAATAAAGCAATTTTTTTCAAAGCGCTAAAGCATTGAAAGACCCCGTCATGCACTGGAAAAGCAAGTTACAATGATTATTTGATTGCTAGTGTAAATACTGCTTATATGCAGCACTAAAGTTAGGATAGGTGTTTTTTTTACAATTGTTCATGTTGCACCGCTTACAGATGTGAAATTGCATGCAAGCAGTAATTCTGCTATCAATCGAATAAAAATCGCAAAGTTTCGGATAGGGGCATGGCGCAATCTCTGTTTTGGCAGTGTAAAACGGCCGCCTTATCCAAAACAAACTTTAAATCATTGGTTCTCTTCGCAAAGAATAAAAATTTTATTTTAAAAATATGTGTTCAAACTACGTGTGCTCTTATCGGTTAGATTAATCAAAACTTTAAAAAATTATACTAAAATTTTCCTTGAACAAAAAATTACTCAAACAGCTTACTTTTTAGACAGCCTCTAGTTTAGTGTAGAAGAAGCTCATTTCAATTTGGAAGAGCTCGGTTTGATCTCAAAGATCTTAGACTGCCTTAGAAGAGTGTCCAATTCGACGTGAAAATGGTATAAATAATTACAAGCGAAATCAGTTGACTAATTAACACTGATTGTATTGATCACCTAATATCGATCAAAGCCCTGAATTCTTACAGGTTTAGATTTCGTGTTGGAGTTATGGCGGTTTCAGTGCACAAGTGCGATTGCCACTGCAAACCCTAAAAAATCGATAAGGCAATCAATATTTACAGATTTCGATCGATAACTAGCGATTTCTAAAGCAAAACGTCATGGATTAGTTATAGTTTAAGTCGTACAATGTATGTAAAATCTATGGGAAGAAAAATGCTGTTGCCTGGACATTGTCGGAAAATGCTGCCAGGCAATGTCCAGGCAACAAAAATTTCAAACCCGCGCATTTTTTTTTTCTCGCGTAAGACTAGGAGCGTTCTTCGCTCGCACTATCATACGTTTCGAATTAAATGTGCGCAACAACGCAGGAAAACTGGAAAAAAATTTGAGAAGAGGTGCTATTTGTCCTCACAGCATACTGGAAGTGCCACGGTCTGAAAGAGGGTTGTATGCACTTCGATTCGATTTCTATGTTACATAGAGTCGCACCCAGGCCAATCAGACCATCCGTTGGCATGGAAGTTTCAGTGGGATTAGTTCCCTAAATTTCTGTTAGCAACAAAACGCTAATTTCGATGCTGAATGTCCATACTAGCACGCATCTGAGAGCATCCATGATAATCCAATAAAGTGGATCATATGGCGCATCCCAAAAGAATAATAGTTATGGCCAACGGTTGTCCTTTAATTTTTAAGCTTTATAGTAAACCGTGATTCCTGAGTTATAATATGTGCAGATCTCAAAACTATGCTGAGCGTAAATTCAATTTTTTGAAGAAGAAACTTAGAAAACTGTTACTTACCACCTCCATAGATCTGAAGAAGACACCTGACTATACCTTCAGCTATTGTTAATCCTATATTCTCAGTCCTTTCTTTAATATATCCCCTCACACGGGTACAGCCATAATTTCATACCCGGCGAAATCTTTACATGCAATCAGTGCTTACAGATATGAATGTACCTCATTATCCAGTATAGAATTCAGGACACCAGACCTAGTTCCGCATATAGTCACGTAAGCATGTTTGTCTAGAAATTTGAGAGCACTGAAAAGACTTACCAGATTTCTTGAGATCACTGCGCGTGTCTTCAGTTTCGTCTTGTTGTTCATGCGTAAGTGAAAGTAGACAGATAATATCAGAGGCACGGCGAACTCGTATCCGAATTTCGCCAACTGCCTTATCGGATTCAGCTCCGGCTTGAGAAAACATCGGTAGGTATGTATGAGCATGATGTATTGATCGCTGTCGATCTCATCCTTACGAATGAGTTCCAGCTGAAAAATTGCTCTACAGCAATATACACTCTTTGAAAGACCTAACGATAAGACTTAAAAATATTAGGTTGTCGCAAAATTAATCTTCGTTTCGAGGTACGTATGCGTAAAAAAGTTTTTTAAACCATAAATCATTCCGTCTCAGGGAAAACCACACATGCCGTTCGGTAGGGTTTTTCCTGCTCTTTCAAAAAACATATGTGGATTTCGCTCTAGCCGACCTTTTGCAGGGCTCAGTAGAATCAAGAACCGACGCGACTATCGAGTCATAGTGCTTTACGAACTTAAATTGGGACAATCTGCCGCAGAGGAATCCCGTAACCTTAGCGCCGTTTTTGGGTGGACTGTCCTTGCGAAGGAGCAGTGAGGCTCTGCTTCGAAAAATTCGCTTCCGGCGATTTTGATCTTGAAGGAAAATCGGGCCGCGGGCCAGGTCGTCGCTTGACAATGAAGCTTCGAGTAAAGCCGTAGAAGCAAATCCGGAGACGAACGCTCGTACGTTAGCAGAGGACCTTTGCTCACATTATAGTACGGTAGAAGGACCAATGAGCAGCGTCTGGCACATTTCGACACTTGCTCCAACCTGCTAGTTCGCTTCAGAACATGAGCCTTTTGCAGGCCGTATTGTAACTGAAGAAGATGGGTCCTTTACGATAACGGAAAGAGGGAATTTGTCTGGGTAGATAAGGATGCTCCTTCAACACCATTTCCTAAACCAGACGATCACCCTAAAAAGGTTATGCCTACTTTGTGGTGGTGTTGTTAAGGTGTAATCCGTTCAGCTTTTCTGACTCCTGAGTCCTACAGATGTGATTTAGTCCAAATGTATGAGAAGTTGCAAAATATATGGCCGGCAGTGGTGAGTAGAGGAGAGCCGCTCCTGTTATAGGACAACGCAAGGCTACACACCTCACAAATCTTTGGGCGAAAATTGATCCATTTAGGTATTGGAGTTCTCCCTCACCCACAATAATCTGCCGACTTTTCCTTCACTTCACTTTCTCCGAGCTACTAATTTTCATTTACATCGGAAACAATCCACTAACTTGGCCGATGCTGAATGAGCACTCCTTGATTTTGTTAATTCCTGTGATCTCGGTTTTTATTAAGTTTTCATAAAGGGTTAGAATTACACCGTTTTGTTGACAAAAATGTAGAGATTCTGGTGGCTTTACTTACATTAATAAAGCTGTGTTTAAGCTGAGTTATAGCAGTTTGAAGTAAGCGCTGCGTTTTGGCGACTAATTCTGCGACAGCCTAATATATCAGATCAGTTCTATATGCGTAGCTAACCTTTGCGTGGTTTATGAAATCAAAAGTCATGAAAATGACTAGAATTTTTCTTTAGATAGCTGTCGGGGAAGTTAGGATACAGGCCTTTACGTGCTACAATCGAACAACGAAAGTCATTCGAGTTATTAGTGGGTGTAGAAGATTCGACGCTAATAAAATTGGCTTCTATGCTTATATCGAACGATCTTGAACGACGCATCATTGCAGAACACGGCCACCTATGACTAGGTGCACAGTCTTTGCCAAAATGTGGTCACAACCTACCAGGGAACTACCTAAAGTTAATGTCACTCAAAGCACCCTTAGAAGTCGAGTAGAAGAACGAGAAAAAGCGTGAGCTTTAAACGAGCTTGAACCAACCTCAGCAGCCATTCCCTGAGGTATGACGACGGCCACTGTGAGAGCAATCAGGCCGAACACGGCAATAGAAGCCAGTATACCTTCAACACGCGTGAAGCGACTTGGTCGAGCGAGAAACATCGCCTAGAAATGACGATTAGGCTTATAAGAAGCTGGGGATGAATGAGAGTGGAACCTACAACGAATGCGTGGAGTATGGCGACAGTCCACGGTATGACGACTCGACCGGCAGTGGTGAGAATGTGATGCGCATGACACGACATCCGACCGAACATCCAGATGCGCACCAGCTTCTCCAGTATCACCGACGGCAAGCCGAGTGGCACCTAAATTTGAAGGAGAAATCATATGGAATGGTAGGTGTCCTGCTGTTTGTAAGATAGGAAATTGAGAACAAGGAGAATGGCTACAGAGATCCGACAAGTATTATTGCCGTCGGACAGTAAACCCAACACCGATTGATATTGTTCATGTTTCTGCAGATTAGGCACTTCAGATTGAGACTCTCACGATCTGTTCCTCGTCATGTAGAGATACGGGTACTTCTGAGAATAAATCGCGCACGTGCGATAGAGAGAACAGTTTTGAAGATTCTGTCGTACCATATCCCGCTATACTATTCTATATAGTAAGACCAGTTCTTTACTGCAATGGAAGTAAGAGAGCCCAAGGAAGAAAAGAAGACGGTCGGGGTGTTCTATTCTCGGGGCTTGGAGGCGAAGCTCTTAATCAGACGTTTAGTGGCCGCTAGGCCGCTCGCTAAACTTCTGTTTTATATGTATTAGGTCGTTTCATATGAAATGGCACATTTTGCTACCTCAATTTCTGATCGATTTTTCGTGGCTACAAATGTTCCACTTTCAGGCACTGTATACAGTTTCCGAAAGCGCGGATCTTACCCTCTCTTACCATTTGCAGCTTTTGTGACATAATTGACTCTTGCCATGTAATGGATACTCTATGACAATCGTCATCGCTCTGTACAATGGCTAGACAAGAACAGGAGTCTCAAGGGGAAGCCGAAACCAAGTCTCCATCCAAAGAAGACCATGGTGACCGTATGACCGTATGGTGGACAATGGCTGGTGTAGTCCATTACAAATTCTTGAAGTCTAGACTGGCTATCACAGCGGAGAAGTACCGTGCCGAAGTTAAAGTTGTACACCAAAAGTTGATTGAAACACGGCCGTCTTTGGTGAACGAAGGGGTCCGTCCAATTCTACGGCATGACAATCCCGTCCGCCTGTCTCAAAATTAATGCCCAGCGACAGGATGAATTGATATACGAAACTCTGCCACATCTAGCATATCCACCAGATGTGTCCTCTACCGAATATCTTTTCTTTCAAGCTGTTACAGGATGTTTTGTTACGATCAAAACTCTTGCGCCAGGCGGGACTCGAACCCGCATCTTCTGCTTTCCGGGTAGCGATGTTCGCCTTACACCACCGGCGCTGTTTGACCGCACGTAACATCCGCGATATCCTCGAGGTCCGTCAGCACCCACCCGTGATACGGGGATGGGCCGGCCGCTGACATCAGCATGGAACCGGTTAAGCTGAGGACCTTACTAGTAACAATGCTTGACCACATATCAGGACCTCGAGGATATCGCGGATGTTACGTGCGGTCAAACAGCGCCGGTGGTGTAAGGCGAACATCGCTGCCCGGAAAGCAGAAGATGCGGGTTCGAGTCCCGCCTGGCGCAAGAGTTTTGATCGTAACAAAACATCCTGTAACAACTTATAGCCTCTATATCAGCCGCTACAGGCTTAAACAAATGTGGTCAAGCATTGTTTCTTTCAAGCATTTAGATCCTCATGTGAAGGATAAAAATTTCCGCAACCAAGATGATGTCAAAAATGACTTCTGATGTTTTATTATTTCTCGTAGCTCCAGTTTTAAAATAGATGAAGTGTTTAAGCTATCGCCGCGTTTGGAACTGTGTATTAATTGTAATGCTGCTGATATCGGCTAATAGAACTGCTTCCAGGTAAAGTTATGACCTGTCAAATTTTAGTCAAAATCGGCCATTTCATATGCAACGACCTACGATCTATAATAGTAATTGCCTGAAGCTATGCGGTAAAGAATTGCGGAGCATTTCTTCTATTGCGTTCCATTTTGCTGCTTATAATGCACTAGCATCCTAATAGACGACGTGATTTACAGGAGGAGAGTACGGCGCAACCTCTCCTTGTAACATACCAGCGAATTCATTAAGCTTTAGCAAGTTGGAACAAACCTAAAAATATCGTTTGAAGTCAGCTGATAAGAATTGTTTTGTTGTGTGTTTGTTTGTGTATTGTTGTCACGTCCAAAAAAGTGAGTCAATACGTTCGTCGTACGGCTGAACCATCTTGCTTACGCTTCGCCCCTAGTCAACGTCATCAAGCTCAAATGGCAGCAACATTCCAGATGACGACGGCGAGGTACCGAAAGATGGTGTGGTCACGATGACCGACGGAGGTGAACCACATAAGGCTAGAAAGTCTACTTTAAAAAATTGATAAAGTCAAGGTTATTATGTGTGCGAATAGAAAGTGATCGAGCTGTGGCTAGCAGCAGCAGAATTCCCGTAGCATTAGAAGTAGTAATATGGTTTTGATTGCGCTCGCAGCCATGAAAACAAGTCTTCCAAACATCGTATCCGCTTTTCCTCCTTCTTATCCTTTGAGGACAAGAAGGAGGAAAAGCGGATTAGATGAAGAGAGATTAGATTTCTCATCAGGGAGTAACGCTCAGCCTGAGATTAGTAATGCTCAATATGTTATCAAGGCATAGCCATTCTCATACTCATGAAGAAGAAGAGAAGCGCAGATCATCTAACTTTCTTCACTGATTTTTTCAGATGAGAACCTGCTAAGAAAGATGTCGAGTTCAACATCGGAAAGAAAAGAAATTGGATGAATGGATCCCGCACGAACTGACCGCCGGGCAGATGCTGAAGCGCCACGACACCTGTGTTTCGTTGAGGCTGCGCAATCTAAGGAAGCTTTTTTTGGACGGGATCGTGACATGCGACGAAAAATGGATCCTTTATGGCAATCGTCGTCGCTCTGTGCAATCTATATTCACCAGCCGTCAAAGCTCTCTTCTCATCATCAATTGTGACTGAACTCTATGTCATGGTTTCCGCAGGAAAAACACCTTAACTATGTCGATGCGAGCAAGTTAGAAAGAAATAGAAAATGAACCACAACCATAAAAAATCGATAATCGATTGACAGCGATCGAAACATGAAAAATGAAGTTCAGATTCGTGTTCAGCGACTTCGATAACCCCAGAGCTAAACTTTCAGTCCGCTTGAACGACATCAACCAAAAATCAATAATTTTTCAATATCGATTGACTTGGCGATCGAATCGGCAAAAACAAACATCAGATTCGTGTTTAGAGACCCCGATATCCCACAGCGCTGAAGAATGGAGCCGGTGTCGATCGCCATCAATCGTTGAGTGTAACGAATACGTCGTGCCCCACTCCAGTTGTGACGGACGGACGGAACGAACGGAAGGACCTAAACACACACACACACAGAGACACACACACACACACACACACACACACACACACACACACACACACACACACACACACACACACACACACACACACACACTATAGCAAGATATTCACCAGATCTGTTCCCTATTATCATTTTTTCAACCAATTAAATAGCAATGTGAAGGATAAAAAATTCAGCGACCAAGATGATATCGAAAATGACTTCCTATGTTTTACTGATTCTCGTAGTTCGGATTTTTACAAAGATGGAATGTCTGAGCTATTGTCGAGCTGGAAAAGTGTACTTATTGTTGTGGTGCTTACTTCGATTGAAACATTGCTTCCAAACAAAGTGAGTTATGATCTGTCAAAGTTTCCAATCAAAATCGGCCATTTCATATGCAACGACCTAATAGTGAGATACGATCATCTCTAAGAATTTAGACAGAAGAAGAAAAACTGTGACGCCCTAGAAATTGCCGTTCCATATGTCAGTCTACAGAAATCCAGAAGACTAAAGGGCAATGAAAACGAGGTCATAGTAGGATATTTTGTAAAAACTTTAATAGAACACAACGTCAAACTTGCCAAGGCTCTTCGAGAGTCAAACGAGGACAGCTTAAAAAGTTCTGGGTGTAGTACATATGTAGGCCCTGCAATGTCTATTTCCTCTTGTGCACCCTCACAAAGCTTCAGGGAGTGCATTCCGTGTCAAAAGTGCGCCGTGCAGTCCCACCCTTAATTAGCATGATGACAACGGCTAATTCTGTAATTAGATTAAATGAAATGTTAGCTTATTTTCATGTGACGAGGAGCAAAGTCCGAAGATTAACTAGCCGGCGCGCAGTTGGCCCAAAGCAACAGCCAGAGCGTTGTTTTACCATATGGGATACGCCAGAAGCTTTAAAAAGGGATATGAGTGGAACAACAGATTTCAATCCTTCGAAGAGAAAAGACATTCTTTTTATAGAAAATGTTCAGAATATTTTCACTCGTAAGCTGATGACAAGATGCTACGGGAATAACTGCTATCAGATGCCGAATGGTGCTGAGAAAACCGAGATATTAAGCTTACCGAGCGTTTTCAATATATGGAATAGAGTTGACCTCCTTATGATGTTTATTGACGACAATATGAGCCACCGGTGGCTCATACCTTTTCGCGCTGTTTTTTGAACTCCTGCCGTCGGTTTTTATGGATGTTTTCTCAGCTCCCTAATTACTTGAGATAGGAGAATGTCTTATCTCAAGTAATTAGGGAGCTGAGAAAACATCTGTCGGCGATTTTTAGTACCTACTATAACCTACCGTACTCCACCGTATTACCAAAACGGATGTCAGATTCGTGATCAGCACCCAAAATAACCGATCTGGGCGATGTTTGGGGAAAACGGTGATCATGACCTCGGCAGCCTTAGTCACCCGTACCTACTATAACCTACCGTACTCCACCGTATTACCAAAACGGATGTCAGATTCGTGATCAGCACCCAAAATAACCGATCTGGGCGATGTTTGGGGAAAACGGTGATCATGACCTCGGCAGCCTTAGTCACCCGTACCTACTATAACCTACCGTACTCCACCGTATTACCAAAACGGATGTCAGATTCGTGATCAGCACCCAAAATAACCGATCTGGGCGATGTTTGGAGAAAACGGTGATCATGACCTCGGCAGCCTTAGTCACCCGTACCTACCGTAACCTATCGTAATCGGCCGAAATTTCATAATTTCATAGATACTCGCAGGTAGGGTTTCTATAAATCCACTCAATTTTGTTGGCACTAGGCTGACAAGTAACATAGGAGGGAAGCTCAGAGTTTATGCTTCGGTGGTAAAATCGCGAGCCAGAACAATCTTTTTCACCGACGAAAATTTAAGGGAGTTCAACCACATTTTGAGCACAAATGGCTAAGTCTTAGGTCTATACTTGCATGATTTCAAGAAGCTACTTTTACGTGTACAATGAGTGCCGTCAGTTGTATTTATTTGTTTTTGATTGAGTTTGTGGGTTTTTTATTCTAACATTGTATTTTCACATGTAGCCTTAGTCAACGTCGTGAATAAATAAATAAATAATGGTAAATAATTGAAACATAAATTACTGATATTGATAATACTTGAAAAAAGCGAAAGGTTCTTACTGCATCAGGTGCAACATAGCCACAAACGCCACAATTCAATCCCGAAAGTATACCGATGGGTGGACAAAATTTTATGATATGGATCGATGCTAAATATTATGTTGCAGGGAGAAAGTTTACCGCCATTCACTTTGGCGTTCCGCCAAATTTTTGAAAAGTGTTCTGGAGCCTTCTCCCAGTAGCTCTTACATGGGCTGACCTATGTCCTACATTTACTACTATTGTCGTCATATTCTGTTGCGACCATGGCAAAGAAATTCGATCTCGACTGCGAGCAAGGCTAGGGAATGCACAATTCGCCACTGGTTCGAAAGGTTTACATCTGGAGATGGAAGTCTCGAAGGAGAAGACAACGGTAGGCCGCCACCACTCCTTAACGACGACCAACTCAAAGCCATGGTGGAAGCGGATCCAAAATGATAGAGAGACAGCAGAGCATTCCGGCGTTGACGGCAGCACTATCAGCCGTAACTTAAATGCGATCAGAAAAGTGAAGAAGTTGGATAAATGTGCCTCACGAACTGACCGTCGGGCAGATGCTGAAGCGCCACAACACCTTTATTTCGTTAGAGCTGCGCAATCTAAGGATCGTGACATGCGATGAATAGTGCATCCTTAAAGATAATCGTCTGAAGAATGGCTGGACAAGAATGAGGACCCCAAGGAGATGCCGAAACCAAGTCTTCATCCAAAGAAGAGCAAGGTGAGCGTATGGAGGACAATGGCTGGTATAGTCCATTTCAATTTCTTGAAGACTGGAGAGACTAACACACCGGAGAAGTACTGTGCCTAAAATGAATTGATGCAGCGGAAGTTGATTGGAAAACAGCCGGCTTTGGTCAATCGAAGAAGCCCAATCCTACTGCATGACACTCACGTCCGCACGCTTCAAAAAATGTCGTGCAGAAACCGGATGAAGTGTGATACGAAACTCTGTTACATCCAGCATATTCAACAGATCTGTCCCCTACCGGTTACCATTTTTCAAGCATTTATATCGTCATGTGGAGGTAAAAAAAAAACTCAGCAGCGAAGATGATGTTGAAAATGACTTCTTATATATCAATAAAACTTGTGGTTCAGATTTTTATAAGGATGAAATGTCTAAGCAACTCTCGTGATGGGGAGGGCGTGTTAAACTTAATGGTGTTTATTTCGGTTAATAGACTTGCTTGAAAGCAATGTTATGATCTGTCAAAATATTCAGTCAGAACCGGCCATTTCTTACGCAACGGCCCCATAATATTGAACGGTACAAAAGCCTCAGAGATTACCTCGTGTTTTCTTCATACTCTACTCTAAGCTCGTACAACAAGTAACCAACTCGAACAGCATAGCTGTGCCGTTTCCTTTTGTTTAAACTTTCCTTCGTCGTCTGGTACATTGACGAAGTCGTCGACATAGCCGTCAAATTATACAGAACAAAGCCGCCAATTAGATAGTATGTTAGTCGGGTTTTCTCAGGCATGAATTCGCTGACTGCAGTCTAAGGATGTGTTTTGTCTGATAGCCATTGTCTGTCTGTATCGATACTCTTGAAAAATGCCGTCGCAGAGAAAATAATAATAACACCCGTTTACTGGCACCATTAGTAACATGCCAAAATATGCATCTGTTAGATTTACTAAAAATTTTAAAACGAAAGGTAAAGTTGGGAGAACTTACTAGAAAGTTGATGAAAAGAAGAATCGCGATGAAGCACTGTGGTGGAATTTTTCTCGTTAGGCGTCTGGTGTAGATCTGAAACGTGGAAGCTTTAACCCAATACTGGTTAAAGAATAGCAGAAAATGACCCTTGAGACCATGAATCCATTCTGGGAGTGCACCACTTATTCTACTTTTACAGGCTATTGTGAAAGCAATTTCAGAGCGCACTTGGTTTACACGGGCGCGTCGTAGTGCAGGCGAAGGAAGCGCTAGCTGTCGAATGTAACCGACTTCGGGTTCTTACCAGGGAATGCCATCAGCTTCCCATGGAACTTCGGGATGAGACCTATACCACGTGAAAGAGCTCGAGCCGCTGATCACAGATATGTAGACCAAATTTGCTAAATGGATCTCCTAAGCGAGTTATGGCCGGCGGAAGCCGCCATGTCTTCCATGTGTTAGGCGCGCTCAATCAGCGTTGGGCGCAGTATTGCGCGGAAATCAGCGGTTTGGCTATCAGCGTCGTCAGCAGCGGCGGCGGCGCAGTGGTAGAGTGCTCGCTTCAAAGGATTGGGTTCATTGGTTGGTGGATGGATGCACAACAAGTGCGAACGAAGTTTACTTCGGCACTTCGACTATAAGTCCAGACCAAGTATGTTTGTAACCTACTTATAATGCTTTCTCTATGCGTAATGCCAATTTTTTGGGGTTAGGTAGCGAAGGCTCTCGAGCACTACAGAAGTTCTTCAAAAGGATACCGCTCCTTGTCGAGTATGAACTCAAGATTTCGATGGATTAAAGATGCGGATCACTTGAGAAAGCTCCGCAGGATCGAGCATGAGCAGAAGGAAGCAATGGCAGCAAAGGTCCGTCGATCTGCGCAGATGAAAATGATTGGAGAGCTTCTGTATGAAGAAGTTAGAACGAAAATGGCCGAAGGTGGACATTTCTCCCTACCTAACTACTTGGTATCCTTTCTGTTGTAGTAGTAAACTTTAGTAGTCTAATTAAAGTTTAGGCATTACCTTGCACGACGAAAACCTATGGCTGATGGCACTTGACTTGTGTCGGCAAAATCAAGTCGAGAAATTCAAGGCATGTCCGACCTGGGTATCATCCTTCAAACGATGTTACGGCATTGTATCGAGGATGATAACAGCATTCATCACCAAGAAGGCCTACAGAAGCCGTGACGAAATTGAGCTGAAGGCGCAGCAATTTGTACGAGTTGTTAAGGATGATATGCAGACTAGGCCACTGGCTTGTTTCTGTTTCTTGAAGTTTCAGCGAAATCGGTGACCTTGCCTGGACCACCCATGTTAACGGTATGGGTGGTCTCCGACCGAATCGTGAAAAACGGATGTCAGATTCGTGATCAGCACCCTAAATAACCCCCTCGACGAAGTTTCAGCGAAATCAGTGACCCTGCCTGGACCACCCTTGTTAACGGTATGGGTGGTCTCCGACCGAATCGTGAAAAACGGATGTCAGATTCGTGATCAGCACCCCAAATAACCCCTCTAGACGAAGTTTCAGCGCAATTTTTTTCGACCGTTGTCGCGTCGGTGGAGTCGGAACTTTTAACTAGTGCCTTTACTTTTTATTTATTATGTTCATTAAGTTTTGTTGATTTTTGATTTCATTTTTACTCTTTATTTTTGCTTTGCTTTGAATTTTTGACTTGCTTCACGTCATGAATAAAACACGAAACACGTTTCCGTCTTCAAATAAACGTAAATGCAATGCAATAACTCGCTTAGGAGATCCATTTAGCAAATTTTGTCTACATATCTGTAATCAGCGTCTCGAGCTCTTTCACGTGATATAGGTCTCATCCCGAAGTTCCATGGGAAGCTGACGGCATTCCCTGGTTAGTCAAGATTTCCCGCCCAGTCCAACCAAGCCTTCGATCCCTTCGGGTTCGGTGAACTGGTAGCAGACTTGTCTGGGAAGGATAAAACAATGATTCTTCCATCGACTGCACACTGAAAGTCATTGTATGGCCAAATACGCATTCGAATTCTCCACAACGATTAGTAAAGAAACCTATTCTTACACTACATTTTGACCTAGGGATTCCGATTTTAAACGGGCCACCTCTCGTGCTAGAGAAACGAAATAGATCTCCTGGGCTGAAATGCCTAACACACCAGTTACCACCTTATAAACCATGACAAGATCACACTGTCTCCTACGGTGCGCAAGTGTAGGTAGGTTGTAGACTTTATTTCTTATAGTAGCTGAAGAAATCCTTGTGTAATCGTATCCATGCACCCTTGTCCATAATTTTCTTGTGAAACTGTTTTTAACCGCTTCCTGCCTAGCAATTTGTATTTTGTTTGTTTTCGTTTTCTGGTTTAATTACCCAAGTTTGAGAATTTCTCTATATAGCCGGGTTTTATTGTGAATATACTTCTTTTGTGGTCAACTGTTGTGGATTATATGCTGACTGCAGGTTAGTATACTTTGTTAGTTTACTTTGTTTATTCTCTCATAAAGCCTTCTCTACCTGCTGATGATACCCGGAGAAGCTTTATATACTTTGAGTATGCTCGTTCAGCTTAGGGTCGAAACGAGCTTAACTACCTTAAGGTTTTGTCTTTTTCTATTTATTTCTTACAGTAGCCGAGGAAATTCTGATGTAATCGCTTCCATGCACCCTTGCCTATAAATTTCTTGTGAAACTGTTTTGAACGGCTTCCAGCCTAGCAATTTGTATTTTGTTTGTTTTTTGTTTTCTGAATTGTTGTCGTGTTTGTTTGGCTTCTAGCCTAGCAACCTGTTTGTTGTTTGTCTGTTTGGCTTCTAGCCTAGAAATTTGTTTTTCGTTTCAAAATGTTTTGTTTTTCCCGCCTACAATGACTTTAGCCTATGTTTCTGAGCGTTGTTTTGCTCTTGCATGTTTATCCACGTGCGGAATAGATAATAAATAAATAAATAACGAGTCCTTAAATTTTCGGGATTCAATTCGCGGTCCAACTTCAGAATGTAAAGCATAAACCGTCGCCGTTTACTTAGGGTTCCGAATTGAGGAACGAACATTTATTCACCTAAATTCACACGGTTTAGTTACCTATAAGGGTATAGCTGTTAACGTCTTTTTATAGCGCTTTTCAAGGAGAAGCTCTCTGCCCCCTGAAGGCGGCGGCTCGGACACGGGCTAGTCAAGTCCATCTTTTCCGCTCTGCGGTAGGTAAGCAAACAGCGCAATTACCAACGGAGAAGGTAAAAACAAGGAGTTCTCGTGACTAGGGTATTCGACAGCAACATTCATCGCTAATTGCTTCCTTGTTGCTCGTATAGAAGATTAATATGTTCAAATGCTGACAGTGAGGTGAAAATGTGAACATATAGGTCGCATCGGTCACCCTTTAAGAATGCGCCATGCATTCTGAGGATATACGCTGGCGTTAATCAATGCACTAGAACCGATTTGTAAACTCTGTAGGGGACGGTGGATGTATAATTAGCTTGTACCCGTTAGGCACAGACGAAACTGAAGCAAGCGACGACTTTTAAGGTAGCTTAACACCACTACATTAGCCATGAAGGGATAGAAAGCTTGGATGAAGTTCAGACGACGTCGATCATATGATAACTCGACGAATAAATTGTTACTATTAGGGGGGGAGGCAAACATGAGCTGACATACACCCATACGATGTGACATTGGGTTGTTGGTAGGCCTACCTGTCAACGGGGCCTGTCGCCTGCATTCGAATGTCTGTGTTTGGCTTAGCTCGCAGAAGCGAGCAGTTTCCATTGGCACGACCTGGAGGGCCGGACATAATGGAGGTACGGCCACGTTCTACGTGGAAAGGAAGACAGCGTCCGTAAGATAGGCCTTAACTTCGAAGTGTCTAGAAAGAGGCCTAGAGAGCGCCCGAAGCAGCGCTAGGCTGACACATTACACAAGGACTTTAAAGTAGGTGGTGTTCACCCTAATATAGCACGGGATCGGGAAAGATGGCGACATGGCACCAAAAAAGCGGATCCCGTTATGAAGCGGGACAAACGCTGAAGAAGAAGAAGAAGAAGGGGGGGGGGGCAAAAGTAATAAAACTCTCCATGCCGTGTCCATATATGTCGTGACTTGAGTCCGGTTTCGTGCTTCTCGTATTTGTATGTTTGTAGGCTACTTACTGAAGGCCACCTGAAAACCTTTCCAGAAGCCCTTTCCAGAGGCATGCCAAAACCGCAGTCTCTCTCATGCCGAAACCCCAGCCTAACGAGTCGACCTGTGTCGCGCAAATCTCGCCCAATTTCCAACCCGGAGTAGGCTGGACTTAATAGTCACGCAAGATGAAAAATACGTCTTCTACCTTAACCCTGCCAAGCAGCGAGTCTGGATGAGGTCTGGTGACCTGTTACCGACCTTCGTTCGGCGGGATGTTCACGGCGAGAAGCACCTTCTGAGCTTTTGAGTCTGCTCACATGGTGCGGTATACTGGAAGCTGTTTCCAAAAGCACGGCGAGAAACTCCAAGGCCATGGTGAACGAAATAGAAGAGATGGACCGGCGACTCGCACTTATTCAGTCGCAGCGCTTCAAGAAGGTCCTCCTCTTCAACAACGCCGCACCCCATCGGGCAAAAGTGACCACGGATAAGCTTGCTCAGCTGGGCTACGTTCACATGCCTCACCCACCGTATTTGCCGGACATCTCTACATGCGACTACCATTACTTCTTGAGCCTATTGGACTTCATGGTCGGAAGGGACACAAGGACCCAAGCAGACCTCGACAACCATATCGAGCAGTGGATCAGCACCAGGCCTAAGCAGTTCTGGAAGGATGGGATCAGGAAGTTGGCTGAGCGATGGCAGCAATGTCATTGACCTTAATGGCTAAAACATTCCTCAGCACCGTTGAGTTGTAATTGAGTTATAAAGAGATAAAGAAATTTGTTGAAATTGTCTCATTATTGTGGCCCACCCTAATATTAGTGATGTGTTCATGGTATGCAGCTTAGAATTGGCTCTCCACCCCACCAAGTGCCTAGCAGCTCTAGCATTTTCGACCTTGCCTACAATCACAAGAGGTTAAATGAGAGAGGCGAAGTCACCTAGGTTCACCTCTAAGGGTTAATGATTGCCTTGCCCCGATTTTTCACATCTAAGAATTCAGAAGACCTAGATAATCCAAAAAGCCATGGTAACAAAATTGTAGTGTAAGCAGAGGCTTTCAAACAAATAGCAGACACGTCAGCAGGCCGAAGAGTTAAGTGAAGCTCAAAAGCTTGTGGAAACAATACAACAATAAAGCTTTTTATTTTATATCCCTAATTCAGTGCCTTTTCATTAATCTATTACTTGTTTTATACGCAAACCATGTATAGCGAAGAATTAGCTACTCTCTCGATCCGAGTGTCACTCAAACCCCTTTACGCTTCTGGCTATGTTAGTCGTTACAATGTCAAAGCAGGTTCTTCTACACTGATAATCCACCAACAGTCGCGGGTGAGATGTCAAGGATAACGACACTGAACCGCTAAGCTGAACATCTTTGTTAAAAATGTCACTTTTGCATGAGCGACGTAAGGAATAACAACCTATGTAGTGGTAAGACGGAAGGCAAAAACAGAATGTACGGCTGACTGACGATGATAGTGGCAACAGGGAACAGGCATACAGGGTGCAGCGCTCAAATCCGGACAATTTAGGTTCAAGTCTCCCGTCATACCTAAGGTAGTTCCGCTAGAGGACACTATTTGCGTACTTGGAAGGCAGAAGCCTGTAATAACAATCACAACCTCAGAATGGCCTCGAGGTTACACACAGGTGCGGAGTACAAGCGAAGAGCCGCGATTATCGAAAGTATTCGAGCTGGGCGTTCGCCAGCTGAAATAATTCGATTTTCTGCTACTCGCGATCAACCCGCTTACGATGGCCAGGCCCAATGCTTCTGAGGAGTCTGACAAGGAAGCGTCTGAAGCGTATGTTTGAACGGGGGGAGCGAGTCACATAGGGGGAATCCCCACTCCTCAATTAGTATAAACATGTGTTTATTTTTTGCCAAGTCGCTAAACCCAAGGAGTAGGGTGTCACAATGGAATACGGCGTGTCATGAGTTTGGGCCTTGTACGCCCGCAATGCCTCTGCCAGCAGTGATCGGGGCGCAGTGGATAGTACGTTACCTCATGCGAGGGAGGTCAGGCGTTCGATCCTTCTGCACTGCTGCATTTTTGCATTTCGACTAACTGGTTGGGATTTGAGGGATTCTGACGCCTATTCCATTTTCAGGCGTTTTCTGCGCATTTTCCAACTGTACGCTGTGGAGAGTGCCTTACTTGGACTTGTTTATTACTGACTGGATTTTCAATCACAACTTCTTCGTCAACTTCAAGTTGACGTGCTTCGAAGTCCTTGAGTGCTGGCCGTCCGTTCTGCCAGCTTGATTTCTTCCCTCGAAGATTCCTTGACTAAAGGTGGGCCACACTTCAGAGTGAGCAGGTGGATCACCACTCGAGCATTGGAGGGACATCGTTGGTGTTTTAGAAAATCTTCAGCAGACCACTGATTTCCAGGTGACGAGCAAACATGAGGGAAAGAGTGTATCGATGCCTTTTAGGTTAATTTACGGGATCCACAGAACACGTTTCTCACTTGAATCACCTCCGACGTCACATCCTGGTCTCTCTTGAAAATCCGAGGAGGATGGCTTTCCCAAGGTCATATGTCCATATATGGAAACAGGCTGTGAGAATCCTGTAGCCTTTTTACGCTGCCCGTATTGTGCCCGGTGTTGCTTTGTGCACTTTGTACCTGTGTATCAGTGATGTTGAACATTTATACATCATCATGTTGAATACCACAGCGTACGGCTGGAAAAATGCGCAGAAAACTTCTGAAAATGTGTAGACGTCAGAATTCCCCAAATCTCAATCAGTCAGTTGAAATGCAAAACTGCAGCAGCTCAGAAGAACCGAACTCCTGACCTTCCTTGAATGAAGCACCGTCACTTCCACTGCGCTCCGAGCCGCCTGCCGCCATTGGCATCGCAGGCGTAAAGACCACCAAACTCGTGCGGCGACGTAACTTCAAGGTCCTCTACTCCTTGGGTTCATCGAATTGGCAAAAATAAACACATTTTTATAATAACTGAAGGGTGGGGATTCTCCCTATATGACTCGCTCTCCCCTTCAGACATACGCGTCAGGACCTTCCTTTGTGAGGGAAGTTCCGTGAAAATGGAGTTTCCGTGTTCATGGAACGTGTATTAGGTGTTGTATCCAAAGAAGATGATGTCATCCCGCCGCATTTCTTTGGGAAAGAACAAACTGTCACGATATACCTCTGGGGGAGAATGCATGGCGTAAACCCGAAGGAGATTCTCCAACGCCGACTGGGTACCTTTCCCTTCGAACAGTGGTGCCTTATTAAGTTTTATTTTTGATAGTGTTGCCTTTTTAGTGCAAAAAGAAAGACGTAGGAGGGAGAATGGTACGGTTCTTTTTTTTGGCCGTTTTTTGTCGTTACGCATTATGTTTCCATGGGATGTTGTGGAGGCGATTTTTATAGTTATTTGGCCTATGCAGAAAATTGCGTCGTCAGTATTTTATCCTTACAAAACAATTCTGATAGTTTGCAATAAGCCCGGAAAGCAGAAGATGCGGGTTCGAGTCCCGCCTGGCGCAAGAGTTTTGATCGCAACAAAACATCCTGTAACAACATATAGCCTCTCTACCAGCCGCTCCTGGCTTAAGCAAATGTGTTAAATTTTGATAACGTTTCGCCGAACGCGGAGGCATGGAAGGCTTGGTTGGCGTGGGCGAGAATTCCAACCAAGAACCTGGAATCGGGTACTCGTGACGGCTGGAACCTCCTCCAACTGTGCTACCGCGCTCCCGCCTTCTGCTGACACCACATAAGACCAAATCGATGCGAATGAAAAGCGTGGAGAGTAATTTCAAATTTTGCGATCTTTGTGTTGTCTCGTTGATTCCCTACCTCCCTGTGAACGGCATCATGCATTTCTCCTCCGACAAGACGAAGCGTCAATAATTTTCCTTCTTCTATCATCATCGAATCGCTAACGCATTTTGGTGAGGATTTCCCAAGAACGGATCTAATTTCCGAGTGTACTTTCCTTGGGAAAGCCAAGAAAAAGGAATTAGATTCCGTGAAAAGTGATAAAATTTCGTTACAAAACGTGTTCGCGTCTGAAGTCTGGCGACGTTATCCAATTGCTTGGATCTAGACATGGATTTAAATGCGTTCCTGGGTAACCGCTAGATGGCCAGTGTTAGAGCTAGCGTTCCTCTTCAAACAATCCTAGGGGTCAATCTATTTACATTGTTGCTCTTGTTCCAAGGTTACGCGATCGAGTAAACAAGAGAGAACAAAGTGAAACAAGGTGAAACAGTAAGCAACCTACGGTACATGTCGTGTAGGTGAGCAGCATTAGTAGTTGGGAGCGCGCCAGCCAATAGTAACCAAACAGAGCACAGGCCGAACCCATGCCAGCCCAACTCTACATGCCCTTCTGAATGGCATGCCCATTCCATGCGGTCTGATTGGTTCAGGCGTTCCCACCCACCAATGCTGCTCACCTACGCGACATATACCCAACCTACTTAAGCCATGTTTATCAAAAGTGAATTATCCAAGAATTTTGAAAAAGAAGGCTCGCTTCGCCCCACCTTCATAAGAACCTTTTTTGCTGTATTTAGCCTCTCGCGGTAGCTAAAATCATTGTTTAAGCTCACAAAATCCAGGAGAAAATTAACGTCAGTCATTATGGAAATTTTAGGAACATAACTATTCGTGAACGTTTAAGAACAGCGAATATATTCTGTGGAAGCTGAATCATTACTGGGATATACTACAAAACTTCTGGACGATTCTATCTAGGAAGTTTTTTAAATTCAATTTGGTCACATGTGATCAATACCATGCGGATCACAACTAAAACCAACGTCGAAAGTCGGCGTGAGTCAGGTCACCCCATGCGAAATGCGCCACGCCTTTCAAATATGCTGGATATCGCAGAGTCAATTGAATGCGTAATTAGCCAGCTTGAATTGCAAACATTTGTTTGTTTATTTATGCCGATGGGCGCATGTAGCGCAGTCGGAGGAGACGCCGGCTGTCGCCTGCACCCGATGCCAGGTTCCTGGTTCGGATTTTCCGCCCAGGCCAACCGAGCCTTCCATCCCTCCGGGGTCGGTGAATTGGTACCAGACTTGTCTGGGAAGGATAGAGCGCTGACTTGTTTATCGGCTGGCCACCCAAGTCATTGTATGGCGAAATACGGATTCAAGTCGCCTCCACGACATCCAGTAGTAGTAGAATGCGTGGCGCATCCCATAAGGGATTGAGTAACGCCATCCTTTATCTTTATCGGGGAGTCAGTTGAATGCCAGCTGAATGCCAGCTTGAATTGCGAACATTTGTTTGTTTATTTACACCGATTACAACCAAAATCTGTAAGAAGGAAGAAACTTCATAACAGAAACAATTGGCTACAAAAAGTAAGGAAGAAGAAAGAAAAGATAGAAAAGGCCTGATTTGTAAAAAATTGAGGAATATGGAGAAAATTTACTAAAGCACAAACCGCGAATGTAAATGTGAAGGTATAACATGCAGCTACAGAGGGAAGTCGATGTAGAAAACGGTAAGCCTTTTAATTAAAAAATCTAGTCAAAAAAGAAAAATGGTACATGTCGCAAAGGTAGGCAGCATTATGAATTGCGAATGCTCCAGCCAATCAGGCTACATCGAATGGACCTGTCATTGGAGAAGGGCGTGTACGGTCAAAGTCTTAATTGGCTGATATGTGTTTGGTCGATGCTCTGATTGGCTATGATTGGCTGGCGTGCTTTCAACTCCCAATGCTGCTCAACTTCGCGACATGTACCAGAAAAACAAATAAATAAATAAATAAATAAAAATGATCGTTGTTTTATCAGTACCTTCACATTTATAAGGAATATATTTTAGTACTTACAACTACTACAATCGATCGCTTATTTAATTTATTTTCTATCGTTGACCCATCACCAGTCTTACATCCATATATCCCAGTGCGCTTCTAATTACTTGCCTTTTCATTGTCTTCCTTTCGTTTGCTTCTTTCCTCCACAGCTTTGTTCATCATACCTGCTTTCCATTTTTTCTTCTAATTTCTTATTTTTCTTGTATGGAAAATTTTAAAAGATAATTTGAAAAATTCACTTCTTCTTCGTTGAGGAGCCACGGGAGGGCGCAATACAAATGGAAAATGCGCAGAAAATGTCTGAAAATGGTATAGACGTCAGAATCCCCCAAACTTCAACCAGTCAGTTAAAATGCAAAAATGCAGCAGCGCAGAAGAGCCGAACCCCCGACCTTCCTCGCATGAAGCAACGTCAACTCCACTGCGCTGCGAGTCGCCTGCTGGCAGATGCATCGCGGGCGTACAAGACTCTCAAACTCGTGATGCACCGTATTCCATAGTGACTTCAAGGACCACCTACTCCTTGGATTTAACGACTTGGCAAAGAATAAACACATTTTTCTACTACCTGAGGGGTGGGGATTCTTCCTATGTGACTCGCTACCGCCGTTCAGACATACATTCAGACCCTTCCTATGTCAGAGGCGCACGGAATTTGTTACTCGCCTCCGCAATCTCAAATCGAAGTGTAATCCATGGCGTATTCAAGCCGAGATGTACATCAGCTAAGCTTTTCAGTATTTTCTAAGCAAGAAATCGGATTCAATTCAGATAAGAATTTCAAGAAATTCAAGAAAAAAATTATTCTGAATTTGAAGGGTAAAACTTCAAAAAAATGTAAGAAACGACCCGGTTTCCATGACTGTGAATGTGTTCAATGTTCGATGTGGATGTTAGAACCCTCTTACCTGAAGCACAATCTGACTGGCGTTGCCGCATATGGCGATCGTCAGACATCCGACCAAAGCCACAGATATGGCAAGCGCTAGTGAAGAGGGTTCATCGGTCGGAGGAAGAAACGGCAACACCGGCGGCCCGTCGTCTCCTTCGCCATCTGCGGTGCCGTTCAGAAACTCTTCATCCATTCTGGAAGCTAAGAATCGTTTCGATAACAGGAGGCAGGAGAATACAAAGTAGACGCGTGAGTGGAGAAGACGTGTATGTAGGCGTTGGATACGGTAAACACTGGCTACAAGAAGCGCCTCAATGCGGGGCAATGCTTGAGTCAGAGATTGTTGTCGTTGAAGTGGCAGAGACAGAGTCGGCAGGCATAACACGAGACGAGGGATCACGAAACGCACGCCCATTAGTCCTAATCATCGACACGGCGCGATTTTCGAGGAATGTCCTGATTAAGGATGGGCTAAATTCCCCTTGGGAATTATATGATGCAGCAAGCTGAGAATCGAATAATGGGACAATGAAATCATATACCCATTACTGTACGTGTACTAGGTACCATTTTTCTCCTGAATTTACGGGTGTAGCGCAGGCAATGGAGGTGCTGACTGTCGCGCACATCCGATACCAGGCTCCTGGTTCGGATCTCACGCCCAGGCCAACCACGCAATTCATCCGCCGGGGTTTAAAAAGTAATGTTCCTCTGCAAGGTGTGCAAGGTGCGTTTCTAGAAGGCGTCTGATGAGGTGCGATTTTTCTCCCGAATACCAATCTACAAGGGTAGCGGGGGCGGAGGAGGTGCCAGCTGTCGCGAGGACCCGATACCAGGTTCCTAGTTCAGATCTCCCGCCCAGGTCAACCAAACCTTTCATCCTCCGGAGTCGGTGAATTGGTACCGGATTTGTCTGGGAAGGACAAAGAGCTGACTTGTTCATCGGTTGGCCACCGCATGTCATTGTACAGGTAACTCTATTCTTTATCCTACATTATCCTAAACCATCTAACTTCTTTTTGCCTCAACCTAGCTTCCTTCCACTTCGCATATTTACACGCTTACATTG
Organism: Heligmosomoides polygyrus polygyrus; assembly: GCA_947396885.1. Classification (NCBI taxonomy): domain Eukaryota; kingdom Metazoa; phylum Nematoda; class Chromadorea; order Rhabditida; family Heligmosomidae; genus Heligmosomoides; species Heligmosomoides polygyrus. Next base: position 100,398,671 of record OX377201.1, on the reverse strand, counting down.
TTCTTTAAAAAGCATCTTTCAAAAAAGAGTGGTATGGTCCGGGCCCCGTGCAATGAAAAATTGAAAGCAAAGCCTGCTTCTAAGGCCTCTGTGTTGGTTTATGAAAGAAAAATGGAAGCTAAATAACTATCAGGTTTTGTAGAAGGTTCGTTGTGTCACTTATTGAGGTGAAGAAAAAGTCCATGGGTCAGAAACTTCAACGACTAAACCCAGTGGATGCTGGGAAGAAGTAAACAGTATTTCCACGATGTGGCACTCGTTATACAGGACTGAAGAATTTAAAAGCTCATTTAAAAGCTTAAGAAAATATAAATTTTCTGACATATGAGGGACATGGAATGCGCCATGCACTCGTCTGAAATTTTCCATTTTACACTCGATTGATTGTGTTTCGCTTGAATGCATGTTATAATCTCTTCACAAAGTGGCCATTTCGATTGATTTGTGTTTATTTTAAAATTAAAAAACTTAATTACAAAACTTAATTACACATTATAGCTTGCGAAAAATAGAGAGTTTTCTAAAAAGTAAAGGTACCGTTTGAAAGGTTCTAACATTGCTGCTGGTCAAATTTTGAGGACGTTTGAGACTCATATACAAGCGCGGAGTAACGAGAATTCTGTGGCGTATAAATAGTCAAGATTGAGCCGTGCACACACCTGAAACCTTGCATTTCAGACGCGATTGATTGGGCATGGGCTGAATGCTTGTTACAATCTTGTAGCTACTCGGACAAATTAACCTGTGCTGTGCTTCTTTTAACGCTTTCCGTCGTCCGGTAGCTGCAGTTACGCCAATTAACCTCTCCATGCAGCCTAAATGTTGCTTCATTCGTCCACAGAATGCGTCTTGTAAAATGCGGCTCCTGCTCACATTTAAATCGCGCAATCAATGAACTCGCATGTATCGTGTCTTTCATGAGGTTTTCAAGTTAGAAACGTTAAAAAAAGCACAGCACAGGTTCATGTGACAAAGAAACAGTAGGATTGTAAGAAGCATTCAGCCCATGCACAATTAATCGAGTCTGGAATGCAAGGTTTCAGGCAGGAGCGTGGCGCAATCTTGACTATTTGCACGCCACAGAATTCTCTTTACTCTGCGCTTGCATATGAGTCTCGAACTTCCTCAAAACTTGACCAGCAGCAACATTACAACCCTTCACATTGTACCTTTACTTTTTGGAACACACTCTATTTTCGCAAGCTATAATGTGTAATTAAGTTTTGAACTCTAAAATAAGCACAAGTCAATCGAAACGGCCACTTTGTGAAATTATAACACCTATTACGTACGTACAAGCGATACACAATCAATGGAGTGTAAAATGGAAAATTTCAGATGAGTGCATGGCGCATTCCATGCCTCTCATGTGCCAGAAAATTTTTATTTTTTAAGCTTTCATATGAGCCCTTAACTTCTTGAACCTGTACCTTAACTATGAACAAAGTTATCACCTTTCAAACAATGTACACATTTTTGAGACACCCTGTATACTGTAGCTAAGTGACAACTATCAATAGGGTATGCGACTAGAAATGTTAATTTCATTTCATTCTTGTTTCTTTCTTTCCTTCCTTTTTCATTCCCTTTCTTAGCCCTCCAAGGGAGGGTGGAAAGGATTCGGGGATATCCTACATTTCACCATGAGGAGGTCTTCTATTTTCCGCATATAAGCCGGGCGAACCTATGCCCGTCAGCTAACCACGGCTTTAGGAAGTGCTCAACGGCTCTTCTGCTCCGGTTCACTGCCCAATACCCAAGGCTACGTACAGTAGCAATAGTTAGTCAGATTTAATGCGGAAATGAAGTTGCAAATAATCCGGATAACGTTGTCAGTAGACAATTCAGCAAAAGGACTAAACCAAGTGGCAAAAATCCGTTAGAGAACTGATTTAATATCGAAAACAGAAAAAGGAAACGACAAAAAGCAATGGAGTAAACCTAGCAAACCACTGATAGAGAAGCATGATGGTCAGCTACTTCAAACGGAGCCAGTGTTTTGGAAACAGAATTGAAGGCGGAAGCAGTTCTAGTAACAAAAAAGTTTGCCCTTAGCTGTTATTTCACTGTGGTCAGCCTAAATTTTACAGGCGCCCCTTGCTCTTGCGTCTTGCTCTTGAGCAAAGCGCTATAAAAATATCTATAATTGATATAGACTTTTCCCGCTATAATTTTGAAGGCCATGACTAAATCAAATTTTATCCTTCTCGATATCAGGGGCGGAAGACCCCCTTGAATTCTCCTGGAATACCATTCGGAATCTCTTTGTAATTCAAACCGGCAGTTCTTCTTCTTCTTCTTCAGCGTTTGTCCAGCTTCGTGGGGGGGGGGGGGGTCCGCGTCTTCTGGTGTCATGACGCCACCTTTCCCGACCCAGCGCTAGATCAGCGTGGACACCACAGCTACTTTCAAGTCAATTCCATATGTAACGTATCAGCCCAGCGCTGCTTCGGGCACCCTATAGGCCGCTTTCCTATTACCTCGAAGTTAAAGCCTATCTTGCGCAGAACGTGGCCGTACCATCGCAAGCGAGCTTCGCGCGTCTTGTCCGCTATCAGCGCGACACCGAACTTCTGCCGAATAGCATCATTTCTGATGCGATCCATGCGGGTGACTCCAGCCGTCCAGCGCAACATCTTCGTCTCCATGACGCTGAGGTCTAAGCACCAGAAAACCAGAAAAACATTGATGGCTCTCCTTTGACGGAAACAACATCATACGTCTACCTGGGCGGTTCCATCAACATGGACAACGATATGAAGGAAGAACTATTAAGAAGGAGGAAGGCGCGTGGTCGGCCTACGGGTCTCTCAAATAGGCCACCAACCAACTCTCCGATCCTGATCTACGCGCCCACCTGTTCGATTCGACCGTCTTCCCAGCGCTCTGCTACGCCGCCGAAACGTGGGCTGACACTGCGTACAATCAAAGTCCTTGTGTGCTACTCACAGAGCGCTCGAAAGATGTCTTCTCAAGTTCAGCAGGTTATCCCAACATCGAGCTGACCTACACAGCTCCGGCTTACGCACGATGTCACGACTAAGAGACCCGGAGGAATACACATCGAAGATGAAGCACCGATGGGCCGGTCATATCAAGCGAAGCACGGAAGACCGCTGGGCAATAAGAAGAGCGGAGTGGATTCCAAGAGAGTGCAAGCGTCCACGAGGAAGACCTCCAACGAGATGGTAGATATGTTCGTCGGAATCATCGAAAGGCAGCATTCGTTGCCAAATTCTAATTCAGAATCAGCCGACGGCTGTGGTCGAGCTATACGAACATCATGGATGACAATTGCGAGAGAAAGAAACGAATGGCGATTGAGTTGGGCTCGCACGACCAGTGAGGGCGAGCCGTCCAAGTATCTAAGTAAGTAAGTTCTAAGCACGAATTTTCTAGAGAAATTGTTTCGAATACTTACAAAAGCATCAATGTCTTTGTTTTTGTAGGGTGAAGAAACGGTGGTTCCGTGCTGAGCTATTGGACGCACATACGATTCGTACGCCTTATGTTTACTTCATATTGTGGTAGAAAGCTGTCGACGAAACCAATAACAGGTCGGATTTCTAGAGCGTATCAGATGGCTGCGCTGTTTACCTATGCACTAGAATGGGAGACTGCGTAAAAAACGAGGTTCTGCAAACGTTATTTAAACGTAACGTTGGGTGGACCGTGCAAAAAAGCTGGTGATTATTTAAAGCAGTATATATGTGGAGGTGTGCATGTCAGTATGAACAGTCGCCATATACTGCCATCGCCTGCTATGAGTTCTTACAAGGTCATGGGTCGCCATCTGTTGGCGCAAGCATCTGACTAGGGAAGGGTTTCGACCAAGGATGTGCGGAAAATCTTCCGGAAAAAGCGGAAGACGAAAGACGGAACGGAAACGCTCAAAAATGGCCGGAAGCCGGAATACTTGACGCGGAAACGGAAATGACACATGTTCGCCATTTTTTTCAAAAGTGCATCTGAAACGGCGTCAGAAGCGACTTCTATTGCACCTTTTCTTGCTCGGAACTTTGCGAGCAGCAGAATCTTCCACAGATTAATGTTCATCCTCATCATAACATAGCATACCGAAGCATGAATTCATAATATTGCTTTGATAACCTTTTAGCTATGGCTGAGCGATTAACAAAAACAAATTCTGGAGCTTATTTCACTATTTCTCACTATTTCAGCATGCAGTCTTCCCATATGCGAAGGGTTTTTCGCTGACTTTTCTGATGTTGATATTTTTGAACGGCTTAACCACTTGAGGTTACTTTCAGACCCGGATTTAAAAAGCTGATTTGTTTGAAGTCTAAAAGTGGAGTAGCCATCTAGATCATTTTATGACCAGGAAAAAGATTCCTCTCAACACTTTTAGAAACCAGTGGCATTATGGATGACGTGGTGACTGCATAGATATCTGCATATTCAACATTAGCAGTTACATTGTATTCACTAAAATTAGTACTCAGAATTGATTCTGGGATCTAAGGTGATAACTGGATGACTGATTAGTCATGGTGGATCCACACTTCCACAGGAATATTCAGTCTGTGCCAGCCTAGAAACCCTTCGCCCAAGGTGACACAGCTGGACAGTTCCAAGATGGTTCTCGCAGCAATACTTTTGTGACAGAATTCAATAAGTCACCCTATCAATCAAAATAACAGCTCATGGTAGATATTCGTGATGCTTCATTAAAAAATGAATCACGTAACTCCGTATGGATGCACACCTAATGAAATTAAAAATTGAAATTTGCACCTTTAGTTAGGAACACTGTAGTAATCTTGGAGCACAAACCGCTGCTACAACCTTCACTGAACTCGTTGTTTCATGATACTGCGCTATATGCTTACTAAGTTTTTGCAGCTATCTGTAACTAATAGATCAAGAATTTTATGATCATTCAAATGTTGAGTGCATTTTCTTAGCATACAGTGCATACATAGCTTTTGTGGAACATTAATTTTGCCCTGCACCCAGCCGTTGTCCTTTTTGAGTGCTTTTTTGGTAGTCTAACCAATTTCAAGAATATTAATACTAGAGTTGTCAAAAAGTATTTTTCCGACAATTATGCAAAGGAGAAATCTTTTTAACTGATACGCTGATTGTGTTAAATAAAAAAGTGTGGAACAGTGCCCATTACCGTTTCCGCCTTCCGGCGCAAAAACAGACGGAACACGGAACGGAACGGAAGAGCCCATAACAGCCGGAAACCGGAATTCGAAACACGGAAACGGAAATTCCGCACATCCCTGGTTTCGACCTCCCATGGAACTTCAAGTTGAGACCAGGATCATTAGAAAGAGCTCGGAATGCTGATTACGGATATGACTGTCAAAATTGCAAAATAAAATTCCCAAACGAGTTATGCCCTGTTGAAATCGGGGAGGGGGGCTCACTACGGGCTGGCTGTGCGACACATGTTATACTTCGGCGACGCGTCGGAGAGGCGGAGTGGCGTTCTACCCCCGTCCTTTAAAGAGGGGCGCGGCAAATGTCTGCGTCTCCACTGTCTCGTAAAGCGGCCACTGGACTCTCGAGCAAGCCCAGGGGGTTGGGGGTGGGCGGGCCAGGGGGACGAGGGGATAGAACGCTCGACCCCTCGTCGGAGACGCTGTGTTGCGCGGTGCAATGCATAGCAGCCCGCGTAGCACTGTCGCAGACGTCGCTGACAACAGCACCGCCGAAATATAAGGCCCCGTTTATACTTCGTCGCGGCGCGACGCGGCGCCACATATAGTGGCCATATTGATTGTGCAACGCGATCGATCAATTTGGCCTCATTTCGTGGCCGTCGCGTCGTGCCGCGACGAAGTATAAACGGGGCCTAACATAGGCCTAAGAGAAGCCAGGTAGCTGCGGCGATGGCGCGGGCTAGTACTCCCGCTCGTCAGGTGCGACGTCGTCGGTTCGGTTCTCGTTGCCGCCGATCTTTCTGCAAATCGTAATTTATCTTCGAAATGACCTTTTTTCTTAATTATGACACGTGTTTGATTAATTGCCGGGAAAACTACCATAGACGTTTGTAAAGATGCTAGAAGGCAAAAAAAACTGCTATGGTGACATTCCCACCTTCAGTGGGTTGTCTTTCTGGGTCATGTTGAACTCCACGCTATTTGCCATGGCAAACAACCTGACCCTTTTCATTTCATGGGCAAAAATTGTGCATTCACATTTTGCCTACGGTGTCCAAAACAAAAAGATCCTCTACGCGGACGACATCGCCCTAGTAGCCGACAACCAGGAGGAGCTGGAGGAGAAGGTGCAGCTGTGACAGAGAGCCCTCGCAGACAACGGCCTACGGCTGAACGTGAAGAAGACGAAGTTAATCAGCTCTGAGCAATGCGCTAGATCGATCCAAGACTGCCAAGGGGAAGCGATCGAGAAGGTGAAAGAATTCCGCTACCTCGGAAGTGACCTATTCGAGGAAGGAAGTGTGGACTAGGCGGTCAGGGGACGGATAAACGCAGCCTGGCTCAAGTGGAGGGAGTCCACAGGAATCCTCTGCGGCCGTAGATGCTCCAGGACGCTCAAAGGCAAGCTCTATAGAACAGTTGTGAGACCTGCCCTCCTCTACGGCAGTGAATGCTGGGCCCTGGGTAAGGCGCAGGAGCGGCAACTGCACGCGGCGGAGATGAGGATGCTGAGGTGGGCATGCGGATGGACCTGTCGGGACAGGGTGCGAAACGAGGATGTTAGGGCAGTGATGAAGACAGCCCCGATCCAGCTGAAGATGAGAGAGCAGCGCCTAAGGTGGTACGGACACGTCCTCAGAAGACCAGAGGATCACCCCATAAGGTTGGCCCAAGATTTCGAGGCGCCCGGAAAGCGTCCGAGAGGAGCCCCAAGGAAAAGGTGGAAGGATGTCATCAAAAAAGATCTTGCCGAAGTCGGCGCCACGGCAGATGAAGTCCTTGATAGGATGAGGTGGCGACAGATCACAAGAACAGCGGACCCTGCGACTGCGCGATACTAAACGCTCAAGAGAAGAAGAAGAAGAAGAAGTCCAAAACAAAAAGTACACGACGTTTCCTTTGTGGAAGGACCGCTCTCACGTTCTCAGCCCTATTGAGTTCTTCTGCTCTGGTTACCCGCTTTTAGTTGTAAAATTGAAAGCTAAATAATTTTATGTCAATGACAACGGAAGATCACACAAAATGTGAGGAAGGTACATGGTGGATCCCTCTCTAAAATTTACACCCGCAGACTTTTTGCGACCCTTTGAAAAGTTTATAGTAGGGGAGGGGGGGGGGGTTGTGCCTAGTATGTCAGCGGATTGTGACAGCTGATTGTGTCTAGTACGACCTAAAACTGGACTCAGAACTAGACTTTCTGCAATTTTTTGGCTCTCGGAACCTAAACTTCTTTGTTGTAGGAGCAAACACTTGGACATGTGTTGTTTTTGATTTTTGAGGCTGCGTAATATTTATAAGCAATAGCCGAATAAGAACGCTACCTACAACGGAATGAGGCACATCTGGAGACTTCAATTGAAAGAAACTCCTCCTTATCCGAAAATTTGGATGAAAAGCTGGTGCCAGTGAAGACTTGCTGCTTTCGCCTTCAGCCCGGCAAGGAGTTGTTTTTCATTAGGATGCTCACTGAAAGGCAGTTGAAAACATTTTCTGTACGTCATGTCCGTCCTAAGTGTCAGAACTGAGTAGCCAAAAAGGAGTCCGTTGTTTCGTTCTCGGTTCTATTTAGAGCTCTTCATAGCATAAATCTTGATCGATATCCGAATCCTGGGAATTTGGACGATCTGATAATATACACCATTTCCACGTCTAAATGGACACTCTTCTAAGCTAGCCTAAAACTTTTCAAATCAAAGCGAACTCTTCCAATTTGAAATAATCTTCTTCCACACTAGACTAGAAACACTCCAAAAAGGTTAGAATAATTTTTCGTTCATGGAAAATTCTAGAATAACTTTCTCTGTAGTTTCAATTCACTTCTCAATAAGAGAACATATGGTTTGAAATTGTATAAAAATTTTATTTTTGAGGAAAAACAATGATTTAAAGCACGTTTTAAAGAGCAGAATGGTGGCCATTTTTTAGTGCCAAACAAAGATTACGCCATGCTCTCTTCCGATGCTTCGCGATCTTTATTCAATCAGTAGTAATAATCCTTTTGCATTAATTTTCACCACACCTTCAAACGGTGTAACATCAACAATTGTAAAAAACAGACACATCCTAGCCTTTATGTTGCATATAAGCAGTATTTACACTATCAATCAATTAAACATTGCGACTTGCTTTCCGAGTACATGGCGCGATCCAGCCTCTTAATGCACTACTTGATCGCTGCCTTGTTACGCTTCAAAACAATAAATAATTTATTATTTTTTCTCAAAAAATAAAGCCTTTCTAAATTTATTGAACATCTTGGGGCAGGTGAACTAAAAATTTCAAAGAAAGTTCTGCCAAATTTTTCTTGTAAAAATTATTCTAACCATCTTAGTTAGTCTGTAGCTTAAAGTGCATTTCGATTTGAAAGAGTTCGCTTTGATTTCAAAAGGCTTAGGCTAGCTTAGAAGAGTGTCCAATTTGACGTGAAAATGCTATATATTCGTGTGAAAAATAAATAAATAACAGAAGAAAAATAAACAAAGCATCTGCAAATATCCTCTCTAACTCTATAACGATGAAACGTCGCACTGACAACCAGGTAGACACGATTGGTGTTCTACGTGCTCTTCTTCAGTAAGAATATCATCGCTGAAACCTCTAGCGGGTCGAGGGAGTGAAGGATGACGGAGCTTGACGACGACATTGAGAAGGGGCGGCCGGAAATAGGAGTGAAACAGCAGAGTTCTCAGATTTCACATCGCAACACCTTTCGAGATTGTATCGTCGTTACAAAAAGCTGTTATACATAATGAATAGAATATGCAGACAAGCATAGGTGGCTGCCAGTGAGGCAACAAACCCTACAACTACTCAAGAAATGCAGCGACGGGGCGGGCGGCTGCTCCTGCCACTGATGATGGAGGTATTAGGTTCTCCCATAAGTCCCCGCCGTTTTTTCAACGATTTATTGCGGATTTTTCCGGCGATTCGTTGCATAGCGCTGCACAGCTTTCGAAAGAGAATGATTTGCTCTATCAGACCATGTGCTGCATTTCTTTTTTCATCATGAATTTTGTCAATTTTTAGGCTGTTGAAGTGAAAAGTGAAAAAGGGAAAAGTAGCCATGGGCGCACTTGTTCTCTCCACTTAGGTTTGTAATTTTTGCGCAGTTTTTTATAGCACTTGGAAGACAATGTTCTGTACTACAAGGGTATGTGTTGGTCCTATTTTCTCACTTATCCTTTATTGATTTTTGGGCCATCAAAGTGGGAAAGTGGGACGTCCGAAGGAGGAGGGTTAATTTTGCCGACAGCTCCTGCTCTGTGGTTGGACTTTTTGGGTTAGTGTTATATGTCATTCGAAAGAGAATGTCTCGCTCTATAAGAATATTTGTTGAGTTTATTGATTTCTATTGATTATCAACAAAATGCCAGAAAGAGAAAAATCATCTTCACTAACAACTCCTCCTTATTCGGTCTGTCTTGCTCAGTTTTATATGACACTTGAAAGTGGGTGTAGGGCCAACACAAATTCTTGTAGTACATACAGAACATTGTCTTCCAAGTGCTATAAAAAACTGCGCAAAAAATTACAAACCTAAGCGGAGAGAACAAGTGCGCAAATGGCTATTTTTCCACTTTTTCACCTTTCACTTCAACGACCTAAAAATTGACAAAATTAATGATGAAAAAAAATGCAATACATGTTCTGATAGAACAAATCATTCTCTTTCGAAAGTTGTGCAGCGCTATGCAAGAGACGTTGGCGAAATTTGCAGTGAATCGTTGGAAAAAAAAACGGTAAAAAACGGTACTTATGGGAGAACCTAATATTTCAAACTCAAAAATGTCTACTAGTGAAAAAAGCGGACCTATCATAGTCTGGGGCGACCACATACCTAAAAATTATTATATTTAACAAATCCACTTTAGACTTACCGAGCGGCTTCTACACAACAACATAGGACTCCAAACGGCGGGGACTTATGGGACAACCTAATACAATTTGTAAGACACAAAACAAGAACCGGATCTATCCTAGAGGCTGATGCACCGGTAGAAAAGCGAAAAGTCACCAACAAAATAGCCTTTGGGAAATTGCGAAGAAAGCCCCTCTCGTAATTCAACTCAGTTTGTCTTCTTTGAAGAATAGTCCACTTTCAATTCTACCATTGATCATTGATAAAAGACTGATGGTATGAGCAATGTCTTCTACCCCCCCCCCCCAGTGGGATAAATCCCAAAAATCCATGCAATAGCAACAAGAGATCAAAGCCAGGATTCACGTGTAGCCAAAAAGATAGCAATCGCCGTTTTCCTAGTCGGTGGGAGGCACAGTGGCGAGCGACGCTAAGTGGCGTCTTTTGACCATGTGACATCCCTCCAACTAGGAAATCACCCAAGAGGCACAGTATTAAAAAGACACCTAAACCCGCTGTGTTTCTGTGTCTAAAGGAGAAACGCAGACAGTTTTTGAACGTGCATAGAATCTCCATCCCTCTAAACATAATAGTGTTTTAGGTGGGCGCGTGTAGCGCAGTCGGAGGAAGTGCTGACTGTCGCGTGCACTCGATACCAGGTTCCTGGTTCGGATTTCCCGCCCTGGTGAGCCAAGCCTTCCACCATTCTGGGGGCGAAGGATTGTACCAGACTTGTCTGGAAGGATAAAGAGCTGAGTTGTTCATCGGCTGGCCACCGCATGTCATTGCATGACCAAATACGCATTCAAATCACCTCCATCCACATCATCCCATAGAAGTAGAAAGTGTGGCAGAACCCGAAAGGGATTGAGTAACGCCGTCCATTATCCTTTATCCTTTTATCCTAAAGTACTCCGACATGAAGAGCATATGAGAAGAGTGTGTGCCGTGCACTCGTTCAGAGCACTGTAAATTTTTGTTTGATTGGTTGAGCAAATGCCGTTTCCCAAAGTGATGCAGTAAACAACGGCGGTGTATTTCTTCTATTGTGATAGCTTTTATTGCCCCTAGATTTATGCGCATGTAAACAACGCCTATGTGCACCATGACTCCAAATAGACAAAACAATGTAAAGAATGGGCGTGTTGGGTAATCTGTGCCAGCAGCGAACCAGCAAATTCACTGATCTGTATCACGTCAGCAGCATAACTGCAAAAATTTTGATTGAGCTCAAGTTATAAGGTTTTATGTAAATTCTAACAGAATTGCTATTTTGCCTTCTTCATTTTCTAATTTGTTAAGACACTCTGCAAAGGTGAACCCTTACTAAAAAGTTAGTTAAAATAAGATCATTTTGGCTTGGTTGTACTTTGTCTATCAAAACTTTAGACACGTCTGACTTGTTTGCAAAATGTCCATTTCTTTCTGAAGCTGTCCGGTTTGAAATTAAAAAAGTGTCTCGTTTAAAAAGTGTTTAGATAAGAGTGAGATTTGTATTAGGTTGTCCCATAAGTCCCCGCCGTTTTTTTCAACGATTCACTGCAGATTTCGCCGGCGGTCTCTTGCATAGCGCTGCAAAGCTTTCGAAAGAGAATGATTTGCTCTATCAGAGCTTGTATTGCATTTCTTTTTTCATCATGAAATTTGTCAATTTTTAGGTCGTTGAAGTGAAAAGTGAAAAAGTGAAAAGTAGCCATTTGCGCACTTGTTCTCTCCGCTTAGTTTTGTAATTTTTTGCGCAGTTTTTTTGAGCATTTGGGAGACAATGTTCCGTACTACAAGAATATGTGTTAGTGCTATTTGCTCATTTGTCCTTTATTGATTTTTAGGTCATCAAATTGGGACGTCCGAAGGAGGATGATTATTTTGCCGACAACTCCTGCTCTGTGGTTGGACTTTTTGGGTTGGTATTATATGTCATTCGAAAGAGAATTTCTTGCTCTATAAGAGTTTGTGTCGCGTTTATTGATCTCTATTGAATATCAACAAAATTCCAAAAAGGGAAAAATCGTCTTCACCAACAACTCCTTCTCCTTCTTCAGTTGTTGATATTCGTCAAAAATCAGCGTGAGCCAATAAACGCGACACAAATTCTTACTGAACAAGACATCCTCTTCCAAACGACATATGACACCAAGCAAAAAAGTTCAACCACAGAACCAGAGTTTTGGTGAAAATTCGGGCGGAAAAGTCGGAATTCCCAATTCGGTGGCCTAAAAATCAATAAAGGGCAAGTGAGCAAATAGCACTAACACATATTCCTGAAGTACAGAACATTGTCTTCCAAGTGCTATAAAAAACTGCGCAAAAATTACAAACCTAAGCGGAGAGAAGGAGCTGTCACAGATGGCCAATTGTTCACTTTTCACTTTAATGACCTAAAAATTGATAAAATTCATAATGAAAAAAGAAATGCAATACATTTTCTGATAGAGCAAATCATTCTCTTTCGAAAGCTATGCAGCGCTATGCAAGAGACTGCCGGCGAAATCTGCAGTGAATCGTTGAAAAAAACGGCGGGGACTAATGGGACAACCTAATATATTTTGGGTCCAGTATCGGCTGTAAAGATGAAGATTAAGATCTCTCCATTCTACAACGACGTCGTCGTACACGTGAGGAGAGGGGTTCGACAAGAGGATACCATATCCCCGAAGCTCTTCAGCGCCACCCTCGAAAACGTCATGCGCGAAATAGAATGGGAAGACATGGGAGTGAAGGTCAACGGCCGGCAACTACATCATCTTCGCTTCGCTGACGACATCGTGCTCATAACACCGAGCATCAGCCAGGCGGAGCGAATGCTGGCCGACTTCGATCGTGTATGTGGGAACGTTGGACTGCAGCTGAATCTTAGAAGACGATATTCATGAGGAACGGACAAGTTTCTGATGCCCCATTCTCGCTCGACGGAACGAACATCTCCGAATGCTCCAGCTATGTGTATCGGGGTCGTGAAGACAACATGGCCAACGACCTAGCAGCAGAGCAGAGCAGAAGGAAACGAGCGGCTTGGGGAGTTTTCAGGAGCGTCGAAGAAGTCGTTAAGAAGGCGAAGAACGTCCGACTCCGTTCCCACCTATTCGACTCCACTGTTCTTCCTGCACTAGCATACGCCTCAGAGACCTGGGCTATACGAAAGGAGGATGAACACGCGATCAGCGTCGCGCAGATTGGAATCGAGAGGACGATGCTCGGAGTGACCCGAATGGGCCAAGTCGTCGAAAATTAGGTGGGCCGGCCACGTAATGCGATTCGCAAACACCCGCTGGAAGAGAGCCATCACCGACTGGATTCCGCGGGATGTCATGAGAACACCAGGACGCCCGCCAACGCGTTGGTCGGACTTCTTCGTGAAAGCCCTGAACGACCGATATGACGCACTTTGTGACCCTCGAGCGAGGAGGATCCATTGGACCACTCTGGCACGCGACAGGGACGAATGGAGACGGTGCTGGCGCCCGCTCGAGCAAGTCGATTATCAACGGTACGGCAGGTGATGCAGATGATCGGCTGTGATAGGAAAGTGTGCGTGTGGGCAGGCGTTAACATGAGGAAGTGGCTGAGTTCACAAAAGAGAATAAAGAGTCGCTTTCCAGTTAGGAATTACGTCACAGAAATGAATTTCTTACAGATCACTACTCGAATAATTTCAATTCAAGAGCAATAAAAAAGGAAATCGCCAATGAATCACTATTCATGATGCGCCACGCACTTTGCTTCTACACCATGTCGTGGCGGGGTTTGAGTGGGTATTTAGAGACGATGGAAGAACCACGAGTCGGGTGCAATTCGAGCCGACGCCTCCACCGATTGCGCTTAAGAATAAATGCTGAGTGAATGGTGACGTTTTGAGGCTAAAAACAAACACCACAACAGCCGGCGCTTCTGAGATTTGTAGCTTAAGATTAGAGTCAGCTTGAAGCCAACGAAGAAATCGGCGCTTGTTTACACAAGAAGGAGCTGAACCAAGGCTGACAAAGTCACAGAAGCAAAACTCATGAACGTGTCCGAGGAGCAGTTGAAATGGAGCCTCTGCGACATTTTGCTCTACTTATACATTTCACTAGGTGAAGCTTCGCTAATTTCTTTTCACTGTGCCGTGCAGTCCTGAAGACGTAATGTTCAATCATCTTAAGTTCCGTATCTTAATCAGGGTACATAATAAAAGGGTAAAGAATAAAGGACGGTGTTACTAAATCCTTTTGAGATGCGCCACGCATTCTACTTCTACGGGATGTCGTGAAGGCGATTTTGAACGCGTATTTGGCTATACAATGACTTGCGGTGGCCAACCGCTGAACAAGTCCGTGCTTCATCCTTCGCGGACTAGTCTGGTACCAATTTACCGACAGCGGATGGAAGGCTTGGTTGGCCTGGGCGGGAAATCCGAACCAGGAACCTGGTATCGAGTGCAGGCGGCAGTCGGCGCCTCCTCCGACTGCGCTACACGCGCCCTTCAGGCTACATATTTTCCAGTTATCATGGCGAACCGGCTCAGCGTAATAATCTTCTCATCGCCAACGTTCCTTATACATACAGGGTGTCTCAAAAAAAATGTATACGCTGTTTGAAAGGTGATAACTTTGCTCACAGAAAGGCGCTGAAAAGTTAAAGGCTCATATGAAAGCCCTGGAAAATAGTAATTTTCTGACGTATGAGCGGCATGGAATGCGCCATATAATCGTATGAAATTGTGCATTTTACACTCGATTGATTGTGTTTCGCTTGAATACTTGCTATAATTTCTTCATAAAGTGACAGTAACGCTTGGTTTGTGCATCTTTTGAAATTTAAAACTTAAAAGCACACTATGGATTGCAAAAAAATGCCGGGTATCCTAAAAAAATGCAGGTACTATTTGAAAGGTTCTAACATGCTAGTGAAGCTTTTTAAAATGTTTGAGACCCGTATGAGAGCGCGGGGTAAGGAGATTTTTGGAACGTGTAAATAGTCAAGATTGCACCACGCCCTCGCCTGAAACCTTCATTTCCGACTTGATTGATTGTGCATGTTCTGAACTCTTGTAACAATTTTGAAACTACTTGGCCAGGTTAACCTGTGCTGTGCTTCTTTTAACGTTTTCCGTCGTCTGGTAGCTGAAATTATGCCGGTTAACCCCCTACATTCAGCGTGAACGCTACTTCATCAGTCCACAGAATCCGTCTTGGAAAATGGGGCTGCTGCTCATTTGTAAATCATGCATTCAATAAACTCGCATGTAAAGTGTCTTTCACAAAGCTGTCAAGTTCTAAACGTTAAAAGAAGCACAGCACAGGTTAATGTGACTAAGTAGCAACAAGATTGTGACAAGCATTCAGCCCATGCATAATCAATCGAGTCTGAAACACAAGGTTTCAGGGGGGGGACATGGCGCAATCTTGACTATTAAAATAAAATCTCGTTACATTATGCTAGCATATGAGTGTCAAACATCTTCAAAACCTTCACTGGCGCCAATGTTAGACTCTTAAAAACTCTTAAATGCATTTTTAGGATACTCTTCATTTTTCATTTTGAGTTTCTTAAGCAGTAGTGTGTTTTTCAGTTTTAAACTTTAAAAAAGCACAAAACAACCGATACGGCTACTTTGTTAAGAAATTATAGCAAGTATTCAAGCGAAACACAATCAGTCGAGTGTAAAATGCACAATTTCAGACGAGTGCATGGCGCGTCCCACGCCGTTCACATATCAGAAAATTTTTATTTTCTTAGGCTTTCATACGAGCCCTTAACTTCTTCAGCGCCTTTACTGTGAGCAAAGTTATCACCTTTCAAATTGTGTATACATTTTTTGGAGACACCCTGTATATGCCATTTTCAAGTCAAATTGGACATTCTTCTAAACAGACCTGAAGCTTTTGAAACCAAACTGAACATCTTCGTAATGAAAACGAGCTCCTCCCGCATTAAACTAAAGATTCGCCAAAAAAGGCTACAATAACCTTTGGTTCAAGGACAATTTTAGGATAACTTGCTTTGACTAATTGATCTGCCCAATAACAAAACACATTTTTCAAAAATTTAGAAAATTCTCTTTCATTCACAGAAAAATAATAGACTAACGGTGGTATTAAAGAGCAATAAGACGGTATTCTTAGTGCAAAAAAAAACTTCGATATGCCCTCGCCGAAGGTTAATTTTTATTCGGTGGAAAACAATATTTCCGTTTATATGAAGGTTTTAGAAAGACACATGTCCTCAGTTTCATACTTCATGTAAACAGCGTTTACACTATCAATCGAGTCAAAATCGCAACGAGCTAACTGAGTGCATGGTGCGATCTACTCTGCTGATCCACTAAACCATTGCCACCTTGTTGCGCTTCAAAATAAAATAAATTTCATTATTTTTGCTCGAAATCTAAATTTTAAAATATATCGCGGATGTTACGTGCGGTCAAACAGCGCCGGTGGTGTAAGGCGAACATCGCTGCCCGGAAAGCAGAAGATGCGGGTTCGAGTCCCGCCTGGCGCAAGAGTTTTGATCGCAACAAAACATCCTGTAACAGCATATAATCCTGTGAGAATTCTTATCTCCTTCAGAACATAAAAAATGTACATATTTCTTCTTACCATTAGAACACTCCGTAAGCACGTTTTTCACACACATTTTTCTAAGACGAAGGACTGTTTTGCTTTTGTTACAAATTATTTATTTAACTTAGGATATTTACATACACGACACAACAAAACACGAAAGAATGAGTCATACGCACATTGAAATCAATGACATAATAAGCGTCTACTGACTACGCAATATTTTATAATGCTTATGCTGTGGAAATATGTTTGTTTTACTCACAAAGTGCCTGGTTTAAACAACTAGTGTCTGGTTTAAAACCGAAAGTGTCCAATACAAGGTGCATCTATCATTAGGCATTTCTCACTGCCTGCTAATTTTTATTTTTTGCTTTAAACGCGCTTTTTATTGAGTCTAGCCATGAAATTAATCCTAAGGCTTCAGCGGACGTTAAATACTGAATAGATGTTGTATTCTTGAAAACTGACGGCCTTCACCCCTATATACCACTTTGTGACGCTCTGCTAAACAACTTTGATGCTTACGAAAACAAAGTGAACATCTTCCCAACTGAAATACGCATTTTAGAGGATAACCCACAGACTCTCCAAAATGGTGCGAATAATTTTTGTTCAGGGAAAATGTCGTAGAACTTTCTTTGAAATTTCTTATTTTCGATGCACGAATGAATGTAATAATATTTTAAAATTTAGATTTCGAGCAAAAATAATGAAATTTATTTTATTTTGAAGCGCAACAAGGTGGCAATGGTTTAGTGGATCAGCAGAGGAGATCGCACCATGCACTCAGTTAGCTCGTTGCGATTTTTACGCGATTGATAGTGTAAACGCTGTTTACATGAAGCATGAAACTGAGGACATGTGTCTTTCTAAAACCTTCATATAAACGGAAATATTGTTTTCCACCGAATAAAAATTAACCTTCGGCGAGGGCATATCGAAGTTTTTTTTGCACTAAGAATACCGTCTTATTGCTCTATAATACCACCGTTAGTCTATTATTTTTCTGTGAATGAAAGAGAATTTTCTAAATTTTTGAAAAATGTGTTTTGTTATTGGGCAGATCAATTAGTCAAAGCAAGTCATCCTAAAATTGTCCTTGAACAAAAGGTTATTGTAGCCTTTTTTGGCGAATCTTTAGTTTAATGCGGGAGGAGCTCGTTTTCATTACGAAGATGTTCAGTTTGGTTTCAAAAGCTTCAGGTCTGTTTAGAAGAATGTCCAATTTGACTTGAAAATGGCATATACAGGGTGTCTCCAAAAAATGTATACACAATTTGAAAGGTGATAACTTTGCTCACAGTAAAGGCGCTGAAGAAGTTAAGGGCTCGTATGAAAGAATAAGAAAATAAAAATTTTCTGATATGTGAACGGCGTGGGACGCGCCATGCACTCGTCTGAAATTGTGCATTTTACACTCGACTGATTGTGTTTCGCTTGAATACTTGCTATAATTTCTTAACAAAGTAGCCGTATCGGTTGTTTTGTGCTTTTTTAAAGTTTAAAACTGAAAAACACACTACTGCTTAAGAAATTCAAAATGAAAATGGAGAGTATCCTAAAAATGCACTTATTTTTTAAGGCCAACCCGAAGGTCCCTGAAGATGTGGCCCCAAGGGAGGGTCTCATTCATCCACGTCCTTCTCCATCCGAGAGTGACTTAGCAGTCCTTCGGCTGTCTCCTTAAGGTCAGTCGGGTTGTCTTACTCCCCTTTTCGTCTAATTCTACCAATTGCTCCTGGAGCTTCTGTGCCTTGAAATGATCCTTGGGCGGGTAATTTCCCCAATTCCTTTTGTCTTCTCCAGGCTATAAAGAAGGCGATTAAGCCGAAACGTAAGCCGAATAAAGAAGTATACCATTCTTGCATTCTTGGCTCAACAGCTTCACACGAGATCCTACAGCACAATTACACTATCATTCTAAAAGAAGACGTAATATAGAGAGGAAGAGCGCAATCCTGCCTTGTGACACACCAACAAATTCACTCACCTTTATCAACTTGGAATGAATCTAAAAATATTGTTTGAAGTCAGATGGTAAGAATTTTGTGTTGTATGTTTGCTTGTGTTCTGTTGTGACTTTCAAAAAGGTAGGCTAAGTGATCGTCGTACGGCTGAACCACATTTCAGCTGCGAGCTCCGCCTCTAGTGAAGGTCGCCAAGTTCAAATGGCAACAACATCCTGGAAGAGGACGGCGGGACAACGCAACGAATCGAAATGCGGCATGGTCTCGGCGACCAATGATGACCACGTAAGCCTGGAAGGTTTATTTAAAAAATAGACGAAGAGAAAGACATTGCATGTAGATGACACGGTGCAAAATGAAGATCCTACGACAGTGGTAAACACAGCCGCGATGAAGCTGAAGATGAAGGAGGAGCGCCTGAGGAGGTGAGAACGCATTCAATCTTTAGCCAAGAGAAGAATGAGGAATGACCTTTTAATGTTATATAAAATCATCATGTACTGCTCGACAGAATGTAGAGTCAATGAGCTATTTAACTTAGGCTATCACGCACACGTGTGTAGCGCAGTCGGAGGAGGCGCGACTGTCGCGTGCACCCGATACCAGGTTCCTGGTTCGGATTTCCCGCCCAGGCCAACCAGTCTTCCATCCCTCCGGGGTCGGTGAATTGGTACTAGACTTGTCTGGGAAGGATAGAGCGCTGACTTGTTCATTGGCTGGCCACCGCAAGTCATTGTATGGCCAAATACGCATTCGTGTCGCCTCCACGACATCCCGTAGAAGTAGAATGCGCTGGCGCATCCCAGAAGGGATTGAGTAACGCCGTCCGTTATCCTTTATCCTTTATCCTCATGGGTTGCTGCATCGTTGTCACCTGGCACACCAAATTCAGCAAGAAGTATGGAACCACCTCTGCTTGTGAAAACGGCATAGTGAGTGAAGAAAAAGCTGTAGATCAATGGCATTTTGTTCATCTTCGTCATACATTCTACTTACCTTTTTGCTTTACAAATTTTTCTGCTTTGTTCCATGAATGCCAAGGTTGTTTGAAACACCTCTAGTTATTCAATGTATGATTTGGACTCTATTTATGCAAAATAGTAAATAAAGATGTCACCATAGTAGTTTTTTGCATTCAAGCATTTTTACAAACGTGAGTGGTAGCTTTCCCGGCTATTTAATCCGACACGTGTGACAATTCAGAATAAAGGTCATTTTGAAGGTGAATCATGATGTGCGAAAAAACTGGCAACAACGGGAACCGAACCAAAGACGTCGCATTCTACATCAGGAGCACTACGCCTGCGCCACCTCTGCAGCCCCTTCTTACGGAACCCCGATGGCTCACCAATCTCGCGCCAGGTGTGTCGCACGGTCAGCCCGTCGCGAGGCCACCCAATTTCGACAGGCCATAACTTGCTCAGGAATATTTTGCAGTTTTGACCCCATATTCCTAATCAGCATTCCGAGCTCTCTCTAATGATCCTGGTCTCAGCTTGAAGGTCCGTTGGAGATCGAAACCCTTGCCTAGTGAGAGGAGCCCCAAGGAAATGGTGAAAGGACGTCATCAAGAGAGATCTTGCTGAAGTCAGCGTACAGCAGACGATGTCTTTGATAGGACGAGGTGGCGACGGATCACAAGAACGTCGGACCTTGCGACTGCGCGGGACTACTCGGAGAAGAAGAAGGTGGAGACGAAAGCATCGCTCGTGCGAATAGAAAGTGATCGAGCTATGGCTAGCAGCAGCACAATTCTCGCAGCATTAGAAGGCGGTAATAATATGATCTCTGATCGCGCTCGCAGTAGTGAAAACAAGCCTTCCGAAAATCGAGGATCAGAAGGAGGAAAAGCGGATCGGATGAAGGAGGATTAGATGTCTCATCAGTGAATAACACCCAGCCTGAAGTTAATGAAGTTCAGCATGTTAACCAGGCGTAACCATGCTAAAATCGCTGAAGAAGAATGGAAACTTGGGAATATCTAAATTTCCTCATCGATTTTCCTAGATGAGAAGCTGGTAATAGACGTGTGAAGTTCAACGTCTTCAGCCTGCTATTCTCTTTACTAATAGGCTGTCTAACTCTTCCCTTCGGTTTGGGTATAGAAGCATCCCTAAAACCGCAGAATCCTCTAGGAGGTTACAGCTACGCAATAATTCCCCAGTCTGTCAGGATAAGCAAGAGGGATAAGGTTTCTTGAGAGGGACAAGAACCGAAAACGCTGTGCCAAGATAGTGAGAAGAGAGAACATGCTGAGATATCTAGGAATGCAAAAAAGGAGAAGGAAAAGATTTAGCATAGCGTATGTACCATTTTACGTCGAACTGGACACTTTTCAAATCAAATTAGACCCTTTTCATGTCAAATTGGACACTCTTCTAAGCTTGCCTAAAACTTTTGCAAACAAACCGAACTCTACCAAATTGAACTGAGCTTCTTTTACAGTAAATATACTTGAGATTTATAGAGAAACAATATCAAACCTCAATGGTTTGTTTCGCCACCCCCCTTCAGACAAACCGTTTTTATTATAACACCTCGGTGGCTCATCAGCGAAGAAGGAGGTGTTATATTTTTCCATTTTTATTATTATATTTTTTGATTTTTATTTTTTAATTTTAATATAAATTTTTAATTTTTTAAAGTTTTCATTTCTATGTTTTATATTTATATTTATAATTTATTTTATTTATAATTTTTAGGTATGTTGTTTTGTTTTTGTTTTGCTTTTGTTTTATTTTTATTTTATTTTTTGTATTATTTTATACGCATTTTTTATTTTTTTAAAAATATTTATTGTCAATATTTAGAAATTATTAAAGTCGCTAAAGTCATTAAGCAGAGACTCTCCAAAAAAATGTTATAATAAATTTTTATTCAAGGAAGATTTCAGTATAACTTCCTTTGAGTATTAATTCATCTGCCCAATAAGTAGTAACAGTAACAAACAATAAGTAACAACTATTAACGTTGCTAGAAATTTTATAAAAATTTTACTTTTTAAAGAAAAAACGATAATTCAATGCTTGTTTTGAAGAGCAGGAAGGCGGCTATTTTCTGTCGCCAAAACAGAGATTGCGCTATGCCTTCGTACGAAACTTCGCAATTTTTATTCGATTGATAGAAAAAATTTTGTTTACACACAGTTTTACGCTTGCAAACAATGTAACATAAACAACTGTAAAAAAACACACATATCCTAACTTTCTTGCTACATGTGAGCAGTATTTACACTATCAATCAAATAAACATTGCGACTGGGCTTGCGAGTGCGTGGCGCAATCCAGTCTTTAAATGTACTACGTGGTTGCTGACTTGTAACGCTTCAAAACAACATATAATTTATTTATTTTCAAAAAAATAAAATTTTTATAAAATTATTTACTCATCCTCGGGCAGGTGAACTAAATATGTCAAAGAAAGTTATACCAAATGTTTCTTAAACAAAAGATTATTCAAACCATCTCGGTGATTCTGTATTTTAACCTGTCTAAAGGTAGTTTCGATTTGGAAGAGTTCGCTTTGATTTCAAAAGTCTCCGACTAGCTTAGAAGAGAGTCCAATTTGGCGTAAGAAGAGTCCGATAAGGATAAGGATAAAGGACGGCGTTACTCAATCCCTTCTGGGATGCGCCAGCGCATTCTACTTCTACGGGAAGTCGTGGAGGCCACATGAATGCGTATTTGGCCATACAATGACTTGCGGTGGCCAGCCGATGAACAAGTCAGCGCTTTATCGTTCCCAGACAAGTCTGGTACCAATTCACCGACCCCGGAGGGATGGAAGGCTTGGTTGGCTTGGGCGGGAAATCCGAACCAGGAACCTGGTATCGGGTGCACGCGACAGTCGCGCCTCCTCCGACTGCGCTACACGCGCCCCAAGAGTCCGATACGGCGTTAAAATGGTATATAATCCTTATTCGATTCATATCTCCTCCATAAAAACTCGTTAGTTGGTAAGCACTAGCGTCAAATCTCGTAATCAACCCCTTTAGGGGATGCGCTGCGCGTTCCACTTTTATGGGATACCATGAGGAAAGTTGGTTGCAAATTCTATTCTACACAATGTCTCTCGATAACCAGCAAAGTGACGTTCTTCTTCTTCTTCTTCTTCTTCTTCTTCTTCTTCTTCTTCTTCTTCTTCTCCTTCAGCGTTTCTCCTGCTTCGAGGCGTGGCACGTTCTTCTGGTATGGTAACGCCACCTCACGCGACCAAAGGCTTGATCAGGATGGATATCAGCAACATTAAGGTCCACATGGAACGTACCAAGTCAAGCCAACGCTGCTTCGCCTGCCCTTTAGGCCGTTTTCCGGGCACGTCTTTGATAAGGTCAATCTTCCGAACAGTGTCACTACAAGCGCGAAGAACGTGGCCATACCACCGAAGGCGAACTTTGTGCAGACCGAATCAGGATTTCTAGTTTGGATTTCCTTCCTGCCAACCAAGCCTTCCATCGCTCCGACGAGGCCGCTGAGTTGCTACCAAACTAGTCTGACCATGAGAAGGGTAAAGTGGCTTGTCCATTGGCTGGCCACCCTTAAGTCATTTACATGCGTTATTTGCAAACCGTCCCTTATCAGCTGTTTGTCCTGCGCGGGCCCCTACTTTTTCATGACGTCCCTCGATGAGCCGCTGATGACTAGTAGACAAGTACCTTAGTCGAGCTAGCGTAGCGGATGTTGTATCGAATGGCAAGTGAATCGCTATGGTAGTGGCAGCCGACCACGTCTTCGCTTCTTGTTGAAGGATTCTCCGCAGTTAAGGTGTGATAGTAATTTAGGAGAGAGGCTCCCATCATAGTGTCTGATGTCCAGCAAACTGGTGCTTCCTATTATCAGCATGAAGGAAAGCGCCTTGGACTCTAAGCATTGTCTACATGGATTTGTTGCGTAGTTTGGACCAGGGGTGTACACAAATTTCTGTGTGTTAAATTTTTTAACGAAATCTTTTAACGAAAAATTTTCGTTACATCTTCGGTAAATCGTTAAATTTCGTTAAGTAATACAATTAACTGCAAACCATTATTTCAAGTGAAAAAACTCAGAGAAAACCTCATATGTTTCAACTTCAAGAGGTCAACAGCTAAAGTTCAAGGAATGGAGTGTAACACTGCAATGTAAAATAAACAATAATCAATATATAATCAATATCAACAAAAGTAGAAAAATAAACAAGCCTTCGGCAACATGTTTCTACAGGGTGTTGAGCAGGTATTGAATTATCATTCAGGATGATCATCGAGAAGGCATCTTAAAATGCGCGATCAGGCAAAACCCGGAGTTCCGCCTTTCCTAGTTCTTTGCGGAACCGTTTTGTGTGACTGTTCTACGAGATAGAAAAACCTGAAACCTTTCTTGTTTTCTTGGTGGATCGTGACATGACATCGTGTCACACGGTCCCACACTGCCGGAAAGGTGTGACCCGTCGTCGACATGTTAACGCTCAGGAAAAGTTGCTTTCCTAATTTTTGTTATTAGCGTTTTTTTAAAATCCTTTAAAATATGTACAGCAGTCTAAGCCATTCTCCCACTCCCCCCTTTTCCAGGTAGCAAAAGCAAAGGTATTCTGAGATAAGCAGCGCCAGGTGAGGATAGACATATCATACAAGGATGTTAGACCAGTATCTTTGTGGATTCGTTGATGTGCTTGGGAATCCGCGAAGAAATTTCCAGCTTCAAAATGCATTAAACGATAAGGATATGAACGGTGGTACTCAATTCTTTTTGGGATGCGCCACGCATTCTCTTCCTGTTGTGGAAGTGATTTGAATGCGTATTTGGCCATAAAATGACGTTCCGTGGTCAGTCGATGAAGAAGTCAGCGCTGTATACTTCTCAGACAAGTCTGGTACCAATTCTCCGACTCCGGAGAGATGGAAGGCTGGCCTACAAAAAAATAGAGGGTTGACCTGCGCGGGAAATTCGAACCAGGAACCTGGTATCGGGTGCACGCGACAGCCGGCACCCCGTCTGACTGGGCTATGGGCTATGCGCGCCCTCAGAATGCATTATTTCCAAAAATTCAAAATAAATTCATGAAAGCGTTAAAATATTCTTCCTGATTTCATTAGTCTTTTTTCAGGAGCAGTCCTAATCAAGAAGATGAGACCTGCAAGATTAATGAAGACTAAGGGTTAATGTGATAAGCTCACTGAGAAGAAAGTCCGTTAAAAATTCCGTCAAATTTCTAAAAATTCCGTTGAGTCGTTAAGCCAGGTTTTAACGAAAAAGGCCGTTAATTCGTTAAAATCGTTAACAGTTAAATGTGCATCCCTGGTTTGGACAGCGGCTGTTGGTGCAGGGATATGTTGGCCATTTTGCGTTCTTCGAAGCCGGTTCTCCTTCGTCTTCACTAACGTCCATGTTTCGCACGTGGAGCACAGCGCAGGAAGAACTGGAGAGTTGAACTGCTTGGCTCGAAGTACAAAGCCTCTGGTGCATTCGACCACATTCTTGATGGGTTTAGGCACATCCCATCCAGCGTTCCACCTCCTTGATGTATCAGGCTTCAAGTCGTTCCTCATCGTAAATAGCCGACCGATATAAACGCATTCTTCGACTTCCTTCAGAGGGACTTCTTGGTGAAGCACAGCACCTCCATCAGCACATTGGTTTTCCATAGGCATCGTTTCCGACATACTGATCCTTAGAATAAATTCCACTCCTGTATGCAGCTCATGCAGCACTTGTGAAACATCTTTTTAGAATCTCTCAATAGGCACAGTGCCGACGGCAAAGTTCAAGTGATTATATACCACACCAGACGTTCAGCGACCCAGCGGCCGCCAAACGTCTGGTTGGAGGCTTCTCCCCAAACCCCGAGAATAGAACAACCCCAATCTTCCTCTTTCTTCTTTAGGTCTTCTTACAGTAAAAAACTGGTTTTACTATATAGATCAGTGCAGTGTGATATGGTAGGGCAGAATTTTCACTGCGCATATGAAGCCCATTCACCCTCCATCACATGCACGCGATTTATTCTCCGAAGCGCTGGTTCTCTACGTGTCGAGAAACAGGTAATGAGAGTCCCAATCCGGTGCTTAATCAGCAAAATCATAATTAAAATTAGTCGGTATTGGTCGACACCGCTTACTGTCCGACGGCAATAATACTCCTCCGAATCCCATGGTCACTCTACCCCTCGAATCCCTACGCAAGTTGGGCGACGTTTAACGACGTCTTCAGCACGTCATTTGAACCTTGACTCACGACGTCTAGCGAAAGTCTTCTGAATACCTACGCACGTTAGGCGACGTCTTCAGCACGTCTTCTAAATCCAGACGTACGTTGAACGACGTCTAGGGCTCGCCTCCTGAATCCCTACGCTCTGCACTTGATCCCCATTCATATTATGACGCGTTGCCCCTTGAATGTCTCGTAAACTTGGAAGATCAGCCGCCAAGGATATAGTTCGCCAGCAATCGCCTATGGTTAAGCTTAAAGAAAGACCGGCTGGCATACGCTGCAATGTCGTAAGAATCTTTTGGCTTCAGTCCCCCCTATCCGTGACGGACACGTGACATTAGCCGGTTATATACAGTAGGATATCAATGTATAGCCAGAATACGCATTGAAATAGGCACCGAGGTGAATCTTGTAAGAGGGGAATGTGTGGCGTATCCAGCAAAGGGATTGATTAACGGCACCCTTTATCTTTTATCCCTTGGCGACTGCAAGGCTAGGGACTCATTTTCAAAAAAAGGAAGTCAGACGACCAAACATGAAGAAGAGACAGGTGACAAGCGCTAATAAGGGTTTCCTGTTTTTGCGAGGCAGGCGAAAAGACTAAGCACCAAGAATTATAATCTGTTCATCCGTGTGGAAGCCAGCATTCAATGAATTTTTGAATGGGCGACGCAATTGGAGTTACGATTTCGAGATGAGGACAGGGCGTTTAATGCGACACTTTATTGGCGTTTCAAATTCTAGTCCGCTTGCCAACTATGCAAAAAACAATCGACGACATGAATGCAGACTCATGCATGTGGAATGCCTGTCATAACTCTCGGGATTTCAATGCATCAAACGATTCTGCAAGAAGCGAGGGAACTGATCTGTTCTTCGACCGACATCATCTGGCCGACGACAAACGACGTGATGGCGCAGAAGAAGTGGGCGAGGACGGACTTGGTGTGTTAGGATAATTGGGCCGGCAGGCTAATTAGCTATGCCAGCTAAGCTAATTTGAGAGGCGGTGGCAAGGAGGCCGGGCAAAGAAGCAGTTCACGTCTTCTGCCTGCCCTTTTTCCAAGAAAGATCGCTGCTGACATAAATAGCGGTCACCTGATATCGGTTTCACGATTGGTAAGGTAATGGGTTAATGGATGGATAGGTTTACCAAAAGAGGATAGTGGGCTAGATTAGAGTTCATGATTTGACATAATTTGGTGAATGATATAATTCTATACCACCTTCTCTCACTTCCACGCCCTTGTAAATTCCAGGTAATACTTCAATTTCTACCCTCTATAAACACAACCCCGGGTAAACTCATTCACGAACTCGTTTGAAAGAACATGACAACAACCATTTGTTATTGTAATACCGTAGCTTGTTTGCTATTCCAGAGTTTTTAAGAACTTTTCATCATTACACCAAGGACGAAGAATGTCTGTTCCCCGTATTTCGTTTCGCAGAGGCACTTTGGTTAATTTAACACGCTATTAAGGGACAAACTGTAAAGGGCGGCCTAATCAATCGTTTTTCGGATTCGTCACACATCTTATTTTTGTGGGATGTTCGACCACGGGTCCATTTATTTCTACTATGGTGCACGGTATTCGCTCTTGTATTTAGTTCCCTGTAGATGTTCAAATGTAATCACGTGACTCTTCGTGGCAGGACCCATTCGAGCCGCCCGCCAAACGAGAACATAAATGCCGCTTGCGAAATCCTAGAGTCTCATTCTACTATTGCTCTCGGTGGAGGACGGTCGAGAAATATAGACTAGTTAGCCTGCTTCTTCTCACTTTCCACCGCTAAGACAGTAGTGGCAGCTTGCACCCATCGGTCGCTGACGGGCAAGAGAGTGGCCTCGGTAGCAAACGCATAAGGACATAAAAGACCTTTCTAGACCGTAGAGCTTAAGAATTCAGGACGCATTGGTAGAACAATCGAAGACCCGGACTGATCTTATGAAAAAGGAGTACTACGCTGATGTCGGATCAGAGAGGAAATGGCTGTTTTGTTCCTCGTACCAACGAAAAGGATCGATGAAGATATTGCTATTATGATGTACGGTATTCGCTCTTGTATTTTGTTCCTCGTAGGATGTTCAAATGTAAGCCTCTTCGTGGCAGGACCCATTGGAGCCGGCCGCCAAGCGAGAGCATAAACGTCCCTTGCGAAGCCCTAGAGTCTCAGTTTACTATTGATCTCGGTGGAGGACGGTCGAGAAATAAAGACTAGTTAGCCTGCTTCTTCTCACTTTCCACCACTAAGGCAGTAGTGGCAGCTTGTAGCCATCGGTCGCTGACGAGAAGGAGAGTGGCCTCGGTAGCAAACGCATGAGAACACAAAAAGCCTCTCTAGACCGTAGAGCATGAGAATTCAGGACGCATTGGTCGAACAATCTAGCTGAAAAAGGAGTACTACTCTGGTGTTGGATCAGAGAGGAAATGGCTGTGCCGTTCTTCGTACTTATGAAGAGGATCGAGGAGGATATTGCTATTATGGTGCACGCTATTCGCTCTTGTATTTAGTTCCCTGTAGGATGTTCAAATGTAAGCACGTGACTCTTCGCGGCAGGACCCATCGGAGCCGCCCGCCAAGCGAGAGCATAAACGCCCCTTGCGAAGCCCTAGAGTCTCAGTTTACTATTGCTCTCGGTGGAGGACGGTCGAGAAATAAAGATTAGTTAGCCTGCTTCTTCTCACTTTCCACCGCTAAGGACAGTAGTAGCAGCTTGCACCCATCGGTCGCTGACGGGCAAGAGAGTGGCCTCGGTAGCAAACGCATGAGGACATAAAAGGACTCTCTAGATCGTAGAGCTTGAGAACTCAGGACGCATTGGTAGAACAATCGAAGACCCGGACTGATCTTATGAAAAAGGAGTACTACTCTGGCGTTGGATCAGAGAGGAAATGGCTGTATCGTTCCTCGTACTAACGAAGAGGGTCCGAAATCAGAGACCTGCAGCTCACAGAGCCGAGCAGGAAATGAGCCAGTCTGCGGACGTGTTGACGAGACTTTGTTGTCACTGCAATTAGTGGTATTCTGCTTAACACATGTGTGATCACTGCAGGGTGTCTATTCACTCCAAGCGGCAGCCATTCGCTTGCAGCCTCTATTCATTACTATCGTTAGGAAAGCGAGCTGGCAGCGGGGAGTATATGGGTAACAAACTCAAGCAGGAATACCTAAAGGGACTTTATACTTTCCGATAGGCAATCCTCTATTAGTATTGTGCATCTTTAGGCTGAGAACTAACTCTGGTTTTTACTCTTATCTTTGTTGCTATCAAAATTATCGTGTCAGGCGGCTACAGATAAGTGCGTTCTGCGTAGTGCAGTGTTAGTGTACTGAAGCGGAAATCTCGCGAATACAATGGATGATGGACACCTTCTTCAATATCGATGGATTTAATTGGTTTTTCCATAACCTGTCGTTTGATTTGGAAATGGCATAAACATGGTCGACGAAAACTTTACAACGAGTAAACAGTATCAGTCTATTACTACGGGTTTCGAGAAAGCACCTTGACTGCAGTTAGTTCCAAAAAGTAGGCTAAGCTCTTGAAAACGCATGGATAAGCTCTTTCCATCAGTCTAACATCACGCTACGAACGGTCGCGCCCACTTGTTTGATTCTGCCGGGCCTATATGCACTGCCCAGAGAGCGCGCCATAGTTCCAAAAAGCAGAGCATGCTCTCTCTTCAACACAACAAATAAGTTGGCGAATGCCAAACTATGTAGTAAGCGCAACGCGCAGAAGTTGAGGATACGGCGCCCCGAAGCTATTTGCGTCCGCCGCGACGTGTGGCGAGCGGAAAACGGCACTTTTCCAGCGCACTTTTGCGCCGCTTTTCCTTGCTGGACGGAGCGGCACGTCCAGTACTGTATTCGAATATGTGAAATGAATCGTTTCAGTTTCGGTGATCAATAGTATGACAAGAGCGCATAATAGCGCAGATGGGGGAGGCGCCGGCTGTCACGTGCACTCCAATTCAGTATTCTTGATCCTAACTTCCCGTTCAGATCAACAAAACTTTTCATCCCTTCGGGGTCAGCGTCGTCATTGAATTGGTACCAAGCAATCTGAAAAGCATAAAACACTGACTTGTTCTTCGACTGGTCACCTGAAGTGGTTGTATTAGCCAAATACGCATTCAAATTTTATCAGGGGCCGGATTCGTGAACGCGGCCGGAGGTAAATTCTACCCCCACTTACAACGACGGCCATTTACTCGCCACTTTCCCCGATCTTACCTCCGTTTTCTGATTCATGACGGCCAAGGCGAGGGTTTTGCTCCGCTGGCCCGTTGGCATCAGCTAACAGCGAAACCAAGCAGTCACACTTGCTGCTGGGACGTCGCTGGCACCGACACGAGCAGCATCGTATTTAGGGAAAATTAAATGTGAAATGTGGGGTTGGGCGAGGGGGGAGGAAGGGAGCGGCAGTAGTAGCATAGCAGGAAGTACAGAAACAATGGTAAATGTGGGCCTACATGACTAATAATGAGTGCCATCCACCACAGTAGCCTCCATAGACAACATATGCCAAGGAAGGCTAAGATGGCGGACGGGCATAGTCCACCCACTCAAATCGTAAATTACGATTTGCGTGGTGGACTAGGCTCATGGTGGCCCAAGCCGACCCATAATACCACTAAAGGAAGCAATTCACTTAAAAATAAGTGGCATTGGGGGCCGCCATGGTCCACAGAGCCAAAATATCGTGGAATGCAAGCCTAATAGAGAAAAACAAAAGGTAAAACAACTCACCGAAGTGCGCCGAAAGACGTGCGCATGGCGACGGCAACTAGGTGCCCCTGCCAGGCATTGAATTTGCGGCTGGCGGCCAGCTCAGAGCTGGCTAAGGGCCAGCGGAGGCATGCATGGGGTCAGAAGTTGGCCGCGGAGCAAAACCCTCGCCTTGGAGGTAAATGTTCGCACTGACGGGGTCGCATTTACCTCGACACTTACCACGGATTTTTCCCACCGCGCGTTCATGAATCGCGCGTAACTGGGGAGTGGGGGTAAATTTTGCACTTACCCGCCGATAAATCGTTCATGAATCCGGGCCCAGGTTTTCTCGTCGGTTATTGGTAGTTTTATGTGTGCTCCACAGATTTGATAATTCTGATTTTTTTCAGTTTTTTTTCAGCGGTAAGAGTTACGAAAGCAGATGACTATTACTACTAGCAAGGTGTAATTCCGCTTGAATTTTGTTTATTGTTTTATTTTGAACGTTTGAATGCGTGCACCATCTCGTGGACGCCAACAGACAAAGATAAAGATAAAGTTGCTTCCATGATATCCCGATGAACTAGAAAGCGTGTCGCATCTTACAGACACCGAGCTTTGTCCTACTATAATTTAACTGCAAAAGCTTAAGATTTACTACCATTAATTAATTTTTCTCAAAGTCAACATTTAGTTTAAAATCAAAATTGATGCAAATAGCGCTTTAGTTTCTACGCCTAAAAGCCTTATCAATGGGATAAAGCGCAAAAGGAACAACAGGAACTGAACTGAAATGGTGCGAACTGGGGTGCAATTGACCATAATGCCTATTAAACTGCAGAGAGCAGCTGAGAAAGCATATTTAGGCGTTTTGAAAC
This sequence comes from Heligmosomoides polygyrus polygyrus, assembly GCA_947396885.1. Taxonomy (NCBI): domain Eukaryota; kingdom Metazoa; phylum Nematoda; class Chromadorea; order Rhabditida; family Heligmosomidae; genus Heligmosomoides; species Heligmosomoides polygyrus. The sequence continues at coordinate 100,367,391 of OX377201.1, read as the reverse complement.
GAGAACGAATGCTACAACAGTCGAGATACTGAGAATGAGCGGCATCGATCACCGTTTCATCATGAGATCTGGTTGTGAAAGTAGGTGTTCCATTAACATTTTAAAGCCGTCCTCCCACGTTTTTCGTCATTAATTTAGCGCCCGCGGAGCCAGCGAGGTGAAAAGGACATTCGGTAACGAAAAAGCATAGATGCGAGCTTGCAGCCGAATGCGGATTCGAAAGAAGTCCATACTGTTGCGAAGGAAATTGCCAAGGAAATAAGCTGCTGAGCGAAGCTGAATGTCATGTGTCACCTATATTAAAGTCCTGGTGTCGACCGGACCTCTTTGTAAAAACACTTTGAGGGAATAAGCATTAAAACTGCGTCGAATAATCCGTGCGCTACGTCTGAACAATGTGTTAATATCACATGCCTAACTAATCGTAAGAACGGTGGCGCAACCGGAACAGGCGCCGGCACCGATACAGATTTCGCGCCTAGGCCAGCGAAGCCCTCTATCCTTCCGGGGTTGGTGAATTTGAGCAGATTGGTCCACAAAGAAACGCTGACTGTATGATTATTACATGTGTGTCAACATCTATATCAAACGACACCGAGGAAAAAACATCTTCCTTACGAACGCTGGGCATCCACAGTGTGCGCCAAAGTTATGGCAACTGCACACGGGCGAACAATTTGACTTTCTATTTGCGTCTTTCTGTGCTTTTTGTTGTTTTTATTACGCTAATCTGTTTATGCTTAACTCAGCCAAACATAAAAAAAATAGTTTTTCATGGGTGCTGAGATGTTCGTGTCACCATGCTTCAATCATTGAGCTTTACCGTGAAGGTTTCTCGGAATGCGATAGTCGTTACCGTTTTGAAGTTTATCGAAGTGATATAAATAGATGCATCAGACGTTATGAACCCAGGACGATAGATCCGTACGAAGAAGGCATGTATCTGAGACAAATACGGAAGGTACTCGGACAAACCCGGCGCGCTCGCTCCGCAGGATGTCGCGAAAAAAGGACAAAGAGGAGACGTCGATGAGAAGAATTTTCTGAAAATTGGACAAAGAGGAGACGTCGATGAGAAGAATTTTCTAAGCAGGGTCTTAAGGCCTGCATGAAGCTTTGAAAACCGGCTTCTAACCCTCCAACAAGGCGGAGCTCCAGTTCACAGAGCAAGAATAGTGCGGAACTGGTGCAAAGGCAACGTCCCGGACTTTATCAGCTCCCAAAAGTGTCCATCCAACTCTCCGGATTTGAATACGAAGGATTACACCGTCAGGTTAGTTCAGAAGGCCAAAGCCTGCGGAAAACCTCCATGGACTCTTTGAAGGAATCTATCCAGAAGGCATGGGATGAGCTCGAAGGATCATACTGGCGTGCCGCCGTCGATGTCTTCAAGAAGCCCTTAAAGCCTATGTCGATGCTGATGGAGATATCTTCGCATCTCAATGTTGCGCATAGTTCACAATAGACTAACAAACATTATCGCATCGTTGGTTTCTCGAAAGTGCTGCATTTTCGCTTCCCGCGATTTCAAAACCTTGTCGCAATTTTTGCGCACCCTGTAGTACAGATTTATGGCGACCAGCCGACTGGTCCACCAGCTGGTCACCATGTCTCACTGCATAGAATAAATATGCATACATCTTGCTTCTCACAATATCCCCTGGAATTAGCATGAGTGGCGTATCCCGCAAAGCGATTGACTAACTTCGCCATTTATCCTTTAACTAATTTAAGAACGCTACAAGTCAAATTCACTGGTTGGAGACAAGCACAAAGCAGAGATAAGAATGGGTAACATTTGTCCTTAAGTTAAAATTTAAAGATTAATAAATTCAAGGTAAAAATGTAATAGCATGTTCCTTCACATCATCCCCTGCTACATTTTACTTCATATTTCCATTTGCCTATTCAGTCAGTTTACAGCAACTGCATGTTGTAGTTTTGGCTAAGCCGTAATCTCGGGCCCTTAGGATGATACACGAGGTTAACGTTCAACGGTCCTTTGGTACAGCAACGCTTTGTGGAGTATTCCTTTTTAATCCAATGCAGCAATTTTCCCAGGGCCAGTGTCCAACGTGCGTATTTAGCTTAAACAGGTGCTACCCTGTACCTGCGCTGGAATGAGATTGTCAGTTGCGTTGGAGCACCCTGGCGTGGAGCAGTCTGTATTTGCCCGTTCGAAAGCTCAGTTTGCATATTCACGCTTTCATTAGTGGCTGTATGTCAGTTCACTAGATTGACTAGAATATGGGATTAATAGACTTATTGAGCTGATCTGGCCAATGGCTGGCTGGATAGAAGAAAATGGATGACTGCAGTTATCAATTTTTTCTTCTTTAGTTGCTGTTCAATTCCTATCGCCGGATTCTACGCTACATTCTCTGTTTTTACGATTCAGATGCTATCCTGCTTAACTTTGCATTTTCCATCGTCCGTGTTTAGGCGCACGTGTAGTGCATTAAATAAGCAAATAAATAAATAAACATAACAAATTTAAAAGAGCTTTCTTAGATTTTCATAAATCCCTAAACTTACGTCATTGGATCGTTGGAAGCGCGTGTTCGAGTTACACACGATTGCTATTTTCATTCGAGGAGCGATTACTTAACTCTGTGAAGATCAGTATAGTGTCGCTCTCGTAGATTAGTATATTAAATGAATCAGGAGGTTGAACCCTTCGTAGGTCCCAGCACGAAAAGGAGTGTGAGATGTGAGATGATTGAGAAAAGCAAAACGGTTCTGGGAGAGGAGCTTCTTCTAATCAAGTTAGCAGCCCAAATGTTTCTCCTCATCTACTGCAACGGGTCAGTTAAATGAATTTTCCCCTAAGTCTGAGCTTCGTAGGCGAAGATGTTTTTGCTGGCGCCGAGTTTCTCTCAGAGGAAATTTTTCCAGAAGACACTTTTGCGCGCAATGAGTCGACTGCATTGAAGAAACAGAAGGCGAGCTGTTCATGTTATCGTCTGGGGTCGGATTCATCAAAGTTACTGCAGTAACTTTAACGGAGAACCGTAAACGAAAGCTCAGATAACGTGGCTTATCGCTCACCATATCGCTTGATAAGCCGCGTTATCTGAGCTATTTGCTTACAATTCTCCGTTAAAGTTACTGCAGTAACTTTGATGAATCCGGCCCTTGAAGGCAAATCGTACGGCGCTTCCCAAGGGAACCAATTAACTGTCGACTCCTTTAGTTGTTTACCTACATCCACGGTAGAGCATGCTAAAGCCTAAATTATCTTACTAGACCTATGTCTGAAAGGTGAAAAAGAATAGAAGCAATAATAGAGCAATCAGGTATATCTCGGCGGCAGAGGGCACTAGACCCTGCCCGTTTATTAACGGCAGTACAATCGGAAGAATCTATTTTATAAAGAGGACACTCTGGAATTACATACAGGAAGACCTTCGTAAGAAATTTCTAGCTGTATGATTTCATGCTATCTGTGGTTAGTGGTGACCCTCTCCGACTAAGACATATCAGGGATCTCTTATGGAATACGCCAGTATTGCTCTTCTACAGGACATCGCTGAGACACGCTGGTCGACATCCTACGACTCGGCTTTTCGTTTGCTTTAACAGGAAGACTGGCCTACAGAATGACCAGTGTTGGGCTGTGAATGAAATTCATGGCGCTCATCACTTCTAGACAGATGCGAACCAATTGAACCTCTCACAAGAGATATACTCAGACGGTGTCCTGTCAACGAGACGGCCTGGTCTGGTCGTGAAAAAGCGGTTCTAGTTGAGAGCGCTTATTTAAATTTCTACTGTACTTTCTACACTTCAAATTTAATGCAGTCAGTTAACTGTAAATACTGACTCACAGGTCCTAGAAGTTTTGACATTTGAAGTACGAAGCATTCTCACTTGTACTCATCAGATCCCTTGTACAGCTAACTCCCTAACGGTTGCATCATTAATGGCAATAGTGCGAGTGCCTCCATGAGAAATAATTGGTTTGGTTCTTCAAAGGTTGGCCTAAAGAGGAGAGGTACAAAGATAATGGCTAATAAATGATGGATTATTTGCCTATTACAGTACCGAACGCCATGAAGACTCACCGACCACTGTTTCCATGCGTAATCTCAATTGCTTAAGTTTATAGACACACTTGCAATATAGTCAGAGCTGTTCAGAGATTCGTTGAATATTATGGCTGCGCCACAGCCTACATTACTATTGGGGTGTCACATAATTTTTACTGCTATCATACCATTTTGTTCATATTTATTGCAACAAGATAATGGCAAAGGTAGTCAATCGATATATTCCCCTTTTGTGGCCACAACTTTTCTCCAACGATTGGGCACAGAGTAGATTACATTCTCCCAGGAAGAAACTGACCTGCTGTCGATCCGTTCGTCGATTGCGCACCGAACTTCTTCAGCTTGCGAGCATAGTTTTTTTTTCTTCAGAAAAAGTGGGCAAGACGTCTGAATGCTGCATAGTCATGAGGGCTAATATTTGGTGAATACGCAGGATGTGCTACCATTTCGATACTCTTTCCTGATCGTCTCTTGCATTCGTTTCGCTTGATGCGGTCGTGCATTATCCATTACATACGAATAGTACCGAATCTCGTATGCTTCTCAAGTAGCTTAGGCTTTATTTGCAGCATATCTTCAACGAACAAGCCCGCTGTAATCGTCTGTCCATCCTGTAAAAACGAGTAGTGCACGACTCCGGTCCGATAGGTCTTCCAGTATGGTTCTCGTCCGCAATGCTGTATATTCCCTTCCGGAAACGATTGGACCAACTTTCACCCATTAGCTTGCTGCAGGCGTCTGAATCTAACAACTCAACGAAAGCTTTGTAAGCAGCTTACGCAGGCAGTCCAGAAGTATGCAGACAGTCCAGAACGAAAGTGGTGAAGAAACAAGTCGCGATTTCGGCAGTCGGCAATTTCACTTTTAAGGGATTGCCAAAGTGCGGGCGGTAGGCCAGTAGAGGCAATCGATATGCTATTGCGAAATATATTCGAATCGACTTGCTGCGCCAAGAGAACATCCCGTCTGGATCTTGTATAAAGAAGTTGTAACGCGCCAAACGCTTTGATCACACTGGTTCAAACAGTGCATAAAATTATGGACACCCTAATAATTTGTCTCTTTCTTCGAGACTACCTTTACTAGTAAGTGGCCTAGTTTCCGCATAGCTGGAAGTTTCCAGGGCAGTGAATGATTTCCGCAGCGGAATTATTTCTTTGCCCACAATCTCACTCATTCTGGTTGGCCATCGTGGGGCTTTATTTCTGCACAGTACGTTATTCAATGTGGAAGAGGCATCGAGAGAGGTACGCGAGGTCTAGTCCTGATGTAGTTCATTTCCTGAGGTAATTCATTTCTTCCATTATCCCCTCGGTTGACCCCTTGACCGCTTAACCATCGGTCATTAGGTGCTGAGGTCTCGGAGAAAGACCAAGGGTGGGTGTAGGTAAGGGCTAAGGTGGAGCGTCATCAGTACCGCAAAGGCCCCCACACACTTCTGCAGCAACGCCACGGCCCTATCCTTAACCATAGGACGGCCGCTGGCGCAGCTGATCGGCATGACCCATCGAAAGGCTAGAGTGCACCCAGTCGCCCTATACATTGGATCCGAATGAATTATTTGCGGATATCCGATTCGGATAAGCTGATCCGAATCATCCAAAAATCGGGTGTCCGCGAAGTTGCCGTTATCCAATTCATTCAATTATCCGAAGATTTTCGATCGGATTCATTGTACCGAATGAATCATTTCCGGATATCCGTTTCGAAAAACCTGATGCGATTCATCCAGAAATTTGGTGTCCACGAAATTGTCGTTATTCGAGTCATCCAAAAATCAGGAGTCCGCAAAGCTGCCGTTATCCAGTTACCCGAAGATTTTCGACCGGAGCGGCGACGGCAATACTGATTCACATAATTATCGCCGCTGCCACTCCGGCGGCGTCAGCTCCGCCGCGCACCTCCCGCCGCTCGCGGAAGAGCTCTCGGCCGCGCGCTCACTGCTGACTGCGAGCTCTGCGTCACTGCCCTATCCTTAACGATGCCGCAGAAGTGTGCGGGGCCCTTAACACATTCACGGCGAGAGCGTTTTCACGCCCAGTGCGTTCGGCAACCGGCTTCTTTTTTTGACGCGCGCGCGTGTCCACTCCTTTGTGTGGACAATCAAAAAACAAAAAACAAAACTTTCTTAGAGATTGTTAGTGCCGACACAAGAAAAGTCCAAGAAAACTGCATAGGTTGCTATAAAAAAGTGAGCAGTAGCCTGGAAAGAGATATTTCCAAGAAGAAAGGAGAGTCCATACGCGCTGCTCCAGTTGCGAAAAATATGTTTGTTTGAGGTGTTCCAAAGATAGGAAGTATTTTCCTTGAATGTTTTTTTATTGTCATAACAACTCAGAGCCTTGGTTGTTTCAGTAAGTGATAATTCATGTTTCATCTAAAGTTCATGCATAAGTTCTCGTCTAGAAGTAAGAGCGCTTATTGTGCTTCAGTAATGGGCAAAGTTCTTGTCTTGTTAGATACGATAAAGCCAACCATTTTTCTGCCTAGGCAAACCCAACATTGATTTGTTACTACAATTTGCGAATTTGAGAAGAAATTTGAATAAAAGCATAAATAAAGAAGGTTATTCCCAAAACTCCTCCGTCCACTCAAATGAGTGGACAGCGTCAGCTATTACAGCCGAATAAGGCTAGGCAAGCAGGGCCCCTTTCCCATCGATTGGATTCCCTATTGATGGCAGTAGGGCTATGTTGTCAGAGGATCGTCTTCTCACATAGGGCCTCGATCGCAACAGATCCGTTATCGATTTTCAGACCCTGTAGAAGTGGAAGATTCGGTCCGCTTGGGTGCTACCCGAATATCAAGTGCATCATGGGCACGCCACGAGCTTTCTGCTATCCATCAGAACTTAATAGTCACCCACCGGCCTCCGACCTCTATTGAGCGTGATTCGGCCCCTACTTCGTTACGTTTTACAATTGTTAAACAGCCATATACATAGGGCCAAGAAGAAGTGGGTACCGGTCTCGCATAGAAGTGTTGAATTTCAGCTCGGTATTCCTCCAGGATGAGCGATGCGTCGACCTCATCGAGTTGTCGAATTGAAATAGATTTATAGAGAAGCTTCATAAGCGCTGGCATCAATTGTACGTCGAGTGCTCTCATCGAGTCATTTTCTGTGCATGTACTCATTCAAGTTGCCAGCATGACCTCACGTGAGAGATATATTACACATCCCTAAGGGGTTAATCAAAGGCGGCCGTATCGCGTTTACCCTCATTAAACAGGCGTGATAATGAGCGACAGTGCTTTGTTTTTATCACAGATACGAAGCCCTTGTGTTAGTCATCGGACTCTATAGAATAACATGCATCCTTGTAATTACGTTAAGGCGTTTGCAGAAGGGGATCTGCAGCCTGAAGCGTATGGAACTCTAGCTAGTGAAAGCCCACCTGCTGCTCCAAAGAGCGATATTGTTCAAAGGATTACAGACGGACCTTTGTTTGTTCACATCTCAGCAATGTAAGAATTCGTTCAATGTCCCACCTCTCGACTTTCGGAAAATCATTGTCAAGTGGGTAGCAAAGCGTTCTGGATCAGTGTTCTCGGAGTCTTATTCACCTTAGAAAAATAGGACGTGTAACAACTAGGACAAATGATATATGCAAAGAACTGGCATGCTGCAATTTGAGTTGCATCGCCAATGTGTTCGACCCCTGCCGGATATCGTGGTATAAGCATTGGAAGAAAGGTGTTTGTATGTTTTGGGAGTACTGCCGGTTCTATTCCTTAAAGGCTTCCGCACGATTTTACGGCATCGCAGCGGCCCTATCTTTAAAGGCCTCACACACTTCTGCAGCAACGTCGCGGCTTTATCCATAACCAAAGAGCAGGGACGCAGAGCTCGCCGCCGGCGGCGAGCGCCTCTAGAGCGGAACGGCAATAGTTCACATCATTATTGCCGCCGCCGCGGATTCGATTCGGTACCTTCGACTGTCTGCGCTCTAGCCTTTAGCGGCAGGGAGCGGCCAGAGCGCGGACAGAAGGCGGGAAGGCGAATAGCAGCAATAGGCCCCGACTAGAAACACAGTACCTCACCACTCTGTTTCCGCTCCCGCTTGCCACCAGCATGACTGCGGGAGCGGGGTGACTCATCGTTTTCGCCGCCCGCCGCTCGCCGCAAAAGTGTGTGGGTGCTTTAACACGTTGACGACCGCACAATTTTCGCGCGTTGGGCCGTGGGACCGCGCGTACTGCGCGCGTGTGACACGATATTTCGTCACATTAGCTTATCGTAAATTAAATTTTCAAAATGCACACCACGAATCTGATATCCATTCTCGAAATTTCGGTTTTGTTCCTATTCATTAATCCCTAAATCTTTTCTTTCCCACAATGAACTCCCCTCTGTCCATTTTGATGGTCTAGGATAATATATATTTTGATGCGAAACTTAGACGGAAAAATTTTAGAAATGCCATCTGAATTCATAATCATGAGCATTCTGGACGACAACGAACTAACGAAAGTTTTGACGACTTGTTGCTCGACAGCGATCATGAAACACCCGAGAGCATGGAATGCAACGACATGGCTTCTGCTATGGTACGACTTACAGCTGTTGATTGTTGATTAAAAATGTTTTCTGCCTGGACTTTATATGTGAAGTTGATTTCGTTAGTGACGTTCATAACATTCAAGTAGTTGTAGTTTGTAACCATGCCTGTTTGTTACCTTTACTAAAAGAAGTCTCAAAAATAACTCTGAAGTTCAATGGATAGCTGGTCGATAGGTTTCATCTGATATATTCCCACGTAGCCATGCCACTCGTGACTTATCGTAATCGAGCGAAATTCGAGAAGCGGATATCAGATTCGTAACCGGCACCTCAAATAACCCAATTCAGGGAGTTTGGACAAAGGTGGTGAGAACACTAGTTATCGATATGGGCAGTAATCGATCGTAATTTACCAAGCGGACATCGCCACTGTGTTCAGCATCTTAAATAACCTCCCTAGGCAAAGTTTGGACGAAGGTAATGTCACTCTGATCTAAAATAATGCTGTCGCTCACCATTGCGCGACACGGTCCATGAGGCAGACTGGCTGTCGCGCACCATTGCGCAACATTGTCGTCAACGTGCTAAGGCATGTTATGCTTCGCCGACAGCGCACCAGAGGTGTTAAACTCCACGTCGCTGACAGCGTCGCCGATAGCGTTGGCGACAGCTTGTCGCTGACCCTCTGACCTCGGAGGGCGCGTGTCAGTTCTCTCGCGTGCACTCTCTTTCTCTCTCGCGGCGCTCACCGCAAGACTCCCGAGAAGCTCATGCATATTAAGCCTAGCATGATTTCGAAGCCGTCGGTTTGGTGCTGGACTTCACCGCAACAGAAACAGTGTGCACGCGCGCTCGCTAGCTCATCATGCCAGGGCTCCCGCGCTGTTAGCGACAGATTGTCGGTGACTGGTCGCCGCGTCGCCGAAGTATGACATATGCGTAACCACAGGAGAGGAACGCACGGCTTCCAGCCGGCTGCGAGCGGTGTCATGTCGCTCCAGCACACTTTTGATTCATGACCTCCGCATACTTTTGCGACAAAGCGGCGGCCCTACCCTTAACTATAGTGCAAAGACGCAGAGCTGCCGGTGGTGCAGCGAGCGGTGCAGTGCAGCATTACACGTTTGCGGCAAGGTGCCGGGCTCAACCGGCCAATAAAGATTCACTTCATTGTTAGTGTTTTCATTGCCGTTCGAGGTTGTTATGGTGGACCTTTATTGCCAGGCCTAACGTTTCGACGCTTCCGTCATCCTCAGAGGCCTGAACGTGGTGTAAATATTAAATATGCGATTTATCCCACCAAGCGCTAGCCCCACTCTAGCGGTTCCGCTTCCTTAGAGAAACCACCCATGAAAGCCCACTCAAAGAAGGATAAACTTACGTTACATCCACCAAAGGAGCCCCAGCTCTCTGTTAGCACGACCGAGCGAAAGAGACTTACTGCGCAGCGACGGGTAGAACGGATAACGACCTGCATATGCGCCCTTTCCATTCTACAGCTCGCATTTTGGACCAAAAGGCAGAAAGTCATTCGTAATTGACGGCTTTCCTGACGTTCGTTCAAGCAAGAAACCCTGCCATGAACGACCGTCAGGAACGCCAGTCATTTACCAATGACTCTCTACCTTTTGTGCCAAAATGCGAGCTGTAGAATGGA
>OX377201.1:100129984-100356984 GCA_947396885.1 Heligmosomoides polygyrus polygyrus | reverse complement strand
GTATGGCCAAATACGGATTCAACTCGCCTCCACGACATCCCATAGAAGTAGAATGCGTGGCGCATCCCAAAAGGGATTGAGTAACGCCGTCCTTTATCCTTTATTTAGGGTGTCCGGAGAGTTTTGGGAATTTAGAGAATGTTGGTCAGTTTATTCAATACACAACTCCAGACGAAGAAAAGATCGGTAATCGAGATAGTGGCTCTCCTCTGCCAAGAAATCTCTCCATCGATTGGGCACAGCAGCTACACCGTACTTCCAGAAAGGATAGGGACAAGATGAATTGCATTCATCAACTCAGACCTGACTTTGCGGTGGAATTGCTTACCCTAGCGTAGGCCAAAAGTCTCCTGAATGCGTGATAGTCACAATGAAGGAGATCAGGAGGATGGAGTAGCCAGATGATACCGAGCTTTTCCAGTTCGGTCCTCGTCTTCTTCGCATAATGGGGTCGGGCATTGTTTATTTCAATTAGCAACTTGCTGCGGTACTGGTGCGAAACGGGGGAGACAAGAAGCGTTAACTCGCAGTTGTTCACGGAAGACCGTCGAGCTAGCAATAGCGCCCCTTGGAAGGATCTCGCAATAGACGCAGCAGGTGAAGCAGAAGATGGACGAGATCAACACTTCTTTGCGACTGTCACCTCGCTCTGGGACGGGCTGCGGCTTCACCTTCAACAGTACGAAGTGAAATTTCCTGTCTTTATTTCCATATGAGATCCACTTTTCAATGATGACGTTTGTCCAACTCGTTTTTCGCTCAGGTTCGAGAAAGCTTCTGGCGCACGTCGATCCTCATTCAACGATCCCTTTCGGAGAAGGAACGTGAAATAAGTCCTACACTTTCAGCGGGATTGCTCCCCCAGAATCCAGAATTTGAGCACAGCTTGAAGAACGAGGCCATTCAAACCGAAGTGCAGCATCGAGGCTCGTTCAGAAAAGCGGGAGAACCATCTAGAGCAGGTTGCAAGAGAGGGCGCGAGAAATTATCCATCGACGACAGCGAAAGCCTTCGCATAGTTTTGCGGCAAGCGGCGAGCGGCAAAACATATGAAGCGCGCTACTCACGTACATTGCGTCCTGGGCCCGGATTCATCAACGCGCATACATATGGGTATGCTGGGTATTGGGGGTAGACATATCCATGATGTGGACATACCCACGATTCATGATAAACCTTACCCGCCAAATGGTGGGTATATCAGTGGGTAGAAAAAACCCGCCGATCGTTGTGGGCACATTCGTATACCGGCGACTCTTTCGCGCTCCATTGACAAAATGGCCCTCCAGTGAGATCATGTTTTCACGAAAGGCCTGGTTGTACCTTACGTTCGATTCCTTTCATGAATACGATTCGTAGCCACTACCCATTGCTGGTAATGGGTATGATTTCCTTACGGTATCTATACCTATACCCATTGCTTGATGAATCCGGGCCCTGCTGGCGGCAAGCGGTGGAGTAAGCGGCAGGAGCACTGTACTCTTTCTAGTCGGGACCTGCTGCTGCTATTCGCTTTCACGCCTTCTGTCTGCGCTCTGGCCGATCCTTCGCGGTCAGCTAGACAGAACGCTGCGAAGGCGGCAATAATGACGTGATTGCCGCTCCCGCACTTGCGACGCCGCCGCAGTCGCCAAACATCTTGCCGCGAAAGTGTGTGACTGCGGCACGGCACCGCTCGCCGCCGTTGGCCGCGGCAAGCTCTGTGCCCCCCCCCCGCATAAGGTTAAATGTGTGGGGGAGGCCTTAACTCACTCCGAGTTTGTGCGCCAGAGCGGCCAGAACGATAGAAATGAAGAAAAAAGCGTTTGGGTCGTCAGCGTCTTGGCCGCACATACCAAATTGATCCTAACTGATGACAACGACAATAAAAGGTGTCGTCCAACTGCGGACACTTCCGGATGTAACCTACCGATCTTTCCCTTTTCCCACCATTTTACCTTCGTCTTTATTTAATACCATTCGCGCACTGCAATGATTCAAATTGTATAGGTGGGATATTCTCAAAACTTTCTGGACACCCTATACCTATCTGCGCGCTCCTACATAATAATATGTTAGAAAAAATGATGAAGCTACCTGTAATAAAGCTCGAATTCGATGCACAAGAAAGACGAAGTCGGGTCGGTCATCGGGCAGTGATCGCCAACAGCACTGCATCAAGTCGTATCTGAAGAGAGCAGCACTCATTCCTATGGGAGAATTCATGCACGTAAGAACGATAAGAGGAGCTGTTAATACTTTTGGGACCTGTTTCAGATTCAACTTCCTAAAAAATCCATTTCAAACAGCTGAGATGTGTAGGAACATCCTCACATCTGCACATCTGGACAAACATTTGCTCACTCCAACTTTCACATACATCCGCACCTTCAACTGGAGAAGATTGTAGATCAGAGGTGGAGCTTCTGATCTACAATCTTCTGTTTACAACTTGGTTTTTCCCGCTACAAGACTGCTTACGAGATAAGGTAAGAGCAGAGTCGGTGCTTGCCATTACCTTTGCGGAATGCGCCACGAATTGTACTCCTAGTGAACAATGCGGACGCGTTTTCAACGTGTATTTGGCCTGTACAACCACTTCCGGTGACCAGCAAATCAGTCTTTTCTCCTCTTAGGTAAGGTCGCGAACTTACCACGGACTTGTCAACTGCACAAAAGTTTTCTGGTATTTTCCAAGATGCAGAATTCAAACATAGAACTGACATTTTCCGCGATCAGCTTGAATAAAGGGCATATACAGGAGCTCTGGACCACGTACGTACTAAAGGCTCGCGACAGAGCCGAGAAAGCTTCAGATTTCTTTATCCTTTTAATTCCCTTTCTCCAGTTCGGTAAAGTATAAAGGAAAAAGAAACGGAAAAGGATAGACCTCTGAAAACCTCTAAATAGAAACTGGTTATGAACTTAGTACCACAGTAGGGTCCAATTTGAAAGCTTGGGTTTCAAGAATCATTTTTCAGATAATAATGCTACCTCCCACTAACTGGTATAAAGATTCTTAAGAACATGAAACTCTTGCAAAGTAAGAAACCCGACAGCCTCTACGGATTCTGGCTTCATCCTTCTGGTGCAAGAGTTTCGACTTCAGGTCAAAGATAGTATAACGGCTTACATCCCTCTTGAAATGAAAAATGTACTTATTGCGCATGTTCCCTGCAGCCGGCAAAAGGCGTGGCAATAGAGATACCAACCAATCAAAGTGCAGCTACCTAGTCTCTTGATATAGCGCCAAAACTCTCTATAATTAACTTCCGCTTCCACTTTGGTTTGCTGGTGAAACCCCAGGAGGAAACCCAGGGTTGCTGGGCAAACGCTCAATATGTACGAAAAACGGATCTGCAGTTGCGTTTCCTTCTCCCATGCAATATTAAAGTCTTCCCTGAAACTTGCTGTTGAAGGAGAGAAGTGTCTGTTATCCACTTCTTTCCTTCAACACACCAGTTTTGTAGCCTTACAGAGTTCTCTTGATATTCTTCTGCGATATTTTCAGATCTGGGCGCGTGTAGCGCAGTCGGAGGAGGTGCCGGCTGTCGAGTGCACCCGATACCAGGTTCCTGGTTCGGATTTCCCGCCCAGGTCAACCAAGCCTTCCATCCCTCCGGGGTCGGTGAATTGGTACCAGACTTGTCTGGGAAGGATAGAACGCTGACTTGTTCATCGGCTGGCCACCACAAGTCATTGTATGGCCAAATACGCATTCAAATCGCCTCCACGACATCCCGTAGAAGTAGAATGCGTGGCGCATCCCAAAATGGATTGAGTAACGCCGTCCTTTATCCTTTTATCCTTTATTTTCAGACCTAACTCAAGTTTCTCACAAGATTTTGGCAGAAAACAGTAGTACAAGTGGATTAGGTCAATAACTGTGAACCTACACGATGTCGGGGCAATGTGTCGGCTGCGGAAGTCGTAGGCCGCTCTCCAAATACTGGCGGACCTTCGCATTTGAGACGTCGCCATACGGTGACGCAGCGCGGGTCATCAGCTCCCACATCAACACCCCGAACGACCACTGAAAATTGAACGGTAAAATACCCACAGAAAAGGATAGTATTATGTATCTATACCATTTTCACTTCGAATTGGACACTCTTCTAAGCTAACCTAAGACTTTTCTAGTCAAAGCGAACTCTTCCAAATCGAAACGAGCTTCATCTACATTAAAGTGAAAATTCTCCAGTAATGCTAGAATAATTCTTTGTTTAAGGAAAATTTTCGTATAACTTTCTTCAAAGTTTTAATTTACTTCCCAATAAGAGTACACGTAGATTGCAATTTTATAAAAATGTGTAAAATAAATTTAAATTATTTGAAGAAAAAAGTGGTTTAAATTTTGTTTTGAAGAGCAGGAAGACGGCCATTTCATATCGCCAAAACAGAGATTGCGCCATGCGTCCGTCCGAAACTTCGTGATTTTTAATCGATTAATAGCAAAATTTCTGTTTGCAAGCAGTTTCAGTTTCAGCGGTGCCACGCAAACATTTGTAAAAAACACATTTCCTAACTCTCTTGCTGCATGTAAGTAGTATTTACACTATCAATCAAATAAACGTTGCGTTGAACTCTTTGAGTGCATGGCGGGATTCAGTCTTTTAATGCAGGACATGATTGCTTCCTTGCTGCGCCTTAACACCACATCAAATTTATGGTTTTTTTTCTCAAAAAATAAAAATTTTATAAAAATATTTCACTCTTTCGGCAGCTAATGTAAAAAAAATTCAAAAAAGTTATTCTAAGCTTTACTTGGAGAAAAGTCATTCCAACCACCTTAGAGAGCCTTTAGTTAAACCTGTACAAAGCTGTTCTCGATTTAGAAGACGTTCAATTTGATTTCAAAATTCATAGGCTAGCTTAGAAGAGTGAAGCACACAGCTTAGGAAAGCAAATCTAAGCCTACAGGCTGGCATCAGAATTTCAGAGAAAAAGGCAAATTTTCACTATGATTCGAATTCATAGGAACCCATCAAAATGCCGAGCCAATTTATCGTTCGTAACAATTTTGGTCGTGACTGTCTCTTTTTTTCTAAATTCCTCCCTTTTTTGAGACTTGCAGGCGTTTACATGACATATCAGAAATTTAATCCTTTGGATTCTTTTGCGTAGGTTTCAAAGTTAGTCTATAAACTATCAACTCTGAGCTGCTGGGATAGTTGTGGTACTGCCGACGAAAAAAATGAACAGGATGCAGAGCAGAGGGAATACGGTACTACTATAGTTGTGCTTTTGAGAGATTTTATCGAATGAATGAACTAGCGGATTTATTCGATGTCGAAAAATTTTGAGCGAATGAACGCACGAATTTATTCACTCATGAAATTTTCGAATGATGAAAGTCGAATAAGCCCATTTTTTCGATTATTTGAATTTTTGAATAGTCGAATAATTCGCGTAAATCAGGTTCTGCGCTTAGAGATTTCAATTTTATTCAACATTCGAATGAAGTTGAAATATTCGATTTTCGAATAATATTCGAACATGGCTCACATTCGATGTTCGAATTCGAACGATTATTTGCAAACCTGGAGATATCGAATATAACAATTGCTCGAATAACCGAATATTCGAGTAATTATTCGAATGCAATCGTTCGGTCACAACCATAGACACTAGACTATGTAACAGAGGTGCCAAAATTGCTGTAACCAGAGGTATAAGGAAGTTGGTTGGCATCCCAGTAGTCTACCCTGATGGAAGATCATAAGCCAAGCTACGTGCTTCTGTTTTCATTCGAAGGATAGTTATGTAAGATTCAACGTATATAGTGCTTCAGGTATTTAAAAAATTCCAAAAAGTGTAACTCCTCAGAAAACGCTAGCATCTTTGCTTTTGAAATAAATTCTTCTTATTTATTTTTGACTTTCAGAAAAAATCCAGAAAG
This sequence comes from Heligmosomoides polygyrus polygyrus, assembly GCA_947396885.1. NCBI lineage: Eukaryota > Metazoa > Nematoda > Chromadorea > Rhabditida > Heligmosomidae > Heligmosomoides > Heligmosomoides polygyrus. The sequence continues at coordinate 100,351,106 of OX377201.1, read as the reverse complement.
GAAAATCAAAAAGTCGTCCAATTTGTTTTGTTGTTGTTTTGTTACGGATACAAGGATATTTCAATTTATATATTGTCGAGGAAGGAACGCAGCTACTTCTTGCAGAAGATCATTAATGGCAAAGTATAATAGTTTCTGGCACAATTTCGGCAAATTTATTCAAAATTAAGTGGAATAATTAGTTTTGTTCTATTTTCGTCTCGGTGTTTTTGATATCCAGACTGCTCCGTTCTCCGTTCCGTATCCCGGATTTCGCTTTTCTCAAAACATAATTCGCATATTCCTGGTCACAGATTCATTTCCACAAAGTTCCCATGAGAGAAAATAAACTGACGACGTCGGTGGCCACGTTGAAGACCCGTCGATCCCGTAGACTTTCCGGTGCGAGCCATTTGAGGGGAAGTCGAGCGGGACCTGAACGACGCGAATCAAGCTCGATGTGTCACTTTGTCAACCGACCGACCGCCGACCGCAATGGTGAACACGATCGACGACGACGCGGACGAGGCAGAGGCAGACGAACCGGTTTCCGACTCGTCGATATAGGACTCTTTGTCGAGTAAGTCGACGGCTAGGCCGAAGTCGGCCACTTTCACCACTCGATTAGCCGAGATCCTAAACGGAAGCCATGTGATCTCTGATTTGGGTGAGAATATACGGTAACTGGTCACCTCTAATATAGCACGAGACTCAAATGAAAAGGAAATGTGCACCTTTTTACTAAAGGAATAAAAATTGGATAGAAATTATGCCGATTCTTTCGCTTCGGATTTGGAGAGCTCCTATCAATTGTATTTTTGGTGCAAGCCTGCAGCGACTATTTATTTAATATATTTATTTATTGCACTTGTTTATGCACTATGCAGAACGATATTAAAAGGGTAAATAAACGAGATCGAAATGTACACCATTTTATTAAAAATGAAAAGTACAGTACAAATAGAGCGGATTCCTTTCCTTGGCACTTGAAGAACTCCTAAAAATAGTACTGTTGGTGCACGTCTAGAACGGGGGTCCACTATTTATTTATTTATTTATTTATTGCGCTTGCTTGTGCGCTAACAAAATTATATTAGAAAAATAGGTAAACGAGAACGAGATGTACACCTTTATGAAAAAATAAAAAAGTACAGTGGAGGCAGAGCTGATTACTTTCCTTTAAACTTGGAAACCTCTTAAAAATAGTATTCTTGATGCAAGGCATATTCGGCTGCTACAGTGCATATGTGTTCAAGCCTAACGTCTTCATCTTAAAGGCGACTGGACAAATTTTCACGATTTTATGGGGGAAAACACGGGTTAACATTTTTGTCCATCCGTGCCGCATTCTTTTTATTGAGAATAAAAAAATAGCGAAAGATATTGTGGTGCAAGGAACAAGCAATGAAGGTTAGGTAGTTGTGCAAAGCCTTTGGAATACGCCGTGCATTCTACAACTCGTGTAGGCACTTAAAATTCCGGACAAAAGAATTTTCAAACAGTTAGCTAGAGCCGTTGCTTTGAGTTGTGCGAAAAAAACTTCAGGTCGCAAAATTTTTCATTCAAAGGTGTGCATTCGTATAAATGCGCTAAAAAAACTCTTGACTCAGGCAATTCTTGAGGCAAACAAGAAAGACACTTTGTGAATCATGCCACACTTGACTAGCGTGGTGAGCGCGTAGCGCAGTCGGAGGACGAGCCGGCTGTCGCCTGCATCCGATACCAGGTTGTTGGTTCCGATTTTCCGTCCAGACCAACAAAACCTTCCATCCCTCCGAGATCGGTGAATTGGTAGCAGAGTTGTCTTGGATGGACGAAGCGCTGACGCCTTTATCGGTTAACCATCACAAGTCATTACAGGTACAGGCCAATAACGCATTCAGATTCCCTCAAAAACAACGTAGAAGTAGAGTGCGTGGCGCATGCCAAAAAGGATTAAGTAACGCCGTCCTTTATCCTTATCTCCTCTATGCCAGCAACGGCAGTTTTCCATGTGCTAGAACTGAAGAGACTAATTTTGGCAGACACTGGAGCGTGACCGATTACTACTTACTGCCGCAGGAACTTAGATGTTGATTGAAAGGATAACGTATGAAAGAAAGGACGGAGACATCTCAAGCCTTCCTCTTCTATTGAACATTGTATACTGCCATTGTACAGGTCAGTGCTTTGTTTAGTAGGAATTAGTTGGAATCATTTAGCAGGGCGCGTGTAGAGCAGTCGGAGGAAGTGACGGCTGCCGCGTGCACCCGATACCAGGTTCTTGGTTCGGATTTCCCACCCAGGCCAACTAAGCCTTACATCCCTCCGTTGTCGACGAATTAGCAACATATTTGTCTGAGAAGGATAAAGCGCCGACCATTTCATCTGCTGGCCACCGCAAATCATTGTATGGCCAAATACGCATTCAAATCGCCTCCACGACATCACGTACATAGAAGTAGAATGCGTGGCCCATCCCAAAACGGACTGAGTGAGGCCGTCCTTTATCCGTTATTTACTAAGAACTCAAACAATTCACAGTGTAGCTAGGAAGTTCTGAGTGAAACTTGAACCTTGACACGGTCTGTGACACGCACGAGAGCCGATATACCTCCATTTGCCCTATATGAACGCGCCTACTCACATGCGTACATAATGTAGACCGAATTGTTGCACATAATGTAGACCGCAGATGGAGTTTTAATTTTTTTACAATTTTCAGTTTGAAAACCGAACCGAAAACGATCGATTCTCGAATGGATAAGCGGCGACTCTTCTCAACTACGCTACACTTTGTGCCGGAAACTAGGAATTTTTGTTCTCAATTTTTTACTCCGGAACGCCGTTGGACTGCCGTAAACCTTATAGTTGCGCTTAGAGATTCAATGTCGTTGAGAGTCACCACTTTTGACCAGAGTTTCTAATATATTCCCGTTTCAAGTTGAGTACTTATAGACGGCCCATTGGAAAGCGCCGTTCCCACGCTGATTCTTCTCAATTACGCTAGACCTTTTGTGTCGGAAACTAGGGGTTTTTGTTCTCGGTTTTTATTACTCCGGAGCACCGTTGGACTGCTATAAATATTCAAATCTCATTGTAGTACATGGCTGACTTTAAGGAGACTTTTGTACTCGCGCCGCCACGCGGCGCGGCGTGTTGGTTGACATAACTATCGACTTTCCGCGCCGCCCGTCGGCATTGCATACCATTCATACTCCTTAAAACACCACATTTGACGGAATTTTGGGTCACGGTATTCGGCGAATCGCGCCGCTGGAGGGAAGGACGCGGCGAGGCGCGATCAGCTGCGGCAGACTCGATGCAGAGTGGGAGACTCACCACCGAGATGAATAATTTTGATATGTCCTCTTTGTTATTACTCCTAACTAACAGAACAAAAAGGGTGTAGCAAAATTATGACACTATTGTACTATCGGGACTCCGCAGGTCGAGGAGATGTCGAAAAAAATTTTTTCACTAAACTTCTCTGGGGGAAGGTGGATTAGGGTGCTCATCACGAATCTGACATCCATTTTTGAAATTACACCCGCATACGGTATGTTCGGGTGACTAATGATAAGGCTCTCGAGGTCGTAATCACTGATTCCGCCCAAATTTCCCCTTAGGGAGTTTATTTGATGTGCTGATCACGAATCAAACATCCGTTTTTTGTGTTACGCTGGAGTTTGAGCTAAATCGGTGACCAGAGCTTAGTCATCCGTACCTTCCGTAACCTAGGAAGGGAATGGAGATCCGTAGACAAGTCTTACCTACTACGCTGAAGACATGTTTAGTGCACAATGACCCTGGCATGGCCATATGAGAGAGAATTGTGAGTGATCCTCGACAATGAGTACCTTCCAGCAATTTTACTTTTGAACCCGCACATTTGCAAAATAAAGAGTCGTTTAGTGCCATTTGCATTGCAGGGGATTCGACTCAATACCACTCTCACCAGTTTCAACCGTAGGTTGAGCAGACGACTTCGACCCCAGCCTTAAGAGAGAATTTGTCGCTTCTCACAGGAAACCCACAACTATTACTAGTAAGATGCATTCCGGTGATCAGCAGGACGAATCCTTTCTGTTTTGGTTTTTCAGTGACTCATGGTCCGTCTCCCCCGTCATCCGTCATGGCGCACGGACCATAGCACGTGGCGGTTGGTCGCTGCGCGTGACGGTGACGGCGAGGTACTGTACTGTTTCTAGTCGGGACCGACTGGTGCTTAACAATAACGCGCCCCGATGACGATCGCGTCCGTCTCCGCTCTGGATCCCGCCGCGAAAGGGCAGAGCGCAGAGCGCAGACAGACAGACGCTGGAGCGGCGCCGCCGGGTGGAATGATTCAAGTCATTTCCGCCAGCGACGCCGCCGGTGCCGCTGGGCGACGCCGCTGGCGGCGAGCTCTGCGTCCCTTCCCTATGGTTAAGCATAGGGCAGCGGCAACGCCGCAGAAGTCTGCGGGGGCATTTAACCATTGCGGCGAGCGGCGATGCCGCAGAACTCTGTGGGAGCCTTAACTGCAATCGCGCAGCGGCGCGTCAAATTCGGGGCGCGGCGCGACTGGCGGGAGTATAGAAGGCGTCTAAAGGCCCATGTACACTTCTGCGACAACGCGGCGCGGCAAGAGGAGCGGCGGCCATCTCCGCGAAATCCGACGGTTGCGGCGCGGTCGCGTTAGAGCATCGTTATAGGCAGCGAGACCGACGTCCCAGTGCATGTCGCACCTCTAGGAATGATTTGAACGATACCAGCCTGCGGCACTCAGCGCGGCATCGCCGGCGATAGCCGCCGCGATAGTCGCAAAAGTGTGCATGTCACTGCGGCACGCGTCGCTATGTCGCGCCGAGCCCGTCGCGGCCCTATCTATCATCATGCCGTGCCGCGCTGTCGCAGAAGTGTGCATAGGCCTTAAGAGGTGATATCTCAGGCAACGAACCTTATAGTTACGCTTAAAGATTCAATGTCGTTGAGAGTCACCACTTTTGACCAGAGTTTCCAATATATTCCCGTTCCAAGTTAAGTACTTATAGACGGCCTATTGGGGAGCACCGTTCCCATGTCCGAAGATGCTGGATGTGACCCGCGAGGGCAAATCTGATGTACAAAACGACGTGGGTCCTTACCATCCGTGCATGTGATAGTCGGCTATGGTCCAGAATTTGAGGTCGACTACGAAGAAGGAAATCTTTCTATCTGGGGCTGGAGAGATCCTATAAGGAGGACCACATCCACAAAATAATCGACATTGAAATTATTTTTTCATTTATTGAAACACTTCAATGTGTTATGCGTGATTCATTATGTAATATGTAATGTGTATCCGTTTGAACAGGGCGCGTGTAGCGCAGTCGGAGGAGGTGCCGGCTGTCGCGTGCACCCGATGTCAGATTCCTGGTCCGGATCTCCCGCCCAGGCTAACCAAGCTTTCCATCCCCCGGGGGTCATCAAATTGGTGCCAGACTTATCTAGGGGAAAAGCGCAAAGTAAAGCGGAAACTTCTTCATCGGGAGGCCACCGTAAGTCATTGTATGGCCAAGCACGCATTCAAACGGGCTCGTCGACATAACGTAGAAGTAGAATGCGAGGCGCATCCCAAAATTGAGTAACGCCGTCCTTTATCCTTATTTTTTATTCATTTGAACTACATCTTATGTATCTGCCAGTTTGTCGCACGTTGTCGCCTTCTCCGCCAGCCAAACATCTTGATTTCTCTGAGAAAATGTCTTGAGAAACTTGTCGATGTTGCCATTTCAAATATCACACGTTCCCATCTCCCTTTCACCCACACGTCACAGCTATCGAATGGTAGGTTTCTCACCATCTTCTTTTCACAAAGTCTTTTAATACATTGACGACAATATGAGACACTGGTGGCTCATACGTGTCTGTCCGCGTGGGTCGAAATGCCCCTCGCGGACCACTTTTTTGCTTTGCGTGCTTTTTCTGCCAAACTTCGATCAGAAGGGTTATTTAGGGTGCTGATTACGAATCTGATATCCGTTTATAAAATTTTGGCCGATTACGATAGGTTACGGTAGGTACGGTTGACTAAGGCTGTCGGCGATTACTCGTACCTACCGTAATACCTGGTAGCAGTTTGTGAATATAAAAAATAGCAGACGATACATACTTCGGTGAAGAATATTTAATGCAGCAAAAATAGCTGTGAAAATAACGCGGACACTTTTTTTAGACGTCATTCGTTTTCACTTCTTCATTTTTTCTGCAGACAACTCTAGTCGCTAAAAAAAATTGGAAAGTTCAACCGGTTCTCAACCTCAGGAATGAAGATATGAAAAAAATTCTAATAAAAATAAAATTTGAAAAATTGCACGAGTTTGGTCAGAACGCGAATCTGGTAAAAGTAACGTACATGCAGTTTCTGGCGGCAAGATCTCGGTGTACGAAATGCTGAGCGGCCAAGTAGGCCATTCCTTGTGCCACCTGGTAGGAGAAGTCGAGCAGCTCCAGAACGCACAAGGCCTGTTAAAGAGGAGAATTTGCTTAAATATCCCTAACTAGAAATTATCATTATTGCTAAGAATATTTGCTAGTTTGGTAGTTCTTGGTCGTATTTGACGATCCAATGACCTTATTCCGAGTCCTTTCCACCTTATTACTATAATCCTTTTCATAGGAAATTCATGACGAAGATGGATGACGTAAACCGCTCACTCGATTCGGATCTCCGATGAAGGTCTTCAGATCGCCGCCTTCCATGTACGGCAGGACCACCCACGGGGTGCCGGACGGCGAGATGGCGATGCCTTTCAGCGACAGCACATGCTGATGATCGAAGTGCTTCATGATGACGCCTTCTCGAAGAAATTTCTCGATGTGAGCGATGTCTCGAGATCTTTCTCCTGAAGCAGTGAAACCAATTCGAGGCCACAAATAAATAAAAATAGAAAACGAAAAGGAGGCATAGAAAGCAATTCTTATACAATGAATCCGACCCTGAGTTTCAGGAAGGGCTCGAAATAAGACGAAATTTTTAAAAATAAACAATTAATTATTTTTCCAATTTCACGTCGTATTATACACTTTTCAAGAAAAAATGAACACTCTTCTAAAGTATTCTGAGATTTTGAAATTGAAACAAACTCTTCCGAATCGAAACGAGCTTCTTCGACATTAAACCAGAGACTCTCCAAAAAGTTTACCACAATATTTTTTTTTGTTCATGTGAGATTTTAGTAAAAATTTCTTTAAAGTTTTGATTCACTTCCCAAAAAGTGAAGACATTGTTTGATTCTCGCTTTTCAAGGAAAAATTATGGTCTAAAGCTTGTACTAAGGGCAGAAAAGAGGCCGTTTTCTAGTTCCAGAGAGAGATTGCGCCATGCCCTCGTCCAAGAAGTCGCTCTAAGGCCTCTGTTATACTCCCGCGGGAGCATCCGCGGAACGTCCGCGGACCAATGGTGCACGGCGGAGGCGGGCGTGGCGGGCCGCGACGAGTGGCCCGGCGCGGGGTCCCGACGCGATTTCCGCCCATCCGCGGAAGCTCCCGCGGGAGTATAACAGGGGCCTAAGATGTTTATTCTGTTGGTAGCAAAAGTTCTGCTAGCATGCAATTCCATGCTTGTAAGCGACACGAACAAAAACAACCGTAAAGGACACACATCCTCATTTAGATGCTTCATTTAAGCAGCATTTACAATATCAGTCAAATGAAAATCGCAGTGAGCTTTTCGAGTACATGGCGCGACCTGATCTTTTAAGGCTCAGAATGATTATTTCTGTTCTGTGCCTTAAGAAAATTTTAATTTATCATTTCTTCGCTAAAAGTAAACATTTTATAAAGTTTTTACACTTATTGGGTGAACTAAAAAATTTCATAGAAAATTATACCAAATTTTACCTGAACGACGAAAAAATTATTCTAACCGTCTTGTAAAATCTGTAGTTTAACCCGACTGAAGGCCATTTCGATTTGAAAGAGTTCGCTTTGATTTCAAAATTCTTAAAGCTGGCTTAGAAGAGGGTCCAGTTTGATTTGAAAAGACTCCAACTCCACGTAAAAATGGTGTGCAAAACGGATCAAGGATAAGGAATAAAAATCAGTGTTAGTTAATCCATTTTGCTGGATGCGCCACGAACTCTACTTCAGCGGGATAGCGTAGAGGCAGGCTGAATGGGTACGAGGCCTGTACAATGACATGTGGTAGCCAGCCGACGGAAAAGTCAATGTATTCTCCTCTCCAGAGAAGTCCCATCTCACTGACCCCGATGGGCTTGGTTGGCCTGGCGGGAAACCATGAACCTGGTATCGGAGTGCACACTACAGCCAGCACCTACTCCAATTTGTTTGACAACTACCATGTATGTACTAGTAAAGGCCCCTTTTTTTAGCGTAAATGTGGTGAGAAAAAAGCGTACTCAAAAATATGAGGGTCAAAATTTTAGTACAATTTTAATGCGAAACTAGTAGTATATTTATTGGCCTCAATCTTCTTAAAAATCCTTCAAAAGTCAGTAAACATTCTACCTAGCAACCACGCGGCACAGAAGAGTGTGAAGTCAGTTCCCCGCTAATGAGATGGCTAAAAAAAGGACATGAAGACTAAAAAACTGAGTTGTCCATCGGCTGACCACCTCAAGTCATTGTATAGGCCAAAGACTGTGTGTAATGTAACATGCATTTTACATAATTGCTTCCACTATAACCCGTAGGAGTAGAGTGCGTGGCGCATCCCAAAGGTATCACTAATCCCTGCGTAATCGAATGATAAGCGATCACAGTGTTTTTTCGAATCAAAGTGTTTCAGGACGAGTCCGCTTTAATTTAGAAAAAGTTTGAAATTCTGATTTAAAAAGACTTCAGTTTGCTTCGAAGGTGTTTGGTTTAGGACGAAAATCTAATAACAGCTTTTTATCTCTCCACTAAACTGCTTGGTTGAGTACAAAGTACATTTCGCGAACGTGGACAGCATTGGGAGGTGCCAATGCGACAGCCAATCACAACCAAGCATAGCGCCGACCAAACACGCAAGGCCAATCAGGGTTCGGATTCATCAACGACTTACATAACTTTAGCAGAGATTTCACAGCGGAAAACTCAGATAGCGCGGCTTATCACTCACCATATCGCTTGATAAGCCGCGCTCTCAGCGATTTCGGCTTTAGTCTTCTCTGTTAAATTGCTGTAAGTCGTTGATGAATCCATCCCCTGGATGTCGACCGTATATTTCTTTACCGAATTGCACGCTCATTCGATGCGGCCTGATTGTCTTGGGCGCTTGCTAAGCCATTGAATTCATGCTCTTCAAGAATTTTGACTCATTTGAGGTCACAAAAGACGGCGGAGGCAGCTCAAGCGTGCTAGGGTGTAGTGAGGAGGACTCGAATAGTGTGCACAGTCTCAATTTCCTTCGGTAGTGGATCCCTGTCATTGACCATTACGTGGGTTCGTCGGCCATTGTTCAAAGAAGCAAACAGAAGCGAACGCGAGCATTGTCTCATACCTTTGAGTGTTTTGACCGCAACAGGCTGAGCTCGTCCGGCGGTGTCGCGCAGCAGACCGCGATAGACATTTCCGAAGTAGCCTGAAAAGGAAGATGAAGAATAGACACAGATAGAAAGGGAGGGAAACAGGAGGAGGAATTCGAGAACGAGGGAGGGAACAGAAGGAAAGACGACGGAAGAGGCAACTGGTGGGAAAAGTTCATCTCGCCACTGCTCCGTTTTTCAAGATAAAGAACGACTAACGATAAATCTTAAGCTAAGAATAGGAGATAAAGGACGCCCTTAGTCAGTTCTTTGAGATGCGCCACGAATTCTCCCTCTATAGAATGTCCTGGAGAGGCGGTTTCAAGGCGTATTTGGCCATACAATGACCTGCGGTGGCCAGTCGATGAATAAGTCAGCGCATTATCCTTCCCAGACATGTCTGGTACCAATCCACCGACCCCGGAGGGATGGAAGGCTTAGTTGGCCTATGCGGGAAATTCGAACCAGGAACCTGGCATCGGGTGCACGCGACAGCCGGCATCTCCTCCAACTGCGCTACGCGCGCCCTATAGAGGCTGGATCCTATTAACATGAGGGTTATCAAGACAAGGGAGCATGCAGTCGAAAGATCACATTATGTGAAAGCAAAGACGAGCAAGTAATTGCTCCAGAGGTATAGCTTCAGAAGAATCTCGGATGCACTCTGAATCGATCGATTCATGGTTCGGCTCCCGCCGGGGGACAAAACGCTTCACATATTGCTGGAGTTGGTAAAATGTTACCATAAGGACAAAACACTAATCTCCACGGTAATCATCATCACTCGACTACTGCAGGTGATTGTACGAGCGAAATACGCAATCCTGTTGACTCCAGAATTGTTCTGTCGTTTTTTGTTAAAGCGATTTCACAGGACGTGTTTTCGAATATGCTTGGTAAACTCGATGCATCTTGCTCTTCTGGATTTGAGGTATCAGGTATATGAAGGAATTGGAAGGAGAAAGAAGCTCGACAAATGAATTCCGCAGCAATTTACTAAGAGTCATTGAAAGTCATCCTTATATCGACTGACAAAGTTACATATGTTTGAGCCGAAATATTCGTACTGAATTTACAGGACAACAACGATAGAACTTTCGTAACGATCTTTCTATAGAAAGCGTGGCGCCACCCAAAAAGAGTTTAGTCCTTCATTTCATTTATGAGACAAGCTACCCCCGCGTTTTTCTGCAGCATCGAGCGTGTCGTCTTCGAAAACCTATCTTTCTTCCCGAAATCTGCGCTGACTTGGCTGAGCAAACATGACGAGAACACCACGAAATTCGAGCTTTGATCAATCGGGACGCCCTTCCGCTCGCTCAGCTGATACCGTTGTGTTATCGTTAGACGGCTCGGTTCGATTGAAATCGGGCCGATAGACACTTCTCAGACTTCAAATATAGCCGGTTTCTTACAGTAGTCGACTACTAGCCGACGTTTTGCATTGATCGGTTTGACCGAGATATGGAGACGTTCTGGAAGCTTGCAATTAGACTCATCACCTCTAGTTAATCAGAAAAGTGAGAATCCTACAGGCTGAATATAAGTCCGCAGAAGGAGGAACTACAGCAAAATGTTTGTGTACCTTCAGAAATCAATAAGGAAGCAAACTTCCTTGTCCCACAGCCCTTGACTTCTGAACGGGTAATTTGAGATTTCGCCAGCATCTTGCGCCGCCGCCAAAATGCAGTAGAAGCCCTTTTCATACTTCGTGACGACAACGACAAGAGCGACTAGAGCGCAGCGAGCGCAGCACCCGAGAAGTATAAACAGGCGACTGGAGCGAATGGAGCGACAGCGGCGGCGCTCGAGTACGAACACTTTTCGGCGACGCGCGTTCGGCTTAATCGATATAGATGTTTTGCACGCGCGACGATCGCTCTTGTCGCGAAGTATGAACAGGTCCAAATCAGGAACATAAGGCCTCTCTTATACTTCCATCGTCGGGCGACGCGATTCGAACAGAGCGATGCGTCGCATTGCGTCATTCTGTTTCGAACGACGATGAGCACTCCGAACAGCCGGTGACGCGGTCACGCGATTACGCACAACTGCGTACTTGAATACACGCACACATTTCCGGGTCCACTGCATGGTGCGCCTGGAGCGGCAATTTACCATGATCAATCGCATCGCACCGATTTAGGGGTCATTTAGTGTGCGCGCGACGCCCGACGCGATGCATGTGTAGTGGCCAAATTGATCGAGTGACGCTACTGATCAATTCGGCCACTACTCATGGCATCGCGTCGCGCGTCGCGCGCACACTAAACGACCCCTTAAAGATCGAAGCGATGCGACGCTGAGCGACGCGATTAATTAATTCGGCTTTATGAATCGATATGGTAGCTTATCATTACATCGTGTCGCGCGTCGCGTGTCGCGTGCACACTAAGGACTTGTTTATACTTCGACGCCGAGCGATGCGACACGACGTGTTGTAGTCACATTGATCGATCAATACAGAACGCCGAGCATAGCAGCCAAATTGATCGATCGCGTCACTCGATCAATGTGGCCATAAATCGTGACGTCGCGTCGCTCGGCGTCGAAATATAAACGGGTCCTATACATGCCGCCGGATCGCTCGGCGTCAGAAGTATAAACGTGAAGTACTTCTCAGTAACTTGTTCTCGAAATGCTATGGCCTTCGTAAGGTAATCCCCTCATGCTTTATTCTCGGGTGCTCTCCTTAACAATGTCCTTCAAATATTGGTGTCTTTGAACATCTTTACCTACCTTTTACGGCCTGTTTTGGCCTATATCTGCAATTGCACTAAACATCTTCCTAGACATCTGTCGGGGCTCTTCTACCTCACCCTCGATTTGTTTGATGAATACGAATCGTACCCCGTACACACCGTGGATGAGTGGTGGTCTTACCCTCCGGTACTTCTAACCATACATTTCACTTGATCCAGGGCGCGGATTCATCACCTTGCCAGAAACTTACCGGTCACGTGATTCAAGAAGAACGCGGTGAAGGATGTCGCGCATGCGTCCGACTACACTTAGCAGCCCACCCAACTCGTCGCCACTGGGTCAGACATTAGCAATAGGCGTTACATCAGCGTGTCGCTTACCCGACGCTCTAGTGGGGTAACCGTTACAAGGACTTTCACCGGGAACGTACCACGCCACGCGCTGATGAATCGCGGTACGTCGCGGTTTCGCGGTAAGTTCCATCGTTACCGGCCGGTAAATCGTTGATGAATCCGGGCCCAGACCCTGTACAGTCAAGACACACCGTTTGGTGTTACACTCTTACCGTATCCCGGACAAAGCGGGATGCTATTTGAACGAGAGCGCGACTAAGCGGATGAGGGTCCTATACATGTTCCACCCATTCAGTACGCTTTCCTCTCCCCATTATGGCCCGCGTGTAAGGTACCAGTTCGACGGGGGCGAACCCGCCGACGGCGTCAACGGAGCCCACGCGCCCGCTCCTCTATTTGCCGTCGAGATGAAAAGCAGTAGAATAGCTGACGCCCTAAGCTAACAACTGTCGTCAAAGCGACATCGACGACGGTTTCGCGAGTCGTTCGTCGGTACGTCGGGCTGCTGCTCGCCCGACGTGAATGTGACACCAACGCACGGGACGGGACCATCATTACCCGGCGTTTTTCGCTCGCATTCCGTCCGACCAGAGGAAATTCGCTGTCGCGTGTCTCGCTGCACACTGCGACCAGTTGTTTTCCGGGTCAAACTGGCTGGCGTTGGCGAACGCGTATAGGTTTTCACTTGGCGGAGAGCGAGCGAGCTAGCCTACTGGTTTATGTATGCGTATGTGAGTGGCATTGGGAACAATAGGAAATAGTAGGCTTTGCCGGAGATTTACAGCCTAGAGCAGGCTGCGACGAACTTTCGGCGCTGACAGGAACCATCCAACACACAGATGAAGTGAGATGAACGCGAGAGCCGCTGGGAGAAAGCGATGAGCGTGAAGTGCGGGCACTCAAGTGTCTCACGTTCATAAGCGCGAGAACGACCACAGATTGGGCTAAGAAAGATCCAAGGCCGGATGGAATCAGAAGATCAGAAGGGTTTTGAAGAACGCACAGTACTGTAGCAAAAATGTCCCACCTTTTCCAACGATGGCTTCCAAGACGATTGCTTCAGAAGGTATTAACAGTCCGGACAGGGACTGACGGAGATCCGGACCAATCAGCTGGAGAAGGCCAACGGTTGAGTAGGTGGACGAGACTGAAAACCTGGAGTTTAAACAGTGCACTGTGGAAGCAATATAAACTAAACAAGCTTTCAGAAACGTCTTCGAGTTTCATTCTTACCATCGTCAGGCGGGAACACTTTGGAAGTCTATTTTATTTAAAGATTTAAAAATTATAATTCGATGTCACGACCTGAACAAGTATAAACACCAAAAAGTAGGCATTTCATTTTTTTTTGAAAGGATTTCGTGACAATCTTCAGTAAATGAAGCCAATGTTGTATACCAGCGTTCCAAGGTCTCAGTTTACGTACCATTTCCGCATACCGTAATCCTATTGAGCTCAATTTAAACAAAGGTGGAAAAATAAGCTCGTCAACTTCTCCTCCTTGCCTTATTTCAGGCAGATAATTATCGGTAATGACTGTATTGGGCGCGTGTAGCGCAGTCGGGGGAGACTGTCGCGTGCATCCAGTATCAGGTTCCTGGTTCGGTTTCCCAGGCCAACCAAGCCTTCCATCCCTCCGGGATAGGTGAATTGGTACCAGACTTGTCTGACTTGCTCATGGCCACCGCTAGTCATGGGCGAAATACGCATTCAAATCGCCTCCACAACATCCCGTAGAACTAGGAGGCGCGGCACATCCGAAAGGAAATTGAGTATCGCTGACCTTTATCCTTACCCTTTATGGAATGTATTATACAATTTTCTTTCTTAACCGCACATTTCATCATCCATTAGACTCTATTTTGCGACTGTTTCTTCTACGCTTGCAATTGGTGGAATAAAGTTTGTGAGATTCAATATTTAAGAGAAATAAATGAATAAATAAGGACGTAGTCGTTAATGTGCGCAGCATGAGGAGGCGGGACACACCAGACCAATCACCTCGCATGGACTGGACGATGAAAGGTGCGGACAAGAATGAACACTGTATTGTATCAACACTTTAAGGTGGAATACAAGCACGTGCTCTGATTGGCTGGGACATATTCGGTCGGCGCTTCGATTGGTTGTGATTAATCTGGTGAACTCCGCCTACCAGCGCTGCTCGCATTGACGACCACAACGACAGATAAATAAAGGATAACGATCGGCGCTGATCAATCCCTTTATAGGATGCACGGCGCATTCTGCTCTTTCCGTATCGTATAGGTAATTTGAATTTATATTTTGCGTATACAATTGCTTGCGGTGGTCGTACTACTGGTAAGTCAAATCTTCGTCATTCCTAGGTAAGAATGGCACCAATTCTACGACGTCAAAGAGATGGGCCGCTTGATAGGCCTTGGCAAGTCCCGCACCAAGAACCAGAAATAAATAATAAATAGCAAATAGTAAACAGTAAATAATAGTAATAATAATGGTATTAAGCAATACTAATACTACCATACAATGACTTGCGGTGGCCAACCGATGAACAAGTCAGCGCTTTATCCTTCCCAGACACGTGTGGTACCAATTCACCGACCTCGGACGGATGGAAGGCTTGGTTGGCCTGGGCGGGAAATCCGAACCGGGAACCTGGCATCGGGTGCAGGCGACAGCCGGCGCCTCCTCCGACTGCGCTTCACGCACTCGATAATAACAGTAAATAGTAAATAATAAGTAGTCATTGATCTGTCCTAGTCGGGTGGTGCCTGGCTAGGATGATTCTAAAAATTGAACGAAAGTAGGGATAAAGTTAAACTCTGGCGAAACTCTAATCAATCCCTATTTGGTATGTGCCACGCATTCTACCTCAGCAGATATCTTGAAGGCAATTGGAACGCGTAGTTGCCCTTCACAGAGTACTACGGTGGCCAGCCAATGGATAAGTCGGTGCTTTATCCTATTCAGACCACCGTAGTACCAATTCATCGACCCCGACCGGATGAAAGGCCTGGATAGCCTAGGCGGGATTCCAAACCAGGAACGCTCGATTCTAGGTGCACACGACAACCATGGCCTAATTTGGCTGCGTTTCGCGCGGCTTAAACATCTCCAGGAGCTTAATTTACTTACAGATCAAGCAAAGAATGTAGAAAAACAATTAAAATGTTGGATGGACTTTTCAGAATTCGGGGAACACTGTGCACTTACCTATTTCATAAGACCAAGTTTTGCATGAAGGCGCTATACAGATCAAATACGCACCTCAAGTTGCCTACATGGTATACCAATTACCTGTACATTGAGGTAGAATGCATGGCGCATTCCACAAAGGAATCCAATAGCGCCAAACTTTGTACTTTATCCCTACCATGAAATTTAAAAAGTTCAATTCATCTGTGAAAGCTGGTTTACTATGAAAGGGGTGTGGAAATGTGGAAGAAAGATTTCTGGGATCTACATATTCTAGTCGGAGGGGGCAATGCCAAAAAGCGAAGCAAACTAAAAAAACTCTCCATATGGGGCGCTACACGGAAAGTTCCTCTCGGATAGGCTAGGACCAGTTTAGAATATTATCTAATATGTCTTGTAAAATAAATAGTTTAAAATCAATTCTGCAGTTGTCAGAATCGGCATGAAGTACGACCCCGACCCCCAACCATATAGTGTAGACCCGAATTCTATTCGCTTGCTATATAGCCCCAAGAGCTAATAGCAAGAGCTAAGTAGAAAATTCCGATGAATTGGGCATTTTCAAGACGATTAATTAGATGATTTAGTGACATTTAACACACATAGCCTTCAAAGCTCCAGATCTTTCAAGGCAGTACTCAGTACGCCTTACAAATAGGTAATATCGGGTGAACTATGTCAGCAGCTCCTTCGGAATAAATAGACATCTCGAAACAGAGAAATTTAGCAGAAAATTGGTGTCCTTCTTCAAAAGAAATAATTGTGAGAAATAGTAATTTCGAAGTAACCACCACAAGAAAGGTTGTTTTTGATAGAAAAATTCATTTCATTTAAATAGGAATTATCGATAACCTGTGCTTCCAACGGACACCAGTTTCTCGAAAAACAGTAGTGAACAGTTTTTGCTTCTCCGCACATCGCTGGTTTTGAATGCAATATATGAATACACCTTGAGTTGAATTTTTAGAGCAAACATCATACGTATATGTTTAATAGACGAACGAGAATGGAAAAATTAATTGGAAACACATTGTAAGTACGACAAAGAACATGCACTAACGACATGCATCAAGATGGGCGCGTGGTAGCGCAGTCAAAAGAGGCGCCGTCTGTCGCGCGTACTGTGAACTCGATCAAAGTTCGGTTCCCGCCAGGGCCCATCAGCAGGAACACCAACCGTCCGAGGTTGATGAATAAATTGACTTCCAAATAGGGGTCATCTGTATTAACTTACGGTGGTATAATCACCCAATAAAAAAGGGTAAAGATCAAAGTTAATCAATCTTTTCGTGGGATGCGCCATGCATTCTATTTCCATAAGTTGTATATCTCTCTGAATAACCGTTTAAATGTTAATAAAAATTTTGTTATTTTAGCAACAAAAATCTTTTTGGATTAGTAGTAAATCGCAAGGCAGCAAGAAAAGAAGATACTAGAAGATACGAGAAAATTCATAAATTCCCTGCAGATAAATTCGAGAAATCAAGAATCTAAGAAAAATCGGAGAAAAGTTTGTTTATTTATTTGTTTATTCACTCGAAAGGCATGAGATTGCGCTCAATAGCAAGGATTTAAAAATCAATTGCTAGAAAAGTTGATAGAAAAGGTACATGTCACAAAGATGGGCAGCACTAGAGGTGAGAGCGCGCCAGCCAATCATAGCCAGGCGGAGCACCAGCCGAACACACGCCAGCCAATCAGGGTACCAGCCGCATACTTCTTCTCTTGATGGAACGACCATTCGATGCGGTCAAATTGGGCGCGTTCCCTCCTCTCAATGCTGCCCACGTTCGCGACATGTACCATAGAAATTTATGAAAATAAGGGATAAAAGACGACGCTGTTCAATTCGCTACGGGAGGCGCCACGCATTCTAATTCTAAGGGATGTTGTAGAGGGAAATTGAACGCCCGTTTGACCTTTTCAATGGTTTGTGGTGGCGGGAAATCCGAACCAGGAACCCGATTCGGGGTGTTGCAACAACCTGCTCCTCCACCGACTGCGCTTCCATTAAAATACTGATGAATTATTATACCTAGCCGAATTCTCAGGAAATAGTTGAGTTTCATAAAACGTGATATGCTTGATTGAAAAAAACCTTCAATTTCTCGTGAAAATGATAGTCTTAAGCTTTTACCAGGGCACATATTTTCCCAAGAAATAGGAGCAGAAGAAGCTGTGCTAACCAAGAAGGGCGTTCTGTCCTGAGAATTCGCTGCTGTTTGAGAGATGTTTTTATCCAAAATATTGATTTTTTAATGAAAAAGTAAGCAACTGATCTTGGAAAGCTGTTGTAGATGATCAAGAAAGCATGAACGCAGAACTTCTGAAGCCATATCAGTCACCTCGATTCAGTCCACCACCGCCGCCACCGCCAAAGGTGCGCTGTGGATAGAAGTGTCGAGATCGGGGATGCGGCAGTGAATGATGCGAGACGGATCGATACCGGCTCGAGTACGAGAGTTCGGAGTCGGAGTCGGACGAGTCGAACACGGGATTCAGAAACACCTCACCCATCACACTTGTCTTCTGCGCTTCTGAGGTTCTGACGTGTCAGAATCGCATTCACTTAAAGGGTCACAATGCTGAACCTGGAATGCGACGACGTCACGAAACGACGATAAACGGAGGCACGAGACGGATTCAGCCTGGACGATGACTGGTTACTGTCAGTGTCTGGATGATGACGATGACTGTGTCGCGGGAGCGCGTCGCGGCGAACAGTGAGCGCCGGATGGAGCGTGGGCAAAAGCGCACGATTTGAGAGTGAGGCTGGTTTCGCTTCGCGAGATCACTAGACAAATACGCGGCGACGCGGAGTGCGCTAAGCGACGAGGCGGAAGGCGCAGCGTGCGGCGAGAGGGAGCATCTGAAGGCCAGGAAGCCGTCGGAGGGTCGCGGAGAGCGACAGAGAGAGACGCTGCGACTTCTTCTTCTTACTGAGAAAGTGATTAGCATTTCGAGGAGGATTATTATTAATAGGTCGCGACGGTCGCGACGGCGGCGCGCGAGCGGTGAAAGTGCGACGACGAGCACGACGTCGACGACCATGACGACGACGCGCTGTCGCCGTCGATGAGAAGAAGAAAGGAGATTGACCCAGAAGCAGTGAAAGGGAACGATGATAATACAGGGTCAGCGTGTCGTCGTCTGTCTTCGAAGAGGATTTCGGACAATGATTCGGTTTGAAGTTCGAACAAAGAAACGACGAAACCAGAAAGCGATACACAGGACGTTGTTACGGCATCCACTAGGTCACGAATTCATCTCTTTGTTTAAAAACGAATAACCACCATCCATCTTTTATCCAGCTAGACAGGGTGACGGTGGACCTTCTGTCCTCCACATCGAACGCTCTGAAGGAGACGAGACATCCCCCAGCCTTAAGCTGTAATAAAGATCTTTACAATTACGGCTTAAAGAGCAGGGTTTCGAATAACAAACAGCTTCGCTGACAAATTTTTCAGCATAAGCATTTTGAGACCACACAATTATAAGTTAAGCTAGACTCATGGCTTTTATGTCTTTTGCTGAGGCCTGGAGAGGCTGCTGTCGCGGTTACAGGACGCTTTGTTGCGATTAAAGCTCCCCCAGACGGGACTCGAACCAGCACTCTGCTTTCCGGACAGTATGCTACCGGCGCCATTATATCAATATATACTACTTTCACGTCGAATTAGACACTTTTCAAATCAAAGTGAACACTTTTCACGTCAGATTTGACACTCTTCCAAGCTAATCTAACAAGAGAAGTCTATGAACGTCCCCTAAAGATTCTAGACGAGACCTATATGGTCTTGTAGAGCATCGAAAGAGGATCACAGGACTGTGTTTCGTTTTTGCTACGGGCCACTGTGTGGTCAAAAAATGGTAAAACACATCAGAGCGGGCTGACAAGGCAAAAGTGACGCCTGGAATGACCTTGTCGTGCTCAGAAATCGGCCTACAAAAGGTTTGGAGCTCAAATTAAAGTTAGATTATAGCAATACGATAATTTCCCAAGTTTCCTGGACGAAGCTGCACGGTACATTCAAGTGGTTCATCCGCATCGATTATGGCAGCGACTGGACGGGCAAGTGGATAGCGATGCGGGCTTACGGAAGGGTGGTTGAGGGTACGATTCCGGAGGGGGTTAGGAAATTTGCTGGTGGTCTGTTTCCATTTTTACAAAAGAATAGTAGTTTTCAGCTTCGGTATGTCAAGTTCTGAGCAGGACAGAGCTATTCCAGGTGTAGGGTAAAAACTAGGGTAAAAACCATAGGGTAAAAACTTTTGCCTTATCAGCTCGCCCTGAAGCGATACTAGCTTGCCACTTTCGGACCACCCAGACGCATCTAGCAAAAACGAAGCACAGTTCTCTGATCCTCGTACGATGTACTACAAAACCATATAGGTCTCGCTCAGAATCTTTGGTGGAAGTTCATGAGCTCTCCTTGTACGTTAGTACTTTTGAAATCAAAGCGAACTCTTCCAAATCAAAATGACCTTCAGGCAGGTTAAACTGCAGACTCAATGAGATGACTAGAATAAATTTTAGCCTAGAAAAATTAGGTATAGCTTTAAAATTTTTTAGTTCACTTGACTCAAAATGTGTCATAGTTTCATGAAAATTGTTTTTTTTTCGAGAAAAATAATCAATTTTGCTTTGAAGCGCAACAGGACAGCAATCATGTAGTGAATTAAAAGACTGGATCGCGCCATGCACTCGAAAGGCAAGTCGCAGAGTTTATTTGATTGATGGGGTAAATGCTGCTTACATGCAGCACCAAAGTGGAGGAAATCTGTGTTTTTTTACAATTTTTTTGTGATGCACCGTTGACTGGTGTGAAAATGGGTCCATGCAATCAGAAATTCTGCAAACAGAAATCAATCAAATAAAAGTCGCGAAGTTTCGAACGATAGCATGGCACAATCTCCGCATTGACATCAGAAAATGGCAGCCTTTCTGCTCCTTAATTCAAGTTTTAAATCATTGCTTTTCCTCAAAAAATAAAATTTCTATAAAATTTCCAACGGTATGTTCTCTTATTGAGTAGGTGAAATAAAACTTCAAGGAAGGTTATACTAAAATTTTCCTTGAACAAGAAATTATTCTAACCTTTTTGGAGAGTTTCTAGTTTATTGTAGAAGAAGATCATTTCGACTTGGAAGTGATCGTTTTATTTCAAAGCCTATACTGAAAGTGTCCAATTTGATTTGAAATGTGTCCAATTCAATGTGAAAATTGTAATCGCGGATGTTGCGTGCGATCAAAAAAAAAACTTTTGAGAAAAAGTGAAACAAAGGAGACATCAAGGAAAAGCCATTAAGCAGCACACGAGATCTATGAAATGCCGTGTGTTCAAGTAAAACAGAGGTTAAGATTGCAATATAAAGACTAATACAAGGCAAGTTCATTACTTTCTTCCATAGTCTTCAAGGTCCATATTTCTGTTTCAGCATTTAATTTTCCTGACTTCGTTTCAAAGATAGTGAGGCACAGATCGTCACAGTAAAATGTGGTTGTGAGATTTTTTTCATCTTTGTAGGCTTAGAGGATGAAAAAGTGCAGCAACGCGGTACTTTTCAGGCCTAGGGGTTAAGATGAAGCGCGATGCGGTCGTCAGTTCTTCTTGGAATTTTATGCCCTTATTCTGCTTTATGGATGGTGTTGTAAATCCCAATTAATCGGAGATTCATTATATTTCTCAAATATGTGAAGAAATGACAGCTCCACAGCTCTCCTCACCGTCATAAACTGCTTTACTTCAGAAATTCTTCGTTCAGAAGCGAAGCTTTGCCCAGGAGGTTGAGGCACGAGTTACGAGAAGAATGGTCAGAGAGGGTTTCCGCACAAGGGATAGAGCTTGATGGTAAAAATTCCGCCGTGGTCGTTCGTAAAATTTGATGAGAGTGAACATGATCCGCGTTGGGATGTACAGCGGCAAGATGATGCAGATCGCTATCCCTTATTCGCCGCCCTTGAAAGGTCTTCTTGAAAGCGGGAAACGAGTCACCCGAAACAGCCGACGGTTCACACGAAACGCTTCGGCATATATCGAAGTTGGCAGCTTTCTCATTCACATTCTTTTCATTTTAAACTGGGCCCTTTTCAGATTGAAATGAATACTCTTCATTTCGAAATGCACGCTAATTCAAAGCAAACCAGAAGAAACATTTTTCGGTACATGTCGCGTAGGTGAGCAGCATTGGTAGGTGGGAGCGCGTCAGCCAATAGTGACCAAACAGAGCACAGGCCGAACTCATGCCAGCCCATCGGGGTACCAACTGTACATGCCATCTCTGAATGGCATGCCCATTCCATGCGGTCTGATTGGTTTAGGGGTTCCCACCTACCAATGCTGCTCACCTACGCGACATATACCCATTTTTCGAACCAAACTAGACATATCAAGAAAAACGAGGCAAGTTCTAGAGAGGTCAATGCAACTTCACGGTTATACAAAATTTTTTACCAAAAATTAATCTTTTCAGGTAAAATTGTCAAGATTAAAAAAACCCTCGAGTCTAAAGCGAAAATGGTATACAGTCTTTTCATATTAAACTAAACGCTCTTTCCGGTGAAAGCAGACTCTGTTAAATTTAAAATGAAGGCGTCCAAAAGAAATTTTGCTTCAAAAAATATATCAAAACGTATAAGGTGCCAAAGTCATTACACTGTATGGTTAGACAACAACTCTTATCCTTCTTAGCTTCAATATGCGCATCTGAGCACATTTTAAAATGCAGAAGTTCCAGCATGTTTCGGGCGTGTTATGCGAAAAGATTGCGCCATGTAGTCGTTTGTTAAATAGTGTCGTTTGTTCGATTGCTGGGACGAGTGCTGGAGCTGTCAGACTGGAGATTGTCGTGGCTTTTCTATGGTTGCTTCAGTTGACTCGTAGGTTGATACTCGACTTTCCAATCAAATTGCCACTTAAACATCGCAAAATACTAAACAAGAACACGATGAAATTTTCTTAAATGATTTCACGAACATTTTTTGTCTTCCCACACTCTAAAATGAGTTCAAAAATGTTTTTGAACGTTGGTTAAAGCAAACGACAATCATTCTGAAGGTGCCTGACACTGAAGGTAATTTTTAGCATGACCTTTCCAACACAATAATTGTATAAAAAATCCTTGAAATATGTAAATTTATACTATCTTCACGTGAAATTAAACATTTCTTAAAGCTAGGTTGGACACACCTACAAAAAGCTTGATGCCTTAGGAATCAAACGTTCAAATCAAAGTGAGCGTTATCCAAATTAAACTGGAGACCCTCTCAGTCGGTTGGAATATTTTTTGGTTCAATATTTTTTGTAAAATTTAGGAGGGCGCGTGTAGCGCAGTCGGAGGAGGCGCGACTGTCGCGTGCACCCGATACCAGGTTCCTGGTTCGGATTTCCCGCCCAGGCTAACCAAGCCTTCCATCCCTCCGGGGTCGGTGAATTGGTACCAGACGTGTCTGGGAAGGATAAAGCGCTGACTTGTTCATCGGCTGGCCACCGCAAGTCATTGTATGGCCAAATACGCATTCATGTCGCCTCCACGACATCCCGTGGAAGTAGAATACGCGGCGCATCCCAAAAGAGATTGAGTAACGCCATCCTTTATCCTTTATCCTAAAATTTAGGAGAACTTTCTTTGGAGCTTTTTAAATCACCTACCCAAATAAGTAAACGCATCGTTTGAAATTCCAGCTTTAAAAAGAAAGAATTTTGTGAAACTTCAAACATAGAGTTCACTTATTGAGAATTAGTCATGCCAAATTTTCCTTTGACGAAAAGTTATTTTAACCACCTTACGAAGTACATGGCTTAATCGAGAAGCGATCGTTTCGATTTGGAAGATGGTTGGTTTGATTTCAGAAGCGTCAACTCGCTTGGAAAAGTGTCCAATTTGACGTGAAAGTGGTATAAACTGACATTTTAGTTCAGGAATTAAATAGGTGCGGCAGCTTTACTATAGAGAATCGTTGAGGTTTTACAAACTACCAAAACGTTCACTTTTGTTCCATCCAGACAATGGAGAAACGTGAAAGCGCCCATTGTCGAGAAGGCGTCATTCATACGCAGAGCTATTGGCTGGCATAATGATCTGGCCTGAATTCTCAGAACCAGTATGCTTACGTGGGAGAATAGGCTGACGACTGAAAAATGGAGGCCTGTCGGAACTAGTAGTATGGCCTTCTGAGAAAAAAAAACCTTAGCATGTCGGAACTAGTAGTAGTGCCTTCTCAGAGGAAACTTTCGCATGGTTTGCATCCTTTAATTACCACTTTTCAGAACTGTGTCTGGAATTCAATCTGAAATAGACACTCATAATCAAATTGGACATTCCTCTCAACAAGCTTAAGGCTTCTGAAATCAAACAGAACATCTTCCAAATCGAAATGAGTCTCTTCTACAGCACACAAGACTCTCCGAAAAGGTTAGAATAGAGTTTTGTCCAAAGAAAATGTAATGCTAAATTTTTGAAATGTTCTAATTCAGTTGTCACGACAAATGCACGCACTTTTTGAAATTTTATAACATTTTTATCCAAAAAATTGTTGTTTAAAGCTTATTCTAGGTACAAAAACATTTTTGAAACTTTTATCGTGCAAATTTATTCGTGCCAGGGCAACCATAAGATTACAAATGGGTTGCAGAAGAGCAAAGAAAACCGCATTAGAAAAAAAGTGAGGCAGAAAGAAAGGATAAAAGGATAAAGGACGGCGTTATTCAATTGCTTTTGGGGTGCGCCACGCATTCTACTTCTAAGGGATGTTGTGGAGGCGATTTGAATGCGTATTTGGCCATGCAATGACTTGTGGTGGCCAGCCGATGAACAAGCCAGTTCTTTATCCCTCTCAGACAAATTTGGTAGCAATTCACCGACCGCGGAGGGATGGAAGGACGGGAAATCCGAACCAGGAACCTGGTATCAGGTGCAGGCGACAGTCGGCGCCGTTTGCGACTGCGCTACACGCGCCGTTAAGGCAGAAAGAAAATAATTCCAAAATTAAGAAAGAAATTTAGGAAGTAAATGAGAGGTTTAGAAAGTAAATGCGCTTAGGAAGCCTTAAAAAATCGATGGCGCCATGCACTCATCGCTCGCAACAATTTTGATCTGATTGATAGTGTCACTGCTGCTTACTTGGCACACCGAACTGAAGATCGGTTTGTACTTTACATCCATTACATCCATTCATTTTGTAGAACCGTTAGCAACTGCGTATATTCCACACGAAAGAATTTTTGCCAACAAACAGATAAAAATCGCGACGATCTACAGTCAAGCGCATGGCGCGATCCCTTTAGCGTTAAAAACTGCTGCTTTCCTGCGCTCTGAAATAAGCTATAATCAGTATTTTCCTTCAAATTAAAAACGTTATAAACCTCAAACAGTGTGTAAACACTCTACGCAAGCAAAATTATTGCTAATTGGCACATTCAAATGAAAATCGCGACGATCTAGTCGAGTACATGGCGCGATCTCGTCTTTATACACAGTGTATGATTCTTGCCTTTCAACGCTTTAAAATTTTCGTTTTATTGATCTTCATCAAAAGGTGAAAAATCTATAAAATTTCAAGCAGTGTTTGCGCTTGTTGGGATAGGTATACCAAAAAACTTCAAAGAAAGACTTGCCAAATTTTCCTTGAACAAAATTTATTCCAACCGCCTCAGATATCTGTAGTTTAACATGTAAGAAGTTGGTTTAAAACTGGAAGACGTTCAATTTGATTTCAAAAACATCAGGGTTGCTTAGAAGACTGTTCAGTTTGATATGAAGGGTCTAATTTGACGTGAAAATTGAATACGTAGGCCAGTCCAGTTAGAAACTACTCTTGTTACGCTAGTACAACCCTATTTTTTTAAGAACTGGCTTTTACAGTGCCTTGATCTCCACTACAGAGCCTATGTAGCTATGAGGAAATGCTTTGCAATAGTATAATACAGCAGGAAGTGCGAACCTAAGCTGAGATTCCTCTATTCATGTGGGAATGAAGGGGAGACTCCCAAGCCCTAGAACAGCTGCACTTCTCCCAACAGCGAACTTCTTCGTCTGATAGATAGAAAGAAGCCCCGAAAACAGCGCCAGCGCCAAAAATAGAGCATTGTCCACACAGAGACGGAGCCGGCGCGAAATTAATACCCCATGAGACCGTGCAATTTGCGGAAGATTGCGGAGCGCAATTGTTGACGCCGGCCATGTGGGCTCTATGAGCCAACCCTCGCCATTGTTTTGGCGCATTGGTGAGAACTATACGAGAACAGCAACAGCGGCTACCGGAGCAGCTGAAGAACGAAGCCCGGACGGACCGACCGCCGCCGCGCCCAAGTCACCCCGGCAACGACGACCACGATGACGATGCGGTGGGAGGTGGGAAATGATCCGGCGGAGTCACCGGCAGCCAGCCGTCTCCACCCACTTGAGGACGACGACGGCGACGTTCAAGGTCGAGCAACGAACTCAGCGGGAGGTCGTCCGGCTTCTGCCCCGTCGAAGCCTCCAATGGCTGTGTTACAACCTCACAAGGCTTCTTGGGAGCGAGATTTCCCGAAGGGGACGGTCTTCTTGGCTGGAGGTCTTCCGCCTGATATGGGACCCGGAGCCAGATTCATAAACCGCTTACCGGCCAATAACGGTGAAAAGTACCGCCAAACCCCGTGAAATGAAATTCATCAGAATTAGGTTTGGTGGTACTTTTCACGGTTACTGGCTGGTAAGCGGTTTGCGAAACTGACCCCTGGAGATATTTTGATCTATTTATACAATTTAAGTAGAACATTCTTCAAGTCAAGATGAACACTCTTCCAAGGTAAAAGCTTGACGGCTTCGAATTCAAACTTAACATCTTCCAAATTAAAAGCAGCTTCATCCTCATTTCACTGAAGACTCTCCGAGAAATTTACAATAATAAAAATACAGGGTGGCTGAAAAGTTCGGGCAATTTTTCAAAGTATTTCAGCAGTACGAAAAAACTACATAAACGCCAAAGATTTACAAACAAAAATAACAGAAACTTCATTAGATCAACAACAACATAATACAACAGGAAAATTCACAACAAGTGCTCAAAATTTCCTCCTTTGGCTTCAATACATTTTCGCAGTCGTTTTGGGAAGTCGCTGATGATGGTCGCACACTGCTCCGCTGTAATCTCGTCCCAGGATCTCAACAACGCCGATTTCAGCTGCTCAACGGTGGCGTATCTTGTAGTGGAGATCTTCTGCTCCATGATCGACCACACAGAATAATCCATCGGGTTGAGATCAGGCGAGTTGGATGGCCAGATGTCCCTGCTCCAAAACCCTGGGAAGAGCTCCTCGCAAACGGCGATCGTGGATTTGGCGGAATGCGCTGGTGCCCAGTCCTGCTGAAGAGAAAATCCGGTTTCGCCAAAATGGCTCGTCGCCCACGGCTCCAGTACGTCGCGGAGGACATATTGCTGGTAGCTGGCAGCGTTAATTTTGACGTTCTGCTCCATGAAGACCAGCGGCGTCTTTCCGGTAGCGCATATTCCAGCCCACACCATCACCGAGGCTGGAAAATGGCGGCGGCTGACGGTCCTTGCGGCCGACGTCTTCTGCTGACCCTTCTTAAGCAGCTGCCGGCGATTCTGATGGTTGTGAACCGGCTGGACCGTGAAGATCTTCTCGTCGGTGAACAGCACCTTCGACAAGCGACCATCGCCGACCAGCTGACGCATTCGCCTGCATTTCCTCAACCTCTCAGCTTTCATCGCGTCGTTGAGGAAGTGAATACGAGCTACTTTGTAGCTAAATAATCCCAGCTTCCTCCTGGCTATATGCTGGACTCGTTCCCTACTGATCCCGAGATCCGTAGCCATCTTGTTCATCGATACCTCAGAATTCCGGCTAATGCGACAACGAACCTTGTTGATGTTCTCCGGTGTTGTCGCAGTGGTGGGACGGCCGCTGCGGGGACGGTCCGAGGTCCCGCCAGTCTCCTTGTAGCGTCTTACAATCTTGTAGACGGTCCTTTGTTTGAAGCCGGTTGTTCGAACTATGTCCGCGGTCCTCATTCCCGTCTTGTGCAGCTCGACGACGGTGATACGCTCACTTTCACGAGACATAACGCAAGCACAACTGAAAACGAGAAAACTGGAGCAACAGATTCTAGATCAAAATTGCGCGAGGAATACAACGGAAACAACAGAAATAACAAAAAACCTCAATTTCAAGGCCAAAAGTAGCGCCGCAAAAAATTGCCCGAACTTTTCAGCCACCCTGTAATAATACAATAATAAATAAAATTTACAATAATAAAATAATAATACTGTGCTACTTTTCAGGAAAAAAGGTGGCCTAAGGCTCGCTCCAGAGTGCAGAAAAGCAACAATTTTTAGCGGGTTAAATTCTAAAAAAATTACCCTTGTAAGTAAACACTCTGCCTGAAATGTTTTGTAATTTCAAGAGAAAATGACGGTTTAAACGTTCCAATAACCTTTTTAAGCCTAAGGTAAATGCCACTAAGATTGTAAGCTGTTATAGCGACGTATTATTTATAGAGTATGGGGTTCAAAGCTTATTCTGAATTTCATCTGCTGAAAGGCGGTACTTCGCGTATTAAAAAAAGAGATCGCGCCGTACCCTGTCCTGATCGCTTCGATTTTAATTTGATTAATAGCGCAAATGCTGCCTATTTGAAACAGTGATGTGGAGATATGTTTTTGACAATGGTTTATGTTGTACCGTTGTCAGGTGTGCAACTGCACGCAAACGGATTTTTTCTATCAATCGAACGGAAATCGCAACGAGCTAGAAGAGTGCACGGCGCGATCTATTCTTTTAAAGCACCAAAATTTGCTGATATTCTGCGCTTCAAGTGAATTTTGATCCACCATTTTCCGTGAAAAATCAATCAAAATTTATGAAATTTCGAGCAGCTTGTTTACTTTTTAGGCAGCTGAATTAAAATATTTCAATGAAGGTCACACCGAATTTTCCTGAACATAAAATATATTTCAACCATTTATATGTAAGTGTCTATCTTAATCTGGAATATGCCCAGTTTGAACTGTTTTTATTTCGAAAGCGTCAAGTTTGCTTTGGAGGTGTCCAATTTGATTTAAAAACTGTCCAATTTGTATTGGAAAGTGTCCAATTTTACTTCGAAGAGTATTTAATTTGCTTTAGAATGTGCCCTGCTCGACGTTATGAGATAAAAAGACAGCTTCACCTTGGTGTTGGTAATTCTTCCAGATATATCTCCTATAGCCAGAACTAGTTTGCCGTTCTTAATCACATAATTTTGAAAACATTTGCTGTTCACTCTTAGAATGAGAAGCTACTGAATCAAATTATGATCGGTAACGCATAGATTTCCCTGTTTTTTACCTTTTCACGATTTTTTAAAGACAAGGCCCGCGAAAAAATTTACGTAAAGGATAAAAAATTGCAAAGAATGGCGTTCAATAATCCATCATTGGGATATTGGGTAAATACCCATCTGTTGCAGAGTGTGGGACAAGAGAAGCGCCCGGCTGGCTATCAAAGCACCATTTGAACCATCTACACCGTTGTTCACTTCATGAAAGCGTTAATTCCACGTCGCTTCAGCCAAATGCTCCTGGATGTGGTCCCAGCGGAAGGGCAGACGACAAATTTCTTTTGACTTTTTTAGTCAGCGCTATATTTAATTTTAAAGTCGTCCAGTTTCATGCGAAAATAGCTTATAGATGTTTAACTGATGTCACTGACTCCTTATAGAACGTTGGTGCCAACGAAAACCTGCATTTGAAATAAATTTTTCTAAAACAAAAGAACCAAAGCTGTTGAGAAATTTGCAGGGCAGCTAACGTCTGAATGACCCATATGTGAGTCAGATGAAGAGCACCATTTATTGAACTGTCAAAATGTGCAAAGTTGGCAATTTCATGCAACTTTGCAGCTGAAGACACATAGGTCAAGGTAATAAATTAACGCGCTCGCATGCGGTAGCTGCTCTCGGCAATATCGTGGAAATTGCATTTGCAATTAGATGAGTTTCCCTATCTGTGCCGGCAAAAACGACGAGAAAAAGCGGAGGGAAAGAACTGGTGGGAAAGTGCAGCGAATTAGCCTCGACGAGGGACGATATTGCAGGACTAAGACTCTTCGCGGACAGATTGACCCTGTGATTGCTGCGGGCAGAAAGCTCTTTCTGGTCGTGATTAACGGTCCGACCCAGAGCAATACACTTTAATTTCGAAATCTATTTTCAGACCAAATAGGCATTTTTGAAGGCAGTAAATAAAATGGCATTTATGCGTTTGGACAAATATTAGGTTGTAACGAATTAAACGGCACTGGCTCGCGCCATTTTTTGGCGCGTCTTTACGCGTTTGATCAAGAACAAACCGTAACGTGTGGCATATCATTTAGAAGCGCAAACTTTGCTCTACCGGAGAGTACCAAATTTTCTGTGTAAAAGTGGGAAAACTTTGGAGTTTTATTGACTTTTTTGCAGATGGACAGAAGGGTAATCCGAGGCATTTACTTCTATGAATTCAAGCTGGGCACTACAGCTAAGGAGGACGAGAAGATCAACGCCGCATTCGGTCAAGGATGGTCCACAATTCGGACGGCGTATCGTTGGTATCAGAAGTTCCGGAATGGAGATGAGAGCTTGGAAGAACATGAAGGTCGTGGGAGGCATAGTGATCTTGATGAGGACAAGCTGAGAGATGTGGTAGAGGAGGATCCACACAAAGGTACCAGGGAGATAGCGAAGGTTCTTGGCGTCAGTCACAACACAGCTGCCCTGCATCTGAAGGAAATTGGAAAGACCAAAAAGCTGGAAAGATGGGTGCCTCACAAGCTGCCTGAGGAGCAAAGAAACCGACGATATGAGATCTCGTCCACACTGCTTCTACGGAACGAAACGGACCCATCCCTTGATCGCATCGTAATCTGTGACGAGAAATGGATAATGTACGACAACAGGCGACGATCGGCGCAGTGGGTGGACAGCGATGAGTGTCCCAAGGTTTTTGCGAAGCCGGAATTGCACCAAAAGAAAGTAATGGTGACAGTATGGTGGTGTTCGCTGGGAATTATTCACCACAGCTTCCTCCCTCCCGGTGAATCCATCACGGCAGAGAAGTACTGCATTGAAATTGAAGAAATGATGACAAAGTTGAAGGATATCCGGCCGGCCTTGGTAAACCGAAGGCGAGTTCTCCTTCTGCACGATAATGCTCGCCCAATGACGTTGCAGAAATCGAATGAGCTGAGCATTGAAACTCTACCACATCCTCCGTTTTCTCCCGACCCCAACAGACTACCATTTCTTCAAGCATCTTGGCGACTTCTTGGTAGGGAAAATATTCAAATACCAACAGGATGCCGAAAGTGCCTTCGAAGATTTCGTCAACTCCAGAACTTCTGATTTTTATGCTACTGGGATAAAAAAGCTTGTGTCACGCTGGCAAGGATGTGTAGAATCAGGTTTTTATTTCGATTAATAAACTTGCCTACAAGCCGAGATATTAACTGTTTAAATTTACAGTGGTTCAGTGCCATTTGTTTCGTTACAACCTAATAATAAGACCTAGAGATTTTGAATTGCACACTTTTAAAATCAGATTGGACACTTTTCAAATCAAATTGGACTAAGCGAGTTTAGGTCCGTTTTCCTTGATACACAACACATACACGAGTTGTAGATCACCTTTTACCTCAAACTTGGGTAAATAAACCAACAGTATAAATACGTCACATCTATCGCTGAGAGCTTAGATAATCATATGAGACGCTAACATGAGAACTAAATGAAAACTAAAAGAAGATGAGCACAACGAAGATCTTCCAGATAACTGGCTTATATAATATGCTTTTTTTGCTTAGCGTGACAATGCGGGTCTCTAAGATAGTCAGGAAAATTTTTTGCTCGAAGAAAATTTGCCACAACTTTTTTTGAATTTTTTTAAAGAACACCTGCCCAATAAGTGTAATAATTTTATAATTTTTTTTTGAGAAAAATGATAACTTGTATCATGCCTTAAAGCATAACGAAGAAGCAGTCACACAGGTTATTAAAAATTGCACCAACTAAAAGATCAGATCGCGCCATGCACTCGAAGAGCGCGTAGTGTAAATGCTGCTTACATGAAGCATCTAAATAAGCATATGTGTGTTCATAACAATTGTTTTTGTTGTACCTTTCATAAGTGTAAACTGCATGCAAGCAGGACTTTTGCTATCAATCAAATGAACGTCTCGGATTGACCAAATAAACGTTTTGAGGTCGACGTCTTGAGGTCATGGCGCAATCTCACTGTGCAACTAAAAATGGCTCCCCTTCTGCTTTTTAAAACTCATTTTAATCCACTATTTTTAACAAAAATTGAAAAATAAGAGTTGTGTAAGATTTAAAACGATATGTTCACATATTGGGTAGATGAATTAATACATCGAAGAAAGTTATACTAAAATTTTCCTTAGACACAATTTATTCTAACCTTTCTGCAGAATCTCTAGTTTAATGTCGAAGAAGCTCACTTCGATCTGAAAGATGCGCTTTGATTTCAAAAAGGATAGCTTAGAAGAGTATCGAATTCGACGTGGCCGTGGTATAATCGACTCTTAATTGTATTTTAAAAAGATATAAAAAATAGATGGAGCGCTTTTATTAAAAGAACCCAAGCATTTTTCGAAGCTAGGTCTATGAATCTAGTCCATTCACGTTCATGATAGAACGTAACAAAGAGAAGAACATAGCAGTAAAAATAGAAAAATCAAAAAAACATGAGTCTTTGGTCTGTGGAGTGAATAGCGCCGGCAGTAGACACCTAGATACCTGACCAATTTGAGAGCACTGCACTGCGACCTCGGTGGAAAGTAGGGCTCGGTCAACTTACCGTGCACGGTCAACCTCATAAAATGGTGGATCAAAGGTCGGTTTGAAATGGTGAAACTGGAAGCGTAATCGCGCAATGAAACAAATATAACTCCTTGTTTATATATTCTATTCTCACCTCGACACTTTTCAAATCAGATTGGACACTCGTTTAAACTGGCCTATGAAGTTTGAAACCAAATTGAACGTCTTCCAAATCAAAACGAGCTTCTTGCAGGTTAAACTACAAACTCTCCAAGATGGCAAGAATAATTTCTCGTTCAAGGAAAATTTAGAATAACGTTTTGAAATTTTTTACATCAGCTGCCCAAACGAGTGTTATAATTATATACAATTTTTATTTTTGAGAGTAAAAAATAAATTACACTTCATTTTAAAGCGCAACAAGGCAGCAATCATGTAGTGCATTAAAAGACTGGATCGCGCCATGCACTCGGAAAGCAAGTCGCAATGCCTATCTTATTGTTTATGTTGAACCGCTTGCAGATGCGAAACCGCATGCAAACAGAAATTCTGCTATGAATCGAATAAAAATCGCAAAGTTCCGAACGGGAGCACGGCGCAATCTCTGTTTTTCCAGTATAAAATGGCCGTCTTCAAAACAAGCTTTAAATCCTTGTTTTCCTCAAAAAATATTAGGTTGGCAACTAATTTCGTGGACTCTCAAACGCTTTCAACGAAAGTGTTCATAAACAAATAACAAATAACAGTTTTCAATCAATCTAAGATCTTTTGGAACGCGGGACTGCTTCCCATTTATCAGCTACCTGGCCCGTCCCACAGCTGTAGAATTCTTGTTCTTTTGAAGCCAAGAATCCTTGGAGGTGCATTTTGACATGGTCCACATTAATAGGTCGTCCTCCAACCAAGAAGTGCTGCAGCGTGCCATAAAGTGCTAGTCATTTGGCGCACAGCCTGTGCTGTAAGGTGGGTGAGTGAGACGCTCCCAGCTAAGGTCTTCGATTTTTTGAAGCTTCCGATTCGTGACGTGTGATCTGGCGTTATCTTGCTGATAGATAATTCCGCTCCTGAAAATCTGTCTGAACCGATTCCAGCGGAGTTCAGCCTGTGCGCGGCCAGGTTGAGAAGAGTAGATTACAGCATTAATGCTGGAACCGTTCTTGACGAGCTCCCAGAAGTTAATACCTTCTTGACACCACCAAACGGAGAGAACGTAGCTAACCGGACGCCTCAAAAAAATAGAAGACCTTGACTGGGAGCGTCAAACCCATCCACCTTACAGCCCAGACCTTGCGCCGAGTGACTACCACATTTTTAGTTCGGTGCAGTACTTCTTGGTTGGAAGACGATTTAATAATGTGGACCGGGTCAAAATGCACCTCCAAAGATTCTTGGCCTTAAAAGCACAATAATTCTATGGCTGTGGGATAGACCAGCTACCTGATATATGGGAAGCACTTCTGCGCTCCGAGGGATCTTATTTTAATTAAAGATTGTCATTAGTTATTTGTTAATAAATACTTTTGCTGAAGATTCTTGAGAGTCCACGAAATTAGTTGCCAACCTAATAAATTTTTTATAAAATTTCAAGGTATACGTCGCGTAAGTGAGCAGCATTGGTAGGTAGACACGCCTAAACGAATCAGACGATATTGAATGGGCATGCCGTTCAGAGAGGGCGTATTCAGTCGGTACATACCTTAATGGGCTGGCATGTGTTCGGGCTCTGCTCTGCTTAGTTATTATTGGCTAGCGCGCTCCCACCTACCAATGCTGCTCACCTACGCGACATGTACCAATTTCAAAAAATGTGTTCACTTATTGGATAGGTGAATTAAAATTTCAAGGGACATAGAAAAGTATTCCTTGAACAATGAATTATTCTAATTTTTTCGGAGAGTCCCTAGTTTAATGTCGAAGAAGATTATTTGGATTTGGAAGAGTTCGCTTTGATTTCAAAATCTTAGGTTAGCTTAGAAGAGTGTCAGATTTGAGGTGAAAAGTGTCCAATTTGACTCGAAAAGTGTCCAATTCGACGTGAAAATGGTAATATAAATAATTTGCTTTCAAAGCGCATAGCAATCTATATAAAGCTGAAAGGAACCAAAACAGAAAGAAATACCAGCTAGTTCAATGTATATTGTGCCACACGAGGTTTTTAGGCGGATCTTTATTACATATTTATTAATTTTTATTTATTCGCTTCTGATTGGTAGGAGGCTTGTTTCTTTCATTTGGATTCTAGTCGTGATCGTTGGTGTAGAGTAAAAATCTAGGGCAGGCGTTCGGTGGAGTACTTCGAGGAAGTTCGAGTCTCGTCAGACGCTACAGTTTTGGTTGCAACAAAAATTGTTGTAAAAGTCAGGAAGGAAATCAAACTTGTAAAGACTTCAGAAAGGCAGGCCAATAGCAAAAAGTGGGGTTGAACCATCATTGTCAACTTCGGTTGCATTAAAATTTAATATAAAAATGAGGCCTTTTAAAGACTTATAAAATACAAGGGGAGGGAAACTGTGAGCTTATTAGATCTCTAGTGTCATTAAAATTTCCTAAATAAGTACGTTTCTCAGGAAAGATAAGAACTGGCCACTACTAATTGCCGAGAAGATACAGTCCCTCCACATGTATGCCTCTGTAACCCTCAGCAGGAAGAAAATGGAAAGAAGAAGAAAATGAAAAGGATAAAGAAGAAGGCGAAGAAGACAACGAAGATGATGACGAAGACGAAGGAGAACATGATAATGAAAGAGAAGAAGATGAATAATACAAAGAAAAAGACGACGACGACAAAGGAGGAATACAAGACGAATAGGATGAATAAGTAGAAGGAGAAGAAGGCGAAGACAACGACGAAGACAAGAAGAAGGAGGTGAATGTGATGAAGAACAGAAGAAGAAAAAGATGACGACGGAGAAGAAGACGGATATAATCAAGAAAACGGAAAACGGGGCAAGCCTTAATGGAAGAGTGGATGTAAGACCAGCCAGCTAGCTACCATTTAAGTACCTTTTTCGTGGAAGAGAGAGAGAGGAAATGTCTCCCGTTTCTAATTGCCGACAGAGCATGACGAGAAGTCCCACAGAGAAAATCGAAGTGGAGCGGCAGACAAAGGACCTCACATAGAAGCACTCGGCTCATTAAAGGGCAAGTCACGCGCGGACTACTACCACCTGGTGAAGCAGCTGCGGCTCCGAAGAGCGCTTCAGCGCCCAGTGTCGTCGATTTCAACGCAGAAGCGAAGTACACAGTGGAGTTTTTCCCTCGATGAGAATGAATATTCAGACGAAGTGCACCCGTGGAAACAGACGGCTCTGCGAGCACGAGCCGAGCAAAGCCGAGTGCACAGCATGATCGGCAAGCGATTACGACACTTCCGACGGAGTGAGCTATTACCAGCTAACGAGCACTTTCCGCCGCACGGAAACTACTGACAGGTAATTCTTCGCAGAATCGCATTGACTAGGTCGTAGGTCTTTTTAACGACTCAGCGGGAGAAGAATGGGAAGATGAAGACGAATGTGAAGAAGATAAAGAAGAAGACGAAGAAGTCGAAGAAAAAGGCGATGACCACAACGGACAAGGAGAAAACGAAGAAGAAGATGATAACATAAAGGAGACGATGACGACGGAGACGGAAGCGAGGATAGAGAGGAAGAAAAACACAAAGAAAATGGTGAAAGTCGTGAAGAAGAGAAGAAGAGGGATAGTGAGAAAACGACGACGAAGAGGAAGGGTATAAAGATGAGAGGACGACGGAGAAGAGGAAGAGGACAAAAAAGAAGAAGAGGGAGAAGATGGCGAAGAAGAAGATGATGATGAAAAGGTATAAGGAGATGAAGATATCGAAGAAGATGAGGAATACGACGGAGAAAAAGGAGAAAAAGAAGAAGGAGATAAAGAAGAGGGGGACGAAGAAGAAGGTGATGATGATGAACACTACGAAGAAGGAGACGGCGAAAAGAAGACAACGTAAAGAAGAAAATGATGATGAAGAGGAAGACGAAGAAGAAGACGATGCGGATGAAGAGGTCGAAGAAGGAGACGGCGAAGAAGAAGGAGACTACGACGAAAAAGTGACGAATAAGAAGGTAAAGAAGAAGGCAACGACGAAGAAAAAGACGAAGAAAACAGCGGTGAACAAAGTAATGAAGAGAAGGAGAAGAAGACGAAGAAGTCGAAGAAAAGGACGACGATAGCAACGGAGGAGGAGAAAACGAAGAGGAAGAAGAAGATGGCGATGACGACGGAGACAAAGGCGAGGATGAAGACGAGGAGGAACATAAAGAAGATGGTGAAGGTCGTGAAGACGAGAAGAAGAGGAATTATGAGAAGACGACTGCGAAGATGACAATGAAGATGAATATGAAAAATAAAAGAAGAAGGAGAAGAAGAAGTCGAAGAAGATGAGGAATACGAGGAAGAAAAGAAAAGAGAGGAAGGAGATGACGAAGAAGAAGGCGGTGCTGATAAAGACAACGAAGAAGGAGACGGTAAAAAAGAAGACGGCGATGTAGAAGAAACAAGTGACGATGAAAAAAAAACAAAAAATAAGGTCAAGATGATGAAGAAGTCGAAGGAGGAGACGACGAAGATGATGAAAAAGGAAAAGAAGAAGATAATGAAGATGATGAAGTTGGTAAGTACGAAAAGAAGTGAAGAAGAGCGAAGAAGAAGGTGAAGAAGAAGAAAAGGAGAAGAGACGATGACGAAGGAGAGAAAGAAGACGAAGAAGAAGAAATAGAGGATGAAGAATAGGGAGAGAAAGAAGATGATAATAACGTACTAAACGAAAATGACCGAGTCGAAGAAGAAAAAGGCGAAGATGATGACGATGAAAGAGAAAGCGCCCACCAATCAATCCACTGAACGTAAACGTACACCCCTCCCCTAGGTAGCACACCCATTCAACGAGGACTAGTTCGTCTGATGCGGCCTCACCCTCCCCATGTAGGGCCACATTAGCGACTAGTACCTACAAACTTTGGAGCATGCATAAATATTCTAGATCGAGATGAGTGCTACTCATAGGAATGAAAAAGCAACGTATACATGGGATGAACCATACTGGGTGCCAAGACGGAAGAAAAATGCAAAGAAATCAGTGAACAGGAACAATATCATTGCTGTTCTGTATTGGTTGTGTTCAGTTTGTATTTTTTCGCATGACTGTCTTATGCAGCCTATTCTAAAAAATAAAATAAAAATAAAAATCGATTG
Source organism: Heligmosomoides polygyrus polygyrus (assembly GCA_947396885.1). Taxonomy (NCBI): domain Eukaryota; kingdom Metazoa; phylum Nematoda; class Chromadorea; order Rhabditida; family Heligmosomidae; genus Heligmosomoides; species Heligmosomoides polygyrus. Next base: position 100,313,407 of record OX377201.1, on the reverse strand, counting down.
AGCGATTGAGCCACACAAATGCACATAATCCTATGTCACTAATCCCGTAGTGATCTACCGTGATCGATCAATCGTACTACAGCAGCACTTGAGTGCATTACGTTAAGAAACTAAACTCAATTTCTTCGATAAATCCCTTGTTAGGCGACCGTCTCGGTGGTTTTGGTCCACGAGTAGGTTGCTGCTGGTTCCTGCATGACGAACGTGTACTATGCACACCAGGCAGGTACATTCCGGTAGCCACTAATACGGTCCAGTTACGGAAAATGTGGCGCCGAATCCGGTAATCCGGACGACAGAACGGCACTTTGGGATGGCGATGAGATGCTGGTGCGCGGAGGAGACTCAGAGCCAGCCAGCCGACCAGCCGGCGGGCGAGCTGTGTTCGCGTGGTGGCTTCGGGGCCAGGCCGGATGCGCGTTTTTGTGCATGACTGGACAAACAGGCAAATATCGCTCGGACGAGCAGCGCCGACGGCCCGTGATGACGATCCCCGGCGACCAGGTGCGAGGAGACCCCGTTTTGAGGCAATAAACTGTCGGCCAGAAGACGATCTACTTGTGGAGGATACGCGCAGCCGCAGTAGGTATGCTGTCATCAGACCGCCCTTTGTCCTAGGTTCTTAAGGCATGGACTGCGAGCTTCGTGAATTTTGGACGTTTCTGGAGGGCTGCATTATGACTATGGCTTCTTCTAATAGGATTAGGAAAACTTAATGGGACCTAACACAAAGAAACTACAGCTGGTCATGAATCTATCACGCGTTTACTAACTGGCTTCAAAATCCAGACCGATGAGTAACCAGAAACTAAACAGAAAAGGATAAAGAAATGATTAGAAAACAACTTTTAAACTTAACTTACTAAAAATAACTTTTGGCGCGAGTTGCGCAGTCGGAGGAGACGCCGGCTGTAGCGTGCACCCGATACCAGGTTCTTGGTTCGGATCTCCTGCCCAGCCCAACCAGGGTTTCTATCCCTCTGAGGTCGGTGAATTGGTACCACCTTTGTCTGGGAGGGCGCAGAGTGCTGACTTTCTCATTGGCTGGTCACCGCAAGTCATTTTATAGGACAAAATTACGCATTCATATCGCCTCCGCGACATCCATAAAACTAGAATGCAAGGCGCGTCCTAAAAGGGATTGGGATTGAATAACGCCGTCCTTTATCCTTTATCCTTTAAAGACGTTCGTCAGCCAGTAGATGGAAAACTCAGTGAATTACCCTTCCCAGACAAACCTGCCACCAATTCGTCGATTCCAGAGGAATAGAAGGTCTTTTTGGCGTGGGTAACAAATCCAAACCAAGACCCAGAAATCGGATGCATACGACAATCGGCGCATTACCCGACTGCGCTACCACGCGGCAATAAGGCAACATATGGTACTGCATTCAGTTCTAGAGAAATTTCTTCCTTTATTACCAAAAACTGGTCAGATAAATGATTATTTGATATAATGTGCTAAAATAACATATACATTGTTAGTAACTCGAAGACTAAGTAAGAAAATGCAAGTAGGTAAGAATGTTGGTTGATATTTAAGGTATATCGCGTCCTTCTCACGATCATAGAACGATTTCGTGGGATATCGTAAAAGAATTCCTCTTAGATCTTTATGAGATTGTGCCGCTATGCAAACAAAAAAACCTTATAAAACAGACATATGGGAAAATTCACATAGCGCTCTTCTCTTGTTCATTTGTTCTATTCTTTATTCTCTTGTAGGATGTTATTAACTTGATCTATTGTGTGTTGTAATTGCGAAAAATATAGTTTGGTTTAATTACCCAAGTTTGAGGTAAACTGTGTCGAACACTCGTGTACGTGTGTACCGACAAACATAAGCTAGATTCTCGGTGGTTCAGTTTATGTTCGTCGCACACACATACACCAGTGCTCGACACAGTTTACCTCAAACTTGGGTAAGTAAACCAAAAACTGTATTTTTCACAAATACAATACACAATCGATCATGTTAATATCATCCTACAAGAGAATAAAGAATAGAAAAACATGAGAAGGGCGCCATGTGAATTTTCCCAAATGACTCTTTTATAAGGAGTTTTTTGTTCGCATAGCGGCACAATCTGATAAAGCTCCAAGAGAAATTCTTTTACGATATCCGACGAAATCGTCCTATGATCGCGAGGAAGTCGCGATACAGTACATTTTCATACATCAAACACCTCCGGCATGAACATATGCAGGTAGATTAACTTGAGGACGATTTGAAATTCTGAGAACTGATAGCGGTTCACGAACACTCATAAACATTGTGGATTAGAAAGCATTCTTCCGAAAAGAAAGTTTGAAGACATTTTCCAGCGTAGAACCTTGCTGGATGAGGTAGACATTTTCTCAACCTTTTTCTTTTGGCTGACGGACACATTTCAATCGAATTTGGAAACAGCAGTGACTAAAAAACCGGGCAACTGATGCCGTTAAACACAGCGTAACTGGTTTATGGGCCTGGCGAAACCTTAGGCATCGAGAAACAAGCAAACGCTTAAAAAAGCTCTGAAAAAATAACTTCAAAGCGGACATCGCTCGTAACCTTTTCCAAAATCAAGCAAAAAAATCTAAAATGAGAAATGTCTTAGTTCACCTGCTCAATAAGTGTAATAATTTTATAATATTTTTTGAAAAATAACAGTAAAATAAAGTTGATTTTGAAGCACAGCAAAGAAGCAACCGTATAGTGCACTAAAAGATCAAGTCGCGCCTTGCACCTGGAAAGCTCGTCGCGTTTTTATTCCATTGATAGTGTGAATGCTACTTTCACAAAACATCAAATGAGAATATAGGCGTTTTTTACATAGTCTTTGTTGTATCGTTTACAAGCGTAAAACTCCATGCAAACAGAAATTTTGCCATCAGTCGAATAAAAATTGTGATGTCTTGGACGAGGGCATGGCGCAATCTCCTGGCACTATTCGCTTTGGTTTCAGAAGTCTTAGGCGACCTTAAAAGAGTGTCCAATTTGATTTGAAAAGCGCCCAGTTCGACGAAGGGTAATGTACGTTCGTAGTAGATCCCAAGAGAGGACGATAGTTCCTCATGGTCATGGATTTTTCCAGGCTTCGGCAGAAGAATTCGCAGCAATGATATTGACCAAGCAAGGAAGACGCATAGTCTCAAGAGCATCATCTCTTCTGAAAATTCGACTCGGTGAAAGCGATGGACTAGAAGCACATGTAGGCACACCATAACGCTTTTTGCGTCTGCGCTCAAGCTCAGTAAACTTGAAATCGGTCGCGAGAAGGCGTCCAAGTGACTAGTGCAAGTGCCTCGCTGGAGATGTTCCAAGTCAACTGCCGCCGCCCCGGTCGCTCCCCGGCTTCTTCACTTTTTCCCCTTCGTCGATGACGTATAGGAATGAGGAGTGACGCTCGACGGACAGGCTCGTCGAACGGGCATGTCATCGAGCCTGCTGTGCTGCTGTCAGGAATAAACTGGCGAGGTCTTCGTAGAATAAGTCCAGAATGCCTCGAAAAATCAAAGGGTCGCAGTCCTACAGAGATTTTTTTTGGATTTGTTATAGTCTAGGGACAATTGGTAGCACAGTAGAGGTCGCCGGTTCCCGCATGCATCCGATACCAGGTCCTTGGTTCGGATTTTGCGCCCGAAAGGAAGCACTCTGATTTGTGCGTTAGCTATCTGCTGTCCAAGTCCTTCATTCTATAAGCCATGCTCACATTCACATCGCCTCCACGACATCCCGCAAGCACAAAGCGTGGCGCATCCCAAACATGGATCCTTGTTGTCCTTTAATCTGAAATGCTGTACTGATCGAGGCTTTGTCCGACCACATACAGGAGGCGGGGCCAGGGAGCTACCAGCCAATCAAAGCGCCGATTGCATCAATAACTTCACCTTACTTAGCATTAACTTGATCACTGTGCTTCCCTGCAGGAGCTCTGAGACGTATGTGAGCCAATTGGGTCGGGACAAAAGTCAATAAGTACCGTAAGTTTAAAAGCAGCAATGACAGCTTGAGTTAAATCGGCTGTAAATAGGCAAAAAATCAAAAAGCAGAAAGGCCAAGGTAGAAAAAATACCAGCTATCGGCTCCAGAGTGCTCTTGCGAAAGATTTCTTATAGAATAAATGGGCGCCTGGTTTCGCAATCGGAGATGGCGTCGCCTCTCACGCGCATTCGATTCCAATTTAGTGGTTCGGATCTCCCTCCCAGGCCAACCGAGCTCTCTATCGCTCCGGGGTCGGTGAATTGGGACCAGACTTGCATGCGAAGGATAAAGTGTTGGCTTGTTCATCGGCTGGCCACCGCAGATCATTTACATATATAGCATTTTCAGGTCAGTTGCACACTTTAAATCAAACTGGACACTCTTATAAAACTAAAACTTCTGAAACCGAGGCGAACTCTTCCGAACGGAAATGAGTTTCATCTCTCTTACCAAAAAGTGAGCAACTTTTTGCTTAAGAAAATTTTTATTATATTATAACTTTATTATAGCTTTCTTTGAAGTTTTAATTTACATACCCGATAAAATAAAAATGATGGTTTGAAGCTCGTTTTAAAGAGCAGGAAGGCAGCCATTTTTCTTGTGAGAGAAGCGATTGCGCCTTGCCTTCGTCCAAGATGACGCGATTTTTACTCGATCGATAGAGAAATTTCCGCTTGCATGGAGTTTGATACCTTTTAGCGATACATAAACGGACATATCTTCATTTAGGTACTCCACGGCCACATTTACACCATCACTCTAGCAAAAATCGCGACGAGCTTTTAGAGTGCATAGTGCGATCAGTTCTTTTAATGCGGCAAATAATTGCTTCTTTGCTGTGCTTTAAGACGGATTTTAATTTAATATTTTTCCTCAAAAATAAAAATTCTATAAAGTTATAACACTTATTGGGGCAGGTGAACAAATTTTCCTTGAACAAAAAATTATTCTTACATTCTGTTAAGTCCGCAGTTAAACACGCCTGAAGGTTATTTCGATTTGGAAGAGCTGGCCTTCATTTCAAAAGTCTTAAACCTAGCTTAGAAGAGTGCCCAATTTGATTTGAAAAGTGTTCAATTCGACGTGAAAATTCCGCAAGGGGTGCAGATTCACTCCGTCCTTTATTTTTATTCTAACTAAACTAGCCGGGCTCATGAGCTCATAAGCCATCGTTGCTTAGAGGAGCGTAAAGGACAAAGGATAAAGGACGGCGTTACTCATTCCCTTTGGGATGCGCCACGCATTCTACTTCTACGGGATGTCTTGGAGGCGATTTGAATGCGCATTTGGCCAATAACTTGATCTGGCCAGCCGATGAACAAGTCAGCACTTATCCTTTCCAGACCAAGTCTGCTACCAGCTCACTGATGGAAGACTTGGTTGGCGTGAGCGGGAAATCCGAACGAGGAATCTGGTATCGAGTGCACCCGACAGCCGGCGCCTCCTCCGACTGCCCCACACGCACCCCTTAGAGGAGGGTGTACTTCCATAACGGACAACGTTGTGCCCAGTGAATGAACGAAATGGTCGAGCCAGAAAACGTCCTGAAATTCCGTCTTGCTCGTGAAAAGTCGTGCTGTACTTCTGGAGGAGCGCTCAAGGCGTCCATTATATGGAGCTACTAGATGAAGCCACTACAGTGACGGCGGGAATCGGCTTTAATAAACAGCAAATTTTGCAAGGTCAGGCGCCATAAGCTATCAGCAAGAGATTGACCGCTGTTGTTGTTTAAATAGGATAAAATAAAATATTTTACGCTAAAAATGTTTGAAAATTTACTGCGAGCCTAATAGTATAGTTGCGAAACTGTACAGTTCTAACTGAAAATTGAATATGCAATAACATCTTAAAGGACATGATTTTCATATCTTAACTCTCCTGAGGGTTGCTTCACTTGCGTTCGTTACTCGTATTGCGTTAGGAAGGCTGCACTTCAATAAAGTTAGCAGAGGCGTGCAACGAGAGAAAGCTGCACCAGACGCATTTTGGCGTGGAAAAAGTGAAATTTTCAGCGGCGGCGCCACGATTTTTTTTGCGTCTCGCACGTCCAGCAATGCACCTCTCGCCGCAGGAGCGCTCCCTCCAATTAGGGGGTCTGATGAATGTGGCCTTGAAGTGAAAAATCGAGGGGCGCCAAGTGGTGGGATTTTCGACTGAGGCGAAAGATAGATGACATCGTTTTTCTGCGAGGATTTGCGAGGGTCGGTTGAGGCTGACGAGAGGGTTTCGTGTGAATTCTAACACAATGCCGAAACGTTTTCTAGCCTCTGATGAACGGCAAGGTCACTAAGCTAATCGACGCCACTCTGTCAGAATTGGGGTTGCCCCAAACTTTCTGCGTAGAGGAGAATGATCCTTTGATTCGAAGGGGCTTGGTCCAAAGGGTTGAGTGTGTTCAATTTTTTTTTCGTTTTTTTTTCCACAGAAGATCCTATCAACAAGAATATGACACTAATAGTCTGACAGGAAATAGGAGCAAAAAGCAGCATAGAAAGCAAAAAATTATTGGACATATCCATCTAAAACATAGCCGGTATTCATTAGATCCCAACCGATTTTGGATAAAACGGGTAAGGATGATCTTGGGGACCACAGACAATTGGGTAAACCGGATCATATACGTATATTCAACCGGATAAAGGATAAAATTTGAAGGACGGCGTTACTCAATCCTTTTTGGGATGCGCCACGCATTCTACTACATTCTACGGGAGGAGTGGAGGCGATTTGAATGCATATTTGGCTTATACAAGGACTTGCGGTGGCCAGCCAATGAACAAGCTCTCTTCTTCCCAGACAAGTCTGGTACCAATTCACCGACCCCGGAAGGATGACAGGCTTGGTCGGCCTGGGCGGAAAATCCGAACCTGGAACCTGGTATCGGGTATACGCGACAGCCGGCGCCTCCTCCGACTGCGCTACACTCAACTCGCCTCCACGACATCCGACCGGATATCCCTGAATAATTCATTCGGATCCAGTGTACAATAGATAGGCAAGTAATTTCTTCTTATCCGGCCTTTTCAGTATTTACGGTCGATATTTTTTATATTGGCACATGTAGCGCTGTCGGAGGGGTTACTGGCTGTCGCCTGCACCCGATACAAGGTTCCTGGTTCGGATTCCCCGCCCAGGCCAAGCAAGCCTTCCATCCCTCCGGGGTCGGTGAATTGGTACCAGACTTGTCTGGGAAGGATAAAGCGCTGACTTGTTCATCGACTGGCCACCGCAAGTCATTGTATCGCCAAATTCGCATTCAAATCGCCTCAACGACATCCCGTAGAAGTAGAATGCGTGGCGCATCCCAAAAGGGTTGAGTAACGCCTTCCTTTATCCTTTATGCTTCATTTTTTACACATGGAACAGGCCTTGAGTCCCAAAAGTAATCATAGAAAATCGTTTTGAAAAATTCCCTGAAGCAGCACAAAAGTTCTCCAATCTCCAAAAACTTTCCTAAAAAGTCAACACATTTATAGTTTTTATGTATATAAACCGTCTCCTATTGGCAGTATATAGATCAAATATTCAAGTTTTATCATGCCCTCTTTTGTTGGTCTTTCAATTCTGCGTAATTGTCTACAAATGAATAAATAAATAAAAATAAAAGTAATAATAAATAGAATAGAACAGTGGTACAATCTACAGAAAAAAAGTAGAAATAAGAAACCGTCACTTGGAAATAAAGAAAACAAGATGGGAAACATGTGCACTTCTCCGAAATCTTTTCCACCTCCCATTTTGCTTATTTCATTCCAGTTCGGCATCATTCTCTTCCAGTCCAGAAAAAAATTTAGCAGATAGTAAAAAAGAGCTTCTTGCTGCAATTTTTTTGCCATGCTATGCTTAAATTCTTCACAGTTAATACTGTGTCATTTTGAGTAAAAAATGAAAATTGTGAGCCAAGTCGTCGAAAATTAGATGGGCCGGCCACTTTCGCCAATGCGCTTCGCAGACACCCACTGGACGAGAGCTGTCGCCGACTGGATGTCAAGAGAACACCAAACATCCACAAACGCAGTGGTCGGACATCTCCGCGAAAGCCCTGAACGACCGATATGACGCTCCTCGTGTCCCTCGAGCGAGGAGGATCCATTGGAGCACTCTGGCACGCGACAGGGTTGAATGGAGACGCTGCTGGCGCCGACTCGAGCAGCTTGATGGTCAACGGGACAACAGGTGATACAGGTGATACTTTATCTGTACTTATATTCAACAACAAGTCAGAAACGTTGCTAAAGTGAAAGGGTCTTTTCTCATATTCACTGCAGTGACTTTTTTAGTGACCATTAAATCGATAAAAAATAAGAATTACCATTTGGAAACACGCACTGAAGAATCCGAGAAAAAGCAAATCAATAGAATAGAGAATTTCTCATGAGACGACTCTTTTTCTGATAGCCTATAGCCTATGTATAAAGGATAAAGGATAAAGGATAAAGGACGGCGTTATTCAATTCTTTTTGGGATGCGCCACGCATTCTACTTCTACGGGATGTCGTCAAGGCGTGTTGAATGCGTATTTGGCCACACAATGACTTGCGGTGGCCAGCCAATGTACAAGTCATGCTTTATCCTTCCCAGACAAGTCTGGTACCAATTCACCGACCTCGGAGGGATGGAAGGCTTGGTTGGCCTGGGCGGGAAATCCGAACCAGGAACCTGGTATCGGATGCACGCGACAGTCGCGCCTCCTCCGACTGCGCTACACGCGCCCATAGCCTATGTAGCTATTTCTAATAGCCTATGTACCTCATAATCTTTCGTTTAAGTTATACAGGGTGTGTCAACAAATGTATGCACTGTTTGAAAGGTGATAACTTTGCTCGCAATAAAGTCACTAAAGAACTAAAAAATTCAAATAAAAGCTTATGAAAATAGAAAGTTTCTGACACATGAGCGGAATGCACTCGTCTGAAACCTTGCGTTTTACACTCGATTGATTATGTTTCGCCTGAATACTTGTCATAATACTTTCTCCACAAGGTGGCCGTGCCGATTAATTTTTGTTTTTTAAGGTTTAAAACATAAACACACACTACGGCTTGCGAGAAAAGCAGGGTAACCTAGAAAATGCAGGAGCTATTTGATAGGTTCTAACATTGCTGCTAGTGACTTTTTTTTAAGATGTGCCAGACTTATATAAAGGCACAGTGTAAGTCGATTTCTGTCACGTGCAAATAGGTAAGATTGCGCTATGGACTCGCCTTAAATCTTGCATTTCAGAAACGATTGATTGTGCATGGGCCGAATGCTTGTTACAAACTTGCTACTACTTCTCCATATTAATCTGTCCTGTGCTTCTTTTAACGTTTAAAATTGACAATCATGCGAAATACACGTGATATGCGAGTTTGATGATTGTACAATCTAAGTGAGAGCAGGAGCCCCATTTTCCAAGACGGGTTCTATGGACTGATGGAGCAACATCAAGCTGAATGGAAAGGTTAATCGGCATAACTACGGCTCAAGACGACGAAAAACGTTGAAAGAAGCCCAACACAGGTTAATGTAATCAAGAAGCAACAAGATAGTAACAAGCATTCAGTCCATGCACAATCAATCGAGTCTGAAATGCAAGATTTCAGGCAGGGGCATGGCGCATTCTTGACTATTAACTCTACAGAGATCTGATTACTCTGTGCTTTCGTATGGGTCTCAAACTTCTTGAAATGCTTCAGTAGCAGCAATGTTGCAACCTTTCATATAGTACCTGCTTTTTCAACGATACCCTGCATTTTTCGCAAGCCATAATGTCTGTCTATGTTTTAAACTTTGAAAAACAAAAATTAATCGACGCGGCCACTTTGTGGAAAAAGTATGACAAGTATTCAGGCGAAACATAATCAAGCGAGTGTAAAACGCAAGGTTTCAGACGAGTGCATGGCGCATTCGCTCATGTGTCGGAAAATTTCTATTTTTTAAGCTTTCACTCGAATTTTTAAGTTCTTCAGTAACTTTATTGCGAGTAAAGTTATCACCTTTCAAACAGTTTATACATTTCTTTGAAACACCCTGTAGATCACGTTTTGGAGAATAAATATTCGTCTTCAATTTCCAGGATGAACTATACTCAACAAAAAACCTAGTGAAGACGTCAGCCAAGCAAGAATTCCATTAGTGACATACGCCTGTTCGCTGCAGAGAGCTTCCGGAATTCTTGAAGCTCAATTTCATAATGCAGCGGAGTGGGAAACGGTTTTCAAGGCCGTTGCTAAAATAATATATGCGGTTGGCTACTGTCAAATAGAATATTCCATCCGCTAGAGCAAATTTAATTAATGAGATTCCGACGAATACAGAGCTCCCATGTGTTCGTTAAATGATAGATGGCTAGTCTTTTGAGAGACCTCTTCAAATCAAAAAAGCAAACGATTCTAAACAAAAAAAAAGAAGCCTGTATACCTGTGCTGCAGGTCGTCCATTGAGCCGGTGTCGTCGGAGCCGGACAAGGATCCCTATCTCGGCAGTGGTATTGAATAAGGACCGCCAGCACAGCCACTGAGACCACGACGAGCTGAAACGCATACGGTTAGAGTAACTTCCACTACGACCACTGGTAGCGCAGTCGGAGAAAGCGTTGACTCTCACAGGGACTGCTAACAGTCGTCACACGGTTCAATTCTCATCCAAGGCAAACAACAGTCTTCCAACCATCTGGGATTGGTGGATTGCTGCCAGAGATGCTTGGGAATGATATACCATTTTCACGTCAAACTGAATACTTCGAATCAAATTGGACACTGTTCTAAGCCTAAGCCTACGACTTTTGGAATCAAAGCAAACTTTTCCCAATCGAAGTGAGCTTCTTCTACATCAAACTAGAAACTCTCCGAAAATGTTAGAATAATCTATTGTTGGGCGCGTGAGGCGCAGTCGGAGGAGGCGCCGACTGTCGCCTGCACCCGATACCAGGGTCCTGGTTTCGGATTTCCCGCCCGGGCCAACCAAGCCTTCCATCCCTCCGGGGTCGGTAAATTGGTACCAGACGCGTCTGGGAAGGATAAAGCGCTGACTTGTTCATCGGCTGGCCACCGCAATTTATTGTATGGCCAAATACGCATTCAAGTCGCCTCTACGACATCCCGTAGAAGTAGAATGCGTGGCGCATCTCAAAAGGGATTGAGCAACGGCGTACCTTTATCCTTTAATCTACTTTTTAGGAATATTTTAGTATGATTTTTTTTAGCTTAATGTTTTAAAATTCTTTTCCTTTTCTTTTGATTTTTTTTTTCTAAAATTTTAATTCACCTACCAAATACGTTAAGACATTTATTAAAGCTTTATAAAAATTTTATGTTTTGAGGAAAGTACTAGTTTAAAGCCTGTTTTAAAGAGCAGGAAGGCGGCTATTTTTTAGTGCCAAAAAGATATTGCGTCACGCACTCGCCTAAGATGTCGCGATTTTTATTCGATTGATAGCAGAGTTTCTGCTTGCGTGGAGTTTGACACCTGTTAACGATACAAAAGGAAGAACTGCAAAGAACACGCATAGTCCCACTTTGGTGGTTAATGTATGCGGCATCTAAACTATCAATCAAATAAAAATTGCGTAGAAATTTTGTGCATGGAGCGATCTGATCTTTCAGTGCGTTATATTTCTTCTCTGCTGTGGTTCAACATGAATTTGTTTTTTTTTTCAACAAAAAATACACTTATTGGGGCAGGTGAACTAAAAAATTTCAAAGAAAGTTAAATCAATTGATTCCTGAACAAAATTTATGTGGCCGATAAAATATCGTTTAGTCTTTAAATTCTACAGAAACAGCGTAAGTCATTTGAACCCCTTTGAAAAATACAGATTAGTCATTTCTTCTATTGAACTTAGACTAAACAACATGTATTTTTCATATTGTGTCTCGGATCTGTTATTAAATGTTACTAGCATTAATGTCAGATAACATTTTTGTAAGCATATGTAAGCCTTTATGCTCTTGCTTTATTCGGCTTTTCCTACCGTTATCGTCAGAAATGAATCGTCTTTTTCGCGAGTTCGACAAAACAAAAAATCACTTTAACCTTTTTAATGAGTTTCTAGCTTAATGTAGAAGAAGATCGTCTCGATTTGGACGAGTTCGCTTTGAGTTTAGAAGATTATGCCTAACTTAGAAATGTGTCCAAATCGACGTGAAGATTATATAACACAGCGACTTCATAGTCCATGTACTCATTCAAATTACCTTTAAGATATCCCCTAAAAGTAGAATACATGGCGCATACCAGTCATTGATTAACGGCGTGTTTCATCTTTAGCATTTCAAATTTCACGAAGGAAGCTCAAAAAGTCTACAGTCACTATGTGTGAAACCGGTTCGGAAGGGAAGCGACTGGCTAACTGATTGAGGCAAACGACTTGATTGCGATGCATCCTAGTCGGGAGGTTCACCCACGCCACACTACAGACCTTTAATAGTTATTGAAAACCTCTCACAGCAAGGCAAGCTCTCGAGGAAACTCGGGAGTGCAGATGATGAAACAGAACACTATATAGCACCCCCCCCCCCCCCTTCCCCCTCCCGACTAGGCTATGTGCCGTTCTGAAGTGCCCTGTGTTAGAAATCATTAGATAATTGCAGGATGATAGACGTCTATGCACAGAGACGAGTAGGATTGAATAAGAAGGATAAAGGATGGCGTTACCCGATACCTTTTGGGATGCCGAGCACTCTAGTTCTAGGATATCGTGGAGGCAACTTAAATGCGTTTTGACCCACTCAATGACTTGTAGTTGGCCTCGACGAGAAATCCGAACTAGGAACCTGGAATCGGGTGCATGCCACAGTAGGCTCCTCCTCCGACGACCTTATCACAGGCCCGCCTTCAGGGATAAGGGAACTAAACTAACAAGAAAAAGGTTCCCAGCTCAAAGTGAGCTTTTGCGATTTTGGAGGACGTAGGGTCCTGTGAGCGGAGTTCAGAATTACAGTTAGTTTTTGCTGAGCATTTTTTTTTGAAGACTTGATAAAACAAGTTTGAAAATGTGAGCACAACACTCATCAACCCCTATGACACCCCATGAAACACCCCTGCTTCGGTAGCGCAGTCAGTAGGAGTGCAGCCTCAAAGGAGCACACCGGTGGGCTTTTGAGTTCGAGTCCGCGTACTGCCAATGTTTTTGCTCATATTAGATTGTTGGTATTACGCTTTCTCATAATCATAGGAGCCAATTTTAGACCATCAATGCCTACAACAGATCAAGGCTGCCTATTTGCGCCTACAGATGCGCCAGCTTTTCAACAGTGCATGTCTGCATCATATTATTTCTCTGGGAATAAAAAGTCCTGTCTTGCACTTCCCTTTTAGTCTACAGCAATGGTACAAAACTAAGAAGCAAGTAAAACACAAGCGCATGCTACCAGTAGTATCTGCCAAAATCCTGTGAGGAAGGCCCTCTCAATGGCAAGGGATGACTACTTCTTCTTCGTTGAAGGCGTAATCCGTGGGCGTAGAGAAGGCCCTGGGTGAACATCAACAAAACCAACTCCCATCCATGAAAAAAAAAAACTAACACATATTAATGCGCAAATGGACAGCTTTGGTTGTGTGCATTGATGGTCTAAAATTGACTCCTGTGTTCGTGAGAAGGCGTAATAACGACAAACTAATATGTGCAAGAGTGTTGACGGAACGAGGACCCGAACTCAAAACCCCGCTGGCGCGCTCCTATGAGGCGGCATTCCTACCGACTGCACCACCGAGGCACATCTTGTAGGGTGTCATAGGGGTTGATGGTCGTTGCGTACACGTTTTCACACCTCTTTTTCAGGTCTTTACAAAAGCGTTCAGCAATCACAATAACCAACAACTGGAATTATAGACTTCGCTCACACGGCCCTACATCCGGTTAGCATAGTAAAAGCTCACCTTAAGTTGGGAAGCTTTCGTTGCAAGTACACCAACTGGATAAGGAAACTTTAAGGAATATGCGTCGACGTTAATCGATCTCTACATGGAGAGATCCTGGAGTCAGATTCTTCAACGACTTACAGCAATTTAATAGAGATAATATAGTCGCAACCCCTGTTAGCGCAGCTTATCAAGCGATTTGGTGAAGCATTTGGCCGTGCTATCATGGATTTCGGCCGTATTTTTTCCGTTAAATTGCTGAAAGTCGTTGATGAAAGGGAAAGCCCCAAAAGGGATGAGGGATGAAAGGCTTGGCTGGCCTGAGCAGAGCTCGAGCATTCAATCCATTGCTCACGAAAGCCGAAGCCCGAAGCACTGCCCAACGTGCAAGCTTCTTCGAACAAACGTTTAAAACTGTTGGTGATGTCAGTAATAGGTCTAGTGTCAACAACACAGCCGTTCTCGTCAGATCGAATCCCCTATGGGGGAGGGGGGCAAGCCTCAATCTCCTTCTTGCGGAGGGAGACTAGATGCAACATCAAAACTCATTGAATTCATATCATTGTACAAAAGTTTTTGAAAATTTCTCTCGTCATGTCTCTTTAGGATACGGAAGGCATGCTTGGCTCGGAACAGAAAATAATGGATAACGTTAGTCAAAAATTTGACAATTTTAAGAAAAATTGAAAGTGAAATGGTGGCACCAATCAGAACAGAACACGCTTGACATAGTGTAGTAAAGACTTACAAAGACAAAGGCGATGAGCAGAAGTGAATGATCGGCGAGAAATGAAAGACTGGCGTCGGTGATGGACGTCGACAAAACCGTCGACGCGGTACTCGTAACCTGAAAAAGTCGAGACACTGATTGCAGTGAGACGTTTAGGGTTCCTGAAATCATTCATTTCGACTTCTTTTACTGTTAGGTGTAACTTCTTTCATGTCTGATACTTGGCAGTTGAGAGCAACTATACGTTTTGATAATCAGGTATAACTAGGTGGGGAATGGACTTCTACGAAGGACTCAACACAACGTATGATACCAGTTGTTGGATAAATGGATTAGAATCCTCTGAAAATTCTCTACAAAACACGTCTAAATGTTGTCTTGGCATGGCTAAATTAGTAGAGAAATTCGAATGGAAGGAAAATGGTCATGAGGTATGTAATGCATTGGAAACACTTCTTCAAAATTACAATATATTTCAGTAGATCATAATGGTCAACGCCAAAATCGATAACTAAATAAATTACAAAACAAAATTACATACATACATATATACATGTAAAATCACATAGTGCTAATCGATTAATGCCTTCTTCAACTTCAATCACAGCCATCCTGAAGATGGCGAAAAGCAAGTGGCTAATTGCAGCCCAGCGGGCTCAAGTTGTGCTGCTTCGAGACTTGAAATGGTCCTATGGCGACATTGGAAGAAAGCTCAAGTTCTCAAGATCTACTGTTTTTCAAGCGTACAAGGATGTGCAGGCGAATGGAGGAGAATATGGAGGGAAAAGAAAGCAACGAAGGCGTAAGACTATACCCTGGCAGGATCGTGATATTCATCGCCTTCTCATCTCTCTGTAAATTTAGCGTTGTTAAGATAACATTACGTATAACATTACGTACAATACGACGGCGCGTGTAGCGCAGTCGGAGGAGGCGCCGACTGTCACCTGCACCCGATACCAGGTTCCTGGTTCGGATTTCCCGCCCAGGCCAACCAAGCCTTCCATCCCTCCGGGGTCGATGAAATGGTGCCTGTCTGGGAAGGACAAAGCGCTGCCTTGTTCATCGTCTGGCCACCGCAAGTCGTTGTATGGCCAAATTCGCATTCAAATCGTCTCCACGACATCCCGTAGAAGTAGAATGCGTGGCCCATCCCGAAAAGGATTGAGTAACGCCGTCCTTTATCCTTTAAGATGACATTAAGTTCACTGTTGTAGAGAATTTTCAGAGAATTCTAAAAACCTACTTTTTCTCTGGAGTCCTTCCTTCGGTTCCAAAGTTACGATAAAAAATGCCGCAAAGGTAGGTGTCCGTGAATAAATATTTGCCGCTACTGTATAGCCCTCTACAAAGGTAAGAAAGAGCATGCTACATCGACCTGTATGGCTACATGAATATTTTTCCCCGGAGAAGCTGAATACGATGGAAAAGCTGAAAGTTACGCTTCTACTCATGTAGCACGTATCGCGTAATAGATAAATGCACATTTTGAAGAATCAGTTTCCCTCGCAAGTGGGTAAAAATTGCATTTAACCAAGATCAATGGTACTAGTCTTTAATTTGGCCTACATGGGCGGCAACAAAAAGGAACGCGCGAACCCAATCACACCTCATTGAGCAGGCACTACAGTTGCCTCCAGAGGCCGGATTCATCAGTGACTAACCCGTGGGTATAGGGGTAGAGATACCCACGATGAAGCCTGCGTCTCTGACTCTTACCTTATCTCAATCTCTTACGCCCCGCATACCCACGGGTTTAGTTGCTGATGAATCCGGTCCCAGTGGGTCTGTAGGTGCCTGATTGGTTGAAAGTGACTGGCGTGTTCCCGCCTACTTGCATAGGACAAATAAATAACTGGGGCCATGATTTCAGTGCGGATTCAAATCTTCACGTATTTTCCATCACATTTTAGAATTGGAAAAGGATAAAGGCAGCCGTCACTGACGATAAATTTCTTTATAGAACCCACCACGCATTCTACTTCTACGGCAGATCGTGGAGGGAGTGTTTGAGTGCATATTTGGTCTATATACTGCACTTGCGGTAGCCAGCCGATGGAGAAGTTTTGTTAATCCCTCCTAGAAAATTCTGGGTCCAAAACGGTCTTAAAGTTGTGCTGCACTGGGCGGAAGTCCAAATCGGAAAGAGTAGTAGTGCACGTGACAGCCGTTCCCTGGATCGATTCATGGTTCTGTTCCCCAGATCCTTTAAACCGTTCGGTGAATTGGTTTTTTTTTTCAACGGAAAGCCAGCTACACATACATATGTCGACTAGCAGATGGAAGTCATTGCATACTATTTACAAGTGTGAATTTGTCCAGCTTTTCCGGTACCTCGGTAGAGACAGCTGAAGAGATAGAATGCGTGGCACGTTTCAAGGTAAACGTGAACATTCTGCCATATCTTTTTGTGAGGGTAAATCTACGAGAAGACTGACCGATTCCATTCACGAAGGCTCGGTTAAGGTTTTGGCCTGTAAATTTCTAGGGCACGTGGTAGCGCAGTCGGTGGAGCTGGAGCCGCTGACTGTCGTGTGCATCTGATTCCAGGTCCCTGGTTCGGGTTTCCGCCCAAAGCGACAGCGCACTTGGAACAAGCACTCTCTTGTCCATTGGCTGACCCCGCAAGTGCACACATATACTGTCTCCAGAAAAGCTCGTAGAAGTAGAATGCGTTGCGTATCCCAAAGGAAAGGGCTACTACCATTCTTCACCCGTTTATTCTTTACAAAGGGTTAGAAGAAACATCCATCTTCTCCAATAGCAGCCCGTCTCTGTTCTTTGATACGATTGCTGAAGCGCAGCTAGAAAGAAGATCTAGCCATTTTCGGGGCCTCCATCAATTATTCAGTGGAGCAATTCGAGGCCGAGTGGTTATTCTGTCACGCCACAGCAGCATTCTTTGGCTGGTGCGTCGTGACAGATGACACGACGTCTTAACGACTGAAAGGCGAAGTCATGTCGGTGGCAGTGTTGAAGGCTTTTCGCAAAGAAGATGGTAATGAAGCGATTCAATCTATTGGATGCGTTGGACCTATAGTCCTCTTTTTAGAAAAGCTGTTGGAAGAAGAAGCGCTGGAAAGGGGATAGTGGAGGAAGAAGACCACATTCTGGAGTCAGATGATTAATGGGCGAGGGGGCGCATACACTGAAGAGTACCTAAAGGTGCCTTCAGCACTATCATTATAGCCTCTTTTTACTCCTCAGATGCTGTTGAACTTA
Organism: Heligmosomoides polygyrus polygyrus; assembly: GCA_947396885.1. Lineage (NCBI taxonomy): Eukaryota > Metazoa > Nematoda > Chromadorea > Rhabditida > Heligmosomidae > Heligmosomoides > Heligmosomoides polygyrus. The sequence goes on along the minus strand of OX377201.1, from coordinate 100,295,645 downwards.
TAGGAGGGCGGGGTAGCGCACTCGGAGGAGACACCGGTTGTCGCATGCACCCTGATTGAAGGCTGTTGGTTCGGATTTCCTGCCTTTGCCAGTTAAGCCTCACATCCCTCAGGGGTCGACTTGTCTGGAAATGATGACTTGTTCATCGGCTGGCCACCTCAAGTCATTGTATACGCCAAATACGCATTCAAATTGCCTCCACAACAATCCGTAGAAGAAGAATGCGTGGCGCACCCCACAAAAGGATTGGTCAACGCCAATCTTTGTTCCTTGCTCTAGAAAAGCTCCTAAGACAGCCAGCTTGCCTATCAAGCCATTTGGCACGACTTGCTGAACGAGCTACATACGAGAAGAATCTACGGTCCATGTTGCGAAGATGGGCAGCATTCGGAGGTGTGTAGTCAATTAGGCCACATCGAACGAGCCTACCATTCAGGGACAGCGCACCCTGATTGGCTGGCATGGGTTTGTCCGATGCTCTAATTGGTCATGACTGGTCTGCGCGCTTCCACTTCCCAGTGCCGCGTGCCTTCGCGACATGTACCGAATCTACTGTCGGAAGACATTCTAATCACTCCTACTCTTCGTTACTCTACCTAGCGCTTAGAAAGCCTTTGCAGAATATTCAATTTAGATTAGATGGTATGGTAAGCTGTTTCGTAGTTTGTTCCTAAGCTCGTTCTAGGTATCCTCTCATTCAAAAAAAAATTGCTCTAAAAATGCATCACAGTATTACAAGGTTGATCAAAAATGTTTATATTCTTCGAACGGTCATCAAATTCCTGCAGCTTTAATTACAGCTGAGTATTCTTCTTGGTTAGGCGTGTGGAAGTGGCGCCGGCTGTCGCGTTCATCCGATCATAGGTTTGTATTTCGGATTGCCCGCCCAGGCCAGCCAAGCCCTCCATCCCTCGGTGAACCGGTACCACCATACTTGTCTGGAAGAAGGACAACACCGACTTGTCCATCTACTTGCCACCGCACGTCATTGAGTGGCCATATACGCATTCAAGTCGTCTCCGCGACATCCTGCAGAAGTAGAATGCGTGGCGCGTCCCAAAAGAGACTGAATAGCGCCGCCTTTTGTACTTTATCCTTTGTTCTATGTTATTACATCTGAACACCTTTTTGTTCAAAAATTGGGCTGATTTTTTTATAGAGAGCTCTTCGCCAGCTCAAAGAAAAAGTGCATGGTTCAAAGAAGACTTGATAAAAACTGATGATAGCGCCCGCTGCCCGCTTTCATTATTAGCCTGTCACTCACTGCGTCCTCCGAAAAACCGCCAGATCTCCAAGAATTTTCGGCAGTGAAGGTCGGTTTTTTAGGAGTGTGATTGCAGCGTAATTGAGGGCTACGTTCGAAGGGCGGGCGGGCCGAGCGGCCAGCCGGCGCTGATCCCTGGCAGGCCTTCAACGGGAGAAGAGTGAGCGTCTATTTTTTCCTCGGACCGGCTTCGACACCTGAAGGCCAGAAGGCCAGTAATGAATTTCGCAGGTGCTCTCGTTTTTTGCCGCGGCTTTTTTCGTCGTGGTGACCTTCGAGGCAGATCTACGAGATAAGAGCAGCCTTGAGAAGGGTTTGAAAAGCTAAGCGGGCCAGATGGTCGTCGAAAAGCTGTAGGCGCACGACTCCAGAACGGCGCCAAAGAAGACTTCTAGAAGAAATATGCGTACCTCGGTCGGGAAAAGTCTGGCTAGTTCTGTCTTGGAAGGAGAGATCATGGCTCACATAATTTGCACCTGAAACTGTTGAATTTAGATGGCGAAAGTTGCTGAAAGCTGAAGTAATCTCGAGCGAAGCGGTGAACAGAAAACGGCAGCGACTAGGATAAACAGAACGATTCTAGACGAATATGAAGGGCAAGCAGTTCTGCGGCTACTGAAACCAGTGCTACCGCTTCCACGATCTTAAAACGAACATACCTAATAGTAAGTAAGATTGCATTTATAGTTAGAAGAGCGATAGATACGAAAACAGAAATTAACAAAAAATTTTAAAATTTGTTTACTTAATTATTCAAGCATATGATAGTGCATTCAATACCAAGCGTCAAACACAAACACTGGAACAGAAAGACAGTAGTAATACCAAACCCCAACCAAGCTGAACGCTGGGGAGCAAACTCATGAAATAAAATTCTAACAGAAGGAAAAAGGAAAGCACGGACTGCAACACGAATTCATCACAATATGCGAGATTCCACAACACCTGTTTGTTTGTTTTGCCGAATAGTAGCCCTGCTTTGTCCTTCATGATAAGGAAAAAGGATAAAGGATGGCGTTATTCAATCCCTTTGGGATGCGCCACGCATTCTACTTTTACGGGATGTCGTGGAGGCGATTTGAATGCGTATTTAACCATACAATGACTTGCGGTGGCCAGCTGATGAACAAGTCAACGCTTTATCCTTCCCAGACAAGTCTGGTACCAATTCACCGACCCCGGAGGGATGGAAGTCTTGGTTGGCTTGGGCGGGAAATCCGAACCAGAAACCTGGTATCGGGTGCAGGCGACAGCCGGCGCCTCCTCCGACTGCGCTCCACGCGCCCAGCACAGAGCATGCACACCATAACTGTTTTCGGACTTCTCTGCCTGATTTGGCTAGGGTAAAACTGGCAAATGCAGGACAGACACATGCTTGATCGCCCCTCTAGACCCGCACCTATGTATTTACATATTTTTGTAAGGTTAAAACTTGATCAGACAATCTATAGAAAGCGGATGATTACTGATGCTGATCTGGCGTATTCGGACTTCTTCGTGAAAGCCATAAACGAATGACACGCTCTCCATGTCCTTCGAGCGAGGAGGATCCATTGGATCACTCTGCCACGCGAGAGGGACGAATGGAGACACCGCTGGCGCCCGGTCGAGTAACTCGATGATCAACGGGATGACAGGTGATGCAAGCAATACAGGTGATATGGTGTACAGAATTGGTAAGATTCTAGTTTCTTGAGGGTGAAACGACGTTGAAGATGTTCGTTTTGTATAAGGATAAAAGAAGTATGTAACAGCATTGACATGAGAAGACGTACAGCTTGCGGTCAGGGAAGGCACTCCAGGTTACCGTGCTGTCTTCACCTTGGGTCAGAATGCACTTACCAGTGGCTCTTGAAAACCTCCAGATGAATGGGAAATGTGTAGGGTAAGAGGGCTCCCAATGCGCTGGCGCGCGGCGGGTTCATTTTGAGGATAAGAACTCCTCCTACGAAGGTGTTCGAACGGGGACGGGAGCGGTCGGCCGGTCGAAGGGCAAGTGGGCGCCACTGATGCGGGTTCTATTCCAGCGAACTGACCGCAAAGTGGATAGCAAGCGGCGACGGGCGCGCGCGCGGCAAAAGGCGCCGCGCCGAAAAACGGCTGGTGCGAAGCCTCGGAGATGAGCTGCCTGACGCGAGGTGGCGAACACCGTCGAAGGAGTCGACGACGCCAGCCGAGATGGGGCGTGAGTGAGGTCGCGCGGATAACGGTCGCGCGAAGGCGTCCAGGCGGAATGGCTGGCGACGTCGGCGGAAAAAGCGCCCAGTTGCGGCAGCCGCGCCATGAACAGAGACTAACTGACTGCTGACCTGGACGGCGACGTTCGAGCCACATCGTTAGTGACTGATGAGGCGTGAGCGTCCTCGTTACTTCGACTTCGTTCCGACATTGAAAAATAAGAAAAATTTTGAAAAAAAAAACCGAACTTAATATCTCTGGTGGCTGACGGGAAATAAAGTCTAAGTTTCAGTTAATCTTTGCCACGCAGGTTTTGTTGAAATACCTGGCGTCAGATGGTCCAGTTTGAACGATGGACGAATTTATTCGACGTCTAAAAAATTCGAGGGAATGAACGAATTGAAAGCGAAGTGAACGAATTCATTCACTCATCAATTTTTTCGAGTGACCGAAAATCGAATGAACCCAATTTTTCGCTTATTCGAATATTCGAACATGGAATAATTTGCTCGAATAAGGTTCTGTGATTGATGTTTTGCATTTATTTGCTATTCGAACAAAATTACTCGATTTCGATTTGATATTCGAATAAAATTATTCGAGTTTCAAATATTATTAGAATATGGCTGATTTTCGACGTCCGAATTCGAACGAATAATCGAAAACCTATAAATATCGAATATTCTCTTATTCGAATGATTATATTACTGTTGAGATGGGCACGTGTAACGCAGTCGGAGGCGGTGGCGCCTGTCTCGGGCACTCGATATCACGTTCTTGGTTTGGATTTCTCTCCCAGGTCAACCAAATCTTCCATCCCACGAGGTTGGTGAATTGATGCCAGACTTGTCCGGGAAGGACAAAGAGCTGACTTGTTCCTAGGTTGGCCACCACAAGTCATTGTATGGCCAAAGGCTCCAGGACCTAACTCCAACGCGACATCGCGCGCTAGCCGCGTGCGACGTCGCGGCGCTGGAACGCGGACGTGCGCTCGGCGACGCATGGTTAGCCGCGGAGCACGAAATGTTCTCAGTGTTTAAGCTCCCAGACCACATTTCTAGCAAGGAACTTAAGATCCCACAGAATGTGGTAGGCAACAGTCTGCAGTAGTTCATGTTCATGTTCATGTTCAGTAGGACAATTGATCCGAGAATGGGTGGTAATGACCTTTTTCCGTAGTATAACCATAATCACGGGTAAAAATTGACCGAAGAAGTTGTAGACGGCAAATACTGACGCTAGAAACCATGCACATGACCATGATTCCTGTATAAACTGCCGCTGATCGTCCCATTGAAACCACATTCATATACCATCTCCAAGAAGCGTTGAAATGAAGTAAAGGCGTGCCGCATGTCCTTGTAGGAAGCGTTTCTAGCCGTCAGAAACATCGGACCGCAAAAACTCGTCCAATTTCGTCGCGCACCGTGCGCGACGCCAGGAGTGTTCGCGCGGCGTTGGAGTTATGTCTGCCCCCGATGGCCAAATATGCATTGAAATCGCCTCCACGATATCCCGAAGTAAAATGCATGGCGCATCCCAAAATTGACTGTGTAGCGCCGTCCTTTATAATTTATTCTATCTTCAATTAATAGAATATTGCTGCCTTTCTATGTTCAAATACGAACGAATATTTGACCTTTTAAAAGCATCGATGTACGAATATCGAGCGATTAAATCTAGAAATCTAGAAATGTTGAGCATTCGGCAAATCGAATAATTCGATAAAAAATAAAATAAAAATAAAAAAAAATCTGATAAATCATTCGAATATATTCGATCGTGCAGAAATATTATATAATATAAGGAGTAGATGACATACTAATGGTAAGGTAACAGAATCTACTCCAGTTGGAAGGGAAAACAAAGTGATTTGCTTTACCACCCCTATTTAATTTGTCCTAGAGCTCCATTTGCTGGTCGCTACCATGAAGGTTCTCTGAGAAATTCAGGGAGATGTGGAGACTTTCTGATAAATTCATGGAAAGGAGGAATGTGACGTGAAGAGAAGAACACAGTGACACCTTTGAGTTAACCCCTCCCGATTGGGATAATAGATCTGGTGACATTTTCTAGCAGAAATTATTAGAACTTCCAGAAAAACGAAGCACCTTCTACAGAGAAGAAAATCATGGCGTGTATCATAGAGTTACCGAGAGATTTTTCAGAGCGAAGTAAGCATATAGCTATAAAAGTCTGGCTTAAGTATCTTACGGAGAATCGTCACGCATCAGTGGGGGCATTATTCCGCAGAAGGAGAGTCCAACGCTGACTAGGCGTTCCACGAAGCTCAATGTCACGAAGATTAATGAAAGAGGTCAGGCTGACCGGCGAGCGCTCGGCGCTGAATTCGGGCCGGCCACATCTGGTGGCTCTTGGCTTCGTGGCGAGCAGAAGACGAATGGGGCTACGAGGGGGAGACAACAAGTAACGGATCGTCATCTCGGGGAATTAGCGGCTCACTTCCTGCTCGCACTAATGAGACGGTCAATGCGGTGAGTGCCGATTTGAATGGACGAGGTCCGTCGTCGGCTCCTCGACAAACAGGAAGCGAACAATGCTCATCGTCACCGAGTGCCGGATCAGATTTCGCCTGCCGATGACCAACAGAATATGCGACGAGTCTCGGAAAACGAATCTTGGAATCGGCCTCTCTGAACCCTATGGCCAGATAGTGCGCTCATCTTAAGATAAATAGCTGTGAGTACTGTCCAGGATCGACTTTCCATGAATCTTGGCATCGTTGATTCCGTTTGTACGAGGGTGGTTCAAGGTGTTTGCCAATCGGTAGCAGATTTATTCGAGCTAACGTTTCGACGCTATCGCCTTCTTCCGAGTCTTTTTAGTGGAAGTCAGGAACGTCCACTAGTCACCCCTAGCTGGAGAGAGGTTTATATGCAGCTGTGAATAGTTCCCAGAAGCCTATGTACAAAGAGAAATTTTGTTACGATTTCATAACAATTGAGTAACATTAGAGTACATACAAATCAATTGCTAATCACGGACAAGAACATGAATTATCAGAATAGCAAAATATAGGAAAATAATAAAAATAAGGAAAACTTTCGGAAAACGTTTGCTAAACAGCCTTCGCTCTGAATTATAAGTGGCGTCGTAAAAACAAATATGTAAATGTTTTAAATTCCAGTTAGAAAAACAAAAGATAAGCTGAAATGCTTCAAAAAATCATATCAAACAATAAGCGATAGTAAATAAATACTATTAAAAATAGTAGACCAAGGACCACGCCACAGATTGCAAATTTTGAATTGCCATTTCCTCACCAGAAAAACCTGTGCGTCAGCTCAAACTGTCTGACTGTCATCAGACAGCAAGTTCTAAGAATTTGAAAGTAACAAAGCACTAACCTTTCCTGTTTTCATTAATAATAGTTTAGTATAAAATAACTCTAAATTGTAGAATAAGAACTTATTTGAATCATTCGCAAACCCGCCACCCTTTCTTCCAGGGTAAGATAATCGCTAGAGAAGGCCTACGAAGTTGGTCTTGGTTGGAGTTCTTCATTGAAGCCCTGAACAAATGATATGACGCTCTCCGTGTCCCCTGAGCGATAACGATCCGTTGGGGCAATTTGGCACGCGGCAGGGACGAATGGAGACGCTGTGTCTTAGCCGCTCCAGCAACTCGATGATCGACGGAACAGCAGGAGATACAGGTGAAGATTTTCGCTAACGCACGACTACGCTTCTCCACCGAGCTTCTCCTGCTTCTTGAATGAGCTCAATGCCAGTGTTAAACTCTGGCTTGCGTTATATGGAGAAAATCACTTGATTCATGAAGATGGGATAAATGTCGTGTCACATCGATACTTTTTCGAAAGTGCCACGCTTTCCAATTCCACAACTTTGTAGGAAGAGATACATAGCTAGAGCTAGAGTGGAAGCAAACAATGAGCCGCATATTTCACCGCTATGCCGGGAAGAAACTAGCTCAATGCCTCGTGACGAAGACAATGTTTAACGGCATTTTTGAGCTTCGTTTAATGAATAAATCGCAAGCATCGGGGTCAATCAGTCCGCTTTGGGGATACGCCACGCATTCTACTTCTACGGATGTCGTGGAGACAATTTGCTTGGCTATTTGGCTAACAATATAATGACCAGTGGTGGCCTGGCGATGAAAAAGTTAGTGTTTTATCTTTTCCAGACGAGATTGGCGCTAATTCACTGACCCCGGAGGGATTGAAGCGTTGGTTGGCCTATGTGGGAACTCTAAACCAGGAACTTGGAATCAGGTGCGCGACCTCCCCCTGCTCTCCAAGCGCCCAGAAAACGAATGTTAATAATAAATTAATAATAAAAAATAAAATATATATAAACAAGAAATCGATAGTTCGATCAATATCGATTGATTGCGATCGGTACTTCACAAACGAACTTCAGATTACCCCAGGGCTGAAGTTTTTAGGCAGATAGAAGAAGTCTGGGTATTTTCCGCTATTTTTGCGACCCGTAATTTGATCAATATCGATTGATGGCAATCGATGCTTCAAAAATAAATTTCAGATTCGTGCTGAGCGACACCGACTACCCCCCAGGGGTGAAGCTTCGGACGTCTGGGTATTTTTCGCTATTTTCGTGTCGTAATTTCCCCCTATTTTTCCCCTCGAATCCCCCCCCCTATTTTATAATTTCTACGGCGGCTCCGATCGATAATATGACTCATCTCTTAGCGCGTTATTATAGAGCATGATACGCGTTTCGAATGCATTTGAATTCCAGTATTGATCAAATCGCCTTTTCCGATTGCATTTCAATTCGAATATTCAGAAAAAGGACGCTTTTCGACTATATTCAAATCCGAATGCTTGAAAATTTTCGCCATTCGCGATCAATCGTATGATCGAAAATTTCAACAGAGCCACAATTGTCCGAATTTTCGTGAGGTGTCATTCGGATGCTTACCACTGTTCGAATAGGTTTTTGAATGGTTCCAGTCAAAATCGAATATTCGAATTCGAGTGTTCAAAAAACCGCGTTTTTCGAATATTTTCTATTCGTATGCTCGAAAAATTCTAGCATTTAAGGCCAATCAAATATTTTAAAAATTTCTGAACATAACAACTATAGTACGCATCCATACCCAAAGATTACTCAGGCGAAAAGCCGTGGAGAATGTCGGATGGCTATGCCTTTGTCCTTTTCGAATAAATTCAAACGAATATTCGGATGAATTCGAGTACCCCAGTATTCGTTTATTACACTTATCAAAAAAGACAGTATTCAAATTACTCGAAAATTTGGTAATTGGAATGATCGACGCTTTGAAAACCGAGTAACCTTCGACGGTTCGAAATTCAGTAACTTGAAAAGTGAATGCAATCTCTCGCTAGTTCGGTATTCTAAAGCCGAATTATGTTCAACAATTCGAAGCTCTATATTTTGGGAGGCCGAATTCGATTTTGAAAATTCGAAAACTGGACTATTTTCCTATAGGACGTAGGTGTTATACAGGTAGCTCGACTGTTATTGCGGAAAAAATGCGCCCTCTACCGATTGCGCCATTTGTTCCTTCTCCAAGCGTTTGCCATACGATTTTCTTTGCAGACTTTCAAAGAATAAAGGGAAACAACACGAAAGAGAGAGCTAACATCGAGAAACCATTCAACGAGGAAGTAATTGTGTCGACTGCCGAAGAAGACAAGTAACTGCGCGCGGCTCCCACGTGCCAGAAAACCGAACCGGCGGCTCATACGTGGTCACTGCATAAAACCACCTGTAACCGCTGACGGACACGGCGATCCCGCTAAGTCTGCGATGGGCACCACTTTTCGAAACAAACCCTCCGAAGATAGTCGCCAGTGCCAGCCAGGCATGTGCGGTGGCGGACGGAGCGGCCGGACGACGAATGCGTCATGGCGTAGCGGCGGTCCGTCGTATCCAGTTCAACGCCGACTTCCGTATTTCCTAACAAACGACGAGCAAGCAACGATGCGGCGCAGCTACAATACGACGACGCATTCCTTGATGTGTGTGCGTAGCGGTGGAGAAATTTCCGCAGCTTCTTCAACAGCGAAAAAGTAACTACGAAAAAAAGCTCTGCAAAGCCGGTCAGCCTGACATTTCTCTACATTTTCACTAAAAATACTTCCATCTAAATAAAAAAAGAAGAAAAAAGAAAACATGTGCAAGACAAAGAATTAAATCTGTCACCTATCACATTCATAGAAATTACAAAATAAATAAAATAACACAATATGTATTGGGTTAGCCGGAAAGTTCTAGCGGTTTTTGAGCAATCGCTTTTCGTTCACTTATTACTGAAACAGTTTTAAACTTACTTCGCATTTTTATAGGTGTAATACGGAATTCTTTGCTCCGTCTAATTATGAAGAAAGTTATGGCTTTTAAAGTGGACCAGTCAAAAGCACCTAAACATACCGGCCAACCTAGCACTACTGATGTAGAGTGCATGGCGCATCCCACTAAGGGATTGATGTTGGTCAGTGTTAACATTTACCGCTAATCGATTATTTTATTAAGCACATATTCCCGTCAAAATATTGCATTCGTTTTGAATGGCTTGTAGAGAAATGAATTCGTACGAGTTTTTTTTTTGAATGAAACATTGCTACACAAAAATATTGTAAAGGAAGCGCTGTCTTGGTGAGAATATAATAAATGATAAAAAAGGATAAAGGACGGCGTTACTCAATCCCTTTTGAGATGCGCCACGCATTCTACTTCTACGGGATGTCGTGGAGGCGACATGAATGCGTATTTGGCCATACAATGACTTGTGGTGGCCAGCCGATGAACAAGTCAGCGCTTTATCCTTCCCAGACAAGTCTCGTACCAATTCACTGACTCCGGTGGGATGGAAGGCTTGGTTGGCCTGGGCGGGAAATCTGAACCAGGAACCTGGTATCGGGTGCACGTGACAGCCGGCGCCTCCTCCGGCTGCGCTACACGCGCCCACAAGAATATAATAGGTTGCATAAAAAGTTCTGCATCCGTCCTTGTGGGAGGGGTCATTCTACTCTGACTCGAGAAAACTGAAACCAATCTACTTTACAGAGACAACTTTGTGAATTGGTCTAAAAGAGGATCTTTCTCTGTAATTCTGTGTGCAATTGCTTCACTTTTCTAGCGTCGCCCCCCCCCCCGACTAGGATAGATAGAAATTCTGCCCGTTTTCGGCTCCCAGGATATAAAGACATAGCAAATTTAAATCTCTATTTTAAAGACAACAGGCTGCCTTTAAGGAGTACAGCTTGACGTGAGTGGAAAAAGTGATAAATTAATCAGTCCCTCAGCGGCATGCGCCACACATTCTACTTCGACGAGATATTGCGTGGCATTGCACTGCACATTGCGATGGGCAGCCGATGGACAAGTCAGTGTTTCATCCCTCCCAGGAGAGTCTAGTGCCAACCCACCGATCGCGAAGGGATGTCAGGCTCGCTCGGCCTGGACGGGACGCGAACCAAGAACTATGTATAAGGTCGAGCGCATGCGAAAATCGAAAATCCGACTGTGACACCACCCACTCTCAACTGAAGGTCACCAATGAAAGGAGAGAAATACTATAGGCTTTGGTGCAGATATGTCTGGTAACATAATGGTAATGTAAAATTTCTAAAGTTGTATTACAAGCCAGGTTATTTACAGGATTTGCGTGTTATTTACAGAACCAGACGTTCAGCGGCCTAGCGGCCGCCAAACGTCTGGTTGGAGGCTTCGCCCCCAAACCCCCGAGAGTAGAACAACCCCATTCTTCCTTCTTTCTTCTTTAGGCCTTCTTACTTTTAGTAACTTTTACTTTCAGTAAAAAATGGCTCTACTATGTAGATTAGTGCAGCGAGGTATGGTAGGGCAGAATCTTCACGGCTCTTATGAAGCCCATTCACCCTCTATCGCATATACACGATTTATTCTCCAAAGTGCCCGTTCTCTATGTGGCGAGAAACAGATAATGAGAATCCCAATCCGAAGTGCTTAATCTGCAGAAAAATAATTAAAATTAATGGGTGTTGGTCGACTCCTTCGAATCCCATAGTCACCCTCCCTACCTTCCCCTCCCTCCCCGCTAATACTCCCTTACCTATGGGCTGGTGAGAGTGAGAGTCAGTCAACACTCACATGTGACACTGGTCATAGACATGGTCATAGACATCGTGGCAACGTGTCACCACGTTGCCACGATGTCTATGACCCGTTTTCAGAAACCCAGCGCACATTGGACGATATTGAGGGAAACTGGTCTGGTCCCCTTACTCGGAATCGCAACGCACGTTCGACGACGTCAATAGAAATTGTAAATTAGGTAGAGTCCATGTCTGCGACACGTCTTCTGAATCCCAACGCACGTTGTACGACGTCTGCGACACGTCATCTGAATACCTACGACGTTGGACGACATCTGCCGCACGTCTTCTGAATCCCTACGCTCTGCACTTGATCCACATCCATATCCTGACGCGTTTCCCCCTGAATATATCTTAAACTTGGCTGATCCGCCTCCAAGGATATAGTTCGCCAGCAATCTCCCATGGTTAAGCTGAAAGAAAACCCGGCTAGCATACGCCGCACTGTCGCAGGCATCTCTTGACTTCAATTCCCCCTCCCCGTGACGGACACGTAACATTAGCTGGTTATATATAGTAGGGCTTGCAAAAAATCGATACCGATCGACCGATGATATTATATCAACCAGTCGCGTCGATATTTATGTGGGTTTGTGCAGAATCAAATATTTTGAATTTTATAAGTTTACTAACGTAGGTCAACCATTATTACATAAAAGAGCTTAATCTTCCGCCTATCCCTCTGTCCCCTCTGTCTGTGAGTCCGTACATGCATCCCAATGAAGCAATAGGCATCTCATTATTGATCGCTTCCCGCGGTAAGCTTTTCCAGGCCGAAGTCACGAGAATGTAATCACCGATGGACAAGGCTCATAAAAACTAAACAATATTGATCGGTGATAATGTTAATCGATTGTATCGATTTTTGCCCGGGTTGACCCTTTAAGGTAAGAATCGTGCAACTGTGTTGGCTGCTTGATAGATTCCACAACGACTTGAACTTATCATTATCAAATGCAGAAGCTTCTTCTTACCTCATACCTGTTGTTGAGTGGCTGCCACGCGGTTTAGAATAATTATAATAAGTAAACAAGCAAAAAATTGAGAGAAAAATCTACCGAATGATAGCCACCCACCTAATTCGAGCTTGCCCTTCATCAAATCGCAACAATTTACTTCCACTGCAGAAGGGCACCTTAACCTGGAGATCAGGGTCAGCATGCCGTCACACTTCCAACAAGGAAGGCACGAAAACGCCGAGCGTTCTCAAGTGGTTCTCGCGCTTAGATGCTGCTATTCAACTAAAGAAAGGCTAAGTGGCTGCACCGCTCGGTTATAAGTGCGTGGCCACTCAAAATCGATTTTTAGCGCTCGCAAAAATCCGCTAATTCGGGACAAACCTAAGGTAAGTTTACTCCTGCTTAAGGTAACACTAGTGTAAACTTGTAGTGCGATCTTATCTTAGAATTTTCGTCAACGTCTTATGAAGGCTGGTGGAGCGGGCTCCACCTACTACTCTGCAACGTTGTTGTCGTTGTAGTTGGCGTCCGTTCGGTGGCTCATCCGATGATTCAGAAGAAAGACATCCGCCAGACAGTTTGCTGATGCATTGCCTAGACCTTCCATGTGTTACGAAATCGGTAGTATAGACCATTTCCACGACAAACTAGACACCTTGTGCACCAAATAGGACGCTTTTCGGATCTGTTCTGGTCGGAGAAGGGCAACCTTAAATTGCCAATTGCCTGGGTAATCTCATGCCACACAACCATATCCACTGAATTAAGAAACTAATGAAAATTTAAAATTTGAAAAAAAAATGAAAAAAAATTAGAAATTAGTACACTGAGAAGATTGAATTTAAATGAATGCCCTTGCATTATGGGACAGCAGCTGAAGCTCTCCTAGGACCTCACGGTAGGGAATGGGGATGCAAAAACAGTGCATGCCCCCTCGGATTAGGAGACGATCTTTCAAACAAGTACAATGAACTTTTCGGGACGCCCATGTAACGCATTCATGCCAAGATTGGAGCCACTTCCTTTTAACAGTCTGTGTCCTGGAGCCGGATTCATCAACGACTAACACGCAGGTATAGGGGATAGAGATACCCACAATGAAGCCTGCGTCTCTGACTCTCGCCTTATCTCTATCTGACTCTTATCGTATCTCTACCCCTTATACCCCGCATACCCACGGGTTTAATTGTTGATGAATCCGGCCCCTGCACTTCATAGGCACTTGGGGCAACTCCCAAAGAAGCACCCAGGATCGATTAGCCGGACCGGACAGTTATTGATCGAACTTATCGATTACTATACAGAATGACGGCTTAAAATAAGAATTATTTAAACACGACTAACAATGGATAAGGTTATCAGAAGATGAACCATAACGTTCCAGTACAATGCATACTATTTTCACGTCGAATTGGACACTTTCCAAATCAAATTGGACACTCTTCTAGACAAACTTTATACTTCTGTAATCAAAATTAACGTCTTCCAAATCGAAATGACCTTTTTATAGGGCAAATTAAAGACTCTTCAGGAGGGTTAGAATATCTTTTGTTCAAAGGAAACTTTGGTTTAGATTCCCTTGAATTTTTACCTGTCTCAATAAGTCTAATAATTTTATAAAATTCTATTTTTAAAGAAGAAACAATGAGTCAAAATTTGTCTAAAAGTACAGGAAGAAGGCAAGAATGAAACGTATTAAAAGATCAGGTCGCGCCATGCACTTAAAAAGTTTGCCGCAACTTTTATTCGATTAATAGCGTAAATGCGGCTTATACGAAGCGTCAAAATGAGGCCATGTGTGTTCTTTTCAGTTTTCTTGTATTCTTGTAGGCGAATCGAATAAAAATGACAAAGTCTTGGAAGAAGAGACATCGCAATATCTTTTTTGGCGCCAAAAAATTACCGCTTTCCTGCTTTTTAAAACAAGCTTTAAACCATTATTTTACCCCCAAAAAAAAACTAAATTTTTATACAATTCCAAGCAATATGCTCAATATGTGAAAGTTGCATGTTATTAAAAAAGAAAAAATAATCGTTTAGAACCTGTTTTAAGGAGCAGGAAGACTTTTTTCTTCTTTTTTTTTTGCCAAAAAAGAAATTGTGCTATGCTCTTTTCTAAGACGTCGCAATTTTTATTCAATTGATAGCAGATTTTTTTTTAAATTTTTTTTCACTCATTGGGCAGATGAACTAAAACTTCAAAGAAAGTTGTACTGAATTCTTTCTTAAAAAAAATTATTTTAAGCTTTTTGGAGAATTTCCAGTTTAATATAGAAGAAGTTCATTTCAATTTGGAGGATCTCAAAAGTCTTGATCTCAAAAGTGTTAAGCTTATTCTTAGAAGAGTGTCCAATTTGATTTGAAAGGTGTCCACTCGACGTGAAAATGGCATATATAAAACCGATTTTTATTGTAATAAAGACAAAGTCTAAAAAATAGGGAAAGGATAAAAAGGAGAGAAAAAGGAAATAAAATAAACCTCTGTTATCAGCGTTTTGGTCGAATCTCCAGCCGGTAGGCCTATGAACTACAATTCTTAAATGTTATTTGAAGGACGCAATTTGCATAAAGCGCTGCTGTTAATCACGAAAGAATTTGCCTTAATTTTAAGAGTTAGACTTACACTCAGAAGTGTGTCCATTCGACGTGAAAATGGTACACTTCATGGAAAAGCCGTAGTCACTAACTACTAGCCAGTAACTAAAAGGCTGACTGTGTAAGTGAACGAATAGGGTACAGAAACATTAAAATTTTTAAAATAAAAAATAACAGAAAATAATAGTGAAAAGGAAAATAAAGAAGAAAGAGGAACAAAATGTGTGATCGCTCAAAGGAACAGGAAGGATTGCTATGCGCTGGTCAAACAGCCGCTCATCGCTGAAAGGAAAAACGAGACATGGAGCGATTTCGAGGCGGCCGAACTTTGTACAAACAAATCGTCCACACAGGCGAAGACCATCGAGTTCACACGCATGCGCATCGCCGGTCACGAAGATCGCCGCCGAGTCGCGGCGCGCCTCCGCCCCCGGCGCTCGTGAGGCGAAAAATCGCCTCAGTCACTTCGCCGAGGTTACCAGGCAGGAGCAGTGCACCACGGGAGCCCCCGTACCCGAAGAAGAAATGACGGCCTGTCGCTGTGATGAATGAGCGACGAGAAGATTTGGGTTAGTGGAGAGCGCGGGTGAAAGCCGCTCGGCCATCAGCAGCAGCAGATGCAGATGGCTCTAATCGCCACCACGCGCTGAAAATCGGTCAGAATTTATGGCCACTCTCCTATTGCCAATGTGAACGTCGTCGATTGCTGTCGTCGGGAGCACCACGGCGGTTTGCGATGTCTGAAAAAATATGTCTTCAGAGGAGAAATCGAGCAAAGAAAAGCACGTCGCTTAAAAGTGAACGAGCGAGCATCATACGGAAATGGAACACGAGGTTTATCCAACCAGGTTTGGAAACATTTTAGAAGGTTTTAAATCCAATTAGGACGAGAGTACTAATGCTTGGGATCACCGATTCGAGGAGAGTCACCAAAGTGCGTAAAAATTAGGTTTATTGTGAGGCTGACGTGATCCGAATGGAGATTCAATCGCGAAGAGGTTAAAAACGTAAGTTTCTAGACATTTTTTGAAGAGTGTGGCAGTCATCTTTTTATCAGGGAATTGGAAATTGTCTGAGAAAAACAGGTATTGGACTAGCCACCGCATACCATTCAATATGTTAAACCCCTGTTCAAAATTAGCTTCACGAGAATAGATGGAAGAAGAATGCATGGCGCATATGAATCTTCATCCCCTATTTTTCAAAGCCTTGATTACAGTCTAGCGTAAGGGATGAAGGAGAGAATTATAATGGAAGTCGTCAATGAATTACCATTTAGGATGCGCCACACATTCTACTTCTTCTTGCTGAAACTTTCTCTATAGTATCTTTCATGCGGCTCATTAGTGAAGAAGAAGAGAACAGGACAGTTTAGAAATGCATAAACGTACCCATTCCTAGTAATAAAATAGTTCCTAGCAGATAGAAGGATAAATAAAAGAATTAATTCCTTTTCAGATGCGGTACGCATTCTACTTCTAAGGGATATTTATTTATTTATTGTTTGCACAATGTCGTGCGCACAAAAATATTACATCTATCAAGGACACAGCACATTAGAAAACACATGGTGAAAAAATAACAAAAAATAACTAGCCTAACTATTATTTTTCATGTGAGCGCAACTCTTACACAAACAGCAGAAGTCACGTAGAGGGGAAAAAGTTCTGAAAATGGGGGTAAGGGAACGGGATAAGGATGATGGGTAGCTGATGAAGAAGAGCAGTGGCCCGCCAACACTGCAAGTCGTAGGAGATATCGGCTCCGGATACCAACTTAGTAGGTCCGTCAACTCCATCAGAACCCATCGAAGAGGCTGCATGGGGAAACGTAGGGCGGTAGCACAGGCTAATCAGAAACAAAGTAGAGAAGTTCTAAACATCAAGAAAAATTAGGAACACTAGGAAAAAAGGAGTACAAACGGAAAAGACAGGAAAAAAATGAAAACAAAAAAAGCTCAAAAGAAAAGTTATTCTAAAACAAAGGAATTCCTAGTTTTTGATAAAGGAAAACGAAGAATAACAAAATCTTCTGCTTAGGCAATATGTGGTATATGCAGTGTTGGAAGCAAATCTATTCTTTTCAATCCTTTTCTAAAAACATACACGCTTGGAGCTTCTAGTAGCCTAGGTGGTAGCATTTGTAACCAACGAGCTCCTCGAAAGAATAGGGAATTGAAAACTTTTTCTCGGTATTTCTTCTTTATCTTAGGATAGCGAAAGTAGTACCTATTACGCCGACCTTGTGTTGGCAAGAATGTCCAATACTTACTAGCTTTAAGTCTAGATTCACCTTTTAGAATTTTGAAACAGAACACTAGATCATTTACAACGCGTCCGTGCAGTAGGCTATTGAGGCCGAAAAATTTTAGTCGTTCTTCATACCTAGGACACGCTGTAATAGGATTGGTACAGTTTACACAACGATTAAACAAGATCTTTGTAAAGGTTTTCTGAACCTTTTCAATTTTCTCTATATACTTTTTAGTGGAAGGACTCCAAATCTGAGAACAGTACTCCAGTATTGGTAAAACGTATGACTTATACAGTTTAATAAGTATCGTGCTGTCGTTACATTTAAGGTTCCTGAAAATTGAAAAAAGGACAGAAAAAGCTTTCCTAACTATTATATCAATGTGATTACTGAAATCTAATCCACTGTCCAAGAAAATTCCTAGATCACGAATCTCAGATACTGTCCTGAACGTACAGTTATTAAGGCCAAATTCCACATTGGGGGCTTCTTCAATGTGGAAAAACTGAAGTTTTGGATGGATTTACAGGAATGTTCCAAGCGCTAGCCCACACTGCCATGTTGTTAATGGATTGGGATAAGGCCTGACAAACCTCATCCTTATTGCTGTAATTGTACCTCCCATAAATTTTTATGGGAGGTACAATTACATTTTATTTTTATTTTATTTTTTTTTATTTTTTTGTGGCATACATCTGCACCTTCACATAAGGGTGCGTGGATAGAGCTGCAGGAAGATCGCAGGTGTATGCAAGAAAAAGAACCGGAGACAGAACACCTCCCTGGGGAACCCCACTTCCACAATCATAGCACTTCGAAAAGGAATTACCGACTTTCACCCTGATGGGTGGGATATGATGGGGATTTGGGTATTTTAGAACAACTATCGGGAGCTGGCAGCCATAAGTGTGAATTGCGGACGTCATCCTTTGGCACACAACTATATTCTCTAAATTTAAATAAAAACCGTCACATAATTGGAGATCAGCCAAGGGTCTCGTAGAAACCTAAGCAAGTTGTTGGAGATGCTAATCGCTATATGCCCTCCCTCCTCCGATTAGGACACATCCGGGTATTTGTCCAACTGAATGAGATGTTGAGTTGAAATTTACTCACTTTCCTTACAAATGTCTTAAACAACGAAAAAATAACAGTGAATAGTAAAATAGTAAAACAATGCATAAATAAATGCACAAATAAAGTTGAAAAACAAGAATTAACCGAATAAGCACGCAGTATGACGGTGCTTTTGAAAGAGCCACCAAATTATTTTCACCGACCAGCGGTGCCATCCAAACCAGCGAGTTTGTCAGATAAGTTTGTGCATCTTTGAAGAAAAGGTATGCGGTCCTGTGTCATGAGCGAGCAGAACGCACTGGACAGCATTTCATGAAGTACGATATGTAACGTAGAAGAAGTACGGTAGGTACGATGTAAATGTGTGGTGCTCCAAAACATATACGAGGAACATAATTTCCGACTTCTGAATTTTCTGTGGTGTTTCAGGATCAGCATTACTTACTTAACATTCAAATCCCTTCAGTTCTTTAGTTAATTCTGCCTTGATTTTCATTCATTACTTTACTTTTTATTGCGTTCTCGTCATAATGTTCATGGTTTTTTCCTCATGGACTGGGGACTGTTTCCATTTGTGGCGTAGTGAAGGATAAAGGATAAAGGACGGCGTTACTCAATCCCTTTTAGGATGCGCCACGCATTCTACTTCTATGGGATGTTGTGGAGGCGACTTGAATGCGTATTTGGCCATACAATGACTTGCGGTGGCCAGCCGATGAACAAGTCAGCGCTTTATCCTTCCCAGACAAGTCTGGTTCCAATTCACTGACCCCGGAGGAATGAAAGGCTTGGTTGGCCTGAGAGGGAAATCCGAACCTGGTATCGGGTGCAGGCGACAGTCAGCGCCTCCTCCGACTGCGCTACACGCGCCCGTACCCATGAGTACATAAAACAAATAAAAAATAAATAAATCCCTCACTCCTTTAGATTCCAAAAGTCCCGCTCTAGCCTATTAGGACAGCTCTTGAAGAGGATGAAAAGCACATCAAAGAGGTTTCAGTGCTGGTGTAGGGTTAGCATTTCAGCACACAAATTCTTGCACTGCCTGAACAAAAGCAAAACTCAGTACCAGTAGCAAACTGGGAACAGTTCCGAATAGGCGCCGTCAAAACGATTGTATAAGCTCCGTGAGAGACCCCGTGGCGCCCTCAATCCCACATCCGGATCGGGAACCCCAGCGTCCGCGAGATCTGACTTTCGCGTTCTGCACACCTCAGATGTTCTGACGGCCTTGCTCTGGGAGGTGTGGGGTAGAGCAATGAGGCGCTATCTCGCAAAAAGTACTGGAACCATCCAAACACTTCATGTCATTTTCTATAAGCTTCAAGTGGCTGGTAATGAGGTCGCTTGTCATTATTTATTTATTTATTTATTTACTGAAGACATGGGCCGTAGCCACATGTAGAAATACCTAGTTAAAAACAACATTCAAGGAGTGACAGTGAAGTACAATAGAAAGAGTACAAAAAACATCCAATGAGGTTCACTGCAAACGCAACAGTAGGTTCTTGAAACCACTCAGAGATAGACCCAAGGCAGCTTGATTTGCATTCAAAATAAGGTTGAACTCCCTTATGCTCTTGTAGGTAAAGAAAGTTGGGCACTAGTTAAAAGTTCCGACTCCACTGACATGACTTCGGTCGAAAAAATTTTTTCGCTGAAACTTTGTCTGGGGGGGGGGGGGGGTGTATTTGGTATGCTGATCACGAATCTGACATCCGTTTTTCACGATTCGGTCAGAGACCACCCATACGGTTAACAAGGGTGGTCCAGGCAGGGTCACCGATTTCGCTGAGACTTCGTCTAGGGGGTTATTTGGGGTGCTGGTCACGAATCTGACATCCGTTTTTGAAATGGCGGCCGATTACGGTAAGTTACAGTAGCTACGGGTAACTAAGGCTGCCGAGGTCATAATCACCGATTTTGCTCAAACATCGCCTAGGATCTGATAACGAATCTGACATCCGTTTTTCGTTTTACGGTGGAGTTTGGGCGAAATCGGTAACTATTACCTTAGTCACCCGTACCTTCCGTAACCTACCGTACTCCATTGTTCTGGCTTGCGATTTTACAATAGCAAAATAGAGTCTGAGTTTGCCCCTTTTACTTCTTGTCAAAGATGAAACGAAAGTGGGTTAATCGGAACCCTGCCTGTGAGTATTTTGAAAAACATAAGAAGATCGAATCTCTTCCTTCTACTGTGATAACTTCGTAAAGACAACATATTGGCTCTCTCAGCGCTATTTGGTATCTGGCATTAATTGATGCCGTAGCACCTCATAATAAGCTTACGAGTAAAGGTGATTTGAACGCTCTCCAGAGGTCTGACGTCTTTTTTCTTTGTATACTAGGTTGAAGATGGTGGTTCCGCATTCCATGATGGTCCTTACATACATATGCCTTATACGCTCGAAGAAGAATATGAGGATCTCCGCTTTTCAAGGCCTTAAAAAGGTTGTAGATGCGATAGTTAGCCTTTTTAACCAGTGCTTTATAGTGCAGGTCAAACATCAAATCGCTAGATATCAAGAAACCTAGGTCACGAACTTCATTTACTACCTGTAAAGGGACACCCCTCAGTTTATATGCAGGGTTGCTACCGGCGCGATTTCCTCGAATAATGAAACAATACGATTTTTCTGCTGCCAAAGGCAGTTCCCATTTTTCAGCCCAGGAATCTATATAGTTAACTGCTGCTTGAATAGAAACTAGGGACAATTTTCAGTTTTGCAGAAGTTTCATTAGTGGAACTCTATGAAGGGCATTAAAAAGGGCGAAATATATAACATCTGTATGCTTCGTTACCTCTAAAGCTTTTGTCCAGTCGTTCAGTGCTGTGAGAGTGGCGGTCTCGACGGACCATCCTCTTAAGAATCCATACTGATTACAACCGATAAATTGAGATTATCCCAATGATTTGTTGTGATCAAAACTCTAGCATCAGGCGGATCTTGAAGCTGCACCTCCTGCTGATCGGGAATGCTCTATTTCACTAAACCACCGTCGCTGTTGGATCGAACGCGACACCAACACCTCGTGTGACCCATCAGCAAAAATTTCAAAGCAAGTCATTCTAACCTTCCTCTAGGCAAAAATTCTTCTAGTGGTCTCAGAAATTCAGTAGTGTAATGTGGAAGGTGCCCCTTTGATGAGGAAAATGTTCAGTTTGTTCATAAAAGCGTCAAGCTTTCATAGGAGGGTGTCCAACGTCATTTGAAAAGTGTTCAAACTAACTCAGAAATGGCATATATGTAGTAAAATTTCACATAGATTCACACATTCTTTCATTTACACATAGATTCCACGTAGCAACAAGAATCCTTGGATATCTATTGGAATAACCTACAGATGAGTTGGTTGGCTACTGGCTTAGCAGAAATAAAAACTGGATGAGTGGAAGTAATGGTTCTGTAGGTTATTCCAACAGATATTATAGGAGAGCAGCACTTGAGCACCAGCGGTGTAATGATGGGGCACACTTGACTGAAAGGCAGACAGATATAGTTGGGATTGATGAGATTACTGCTCTTCTCACACCTCGTCCTCATCGTCTTACATAAACAACTAAGCTGTCGTACCCGATTATCAGCAAAAGAGAAGGCATTAGAAAAAATATTTAGAATCCTCAAAAGTGGTCAGATAGAAATTTTTATTTATTTATTTATTTATTTCTGGCGAGAATTACATCCATTTGCACGCGCATAAAATGCTAGCACAAACGACAAATAGAAAATCTGTAACTAAAACTATTTACAAAAAACCTCTTCGGGTCAAAATGCACTTAAACTGACAGACAGACAGACCATGAAAACCTTCAGATTCGCCTACATATAAACAGGTTGAGTTCCTTAAGGTTCCGATAAGTGAGGAAGCTATTAGGTCGGTACCTAAGTTCTGTCGTTTTTTGACCTCTAACTTCAAATGTAAGTATCTCGGCTCAAACAACTTTATTAGGCGAAATAAGAACTATTACAATCTACACATCTTCGCCAACGACAAACTGATTTATTTAATCCAGTAACGCAGAACTCCGAAGATTTAGAAGCCATAAGCTCTTCGAGAGCAGATTCGCCCTTCGAGCTTGCCGTTTGCAAGTATCGTCAGCGCTCCTTCTATGCATCAAGAACGACCCGTTTCTGGAGCGAATTGTGACTTTTGACAAAAATGACGAAGCACCTAAACACTGTCCAAAGCCGAGAATGCACCAAGAAAAGGTGATGGTGACCGTTTAGAGGTGTGCCACCGGTTTAATCCACTACAGCGTTCTCAAACCTGGTGAAGCAATCATGGCTTAAAGGTACTGTCAGAAGCTGGACAAAGTGCACAAGGAGCTCCATCAAATCTACGCAGCGCTGACTACAGAAGGGGACCGATGCTTTTGCGCGACAACGCTAGGCTGTACGTACCGATGATCACCAGGCAGAAGCTCCATTCTTTGGGATACGAAACACTCGACCGTCCACCGTATTCGCCCGACCTATCGTCTACAGACTACCTTTTTCAAATATCCCGACGGCTTCCTTTGAGGAAAATACTTCAGGAACCGACGTGATGCAGAATATGCTCTCGAAGAATTCATCGCTTCTAGATCTCCGGAGTTCTGCGCTAGGGATAAATAAATTAGTTTCTCGTTGGCAAAGAAGTGTAAATTATAATGGTTTTTATTCTGACTAATAAAGTTATGTTTGGGCCAAGATATTTACATTTGAAGTTGGAAGTCAAAAAACGACAGAACTTAGGTAGCGACCTAATAAACATAACCTGTGACCATGGCACTTGGGGATACAATCTAAGTCGTCCTCATCTACTCCTCGTTAGTGGGACATCAAAAAACTCTATGCTTTCAATGGAAATTCTCTTTGTGAGAATTTTACAAAGCACGATTAGATCAGCCCTTTTCCTTCTGCTTCGTAGGCAGGGTAAGCCAAGTTGCTTGGCCCTTAGAACTCCGTTCGAATGTTAGCATATCCTAGCTTGAAGCACCTCATAAATAGTTTACGTGTGTAGTTATTTTGAACGCTTTCAAGCAATTGGATGTGTTTCTTCAGACAAGGGTTAAAAACTGAAGTGAAAAACTCCATAGTGGGTCTAACATAGCACTTGTAAACCGGTCAGTAATGAACAATTCGCAAGAAAGGTACTCTTCACAGCATGCAACTGGAAAATTAGGCAAAAAACGTCTGAAAACGGTATAGACATCAGAATCCCCCAAATCTCAACCAGTCAGTTGAAATGCAAAAATGCAGCAGCGCGGAAGAACCGAACCCTCGACCTTCTCGCATGAAGCAACGTCACTTCCTCTGCGCTCCGAACCGGTTCCTAGCTGAGGCATCGCAGGCGTACAAGAGCCCCAAACTCGTGATGCGCCGTATTCCATTGTAACTTCAAGGTTTCCCTAGTCCTTGGATTTAAAGACTTGGCAAAAAAATGAACACATTTTCATACTCATTGAGGGGTGGGGATTCTTCCTATATGACTCGCTCTCGCCGTTCAGACATACGCTTCAGACCCTTCCATTGTTAGAGAAGTCGAAAAAGACTACTTTATACGTTCTATAGCTTTTGTCCAGTCATTCAGAGAACTAAGTACCGTGGTCATTATGGTTCTTTCAGCATATAAAGTTGGTTAATAACTTCCTTCAATGCTCCTCGTAATCTTAGTTACCCTCCTAATTCCGCTAGCATAGCAATACAGCTGTCTAAAAATGTATGTCCCGCAAAAATTTGAAGACGATAGGTGCTATCGTAAATCAGTACCAGTACCTAGAAACTAACCCCATTCAATCTACTATCGGAGAAGCAGAGAGCGCTATTGAGAATCGCTTTTACCGATAATGTCAGTACAATTATGAGGGGCATTTTCCCCGAGCGAAAATGCAAGAAAAACCTTTAGAGAGAATGCGCATGAAAACCGTTCAGAGGGAGAGAAAGTGCCAACTAAAATGCGCCTCTATTTGTGAAAGACGGTGAAAAATGTTGCAGCAGTGGCTTCGAAAATAAGAGAAGCAGATCAGTTGATGGTCCAACTGTTATCCGTGAACTGCCCAGCTCATTATTAGCAAGAAAAACAGCCATCAGAAGTGTATTACAAGTTTACCAATTAAGCCAACAGACTTCACCTATAAAACTAACTCGTTTTTATTTGTCAGATGTTTACTTTGATTTCAAAGGCATCAAGCTTGCTTAGAACGTGTCCAATTTGATTTGAAAACTGTTTAATTTATTTGGAAATGTATCCAGTTTAACCTGAAAATGGTGCAAAGCATTTGTATGTATTTCAGAAAACGAAATAAATACAAATGTTTTACACCACAAATATTTTTCATGTAAACTGGATACTTTTCAAATCAAATTTTACACCTTTCAAATCAAATTTAACTACGTTCTAAGCAGCTTAATGCTTTTGAAATCTATTTAAACATCTTCCAAATAAAAACGAGCGTCTTTCAGATGAAACTAAAATCTACTTACAGACTGTTAAAATAAATCATTGTGCAAGGAAAAGTTAGTATAAAATTCTTTGCAATTTTTCGTAAGTGGACCCAGTAAGTGAACACACCGATTGCAATTTTATGAAAAATAAGGAAAAGTAAATTATAATTTATTTTTAAGTGCAGAAAAACGGCGGCAATTTCTAGCAAATTAAGGATGGAGGGATCGCGTCCTGCACTCGTCTGGCTGCTCTCGATTTTCATCCGATTGATAGTGTTCAATGTTGCTTACTTAAAATAGCGAAGCTAAGAAATGTGAATTTTCTACAGATATTTTTGATGTATAAGTATGTAACAAACGGTAATTAAAAATTAATAAATAGCTCAACGCAAACATAGGTTTTGTTAATAATGAAGGAGAGGTCCTACATGGAATCATTACAGTTTTTTTAAGCTCTATAATAATTCTGTCATCCTGCGCATTAGACTACCTCCAAATCATTTTCTTTCCTTAATATATGAAAATTACACAATATTTCAAACAGTGTGATCATTTTAGAGCACGCAAGCTCTAAAAATTCTAAGAAAACCACTTTAAATTTTTTAATAAGGTATATTCCTACTTAATATTCTTTAATCGCCTCTATTTTAACCCGAAAAACGTTCATTTCAATTTGGACGATGTTCAGTTTAATTTCAAAGGTTTCATGCTTCAACAGAAGAACTTATAGAATGAAGAACAAAGGACGGTGTTAATCAATTCCCGGAACATGTCTTAAAAACGGGCAGCATTGGGAGGTGGGAGCACGCAAACCAATCAGATCGCATCAAATTAGCATGCCATTCGGATAGGGCTTGTATGGTCAGTATTCTGATTGGCTTGTGTCTGTTTGGCTGGTCCTCTGCTGGCTTATGATTGGCTAGCTCACCACCACCTCCGAGTGCTACCCATCTTCACCACCTGAACTCAATTCCCCATGCATTCTACTTGTACGGGATGTAGTGAAGGCAATTTGAGTGCGTCTTCGGCCTATCTGGTTTCCGGTGGCCAGAAAACGGACAAGCTGTTTTTTTCTTGCAAGACAAGTCTGTTGCCAATGCACCGAACAAGTAGGGTGAAATTATTGCTCGATCCGGGTGGGAAATCCGAACCAAAAACCTGAAGTCGGGGTGCATCCGACAGCCGGCGCCTCCTTCGACTGCGCTGCCAACTCTTGCCTTAAAAGGTGGCCTTGGATGGAGCTCAAAATCGAACTCGACATTCATTAAATTTCCACTGTTTTTGACGGAATCACAACGCGAGAACTCAGAATATCGCAAAGAATTGGCATCATGCTGAAGAAGCGTGGAAGCGAACGAGGCAGCGACATGGAAACACGACACGACAGTCTGGAATGCGACGGCAACGAGTTCAGTGCAATGGCTGGAAAGCTGGTTTGGTGAATGAAATGATGTAATAATTCAAAAACGATTGGCATCCAGCTGCTTCCCGAGCCCTAGAAGCCTCTAGGAAACGCTCACATTTATTCTGCTTCAGGCCTTCCCTTCAGAAGACGAACACGACAAGGAGAGCAGTCCCGTTAGCCGCAAATTTTTTGAGTAAAAACCTGTCTAAGCCAGTTTTCTGAAGACGATTAAAAGCATTGAAAACCTAACAAGAACGCCTAGGCGGATCAAAATGTAGGAGGAATGCATGTGTACTAGCCGGGTCGGGAAGAATAAATGAGGTGGACAAGGCTGCGAGACCTGGAGACGATCACATCACGCAACAGAGGAACGAACGGGCGGCTATTCAAAGTCGCCACGACACCGAATTCGGCTCGAACCGCTACGTCGAAATGGCTTCGCCGATGGAACTGAACGGTTTCTGGCCCATTTCACCGGCGTGGCGTGACGGTTATGAGGCTTCTCGCCGCATCAAAAACGTCTAGCGTAAGGAGGTCGTAGCAGGGTCAGACATGGGATTCGGGACTCGAACAGGGGTCATAATGTGCTATGGTTTTGTAGGAGGATTACCTCGTAATTTTCAGCTTTTAGACGATTTCTTAGGTGATCTCTTGATAAATTGTTCTTTCAAGGTATAGCTTCTCATAGGTTAGTAACTAAGTCCTAGCCATTTATTTAAACATTTCATTCTGAATTTCGCTGATTTTTGCATGAATTTGAGCACCTTTCAAATAAGAACAATAACTTGGTTTATCAGAATGTATGATTCACCTTTTGTCACATGTCTATCTTTACGTATTAACGTGGAAAGCCAAGAAAAGAATAATGACCTTCGCCGACAGCTCTTTCGGTATATGTCGCATAGGTGAGCAGCATTGGTAGGTGGGGACGCGTAAACCAATCAGACCGCATTGAATGGTGGCATGCCGTTCGCAGAGGGCGTATTCAATCGCTACCCTAGTGGGCTGGATGTGTTCGGGCTGTGCTCTGTTTGGTTATCAATGGCTGGCGCGCTCCCACCTACCAATGCTGCTCACCTATGCGACATGTACCATATTTTTCGTTATATTTTATTTTGTTTATTGACAAGAGCAAATTGCGCATTCATGAAAAGGATAACTCTAGCAGCATCACTTTTTAATCAATTTTTGGACAGTACTGTATATCTTTTCTATAAAAAATGTTTTGATCTATCAAAGAACGTGTTGGGTCTCGTCATTCAAGCTGATTTTTATCAATTTTTTGCAGAAGATTAAAAAAAAGATAAAATGACTTTTACCAGCAGCTTGTTCTCTTTTAACAGTCTGCTAAAAATTGAAAAAATTCTCCATAAAAAAATAAAGGCAACAAAATTTTTTTTAGAACAAATCATTTTCTTTTAAACCGCATGACAATGTTTAAAAAAATAACCAAAGCGTGGAAGCTGCTGGTAAAAAATTAATCCATCTGAAGACTCCACGTTAATGCTCCAAAAATTATAGAAAATCAAATTTAACAAAAAACCAACGCAAGAGCTTTGGAACCAATAATTGCCCTTCGAAAGGTACATGTTTTGAAAATGAGCAACATTGATAGGTGGGAGCGCGCCAGCCAATAATAACGAAGCAGAGCACAGACCGAACATATGCCAGCCGATCAGGGTCCCGACTGGACACGCCCTCTCTAAATAGCACGCACATTCAATGCGGTCCGATTGGATGGGATGCTCCACCTACCAATGCTGCCCGTCTTCACGACATATACCGTTTATAACATTGAAAAAACCTGAAGCGTAAGCACAGAAAAGGAGCTGTCGGCGAAGGTCGTCCTTCTTTTTTGACTTTTCACTTTAAGCGCATGGAAATTGAGAGAAATCGAAAGGCGAAAAAAGCAGGACACATTTTCTGATAGAGAAAGTCATTCCCTATCGAACTGTACATATAACATTACGCAAAAAATTTTCAGCGGAATTCAAAATAAAGTGCTAAACGTACTGTTAGACTTACATAGTTTTCAACCTACTACAACTGCACGTCGAAGTGGCACAATAAAAGCACAAACCCAAAAACGAATAAAAAATAAAAACGAGTGGGCAAAACAACCATGTGAAAGCGATATCTCAGAGAAAAAAGTGAAAATAAAAAGAAAATGTTAACAATAGGAAATAAGCTTGACGTAAGAGATATTCTATACCTAGAAATCAAAATTTACTCTGTCGGCTGGAGAGCGCTAGGGAGTCGTTATTTCTAGACTCCAAAGCATCTCGCCATGAATCAGTTCAGTAAGATTGACCAAGGAATAATTGTGAAGAGGTCGTTGTCGAGGAAAATCAAGGAGTGAATCGTTTATGCAAATATTTGTGGCGCATTCGGTACTTGACAGGATTGACCTAATACCCCTTCAAATGATCTCCGCGATACCACTTGGTAATCGAATCCATGGCGCATTCCAAAGCATTCATACCCTAACACAACCCATCATAAGCCTTCAAAGGATAAAGAATAAAAGACTGCTTTACTTAATCCTTCTTGGCGTGCGCCACGCACTAGTCTACTTCTACCAGAGCAATTTCAATCCGTATCTAACACACACCATGGCTTGCAGCCGGCGGACAAGTCAGTGTTGTACCCTTCGCAAATAAGTCTGATTCCAATTTACTGAACCTGGAAGGATTGAAGGCTGGTTGGCCTGGGCAGGACCGGAGCCAAGAACGTCGGAACAAGAAGAATGTCGGGTGCATGCGACAACTGGCGCCTTAATCGACTGCGCTATCATGTCTACTGTCTATAATGGTTATAGGATATTTTAAAACATCACTATAAAAAGTAGATATCTTAAAGTCTATAAATGTAGTGAACCAGGTATTTTAAAATGTATACATGTAGGGAAATAGGTCAATTATTTTTTACATAGAAGAGCTAAATCGTCCATTTGTCCCTCTACCTGTGTGTCTGAATATCCTCTGCCCCGTAATATCTCCTGGATTAGGCTTCTCATCAGACAAGCCAACCGCGTGCCCTATTTAACACGTTGACGACCGTGTGACACGATGTCGAGCCACAACCCTCTCGACCGCGTGGGACCGTGTGACACGTGTCACAGCCTTGTAATTTATTTTCTAGATGGATTCAAATCTTTCGAGCAAACTTTTTTCTGCATGTGCACTCCAACTTTAAATATTGTTAAAAAAACGTAGTCCACGAAAACAGTTCGCAATAACAGATTTACTGAGCTTCTCGACGATTAGTGATTTCAGTATCAAACACATCTCGGCGTTGCAAAAGATCAATTGGCGCCACGCGGCACAGAGACGAGAAAAGCACGAGTCGTCAATGCGCTAATTCAGTGCCGGTTTAGTTACCCAAGTTTGAGAAAGATGAAGCTATATCCACATTTTTCGGCTTTCTCTACCATAAGGAATCTCGGAAATCAAAGCTGAGATCTGGCTTCACGGACGCGCCAGTTTACTATCTGAACATATCTTCTATACGAATGGAAATTGTAGCTTTGAAATGTATAATAATTTTTTATTCCATTCTGCAAGGTGATTACAGATATACCCTCTGAGTAATCGAACCGTTAGACCTTTTAGAACAATGCCAAAGGGACTGTACTCGTTTTCTGTTCTCGGAATAGGGAACAGATCACCGATGGGATGGAAGGTTTGCTGGTCCAGGGCGGGGAAGCCCAACCAAGGACCTGGCACGGCCAGGCTGCACGCGGCAGTCGGCACCTTCTCCGGCTGCGCTACCACGCCCCCTTTCAAACTCAACACCATGGGCTATCGAAAGGACCTGTCACTTTCCGCTTCGCCTCTGTGTTACTCTGTTGGTGATTGTTTATTCGGCGCGCAAAGTGGATTTCCCCGCTGGTCACAGATCAGGTCATCACCGGTTTCAGAGCGGAACATGATGGATTTGCGGAGCGGAGCCGCACGTGGAGTGGACCCAGAGGATTTCCATTCATAAATTCAGAAACGGACACGGTTCGTGGGGAAAACACGACGAGACGACGGAACGGATCAGAGGCAGAGGCGATCGCTGGGACCCGCGTACCGGCGCTCGGATCAGCCGTAAATGGCTCGAGCGGCTGTGTGCGAGTGAAATAGAGCGAGCGAGGCCGGGACACTGAGGTGATTAGCATATGGCTGGCAAACACACGCACATCACACACACACATACTCGCGATTTTGCTCTCATCTGTAGCCAGATTCGGAAGGGAGATACCGGATCGGGGTGACGTTGCGCTTTTTCAGAATGCGGAGCAACTTTTGGAAGCGAAGGTGGTCAGTTCCGCAGCAACTTTCAAGCTTACAATGAGGAAGTTCTTCGGATGAGTCCAGAGTCACTTGAAGACTTCGCGACGGAGATCTTCAACGAGGTGAGCCGATTGAGCGGCTCGTCTCATTTTCAAACCGCTTGACTTATAATAGTGAAAGGCTGAAACCTCGGAATTTTGAACATTGGTTATCGATTCAATCACTCAGTCGCTCGGTCAATCACTTAGGATGCGCCATGCATATTACTCCCACCGCGCACACGTTGGAAACACCTTAAAAGCATATTCGGTAGGTGAGCTAAGGCATGCTTCTCTCAGTCTAGTTACGCAGCAGCTTACGAATCCATAGAATTGAAATTCCTGCTTGATCCAGGTATGGACCAAGGCTAAAATTGATTCGCGAAGAGTACGTGGGTTCTTATCAGTAGCCATACACATTCTGGAGATTAGGCTTAGAAGTGCGGTTTTGCAGAACGAGGAGGAATTTTTGAAAGTGAATGTAGTCAGTTCCGCAGCAACTTTTTTGCTTATGGCTATGAAGATTTCCTCTAAAACGCTCCAAAAAAAACCTAAGGAGCCCATTACGACAAAGAACTCCAACGAGGTGAGATGGCTGACCGGCTCATCTCATGCTCGAACCGCTAGGCTTCTGACTGCAAAGTCCAAACTCTCGGATAAAGATTGACTCTCTCAGCAATTTTTTTCAAAAAGTGAGAGAAGGCACCTGTCATCATCATTTTCATTAGCGTCTGTCCCGCTTGGTGGCGGGGTCCGCTCTTCTGGTGTGGTGACGCCAATTCTCCCGATCAAATGCTTGATCAGGGTGCACACCAGCCATCTCCAAGTCCAAGCGCAACGTATCTAGCCAACGTTGCTTCGGGCGTCCTCTGGGCCGCTTTCCAGGGACCACAAGATTCAGGCCAATCTTACACACGGTGTCGTCGTTAGCGCGAAGGACGTGGCCGTACCATCGAAGACGAGCTTCGCGCAGCTTCTCGGATATCGGGGCGACACCGAACCTCTGTCGTATGGTGTCGTTACGAACGCGGTCCAAACGCGTAACTCCAGCCGTCCACCGTAGCATCTTCGTCTCCATTACACTGAGGCGGCTTTCAACTTCCTTCGTCACGGGCCAGCACTCAGCACCGTACGTCGCTACTGGGCGGACTACTGTTCTATAAACCTTCGATTTGAGGTGCTCAGGTATTGTCCTGTCGCAAAGCACCCCAGTCAGACAGCGCCATTTGGACCAGGCTGCACTCACACGCGCATTCACCTCCATCTTTAAGCTGCCATCGGACGTGACTGTTGATCCGAGATACTTGAAAGATGTCACTCGTGAGAGCTCAGTACCATCGATCTTAATAGATCCGTGCTCATTCACATCCGTCGTCAAGTATTCCGTCTTTTTGACGTTTAGCTTGAGACCGAACGATGCCAAACGATCGCACCACGCCTGTGCCTGTCGCTCGAGTTCGGTTTTGTTTTCACATGCAAGCATGACGTCGTCAGCATACAGCAGCGTCCAAGGTGCCGCCATTTGGAGATCTCGTGAGATTGCATCCATCACGACCACGAAGAGCAGTGGGGATAGCGCAGATCCCTGATGCACCCCTACAGAGATGGGAAACTCCATCGAGGTGCCCGCTGGCGCTCGCACTCGACTCCTTGGGCAAGAGTATAAAATGCGCACCCACTCAATAAGCTCTTCAGGGATACCATGTTGTCGTAACGCGTACCATATAACATCGGAAACGCGGTCGAAGGCCTTCTCCAAGTCCAGGAAGGCAAAATGCACCGGTTTCTGTTTCTCGCGGTGCTTCTCTAGCAGAAGACGAACGGCGTGAATGGCATCAACGGTGCCACAGCCAGATACGAAACCACACTGATTCGTGGAGAGCTGTACGACATCCCGGATACGTCCGTCGACAATTCGCTCAAAGATTTTCATGGTGTGCGAAAGAAGACGAATTGGACGGTAACTGGCGCAGTCTGCAGGACTGCCCTTCTTCTTCCAAATCGGGATGGTCGTGCTTTGTTGCCAACCCTCAGGCACTTTCTTCTCAGCAACAACCTGATTGAAAAACGCAGTCAGCCAGTCAGCAGGGCACCAGCCCTTCGACTTCCACAGGTCAGCTGGCAGGTCATCGGGACCAGTGGCTTTGCCTGACTTCATCTTCCTCAGGGCTGCTTCAGTTTCGCTCACTGTGATCTTCTGAACAGGACCGTATACAGGTGATGCAAAAGGAACAGCAGGATGTTCAAATTCTACATTCGAGATCTCCTCGAAGTAGTCGTGCCATCGCTTCACAGCCCTCTTACGATCCATCAGAAGATGACCGCTCTCGTCGTTAATGCCAAAGAACTTCTCAATGTCTTCTGCTTGGCGACAGCGAGCTTTGGCGAGTCGGTAAATATAACGCTCACTATCGCGCGTTTCCAATTTTTTGCTGACATCAGCGTAGTATGCGGCTTTAGCAGCGACCACTGCCTTCTTTGCCGCTTTCTTTGCTTCTCGATAGTTCCGCCAATTATGGACTGTTTTATCACCGATAAACACGTGATAGAGCCGTTTCTTTTCTCGGACTTTCTCTCTGACATCATCAGTCCACAGCCATGCCTGCTTGTCGACCCAGCGTCGTCCAGGCTTCGTTGTGCC
The DNA here is from genome assembly GCA_947396885.1 of Heligmosomoides polygyrus polygyrus. Classification (NCBI taxonomy): domain Eukaryota; kingdom Metazoa; phylum Nematoda; class Chromadorea; order Rhabditida; family Heligmosomidae; genus Heligmosomoides; species Heligmosomoides polygyrus. The sequence continues at coordinate 100,262,420 of OX377201.1, read as the reverse complement.
GAGTTCAAGGCGTGCAGCCCGAGTTATCGCATCGGAAGCGTCCTTCCAGGTTTCGTCGACAGTTGTCACTGTCGGCAACCGAATGCAAAAAATAACTGCCGCTTCCTTCTCTTTCAGTCGCCACCATTTGATTCTTGCCGACCCACATCGCTCGACATGTTTACACCTCGAAGGTGTGATCTTCAGCGAGCAGATCAGTGGACGGTGTTGCGTGGCAACCGTCTCATACGGCACGGTCTTCGCGTCTGTGACAAGGCCTTGGTCGCGACGCCTAACAAGGACATAGTCAATCTGCGTTTTAGCATTCCCGCTATAAAACGAGATGAGGTGGGAGTCACGCTTTCTAAATTTGGTGTTCACGATGGAGAGGTCATGTGAGTCTGCATACTCAAGTATACGCTCACCATCGGCGTTGCGCGACCCATATCCAAAACCACCATGACAGTTGTAGCCGTCTTTCGTTGCTCCGACGTGACCATTAAGGTCACCTGCCACAACAACCATATCTTGTGACGGTACTTCCGCTGTCTTTTCATCAAGCAGGGATCAGAACTCGTCCTTGGTTTGCTCGGAACAGCCTGTCTGCGGAGCATACGCAGAAAAGAAATGGCATCGTCGCTCTTCTACGGCGACAACAATCTTCATCAAGCGGTCATCGAAACGTTCTGCGCTTGCAATCGCATCACGGAAACGCTCGGAGACGATCACACCGACACCACTGGTGGTCCTGGGACTTCCACATAGAACGGCCTTGAAGCCACGTCCTATGTCCCTTGACTTGCTGCAGGACCACCTCGTCTCCTGCACCGCACAGAAATCTATCTTTCTTCGCTCCAGTGCTTCTACCAACTCGCACGAGCGGCCCGTCAACGTACCACATTCAACGTTGCTACGCGGGTCTTGCCTACGTTACGGGACTTTCGGACTAGCTCAGTTGCCCCCCGATGCCGTCCTCGCATCAGGGACCCTCGCACACTTTTCACATTCGCCGGGCTTTGCGAGTGCGCGTCGGCTCCCGCGGACGCCGTAGCATTATCTCGGGAACTCTGTAACGTCATCAACCATATGATGTGACACAAAATGTTCGTAGGCCGGCCTGTCACTAGGGCCTGTCGCCTGCATTCGAATGTCCGTGTTTGGCTCGGCTTGCAAAAGCAAGCAGTTTCCAGTGGCACCACGTGGAGGAACGGACATCGCCACCGAGAGAAGGCACCTGTATGCCGAGTAAATCAAGGTTTCTGTGAGGATTAAGGCTCATAAGGCGCTGAACCTTCATAACTTCTTCAACGCAAGAAGATCTTTAACAGTGCTTGCTCTTTCGTTTTAATCTAATCAGAACATTGAAAAATAAAGGACAAAGGATAAAGGACGGCGTTTCTCAATCCTTTTTTGGAATGCGCCACGCATTCTACTTCTACGGGATGTCATCGAGGCGATTCGAATGCGTACTTGGTCATCAGTGACCTGCTGTGGCCAGCCAATGAACAAGTCAGCGCTTTATCCTTCCCAGACAACCAATTCACTGACTCCGGAGGATGGAAGGCTCGGTTGACCTAGGTGGGGAATCCAAACCAAGAACCTGGTATCGGGTGCGCACGGTAGCCGCGACCTCATCCGACTGCGCTACACGTGCCCAAAACACCGAAAACTAGTCTTCAGAATTCCGAATGGCAAGATAACGAAGGGCATCGTTTAAAGGGATAAGGATGATGCACGATGCTAATTAATTCCTTAGTTGGATGTGCCATGCATTCTACTTCTATGACATCGTGGTGGCAGTTGACTCCGCATTAAGCCCATATAACGACTTCTTCACATTGGCTTCAGAAGAGTACTACTCACTTTGAGAGTTGCAAAGTTTGCTTCATAGACATAGAATGATAAAGGACTGCGCTAATCATTCCCTTCTGGGGTACGCCACGCATTCAACTTCGGGATATCACTGAAGCAATTTAAATGCGTACTTCATCTCTTCAATGAATTGGGAAGGCCAGCCGACAAAGAAGACAATGTTTCATCCTTCCCAGATAAAAAGGATAAAGGACGGCGTTACTCAATCCCTTTTGGGATGCGCCAGCGCCTTCTACTTCTACGGGATGTCGTGGAGGCGATTTGAATGCGTATTTGGCTAGACATACATACATTTGGTCGAACTTCTTCGTGAAAGCCCTGAACAACCGATATGACGCTTTTCGTGTCCCTCAAGCGAGGAGGATCCTTTGGACCACTCTGGCACGCGACAGGGACGAATGGAGACGCTGCTGGCGCCCGCATCGAACAAGTCGATGATCAACGGGACGATACAGGTGATTTGGCCATACAATGACTTGCGGTGGCCAGCCGATGAGCAAGTCAGCGCTTTGCCCTTCCCAGTCACGTCTGGTACCACTGACCCCGGAGTGATGGAAGGCTTGGTTGGCCTGAGCGGAAAATCCGAACCAAGAACCTGGTGTCGGGTGCACGCGACCATCGGCGCCTCCTCCGACTGCGCTGCACGCGCCCACGCGGTTTAATTACCCAAGTTTGAGGAGAGCTTTGGTAAAGGACGACGCATTGTTCTCGAGCGTCCTCAACTTTCTTGGTCTTAGTAAGAAGAACGGAAAACTAGTGTTCTTGGGACTAGACAATGCCGGAAAGACAACTTTACTTCTTCCCAGATGAACTGGTAGAAATTCTCTGATCCGGCGGGATGGAAGGCTCGGTTAACCTCGGCAGGACTCGAACCAAGAGCACTGAATCGCCCTGGATTTCCTCCGACTGCGCAACCAAGCCCCCATGATGTATAGACCTCCAGAATACGATTCTTCATTTAAACTTCCATTGGAGTCGAGGATCTTTGTTCGGGTCTACCGCCAAATAGGAGTTCAAACTGCAAGATACAGGAGTAGAATACGTGGCTCATCCCGCAAGACATTGCCTCTCCTTCAGAGATGAATAATAAATGCAGGTTAATGCTACTCCGACAGCATCTAAAGCAAGCTAGTTCTGAGGAAGCCGCCGAGCAGTATCCAGTGAGGTACTGGAACGAATACTGAGAATCCGGACAAGTAAAGCCCGTCGCTGAAGCTTTAGACAGGTGTAACAAAAGCCGCCATCAGCTATACCTTCTTCTTTCCCCGAAGACTGATGCCGCTCCACAAAAACTGATCTACTCTGCTGGCTAACGACTGCTGGACTCGCTTCTTCGGCTGGCTGAGTGAATAAACGACGGACGGCACCCTGTTTCTCTCCAGATCCACCGCGTCACTAATGAAAGTGCTCATTCGGTCGGGCCGCTGCGTAAACTCGCTGCTGCTGCTGCTACTGATGACGACGTCGACTACGATGGGGGAAGAGGATGAGAGGTGTGTCTCGGCGGCGCGCGTGCGACATTCATTGAAGTGTCGCGACGTAAGAGCTCAAGGTGAAGCGCCGACGAAATCGAGCCGTAGATGTCCTCACTCTCTCCGTCCGACGACTCATCGCTAGTCAGTCAGTCAGTCAGTCAGGTGGTCGACGGGTCGGGTCGGTCGGCCGGCTGAGCGGCGCCACAAAAAAAGGCCGGCACTCTGGTCAAACAAATCGACCCTGAAATAGATTCCCCCCATTCGGAAATTGAGCCGCGTCGATTTGCTTATGCGAGACCGCGTGTGTACTTGTCTGGAACTGCGGAGAAAGCACAAGAATAGGAGGAAAATAGGTCATTGTGGTCTGAGGATGACCGCTGGGGACAAAGCTCAGACAGAAAAATAAGCACTCAACGAATCATAGATAGGAAAAAAGGAAAGGAAGGCTTTTAGGAAAGGTCCAATTAGGATGCGCCATGAACTCTACTTCTACGGAAGCGAAAAAACACAAACACAATCAATCGGAGTCATTGCAAAACGGACCTGACAGAACGTATTTGGTGGCCTTGGCGTTTCTCAGACAAGTTCCGCCCTACAGAAGTGGAAGGCTTGGCTGTTTCAGATACCCTGCACCGTCGCGTACTGCGACAGCCCGATCAAGGTTCTTGGCTTGGGTCCCGCCCAGGCCAAGTAATTCGAATTCCAGTGTTCAAATTCGAATGAAAATCATTCGAATAGGTCATCTGAGGACACCTATTCTCCGTAGACTAAATCCGCATTTAAGCAGCCTCCGCGATATCGAGTAGAATGCATGGCGCATCCCACAAAGGAGACACTAACTTGCGTTTACTTACTTTACTTTGATACTTTGATGGCCCTTTTGTCGGCTGGAGGTCTTTTCAGCGGGGACCACAACTCTTCCAGACCGCTCGATATCTAGCTGCTTGCATCCAGTGAGGCAGACTCCGCTCTCTGAAAGATCCTGAGAATGAGTCTGCCCATCGCGTTGGCGGTCGCCCCAGTGGCCTCTTATGGTCTCTCGGGAGCCACTCTGTGACACGGAGACTCTATCTATCGTCCTTTCGTCGAAGCAGGTGTCCGGCCCAGCGATATTTGGACTTCTTCATGTACTGCAGCGGGTCTGCTAATTGCGACTTCTCCCGTAGCTCCGAGCTTCGTAGGCCTTCTTGCCATTGCTGACGAAGGCTTGTCCTTAGAAGACATCTCTCCAGTGCACGATGCGTAGTTTGCATCGCTCTGGCGATTGTCTTTTTGTCGGGCCAGGTTTCCGTCGCGTAACACATCGCAGGCAGTACAGAGGCGTTGAATATCGAGGTCCTGAGGCCGGGATCCTTGACCTGATCGGCGACTTCGCGAATCGAACTGAAAGCTGCCCATGCTGCGCGTCTCCTGCGGACGATTTCAGAAGCGAGGTCGTTATCCATGTTCAGCTCTCTTCCCAGATAGGCGTAGGAGTCGACCTGTTGTAGAGCGACTCCATTTAACCTTACGAGTCCCGTGTCACACCACTGGTTGACCATAAATCGCGTTTTGGACATATTCCTGTCCAATCCAATCTTCATACCTACCACAATGAGCTCGTTCAGCATCTCCTCAACTTCTGTCGTGCTGGCAGAGATGAGAACAATATCGTCGGCGAAGCGAAGGTTGCTGATCCGTTTACCGTCGACAAGGTAGCCTTTATCGTCCCAGTTCAAGTCTTTCATGGCATCCTGGAGTGCCGCTGTGAATAGCTTAGGAGAAATCGTGTCTCCCTGCCGTACTCCTTTCCCGATAGGAGTTTTAAGCTTTCGATCGAACAGCTGGATGGTGGTCGATGTGTTCGAGAAGCATTCGTCGAGAAGTCGGATGTAGGGCGATGGTATACCAGCGTGCACAAGTGCGTTCAAAACGGCGTTGATTTCCACAGAGTCGAACGCTTTCCGGTAATCCATGAAGACAAGGACAAGTGGGAGGTGGTATTCGCGGCTCCTCTCGATGAGCTGTGAGACAGTCTGAATATGGTCCATGCAGGAGAAATCCTTGCGAAACCCTGCTTGCTCCACTGGCTGATACTCATTTTTTATGGTAGGCAAACATAGCCAAGCATAGAGTGAAACCATAGTTTTTGCCAACATCGAACCAAAATTGAAATGCTCTTTAAAATTTAATTGAAAAGAAAGTCTTTAAAAGTCTAATAGCTTTCTCCTATAGTTTTTTATGCGACTAATGTATTAGCTATGAGTAATTAGATGTGCTTATCAAGTACAATTTGTCCAAGACAGTAGTAATTATGATAAGGGTAGAGGATAAAGGGCAGCGTCAATCCCATTAGGGATGCGCCACGCATTCTACTTCTACGGAATATCATGGAGCGATCTGAATGTGTACATATTTGCCCCTGCAATGCGGTAGCCAGCCGATGAACAAGTCAGCGTTTTATTCTTCCCAGACAAGTCTGGTACCAATTCACCGACTCCGGAGGGATGGAAGGATTGGTTAACCTGGGCGCGGAATCCGAGCAAGGAACCCGGTATCGGGTTCACACGGCAGCCGGCACCTCTTCCGACTGTGCAACGTGCGCCTGTGAGTATTTAAATTGACAAAAACAAATAAGTGTGTGAATAAATAAATCTCAAAAAGGCATAAGGAGAGAGGAATGAATAAATAGATAAAATAAAAAATAAAAAACATGGTAAAAATAAAAGTCAAAAGGCACCAAGGAGAAAATGTAAGCAGAAAGCGTAGCAGCAGAGGAAAAAACACGTCTGAAGGCTCAAAATAGGAACTCGTACGTTTGAAACTGGCTGTTTCACTGAACCGGGCCACGCCCTCGTGCAAGTGTGACCTGACCGGCTGCTACAAAGGCGGATCGGTTGTGGTGGCGGCCGGTGTGAATTGCGACAATAGCCGCCCGTCGAGCACTTCAAAGCTGTTTAGCCCGCCGGTGACGTTCGGGCCCCTTTTGCAGGTTTGAGCTATCGAGGTATTCAACCTTCCCTGCTACGAAGAAGTCGTTATCATGTACCATTTTCACGTCAACTTGGACACTTCTAAGCCTCTGCCTAAGACTTTTGAAATCGAAGCGAACTTTTCTGGATCAGAATCAACCTCTTCTACATTAAACTGGAGACTTGCCAAAATCTTTAGGATAATTTTTTGTCCAAGAAAGATTTTAGGACGATTTCTCTACCCAACAAGTGAACACATTGTACAAAATTGTATGTTTTAAAGAGCAGGAACGCGGCCATTTTTAGTGCCAAAAAAGAGATTGAGCCATGCCTTCATCCAAGATGTCGCGATCTTCATTCGAATGATAAGAAAGCTCCTGTTTGCATAAAGCTTCACACCTATAAACGAAGTATCAAAAACAATTGTAAAGAAAACACATGTCCTCGATTTGATGTGTCATGTAAGCATAATTTACCCTATATAACAAATAAAAACGGAGACGAGCTTTTAGAGCGCATGGCACGATCTACTCTTTTAACGCGCTATATGATTGTTGCCTTGGTGAGCTTTAAGAGACTTAATTTATTATTTTTTCTGAAAAATAATGTTTGAAATTTATGTCAGCATTATTAAACATTTCGACATCAGATTACGCTTCGCTACGGGCACGTAGCGCAGTCGGAGGAGGCGCCGACTGTCGCCTGCGCCCGACACCAGGTTCCTGGTACGGATTTTCCGCCTAGGCCAACCATGCTCTCCATCCTTCCGGGGTCGGTGAATTGGTACCAGACTTGTCTGGGAAGGATAGCGCGCTGACTTGTCCATCGGCTGGCCACCGCAAGTCATTGTATGGCCAAATATGCTTCAAAGTCACTCCCATGACATCCCGTAGAAGTGGAATGCGCGGCGCATCCCAAAAGGGATAAAGTAACGCCGTCCTTTATCCTTTACTAGGCCTCGCTATATTGTCGTGTGCTTTTGATTTCGACATTTTTAAAACCCTTGCACTATTCTTTTGAAGTAATCTGCAACAATAACTCTTTAATCCAGCTGTAGCTCATAGTGTTTTCCAAGTTGGTCACAACTTTGTTGGGCTTGGTTGTTAAAAGCTGAACACTGTCATTTGATTGTCATTCTTTTTCTTTTTGTGTTTTTTCTTCAAAGGCGCACTTCGGATGCATCAATGAATGAATGAATGAATCAATGAATGAATGAATAGAGTCGTATTCCTATGTGTACTTAAAAACAATGGGCGCGTATAGCGCAGCTGGAGGAGGCGTCAACTGTCGCCTGCATCCGATGCCAGGTTCCTGGTTCGGATTTCCCGTCTAGGCCAACCAAGCCTTCCATCCCTCCGGGGTCGGTGAACTGGTACCAGACTTGTCTGGGAAGGATAAAGCGCTGACTTATTCATCGGCTGGCCACGGCAAGACACTGTATGTCCAAATACGCACTCAAATCGCCCATCCCGTAGAAGCAGAATGCGTGGCTCATCCCGAAAGGGATAGACTAACGCCGTCCTTTATCCTTCATTTAAAAACAAGAACATTGCTTATAAAGACAGCAGCTCTAATACATTGATAGGTACCAGAAAAATTTTTGTCATTTTTACTTTGTAAAGGAACCTCCAGAATATTCCAGTTTATTATTTCCTTTACTTTGCAATGCTATTATGGTGAAAACAGTACGCCTGCTTTCACGCCTTCATTTTGATCTGCTCGCAGCATAAAGGGCGAAGCCTTAAGGCCCCCACAGAGTTCTGCGGCAACGCCGCTCGCCGCAATGGTTAAGGATAGGGCAGGGACGCCGCTGGCGGCGAGCTCTGCGTCTCTGCCCTATGGTTAAGCATAGTAGGGCCGCGGCGCTGCCGCAGAACTCTGTGGGAGCCTTTAGCCCGGTCCGTCAACGATTTACCCTCCGGTAACGATGGAACTTACCGCGAAATCGTCATATACCGCGACCGTGGTAGGTTCCCGGTGAAAGCGGTTGTAACGGTTGTCCGGCTAGAGCGTCGGGTGAACGACGCGGTGAAGTACCGGTAACGCTCTGCTGCTAATGTATGACCCATTGACAACGAGTTGGGCCGGCTGCAATGCGTAGTCGAACGCTTGCGCGGCATCCTTCACCGCATCCTTCGTCAACCACAAGGGACGGTAAGTTTCTTGCAGGGAGCCGGTTAGGTGAATCTGTGGTAGCGACTTGCCGACACCTTCGTTGGCTGTGATGTTAGTTTGCACCACTCCTACCTTGCTGTTGAGCCTAAAGAGTGTGTTTGATTGCTCGTCAATACCCGGTGTGTCTAGGTTCATAGGCGAAACAGGCTCAATAGCAGTCTCTCATTTATTTGACTGTAGTAGCTCCTAGATGACAGGCTACGGCCAGCCAAGAACTGTAGTGCCTTTTCAGTTCTTTGCGATAAAATCTGGAACGACGACCGGTGTGACGACAGCGGTGGCGAAATTGAATGGCAGTTGCACCCGCAGTCGCGGTGATTGCAATCACAAACCAATGGCGTCTGACCTTCTTAAGCAAACTGTCCTTTTTAGCTTAGAGCCAAGCCATTCCGAACCGATATAATCGTTAAGTTAAGATCGTGCAGAGACGACGGTATACGATGGTGGAGAACGACGTCGACAAGGTGTACATCGTTACTACCCGACGAGTGGTAATTTATTGCAGTTGGCGCTGAGAGGACTGAAGTAATACACTCTTAAGCGTTTAGCAAGGTTTAAATAAAAAAAGCAAAATATTTAAATGTAGGTCGTTGATCTTATTTACTACTAGATTGTTACACAAATGCCTTTTCGTGAGCAGTATATCAAGCTTTATGGAGCGAAACAAGCGCTACAAAATATTGTGGGAATCATGTACAGTTAATTTCTCTATCAATAAAAAACTCATAACACCGAGCATCAGTCAGACGGAGCGAATGCTGACCGACTTCGATCGTGTATGTGGGAACGTTGGACTGCCAGCTGAATCTTACGAGGACAATGTTCATGAGGAACGGACAAGTTTCTGATGCCCCATTCTCGCTCAACGGAACGAACATCTCCGAATGCTCCAGCTATGTGTATCTCTGTCGCGAAGTCAATATGGCCAATGACCTAGCGCCGGAGCTGAGCAGGAAAAAACGAGCGGCTTGAGGAGCTTTCAAGAGCGTCGAAGAAGTCGCGAAGAAGACGAAGAACGTCCGACTCCGTGCCCACCTATTCGACTCCACTGTTCTTCTTGCCCTAATATACGCCTCAGAGACCTGGGCTATACGAAAGCAGGACGAACACGCGATCAGCGTCGCGCATCGTGGAATAGAGGGGACGATGCTCGGAGTGACACGACTCACGCAAGTGAGAGAAAGCCACCGGAGTTCCGAGCTTCGCCGACGTTCGAAGATCAGAGACGCTGTCGCACGGACCAAGTCGTCAAAAATTAGGTGAGCCGGCCACGTAATGCGATTCGCAGACACCCGCTGGACGAGAGCCATCACCGACTGGATTCCGCGGGATGTCAAGAGAACACCGGGACGCCCACCGACGCGTTGGTCGGACTTCTTCGTGAAAGCCCTGAACGACCGCTATGACGCTCTTCATGTCCTTCGAGCGAGGAGGATCCATTGGAGCACTCTGGCACGCGACAGGGACGAATGGAGACGCTGCTGGCGCCCGCTCGATGATCAACGGGACGACAGGTGATACAAGTGTTCAATGAAAAACAATCACAAAGTAACGACCATCGGAATAGAACAGAGCTTACGTGAGAACCTACTATGCATATACATCGCACTTTCAGAAGGCTCTGTAAATAACATCAGCCATACATATGAATATGTGCCTTTTCCGCCGAAAGTCCACACTTCCCCCATCACGTATTGCGTCTATAGTTAAGTTCCTAACCAGTAGGCTATCTCAACGGTAGGTCGGAACGGCCCAGGTGTTATATATGGGCAGAATCGCCTCTCTCTGGGATAACGAGCGAGCGGTGGTGGCGTAGTGGGTAGAGGGGCGGCATACTCCCCATGATCGCTGTTTCCAGCCAACTTGAGCCCGCCCTACGCTCGCAGGCAGAGGGTTAATGCCGCCAACGGCCCAACTTCCGTCGCCCCTAACTCTGCGCAGAGTTGTATTGGGGTCGAGATATTTGCATTCTGTTGTTTCCCAGAGAGAGGCGATTCTGCCCGTATACAACACTTGGGCCGTTCTGACCTACAGTTGAGATAGTCTCGTGATAAGTCTTGTCCTTCGAAGTCATACAATGTATTAGACCAGGTTCAGGTTTCTATGTCGAGCGTCAACACAACAAGTGAATGAGGGACAAGGAGTACGGTGTTAAAGTGTGGGAAGAGCCCTGTGAAGGGAATAAAGGACAGGTCGTTCTGGTATGCGATTCAAAGCCGCCTCGGCTTTCAGCGAAAGTGTAATCCGCAAAAAGCGTGTGTGGGATTGGGGGATGCGGTAGGGCGAGGAGATCGTGAGGGTTTTTTTGCGTTGCTTAGCGTGAGCGACGCTTCGGCAGTGAACCGTGGAGGAGACGATCGACAAACACACATAGGCCGGCGCCGGACTACTTCTTCCTAGTAGGCGGCATCGCTTTGTCTCTCATTAGCCGTTACGGCCCGAGTACAAAGAGGTCGGGAGAGTTCAGTGTGGTGCATAAAAGCGATGAATAACATTCGAGGTACAAGTCAGCTTTATGCCCGAACCCGGGAGGGAGGAAGGCGTCAGGCATTCCGAAGTTCTTTCTCTTGCCTAATTCTGCTGCTGTCGGAAACACCGTTGACCCTTCAATAGCTTCTTTATTCATTAAACCATTGTACGTTAGGACTGGAAGCGTCTTCACGGATTATCCCACCACGGTGATTCTTCAACGATAAACTCTCTTCACGGGAGTTACACCTTCAATTCCTAGACCACAGATAACTCTTCCGTTTCTTTTTTCGGATGAGCACAGGCTCGAAAGAGCACTGATTTCTCCATCGGCTAGCTACCGCAAGCCATTGTATGGCAAGACACGCATTCAAATCAAAAATGAAGAAATAAATCGTCTCCACGACATCCCGTAGAAGTAGAAGGCGTGGCGCATCCCAAAAGGGATTGAGTAACGCCGTCCTTTGTTCTTTATCCTTATCCCTATTCATCAGTGATTAACCCCGGGTTACGTGCGGTAAAGGGAGAGATATACTAACGATGTGGTATTCATCATGTACCTTACCCACATTCGCAGGTATACGCTAGACGAAGGAAACTCGACGATTCTAACGAGTATCTCCGTATACTCGCGAGGATTTCTTTACCTTTATCCGGAGAATAATGAAACTGTCCATACAAGTTTGCTAGCTAGTGGGTGACATCTCGTTCTGGTCTCGAACACGATTATGAGGCAAAGGGACATGAAGTGGCTGACGATCTAAAATCATCATCCTTCGTCGAACTATATTCCTCGAGACAATGGGCTAGAGCTTCTGGCTTTCTAACAAGGAGAGCCTTCAAAATTGCCGTGAGCTTTTGCGATGCAACTTTGATAGAACGCAGGGTCCCCTGTGGGCAGTCCAAAACCATGGTTGCTTTTTTTGATGCTCTTCTGTAGACGAAAAAAGCGTGTGAAAACGTGAGCGCGAAGTTCATCACGCCCTGCTGCCACCCGCACTCGTAGTCGGTTGGAGCAGTGGATAGCAATGTTGCCTCTCGGGCACACCGATGTTGTTTTACGGTTCGTTCACCTTGAGATACGACCCACTGAGAGGTAACTCAAATGAGAGCACTATATTTACTTACGAAAACCATTAGCCGTGTATAAATTGACACCTATGATCACGCAAGCACATAGTAATAACAACCTAACTAAGTTCCTGTGAAGTTCATCTATATAGCCATATGTGTGCAAAAACTTTAGCGACACCAGGGACCGAACCGTAAAACCCACTCGGTGCGCTCGAGAGCCGACATCGCTATCCACTGCGCCATCCGACCACATTCGGTGGGGTGGCAGAAGGGCGTGATGGACTTTGCGCTCATGTTTTCGAACGCTTTTTTTGGACCGCAGAGGAGCATTCCGAAAGAATTAGCCATTGTTTTGTACTACCCAACATCATTTTCATTAGCGTCTGTCCCGCTTGGTGGCGGGGTCCGCTCTTCTGGTGTGGTGACGCCAATTCTCCCGATCAAATGCTTGATCAGGGTGCACACCAGCCATCTCTAAGTCCAAGCGCAACGTATCTAGCCAACGTTGCTTCGGGCGTCCTCTGGGCCGCTTTCCAGGGACCACAAGATTCAGGCCAGTCTTACACACGGTGTCGTCGTTAGCGCGAAGGACGTGGCCGTACCATCGAAGACGAGCTTCGCGCAGCTTCTCGGATATCGGGGCGACACCGAACCTCTGTCGTATGGTGTCGTTACGAACGCGGTCCAAACGCGTAACTCCAGCCGTCCACCGTAGCATCTTCGTCTCCATTACACTGAGGCGGCTTTCAACTTCCTTCGTCACGGGCCAGCACTCAGCACCGTACGTCGCTACTGGGCGGACTACTGTTCTATAAACCTTCGATTTGAGGTGCTCAGGTATTGTCCTGTCGCAAAACACCCCAGTCAGCGAGCGCCATTTGGACCAGGCTGCACTCACACGCGCATTCACCTCCATCTTTAAGCTGCCATCGGACGTGACTGTTGACCCAAGATACTTGAAAGATATCACTCGTGAGAGCTCAGTACCATCGATCTTAATAGATCCGTGCTCATTCACATCCGTCGTCAAGTATTCCGTCTTTTTGACGTTTAGCTTGAGACCGAACAATGCCAAACGATCGCACCACGCCTGTGCCTGTCGCTCGAGTTCGGTTTTGTCTTCACATGCAAGCATGACGTCGTCAGCATACAGCAGCGTCTAAGAAGGTGCCGCCATTTGGAGATCTCGTGAGATTGCATCCATCACGACCACGAAGAGCAGTGGGGATAGCGCAGATCCCTGATGCACCCCCACAGAGATGGGAAACTCCATCGAGGTGCCCGCTGGCGCTCGCACGCGACTCCTTGGGCAAGAGTATAGAATGCGCACCCACTCAATAAGCTCTTCAGGGATACCATGTTGTCGCAACGCGTACCATATAACATCTCGCGGAACGCGGTCGTAGGCCTTCTCCAAGTCCAGGAAGGCAAAATGCACCGGTTTCTGTTTCTCGCGGTGCTTCTCTAGCAGAAGACGAACGACGTGAATGGCATCAACGGTGCCACAGCCAGATACGAAACCACACTGATTCGTGGAAAGCTGTACGACATCCCGGATACGTCCGTCGACAATTCGCTCAAAGATTTTCATGGTGTGCGAAAGAAGACGAATTGGACGGTAACTGGCGCAGTCTGCAGGACTGCCCTTCTTCTTCCAAATCGGGATGGTCGTGCTTTGCTGCCAACCCTCAGGCACTTTCTTCTCAGCAACAACCTGATTGAAAAACGCAGTCAGCCAGTCAGCAGGGCACCAGCCCTTCGACTTCCACAGGTCGGCTGGCAGGTCATCGGGACCAGTGGCTTTGCCTGACTTCATCTTCCTCAGGGCTGCTTCAGTTTCGCTCACTGTGATCTTCTGAACGGGACCGTATACAGGTGATGCAAAAGGAACAGCAGGATGTTCAAATTCTACATTCGAGATTTCCTCGAAGTAGTCGTGCCATCGCTTCACAGCCCTCTTACGATCCATCAGAAGATGACCGCTCTCGTCGTTAATGCCAAAGAACTTCTCAATGTCTTCTGCTTGGCGACAGCGAGCTTTGGCGAGTCGGTAAATATAACGCTCACCATCGCGCGTTTCCAATTTTTTGCTGACATCAGCGTAGTATGCGGCTTTAGCAGCGGCCACTGCCTTCTTTGCCGCTTTCTTTGCTTCTCGATAGTTCCGCCAATTATTTATTTATTTATTTATTTATTTATTTATTTATGCGCCCATGAAGGACACGCTAAAGTTGAAACAATCCAACCAACCAAACAAACAAAATAAGCAATTACAATCATGGAATGTAAAGGTAGTGCTATTCATGAAACAAGTTGACAGATGAAGGAGATTACTCGCCAAGTGGACCGAATCGGTTCAAGTGTCCTAATGCGATCACCTCTAGCTACGATTTTTTTTTCGTGGTTTCCCGGGAACGAGGTTAGAATATCCTCCATGATTTGACAAAACGTTTTTGTCGTGTAAGCTGAGTCCAGGCAAAAGATGATCGAAAAGAGAGGAAAATGTCAGACCGGCAACAACCCGTGATGGCCGAAAATCGAAACTGTGCATAGCAGTAGGTGTAGCCCTCCCCTTGGTAGAGGCTCCTCGGGCGTGACCAGGCTTAAGCACAGTTGCAGGGCAGGCGTATTCAGGACAACGTCTACTGCTCTTCAAAGGCTAGATGGTCGGCAGAAAGCTGAAGGGATAGAAGACGTTTGCCGTACCATTAAAAGCTGTAGGAGAGCCGCCTATGCCAAGGAAGCATGAATCATAATAGGTGAAGCCCTCCCCACCGGAAGTGGTTCCTAGGGACTCTACCTGGTTGTGAAACAGGGTGAGACCGGTCAATTTCATAACCCTTGCAGGGGCGCAGTCTAGAAAAAAATCCTTTTTGAAGGAAACAGGGTTTAATTCACTCAGCATGCCAAGAAAATGGAAAATGGAGTATAAGCAAGCAACGTTCACGGAAAAGCCACGAGTTTAGAGAATAAAAGATAAATACGACTCGGATCAGTTGGGCGAGTTATCTGAACAGGTCTACAAGAGTACTAGGAGACATCTGGGATCCCAAGAGAAGTTAAAATATCAATCTTCTTTACAGCTTGTTTGAACTGAGAAGATTTTTCACAAGACAAAACTGAGACGGGCAGACTTTCAAGCCATTTCGTAGTACGAACAAAGAACGAGTTTATACGTAGGCCTTTCTGAAATGGACCCAACTTGTAGTTATATACGTTGAAACGACTTCTCCTGCCAGTCGATGGACGGAATGTCCAATATTTCGACGGACTCAGACAAAGCTCTCCTCTGAAGATCTTGAAAGCAAGAAGTAGGTCTGAAACAGTTCTACGATAGAAAAGACTTTTCATATTGAGATTTTTAAGCCTTACCGTATACTCAGGAATGGTCGAATCACAACCATCATTGGCAAACGCTCTGTAGTACAACAGCCTAGTGAAGGTCTTTTGGACTCTTTCTAGTGCTTGAATATCTTTAGTCAGATGGGGACTCCAAACAGGGCGACAGTAATCAACTACTGGAAGAACGTAGGTTTTATACAGCTTCAACCAAATGTTTACATCAGAACAGTGGATGTTTCGGAATAATAGGTGAACTAGCCTAAGTCCCTTTTTAGCAACTTCCTGAACTTGATTTGACCAACAAAGGCCTTTTGAAAGAAGCACGCCAAGATCTACCATCTGATCGCAGGGGGAAAGAGGACTGCCATCTGGAAATTTTATTTCTAGCGGGGAGGAGTTAAGCGAGAAAATATGACTTTTCTTTTTATTTAAAGGCAGTGACCATTCTTTGGACCAGGTGCTCATCTTCGACACTGCTTCATTCAATAAGCGCGTAGCTTCTTCTGACTCACTACTCTCGTATGAAATGTAGACCTTAACGTCATCGGCGAAAGCAGCAACCGAAATTCTAGGATCCGTCTTGAGATAGCTTGGCAAATCATATGTGTAGATAAGAAACAGGATTGGTGATAAACTACCGCCTTGGGGGACTCCCGATGGACAGTTTCTGGGCATTGACAAGTGGTTTCCTACTCTAACGCTCAATTTCCATCCAGAGAGATAAGACTCAAACCATTGGAGCATTTGACCACGAACTCCCACACTGTCTAGCTTAGCAAGAAGGCGATCATGGTCTACTTTGTCAAATGCCTTGCTAAAGTCGAAATAGATGATATCCACTTTCTTGCCATTGTTAATAGACTGAATCCACGAATAAGTACAGTCTACTAGCTGAGTACACGTAGACGCCCTGGGGAGGAATCCGTGCTGTTCTATGGGTATGCACTTGATCTTGGTGATCCATTCTAGCAATCTTTTCTTGACAATTTTCTCCAAAATTTTCAAAGGAGTAGGGAGTATACTAATAGGGCGGAATCCGGAGATATTCGAAGCACCGCTAGTTTTAGGGATGGGAGTGATAAATGCATACTTACATACTTCAGGGACTTCAGCAAACATTAGGGAAATGTTGAATATGTGCATAAGAGGTGTAGCAAGGTGCTTTGCAAACCTCTTGTAGAATAACTGGGGGATTCCATCCGAAGTTAATGACTGTGAAGGTTTCAATGCACGTAACTGTTTGAGCACTTCATGGAGAGTGACAGTCGGAACTTCCATAGCATCCTCTGTTTGAGAGAATGGGAGAGGGCCAGGTTCATTTCTAGTTGTAAATATACTTGCAAAGTTATATTACAACTAGAAATAATTATAAAGTTATTATACATTATGGACTGTTTTATCACCGATAAACACGTGATAGTGCCGTTTCTTTTCTCGGACTTTCTCTCTGACATCATCAGTCCACAGCCATGCCTGCTTGTCGACCCAGCGTCGTCCAGGCTTCGTTGTGCCGAGTTCAAGGCGTGCAGCCCGAGTTATCGCATCGGTAGCGTCCTTCCAGGTTTCGTCGACAGTTGTCACTGTCGGCAACCGAATGCGAGAAATCACTGCCGCTTCCTTCTCTTTCAGTCGCCACCATTTGATTCTAGCCGACCCACACCGCTCGACATGTTTACACCTCGAAGGTGTGATCTTCAGCGAGCAGATCAGTGGACGGTGTTGCGTGGCAACCGTCTCATACGGCACGGTCTTCGCGTCTGTGACAAGGCCTTGGTCGCGACGCCTAACAAGGACATAGTCAATCTGCGTTTTAGCATTCCCGCTATAAAACGAGATGAGGTGGGAGTCACGCTTTCGAAATTTGGTGTTCACGATGGTGAGGTCATGTGAGTCTGCATACTCAAGTATACGCTCACCATCGGCGTTGCGCGACCCATATCCAAAACCACCATGACAGTTGTAGCCGTCTTTCGTTGCTCCGACGTGACCATTAAGGTCACCTGCCACAACAACCATATCTTGTGACGGTACTTCCGCTGTCTTCTCATCAAGCAGGGACCAGAACTCGTCCTTGGTTTGCTCGGAACAGCCTGTCTGCGGAGCATACGCAGAAAAGAAATGGCATCGTCGCTCTTCTACGGCGACAACAATCTTCATCAAGCGGTCATCGAAACGTTCTACGCTTGCAATCGCGTCACGGAAACGCTCGGAGACGATTACACCGACACCACTGGTGGTCCTGGGACTTCCACATAGAACGGCCTTGAAGCCACGTCCTATGTCCCTTGACTTGCTGCAGGACCACCTCGTCTCCTGCACCGCACAGAAATCTATCTTTCTTCGCTCCAGTGCTTCTACCAACTCGCACGAGCGGCCCGTCAACGTACCCACATTCAACGTTGCTACGCGGGTCTTGCCTACGTTACGGGACTTTCGGACTAGCTCAGTTGCCCCCCGATGCCGTCCTCGCATCAGGGACCCTCGCACACTTTTCACACTCGCCGGGCTTTGCGAGTGCGCGTCGGCTCCCGCGGACGCCGCAGCATTATCTCGAGAAATCTGAAACGCCATCAACCATATGATGTGACACAAAATGTTCGTAGGCCGGCCTGTCACTAGGGCCTGTCGCCTGCATTCGAATGTCCGTGATTGGCTCGGCTTGCAAAAGCAAGCAGTTTCCAGTGGCACCACGTGGAGGAACGGACATCGCCACCGTTTTGTACTACCCAACAAGGACTCTAAATCCTGTAAAAATTGCATCGCAAAAGCTCACGGCAATTTTGGAGGCCCTTCTTATAAGAATCTCTTCAGATGAAGGAAGTGACCTAAAGTATCTGTTGGACATCAGCAACCTACCTCTATTTTCTTTTTTTGGTATAACAGACAAAGTAACAAAGTCCGCGGAACGAATACCACCACAGTTTGACATGCAGCGACCTATTTAGGCATACCTACCATAAGAATAAGGATAAACGACGGTGTTACTCAATCTCCTTTGGGATGCGCCACGCATTCTACTTCTACGGGATGGAGGCGAGTTGAATGCGTATTTGGCCATAGAATGACTTGCGGTGGCCAGCCGATGTACAAGTCAGTGCTTTTCTTCCCAGACAAGTCTGGTACCAATTCACCGACCCCGGAGGGATGGAAGGCTTGGTTGGCCTGGGCGGAAAATCCGGTACCAACAACCTGGAATCGGGTCACGCGTCAGCCTGCGCCTCTTCCGACTACCACGCGCCCATGCCCACCATATTTAATCGGAATTCGGTTTTGAGTTTTTGAGTGTAGATATGCAATTTTCCGTATAGCGCGGATCAGTCATTGACGTGCCCTATCCTAAACAGCGTTAGCAGACCATGGAGACCATGAAGAGTTGCTCTTCATGGTTCCCATGGTCTGCTAGCGCTTTCTTTCGTCAAAACTGTCACTCAAGTAGAAGAATAGTGCGTGCGCGGTGCCTCACAACCCGTGCTAGCGCAGCAGCAGAAGCAGCAGCGGCGGCGGCATAATGTTGGCTGACGAGACAAGCCTGTTTCCCGTAGATTAGCAGCGGAGTAAAGCCGATTAAAGCGAAGAAAAATGACCAGTGTACGCTCTGCGCAGGAGTGAGCACCATCCGCCGAGCAGGAACTGCGTGGACACAGTAGTTGGCGAGGAGCTGTACATACAGGTCCCAACGACTGGTTACCGGGTGATGGTTGTCAGCTGGTTGTCAGCAAGAAGAGGTGGATGGTTAAAATAGGGATTCATTTCCTTTGCAACAGGGGTTGCTTCTTCATAGACGAGGAGCAATAAATAAAGACGTAAAGTGGAACGAATACTGTGCAACTTGAAAAGAAAAAAAAACAAAAAAAACAGAAGAGACTGAATTTATGGAATTGCGACGTAGTTTGTAATAGATTTTACCTTCTAACTATCCAGCAGTCTCACCTGTTCAGAGCGATAGTTTTCCGTCAATGAAAAACAATTATCCGAAGAATTATACGATTCGATTTTAAATTCGGCGGCTTTAAAGCTGAATAGTTTCAGACCAGGATAGACAAATCTTAAATTTTTTAACTTATATTTCTTCGTTTAAAAAGTCTAAAGAAGCTTTTGACTCAAGACGTTAACTCAGAATCTTGCATGCTCAAAAAATAATCATTCAGTTGAAGGATTACTGGCACTAGTCGATAATGTGGCCTACATGGTGAGGCGATAAAAAAACAGCCAATCATAGCCAGTTCCACTGCACACCGAACAAAACCACGTCAGCCAGCCGGAATCAAGGCACTGAGAGAACGTGACCCACCCAGATGGTGAACACCCGTTCGATGTAGCCAAATTCGTCCGATTCGTTCCCCGTCATGTAGGCCACATTAACGACTAGAACCAGATTTTTTGACTACTTCAATCCGACAGACGCTTAATTTGACTTCCGGAGCGTTCCTCTGAATTTAAAAGGAGGATGGATGGTGTGGGTGCGAGGCGGCGCATTCGGATCAGGCGCCGACTGGACTCCAACTCAAGGATGTTGGTTCGGACCCCGCCCAGACTAACCAAGTCTCCTATCCCTCCGGGATCGTTAAATTGGTGTTAAACTTGTCTGGGGAAAAATCACTGACTTTTCAATCGTTTGGCCACATGAAGTCGATGCACAAGCCAAACACGCACTCAAATTGCCTCCAGATGTTGAATGTGTGGCTTATTACAGTCAGGTATTGATAACAGCTGACTCCTTATGGATGGATGAATGAAGCCATAGGTATCAAAGTGAGAATCCAAAATCCAAGATCCAAAATGAGAAGCCGCTAGATGGCGTTCTGTGAACTATAATTACGTATAGAGAAACCGAAATCGAGTTAGTCCCAGTTTGTGGGTACCAAGTGGCACCAGTTTTCCTTAGAGCCCAGTGGCTGCTTCCTATCCTCTTGGATAGCTTCACGAAGGGATTAGAAGGACATAGCTGATGGAAGCAATTGGTTCAATTGGCGGACGGTCCTCCAAACTAGAATAGACGACAGAATTCGATAGAAACGATGAAGCATCCAAGAGTGCGCCCCGCTCAAGAGGGCGCTAATGCTATAAGGGCAGGGCACCACTGACCGACGATGACCATGACGGCGGCGGTCCATCACCCGATTTCACTGGTCGCGAACTCGGCTGGTTTTGATGGTCAGTCGGCGACCGCTGACGCTGTCAGTGTGTGTGTCAGCAGCGTCAGCCGATAATTGCTACTAGTCAAAGCAGGCTGATCAGAGGTGAAGAGCGCTTGGTTCACAGAGCGCTGGCGATTCGAATCGCGTGAGAAAGTCCGGAATGGTTGGCCGCGGTTTTTCGAAAAGATCCCTATCGGGCGGCGATTTATTTGACACTGGGGGAGACCTTTGATAGACTACGGTTGGAGAACAGATTACGGAGGAGATAAACAGAATGGGAGTTCATCGGGAGAACGCCACATGAGAACAGAATTCATTGTTTTTTGCTTTTTGCATAACAAAAGGCTATTGTAAGAGCACAGCTACCACATGATGTTGTCTTAGTAAGCACGTGGGATCTATCCTAGTCGGTGGGGGTACGCGATGTTTGACTCCTCCGTCCCTTTGCTTGAGTTCGTCCCAGAGATTTGAGTACTGCCAGACGATCGTCGTTATGCGGACACTGGAACTCGTGTCATGTGGTGGAATGCTCGACTTAGCTGTCACCTTAGCGTTGCCCCTATCCCTTCCCCTCCCCCCCCCCCTCTTGGGTCGGATTTCCCGCTTAGGCTAACCAGGGCTCAACTCCCTCCGAGGTACATAGGTGATTTGGTACCAGATTTTTATCAGAGCGATAAAACACTGTCTATCTGCTGGCCACCGAGAGTCAGTACATGTATAGCACAAATGCATGTTCAAATCGGCTCCACGATATACCATAGAAGTAGAGTGCGTGGCACACCCCACAAAAGAAGTGATTGACAATCGCCTTTGTTTTTCGGGTTCGGCTCCCGCATTCCTTGCTTTTTGAGGGCGACTAAACAACTCCTATAAAGATAGTAGGACAAGGTGCGTTGCTAATAAATCATTTTTTTGGGATGCGCCACGCATTTTACTTCCACGTGGTGTCGAGGAGACAATTTGAACGTAAGCCTAGCCCTGACAATGTATTTCGCTTGCCAGCCGATGAACAAGCCAGTGTTCTATTCCTTTCAGACACGCCTGACACGAAACCACCGAGAGACAGAGTGATTTTTGGCCTGGACGGGACTTGATCAACAAATCAATTCGGGGTGCGCGAGAGCCGGCACCTCCTCAGATTGCGCTACGCTGTACTGTGTGTCCTAACCAGATGGCAAAGGCTTAAATTAAGCATTATGGTCAATTCGAAAACCTCTGCTCTTATGATAGATGCGGCATTCCCGTTCACTTCTATAGTTGCCCCTCCGTGCTCCTCTTTGGAACAAAACAGGCCTGAATTTATTAGAATTAACTCAATGATGATCGAAATTAATGGAATGCGGTGCACGCGGTAGCGCAGCTGGAAGTGGAGTGGATCGTTGCACGCCCCCGAGTCCGCGGTTCGAGTCGCTCTTAAGCCAAACAAGCCTTCCATTCCTGATTTGGTGATTGATTGGTGATTTTGGTGTCAGACTTGTCAGGAATAAAACTTTAAGTTGTTTCCATTGGATGGGCGGTTGCGGTTATTGGGGTACACCAAAGGTCGGCTCTGAGTCCGTTCCTCTTCCTGCTGACGCTTGACTCTATAGTGAAGTGAACCGTGAACCACCTTGAGGAAGGCCTTCTCAGGACGATCTTCTACGCGGACGACATCGCTCTAGTAGCCGACAACCAGAAGGAACTGGAGGAGAAGGTGCAGCTGTGGCAGAGAGCCCTCGCAGACAACGGCCTGCGGCTGAAAGTGAAGAAGACAAAGTTCATCAGCTCTGAGCAGTGCGCTGGATCGATCCTAGGCTGCCAAGGGGAGTGGAAGCGATCGAGAAGGTGGAGGAATTCCGCTACCTCGGAAGTGATCTATCCGAGGGAGGAAGTGTGGACCAAGCCGTCAGGCGACGGATAAACGCAGCCGGCTTGAGTGGAGGGAGGCCACAGGGATCCTCTGCGACCGTAGATGCTCCAGAACACTCAAAGGCAAGCTCTATAGAACAGTTGTGAGACCTGCTCTCCTCTACGGCAGTGACTGCTGGGCCCTGGGTAGGCCCCAGGAACGGCAACAGCACGCTGCAGAGATGAGGATGCTGAGGTGGACATGTGGATGGACCCGCCGGGACAGCGTGCGAAACGAGGATGTTAGGGCAGTCCCGATCCAGCTGAAGATGAGGGAGCAGCGCCTGAGGTGGTACGGACAGGTCCTCAGAAGACCAGAGAATCACCCCATACGGTTGACTCCAGATTTCGAGGCACCCGGAAAGCGTCCGAGGGGAGACCCAAGGAAAAGATGGAAGGACGTCATCAAGAGAGATCTCGCCGAAGTCGGCGCCACGGCAGATGACGCCTTTGATAGGATGAGGTGGCGACAGATCACAAGAACAGCGGCCATGCGGCGGCGCTGGAATAAACGCTTAGAAGAAGAAGAAGAAGAAGAAGAAGAAGAAGAAGAAGAAGAAGAAGAAGAAGAAGAAGAAGAAGAAGGGCAGTTGCGGTTATTGCGTAGACATTCAGTTACTGCATAGACCAAACACGCATATAAATTGCCTCCACGGTACTTCTCCGAAGTATGTAGACTACATGGCGCATTCCTAGCTATTGGATTAACACCGCCCTTTAGCCGTATCCCTGAATGAAATATCATCAATATCTTTACAACAGACGGTACAAGAACTTCTGCTATTTAACTAAAGCTTCTTGTACTTGTTCGATGGGAGAAAAAGCAGTGCACAAAAAGAATCAGAGAAGGCTAAATGATCACTGAATGAAACTCATTGATGAGACATCTAGTCTACTTTTAAAAGATAAAAATAAAAGAATAAATCGCTAAATAGATAAACAAAATCAAGAGAAATACAATAGAGTAGGCAACAAGTAATATAAATAAGTATAATAAAATAATAATAATCTTTCTTCCGAAATAAATAAATGAAAAAATGTAGGCCGTGGTTCATGCGAAAGCCAACGCTATTCGGACAGATGAGCAGAAGAATCCCACTGCATAACGACTATACACTATGTACTCTGAGCGATCCTGGAGACTACTCGGAGTCTAGAAGAAGAGAGACGTGGCTTCACTGCAATACTGGCTCGGACGGATCTGCATCATGTGCGCGATTAGAGCAAGAAGTGGAGCACGAGAGTGAAAGAACATCATGAGCTAGAAGAAGTGGGGGAAAACGAGGAATTAGCGAACATCATGAGCTAGAAGAAGTGGGGGAAAACGAGGAATTAGCGAACATTGGAGATGAGGTGTCCCGAAGCAAAGTAGTCGTTGAAACTTCTTATTGTTCTTGAAACTGTATAGGCAAGTCAGATATGATCAGATCAGATCAGCCGACTCTGATCAGCGGGTTATACCACGCCGAAATAAAGTACCCTTGTGTGTTCCTTTCATTTCCGACAACGTCACTTCTGCTCTACAACGAAGCATAAGACGGGCCCAGTTGGAGAATGATGTTGTCTTAGTTAACATACCAAACGACAACATCAACCGCCAGCTGGTTCGAAATAGGCTTTATAATAGGGAGTGCGTAACGGAAAACTGTGTTGTATGTCCTCACGGGAAAGAAGGGGATTGCGCCAAAGTTGGCGTTATCTATGAGCTTGAATGCCGGACATGCAGCCAGACATACATTGGGGAAACCTGAAGGGTACTTGCCATTCGTGTTAATGAACATCTAGCGTGCAAAAGGCGAGGTATCCTAACCAATCCTCTGGGCAAGCATAAAGTGGAGGAACATGGCGGAAATGATTTTGATGTGAAGTGTACGATCTTGGCTATCGAGACAGAAATTTTCCCTAGAAAAGCGCTGGAGGCGTTCTGGATTTTTTCACGAAATCCACGAATGAACAACCGAAATGAGTGTCCTTCGGTCACCGATGACTTTCCACCGTTTATTTCGCATTGTGAGTTATAGAGCGACCGGTGGGGATAAGGATGTGGTTAAGAATGACACTGGTATACTCAGTATACATAGTGTAGAATGGACATATAGTGAGTCTCAGTCATCATCTGTCGATCAGCGGCGTCGCTCCGCACAAGCGGTGGATCAGCGGGTGAGTTCGTAGTCTATGGGTCTGGGGTTTTCTGCTATGCCTCAAGACGATACCCGAAAGGCTAGAGTCGATGAGGCGTTTGGTCGGATAGATAGCAACATCCGAATTCTTAAGCCACTTTTAGGCCTCCGAAGACGGCGAACGGGTCGAAACGTTGGGCCGCTCAATAAATACTGATCCACCTTACAACCTCTTTCGGCACAGAAGTAATCGTAACATGTATAGGCAATCTTCGTCTGGAAGAAACAGAAGGAATCGCTTGGAGCATTGGAAGTGAAACACTCGGAGTAACAACTTTGACAGAGACGCCCTTACAGAAGGAACAAATTGGTTTACGCAAAGATGAAGATAGCGAATTAAAGACGCCGAAACGAAACGAATTCAGGATCAATTAAATGAGGATTAATTGAGGATCAATCGCCTTCGGGATGCGCCATTGATGCCCTCGAGAAAATTTGAATACGTGCTTGGCCAATACATGGCTTACGGTGGCCATCCGATGGACAAGTCTGTGTTTTCTCCTTCCTGAACAAGCCTGATACCCAGCAACCGGCCGCGGTAAGATGGAATGCTTGGCTGGTCGGGAAACCTGAACAAGAAGTCTGGAATTGGATGCGAACGACAGCCGGTGCCTCCCAATCTGCGTTACCATATGCCCGATACCATTGCCCTACACTGGACCACATAAAAATCTTAGAATAGAGGATAAAAGTTTTCAAAATCAAGGTCGTCATTCCGTCCAATTTTTTGTGATCGAAAATTCATGAAATAAAAAACAGTTAGACTGCCGGTAATGTTGCTGCGAATTAAAAAACCCAACTGTATACTAACTAGGGACGGATTCGTCGACCGCTTACCGCCCTCAAACGGTGAAAATACCGCCAAACCTGATTATAACGAATGCCATGTCGGGGGGTTTGGCGCTATTTTCACCGTTGGAGGGCGGTAAGCGGTTGATGAATCTGGTCCATTATGGGTCGAGAAACACAATGCAATACAGTGAGAGAGAAACGACATAACTGTTGTATCGTATTCTGTTCTTCCAGCAAATTCCAATTTTCTCTCAGCAGCAGAAACAGCAAACTACTGCTGTATTTCAGACGCTAGGTATATCAAAGGCTCCATGTCGCGAATGTGGGCAGCACTGGGAGGTGGAAACGCGCAAGTAAATCGAAACCAATCAGCAGCGCACCGACCTAACATGTGCCAGACAATCAGGGAAGCGACCGTACATGTCATCTTCGACTGCTACTACCACTCGACGCGGTCTAATTGTATGGCACGCCCCATCCTCCAATGCTGCCCACATTCGCGACTTGGACCTACTCGAATTGAAAGTTAATCAAGCTTAGTCAGTTTTCGACAAAGGATATCACTATTCGGAAAGTGCATGTTGTACGTCAGGGGTAAACCTTGTAGCCACCCATTACGTTGTGAAAGAGAAGAACGGAAATTGACATATTTGCCATTTTTGCGTCAAAACGGTCACTTTTCAAATCAAATTGTACACTCTTCTAAGCTAGCTTTAAGATTTTTGAAATCAAAGCGAACTGTTCCAAATCTAAATGAATTTCGGGCAGGTTAAACTGCAGATTAAACTACAGACTCAGTAAGATAGTCAGAATACTTTTTTGTTCAAGGAAAATTTGGTATGACTTTCTCTGATTTTTTTTTAGTTTACCTGCCTCAATAAGTGTAATAATTTTGTGACATTTTATTTTTAGGGAAGAAATAATAAATTAAAATTTTTGTCCTAAACCACAGCAAAAAAGCGAGCACATAACGCATTAAGAGTCAGATCGCACCATGCATTCGAAAAGTTCGCCGCAACTTTTATTTGATTGATAATGTAGTGACCATTTACAGTGAACATCAAACTGATGATGTGTGTGTGTGTTATTTGCAGTCGTTTTTGTTGTATCTTAACAGATTTCAAGCTTCACGCAATAAGAAATGTCGCTATCAATCGAATAAAAATCGCGACGACTTGGAGGAGGGCATGGCACATTCCTTTTTGGCGCTAAAAATGGCCGCCTCCCTGTTCCTTAAAACAAACTTTATTCCAATATTTTTCTTTTTTCTATAAAAGGAAAATTTTTACAAAGTTTCAACTAATGTGTTCACCTATTAGGTACATGAATTAAAACTTCGAAAAAAGTTATTATAAACTTTTCCTTGAATGAAAGTCTCTAATTTAATGTAGAAGAAGCCTATTTTAATTGGGAAAAACTTGCTTTGATTTCAAAAATCTTAGGCTCGTTTAGAAGAGTGTTCAATTAGCCGTAGAAATGGAACAAATGTAAGCTAATAAATCTTAAGGAAGTAAACGACGGTCAGATTCAAGTTGAAAAACGAGAGCGAGAGCCCTAGGAACGGAACCGCAGGAGGTTACTACGAGTTTCAAGGGCAAACTTTGGAACAAAGACGGAACGGATACAGCGGAAAAGAACAGTGTACACCACATGGGATACGTTTCGAACGGCACATTCCCGTGTGTGAGAATAGCTGCTTCGATTAGACCATCACTCGCTGAGAGCGTCTACATAGCGCAGCGAGAGACTGCCGAAGGTGTTCCCTACGGGCAGCAGCAGGTTAGCCATGGCCGGCTGTGAGTCCCGGGCGGGACGCAGCGGCGGCGGACAGGCCGCCGGGACGCGCCTCTGCCGCCGCCGCCGGCGGCTACGACGACGACGTCTACGCCATCGTCCGCCGGCGTTGTGCACGCGCATCCACCGTCTAAGCTTATCCATCAACATTAACCGGTTCTTCAGCAAATGATAATGAAGCGAAAAACGAATGACCGTCGCCCGACGTGCGCCACCGGGTAGACGCGGTGAGCCGGGCACGCTCGCGTAAGCAACTTCGCACTGGACTTCGCTTCGCTTGACTACGTGACTGTGTAGAGTCAGGACAGGGAATTGTTTATTTATTTATTCATGCATTTAACACGTCAACAAGGGGCGCTCAAAATTAGATTATTTATTTATTTATTTTATCGATGCACAATAAGTGCGCTCAAACCAAGAATAAGAACACATCAATTTCACACAAACTCAACAAACTCAACACAATAAACTCAACACTTGTGAAACAAATAAGGATATGATATCAATATGCACCGCAACTGATAAAGTATAGTGTTTTACAGCGATTCAGATGCCTAAATACGAGGAGCTGTAGAAACGGATCAAAGATCTAAAGAGACTGAAAAAAATAAAATGTGAATTTAAATGAATAGGAATTAGAGCGCAGATAATTTCATTATGATATTGTCGCAGAGGTCGGCTTGACGCTCAGTAAAGCTATGGTGTGACTCCGATGAAGTGGAGAAATCACTCTCGAGCAGCTTAGTCAAACAGAAGCACCTAGGAGTCCGGTCTTAGTCCGGTCATACCTAGGCCTTCATTACGCTTCCATTCGATGCTGCTTCCATAGGACTGAGCCAGTCAAATCGAACTTGCAGACGTAAATTGAGTCAATGTAAAGCATGCCTTTCCGCACTATGTATGTGTATATATTATATAAAGAAAATATAAAACATGAGAGAAAAATCCGTGGCGGGCTCCTCTGTACCTAAGCTCTGAATAGCCTCTAAGTTCAGTCATGAAATCGATTAAATGGAAGCAGGCATATTGATACACTAAGCGCGAACAACACAACATACATTGGGTCTCAAGTCTTAGTCCCGTATCATTAGTATCATTCTGCACTGTGCAACTGGTATCGACGATCAGAGACCCTTGCACTATTCAACGAGCGGCACTGCAACGAGCGAATGTGGTAACTCTGCTTGAAAACTGGACCCGAAGTTAATAAAGGGAAGGAGGAATCGGACACGCGCAAAAGAGGAGAAAACAAAAAGAAAAGCTAATAAAAACAACTTCTTCTTTCTCTTCAGCGTTTGTCCCGCTTCGTCGCGGGGTCCGTTCTTCTGGTGTCATGACGCCACCTTTCCCGGTCATGCGCTTGATCAGGGTGGACGCCAGTTACTTTCATGTCCATGTATAACGTATCCGACCAACGCTGCTTCGGGAGTCCTCTAGGCCGCTTTCCTGACACTTCCAACTCAAGGCCTACCTTGCGGACGCTGTCTTCTCTCCCACGCAGAACGTGGCCGTACCATCGTAAGCGAGCTTCGTGCATCTTATCCGCTATCGGCACGACACCGAACTTCTGCCGAATAACATCATTTCTGATGCGGTCCATGCGGGTGACTCCAGCCGTCCAGCGCAGCATCTTCGTCTCCATGACGCTGAGGCGCGTTTCAACTTCCTTAGTCGCAGGCCAACCCTCAGCGCCGTATATTGCTACCGGCCGGACGACTGCTCTGTAGATCTTTGACTTCAGGTGCTCTGGTATCTTTCTATCGCAGAGTACACCAGTCAGCGAACGCCACTTGGACCAAGCTGCACTCACGCGTGAGTTCACTTCAAGCATCAGACCGCCGTCAGACGCTATTGCTGATCCGAGGTATTTAAACACCGAAGTGCGTGCAAGCTCAGTACCGTTAATCTTAATGGAGCCGGACTCGTTTACGTCAGTCGTTAGGTACTCGGTCTTCTTGAGGTTCAATTTGAGTCCGAACATCGCCAGGCGGTCGCACCAAGCTTGCACCTGCCGTTCGAGATCGTCTTTATCTTTGCAAGCGAGAGCATCACGACATCAGCATAGAGCAATGTCCATGGGACAGGCTTTTGAAGATCTCGCGTAATGGCATCCATGACGGCAACAAAGAGGAGTGGAGAAAGCGCAGAACCTTGGTGCACCCCAACAGAGATGGGAAACTCCATTGAGGTTCCAGCTGCAGCTTGCACTCTACTCTTTGGGCAAGAGTAGAGCATCAAAGCTAATAAAAACAACAACAAAACAAAAAACAAAACAAAAATATGACAGCTGTGCCTCTTCAATAACCAAAACATGCGCTAGACTTATCCACGTCTCGCGTTAGATCCCTGATCGTATCCAACCTTGATATGAAGAAAATTCAGAGGTCAGAATGGAAATGGGATTCAGTACAACTCCTGGTGGCGTAAAACTTAGTAAATCAAGATTAGACTGCTTGAATAGGACGCTAACGTCATAGCGTTAATAGTCGTGAAAATAGAACAGATATCGCTGCGTGCCAACGAAGTTTGTTTGTCCGCGTCATCTATTACGCCCTTGCGGTAGTTGCCGGAACTTCGGCACATGGGCACCAGGGATGGGCGGAATTTCTGTTTTCTGTTTTCCGTTTTCTGATTTTCTGGCCATTTTAGGTAATTTTTTCTCTTTTCTGTTTTCTGAGAAAATGACCAAAAATTGGCCAGAAAACAGAAAATATTAGGTTGTACGAAATAAATGGCACTGAACCGCTGTAAATTTAAACAGTTAATATCTCGGCATTAGGCAAGTTTATTAATCGAAATGAAAATCTTCTGATTCTACACATCTTTGCCAACGTGACACAAGCTTTTTTTATCCCAGTAGCATAAAAATCAGAAGTTCTGGAATTGACGAAACCTTCGAAGGCACTTTCGGCATCCTGTTGGTATTTGAATATTTTCCCTACCAAGAAGTCGCCAAGATGCTTGAAGAAACGGTAGTCTGTTGGGGAGAGGTCGGGAGAAAACGGAGGATGTGGTAGAGTTGCAATGCTCAGCTCATTCAATTTCTGCAACGTCATTCGTGCTACATGGGGGCGAGCATTGTCGTGCAGAAGGAGGACTCGCCTTCGGTTTACCAAGGCCGGCCGGATATCCTTCAACTTTTTCATCATTTCTTCAATTTCAATGCAGTACTTCTCCGCCGTGATGGATTCACCGGGAGGGAGGAAGCTGTGGTGAATAATTCCCAGCGAACACCACCATACTGTCACCATTACTTTCTTTTGGTGCAATTCCGGCTTCGCAAAAACCTTGGGGCTCTCATCGCGTCCACCCACTGTGCCGATCGTCGCCTGTTGTCGTACATTATCCATTTCTCGTCACAGGTTACGATGCGATCAAGGAATGGGTCCGTTTCGTTCCGTAGAAGCAGTGCGGACGAGATCTCATATCGTCGGTTTCTCTGCTCCTCAGACAGCTCGTGAGGCACCCATCTTTCCAGCTTTTTGGTCTTTCCAATTTCCTTCAGATGCCGTGCAGCTGTGTTGTGGCTGACGCCAAGAACCTTCGCTATCTCCCTAGTACTTTTGTGTGGATCCTCCTCTACCACATCCCTCAGCTTGTCCTCATCAACATCACTATGCCTCCCACGACCTTCATGTTGCTCTCATCTCCATTCTCTCTGTAAAGTAAAGCTCTAAAGTTATCCCACTTTTACATAGAAAATTTGGTACTCTCCGGTAGAGCAAAGTTTGCGCTTCTAAATGATATGCCACATGTTACGGCTTGTTCTTGATCAAACGCGTAAAGACGCGCCAAAAAATGGCGCGATCCAGTGCCATTTAATTCGTTACAACCTAATAGGTTGGAGAACAAAATTATATTGCGGAAATCCAATAAAAAGTATCCAAAAAGCATCGCAGAATCATGAGTTTCATTCCAAAATAATGTTTCTAGAAAATTTTAAATTCCAAGCTTGTGGCGTTCTTGGATGTGCTCGTGTAAAAAGTGCGCCATACACTCATGAACTATGCCGCTTTGTTTGTTGGTTTGACCGTACAAGCTACGTGACATCGGTCAAACAGCGCCGGTGGTGTAAGGCGAACATCGCTGCCCGGAAAGCAGAAGATGCGGGTTCGAGTTCCGCCTGGCGCAAGGGTTTTGATCGCAACGAAACATCCTGTAACAACATATAGCCTCTCTACCAGCCGCTCCAGGCATAGGCAAATGTGTTAAAACGGTAGGGAAAATGATTGCAGGAATTATAGGGGCATTATTGTCGTCGGGGGCGCGTGTAGCGCAGTCGGAGGAGGCGCCGACTGTCGACTGCACCTGATTCCAGTTCTTGGTTCGTATTTCCCGCCCAGGCCAACCAAGCCTTCCATCCCTCCGCGGTCGGTGAATTGGTACCAGTACCAGACTTGTCTGGGAAGGATAAAGCACTGACTTGTTCATCGGCTGGCCACCGCAAGTCATTGTACGGCCAGATACGCATTCAAATCGCCTCCACGACATCCCGTAGAAGTAGAATGCGTGGCGCATCCCAAAAGGGATTGAGTAACGCCGTCCTTTATTCTTATCCTTATTGTCGTCGGACATTAAATGGTATTGACGGTCGGTTTAATGCAGATTAAGCGCTTCGGATTGGAAATTTCACGCTGTTTCTTGCCATGTAGAATGGGTACTTTGGAGAATAAACCACGTACATGAGATAGAGGATGGACAGGCCTCATAGGAACATTTTTGAAGATTCTGCCCTACCAAGTGCGGTCATACTGATCTATATAGCAAAACCTGTTTTTTGCTGTAATCAGAGCAAAAAGGCCTAAGAAAGAAAAGAAGACGGGCGAGGTGTTCTATTCCTGGGGCTTGGGGCGAAGCTCCACCCAGACGTTTGGCGGTCCCTAGGCCGCTGAACATCTGGTAAATATAATAAAGAGATAAATAAACCTTAACGACATGTACGTTAGTGGACAATGATAGAAAAACATAAGGATCATGTAGCGGGTTGACATTGCCCGTCCGTCCTCATCAACTTTTTCGCATTCATTTCAGATGACCTCCTCTCGTCCGAGAGATGCAAAAGATAAGGTTTGCGTAAAGAAGCGAAGGCGCAACGAGTAACCGCGAAAACATGATCACCTTGAAGAGAACCAGTATGCAGCTGGTTTCTTAATTGGGTTCATTTCTCGTCAGACATCAAAGTGAATAACTAACGACGGCTGTGAAGACTATCGGAGCTTATTGGTTGAAGCAAGTTTGCTTGCGGAACATGTTTACGGATTTTCCTCTTCAGTTTCTACTAGAAAACCGGTTCTGTGAGGAAGAGCAAGGTAACATAACCTCAACTTTTCTTGGTGTGCAACTTTCAAAAGTTAAACTGAACACTTCTAAAACACCAGTAAGTTCATGTCATCAAGTTGGCTTGCTGCTATTATATCTCTTTCGCACGTGTGTCTTTTCTAAGTTGTTTTCTTTTAGTGTTACGGTTACATGTTACTTGACTCTGCAGCATCCCAGCAGTTTCTCTCTCATGTCCATTGTGACGAGTTCTCTATTTCACCTGTATCACCTGTCGTCCCTTTGATCATCGAATTGCTCGAGCGGGCGCCAGCAGCGTCTCCATTCGTCCCTCTCGCGTGCCAGAGTGCTCCAATGGATTCTCCTCGCTCGAGGGACACGAAGAGCGTCATAGCGGTCGTTCAGGGCTTTCACGAAGAAGTCCGACCAACGCGTTGGTGGACGCGTTGGTCGGACCACCTGGTATTCTCTTGACATCCCGCGGAATCCAGTCGGTGACGACTCTCGTCCAGCGGGTGTCTGCGAAGCGCATTACGTGGCCGGCCCACCTATTTTTCGACAACTTGGCCCACGCGACCGCGTCTGTTTAGGCGAACGAGTCTAACGTCGTCTAGCGAGTTCTCTATTTACGCGAAGGAGCGCCAAATTGCAGGGAGTTCTCTCGTTAGAAAATTGTCAAACAAAGTTCCATGTTTTCAATTCTACAGTTCTTGCACGAGAGTAACGTGGCCTGTCCAAACAATTCAGTACGGCTACTGTTCCTGCGCACTGTTCTTTCCCACAGGCAGCCTCAGCAGCCTTTCTTCTCTTGTTAACGAGCTATCGTTTCTAGTCTTTCTTTAGCTGTTTTCAGATGTTTTAGTTTTGTTAGAAATTTAAATTAAATTCTGCAAGAAATTTTAATTATTATCTTGCGTTCTTTTTTCTTGCGTTCTTTTGCAGTTGATTCCTTAAATACTGACCTCATTTATTTATTTATTTATTTATTTATTTATTTATTTATTTGCGGATGTATACAAAACCTGTTAAAGGAGGCAAACAATAACACCTCAGAAACATAAGCGCCGTCAAAGCCAGAAAAAAATAGCAATTAAAACAAAGTTTCGAATGAAGTAAGCAGTACTACAAAATGAGACTAGACAATAATGAAACGATGAAATCTCCACACTCGTCAGTTCCTTGGCGTGGGTTTAAACACGTTCAGCGAAAGGCTCGGATTCGTGAACGATTTACCGGCGGGTAAGTGCAAAATTTACCCCCACTCCCCACTTACGCGCGATTCATGAACGCGCGGCGGGAAAAATCCGAGGTAAGTGTCGAAGTAAATGCTACCCCGTCAGCGCCAACCATGAGCCTAGTCCACCATGCAAATCGTAATTTACGATTTGCGTGGGTGGACTATGCCCGTCCGCTACCTTAGCCTTCCTTGGCATATGTTGTCTATGGAGGCTACTGTGGTGGATGGCACCCATTATTAGTCATGTAGGCCCACATTTACCATTGCTTCTCTACTTCCTGCTATGCTGCTAGTTTCCACCCCTCTCCCTCCCTCCCCCCTCGCCCAACCCCACATTTCACATTTCATTTCCCCTAAATACCATACTGCTAGTGTCGGTGCCAGCGACGTCCCAGCAGCAAGTGTGACTGCTTGGCTTCGCTGTTAGCTGATGCCAGCGGGCCAGCGGAGGCATGCACATTGGGTCAGAAATTGGAGCAAAACCCTCGCCTTGACCGTCATGAATTAGAAAACGGAGGTAAGTTCGGGGAAAGTGGCGGGTAAATGGCAGTTGAGGTAAGTGGGGGTAGAATTCACCTCCGGCCGCGTTCATGAATTCGGCCCCTGGTATCGGGTGCAGGCGACAGCCGGCGCCTCCTCCGACTGCGCTCTACGCGCCCGAGAAAAAAGTTATGAAGTAGTAATTATAATACAAATATAGAAGGGTAGGGTTTTGGTTACTTCTTATTTCTTTTTTATTTCTCTTTTTTTTCTTACTGACTTGTACTAGGTTGTTCCATAAGTCCTTTCAGTTTTTTTTCAACGATTGACTGCAGATTTCGCCGGCGGTCGCTTGCAGAGCGCTATACATCTTTCGAAAGAAAATGATTTGCTCTATCAAACATGTATTGTATTTTTTTTCGTCATGAATTTTGTCAAATTTTAGGTCGTTAAAGTGAAAAGTGAAAGAGTGAAAAAGTGGCCATCCGTGACAGCTTCTCTCCGCTTAGGTTTGGATTTTTTTGCGCAGTTTTTCATAGCATTTGGAAGAAAGCGTTCAGTAATACAAGAATACGTGTTGGTCCTAATTGCTCACCCGTTCTTTATTGATTTTTAGGCCATCAAATTGGGACGTCCGACTTTTCCGTCCAAATTTTTACCGACGGCTCCTGCTCTAGGGAA
Organism: Heligmosomoides polygyrus polygyrus; assembly: GCA_947396885.1. Classification (NCBI taxonomy): domain Eukaryota; kingdom Metazoa; phylum Nematoda; class Chromadorea; order Rhabditida; family Heligmosomidae; genus Heligmosomoides; species Heligmosomoides polygyrus. The sequence goes on along the minus strand of OX377201.1, from coordinate 100,227,617 downwards.
GATTTTTTGCTCGATGTTATATGTCGTTCGGAAGAGGATGTCTTGCTAAATAGGAATTTGTGTCGCGTTTATTGGCTCCCGCTGATTTCTGTCGAATATCAACAACTGAACAAGGAGAAGGAGTTGTTTGTGAAGATGAATTTTCGCTTTTTGGAATTTTGTTGATATTCGACAGAAATCAGCATGAGCCAATAAACGCCACACAAATTCTTATTGAGCAAGACATTCCCTTTCGAACGACATATAAAACTATGCAAAGAAGCCTTACCACAGAGCAGGAGCTGTCGGTAAAATTTCGGACGGAAAAGCCGGACGTCCCAATCTGATTACTTGAAAATCGATAAAGGACAAATGAGCAAACACGTATTTCTAGCGCTAATCAAGAGATCGCCGTGAAATCCGCAATGAATCGTTGAGAAAAAGAAAAACGGCGGGGATCTATGGAACAACCTAATATTTTGCTCCTCTATCGGAGAAAGCACTATGCCGTTCGTTTTCTATTTGCTTTTCTTAGTGATTTAATTAGCTATTTGCACTTTTATTACATAGCCAGTCTTACGCGTATTCAGTTTCCACTTAGCAGACTGTTGTTTTTGGCAAGCACAATAAACAAACAATACCGCGAAGTTAGAGAAAGCACCGGCAGCCGTGTAGACCCGATTTCAGGTTCGCGATACGAACTTCCTGCCCAGGCCAATCAAGCCATTCATCCCTCCGAGTCGCCAAATTGGCACCAGACTTGCCTGGGAAGGATAAAACATTGACTTGTCTATCAGCTGGCCACCGTAAGTCTCCAAATAGTCATTCAAATCACCTCCACGACATCTTGTAGAAGTAGAATCCATAGTGATCCCAGATTAGCGCCGTCCTTTATCCTTCTGTATTCGTTGAACAAACATGACACTTTTCAAAGCAGGTTGAGCAGTTTTGAAACCAAATTTAAAAATTAAATTAATTTTGCTATGCACCCAGCTGTTGCCATTTTTGAGTGCTTTTTTTGGTAGTCTAACCATTTTAAAGAATATTAATACTAATACTAGTAATAGAATACTAATAATAAAAACATTAAAAGTTTCAAACAGTATTTCTCTCAAAATTATATAGAGAACTTTTTTATTTGATGAGCTGATTGTGTTCAATAAAATACTAGTCGGAGCAGTGCCCTTTTCCGTTTCCGCCTTCCCGCCCAAAAACAGGCGGGACACGGAACGGAGCGGAGGAGCCCAAAATGTCCGGAAACCGGAATTCGGAACCCGGAAACGGAAATTCTAAACATCACTGGTAATGACATTTTTAATGGCAGAGCCGTTTTGTACTTCACTAACTTCCTTCTGATACCGCTGAAAGCTGTTCATATGCGGTGAAATAGTGGGAACTGAAATGTGGAATTCGCAAAAAACGGCTGAAATCTTTAGAAAGATAGACTTTTTTCAAAATGGTACCTATTGAACTTATCCATTCACAAAGTTATAAAACATCGAAATTTCATAGCAGTTCATAGTAGGAGAAAGTGGCCGCGCACCCAGAAACAAAGCTCTTGGTTCCGATCACGTTTAGAACAACCAAGCCTTCCGTCTTGTCGAGTTCGTTGTTCAAATTTGTCTCAGTATTCTCAGAAAAGGATAGAAACACTGATTTTACCTTCGCCTGGCCATAGCAAATCATTGCATTAGGGCAAATTCGCATTCATGCCACCTTCGTCGACGTCACTCCGTCGAAGTATGTAGAATGCGTGAAACACTCGCAAACCAAGTGAATTCAGAACGCGTTTTAAATTTCAAGCAGCCCTGTTCGTTTTCCCAAAAACGATTGTTCTATGAAAATAAATCTCCGTAAAAAAGCGTTTCTAACAAAACAACGAATCAATATAGCAACACGCCAAGTTCATCCGACGTCAAAACGTGGATTTGTGGGCATCAGAATAAGATCCAGCCATAGGACCCAGAGCTAGGAAATGACGTGCATTAGTGGGGTGAAGCGTTCAGATGAATATCGTCGCGGCGCGCCGCGATGTGGTCAAGCCCGCACTGATCAGCTCGAACTGAACATATTTGCCAACCCGGGCGGCCGGCGAGAGCGAGTCAGTCGACGTCAACCGCGAGGTGTTTGAACGATTGACGTATTCTGATCTGCTCAACGGACAGAAACCTGCTCCAGTTGCACCGGTCGCCACGCTTATCCCATTAGCTATGCAGCAAGAAGCTCAACTCATCGCCGTCAGCAAGTCACCCATGTGCTCCTGTTCTGAGCATGAACTTGGATGCAAAGGACTTGTCGAGCTGCATGTACAATACCGGCCTGAACTTTTGATCATTGGGCGGAAAAAACGAAAAAAAGCAGCATTTTCCGCCGCTTTTCTGTAGCGCTCTTCAAATTGGGCGAATTGTAAATTGAAACACATATTCGTGATCAGCACCGAGCCCTCTTCCCAATGATGAGTATTGGGTTCATCGATAATTAATGTCGTTTTTTAAAAGCTTTTATGTCCATAGTCTAGTTCACAAGTTCACATTTTTAAAGGTAAATTTATTTGTGTCAATATGCCAGGTACTCTACTGCCACGGGATGTCGTGGAGGCAATTTGAAGCGCATTTGGCCTGCACAATGAGTTCCCGTGGTGATGTGAGGTGACCTGTCTAAGGCCCCGTTTATACTTCGTCGCGGCGCGACGCGATGGCCACGCAATACGGCCAAATTGATCGATCGCGTCGCACAATCAATATGGCCACTATACGTGGCGTCGCGTCGCGCCGCGACGAAGTATAAACGTGGCCTAAGGCCTCGTTTATACTTCGACGCGACGCCACGTATAGTAGCTATATTGATTGAGTGACGCGATCGATCAATCTGGCCACTTTACATGCCGTCACGTCGCTCGGCATCGGAAGTATAAACGGGGCCTTAGCACGTTGACGACAATGCCGCGCAATGGTGCGCGACAGCCAGTCTGTCTCGTGGGACCGTGTCGCGCAATGGTGCGCGACAGTATTGTTTCGATCAGAGTGACATTACCCTCGTCCAAACTTTGCCTCGGGAGGTCATTTAAGATACTGAACACAGTGGCGATGTCCGTTTGGTAAACTGATACCGGTTACCATACATACCGATAACTAGTGTTGTCACCACCCTTGCCCAAACTCCCTGAATCGAGTTATTTGAGGTGCTGGTCACGAATCTGGTATCCTCTTCTCGCATTTCGCTCGATTACGATAAGTTACGAGTGACATTGGTGCGTGAGAATATATCAGAGGAACCCTATTATGGCATCGACCAGCTATCCATTGAACTTCAGAGTTATTTTTGAGACTTCATTCAAAAAAGGTAACAAACAGGCATGATTACGGACTACAACTACTTGGACGGTATCAAACGTCACTAAAGAGATCAACTTCACAAGTAAAGTCCAGACGGAAACTATTTTTATTTTTTGATCGGAGTCAGGTACCACAGCAGGAGCCATGTCGCACATTCCAAGCTATCAGGTGTTTCAAGATCGCTGTCGAGCATCAAGTCATCGAAACTTTCGTTTAGTTCGTCAACATTGTCATAAAGAATACTCATGATGACGATTTCTGATGGCAATTCTAGAATTTTTCAGTCTAATGGTAAGTTCCGTATCAAAAACAATTATTTTTCAATTAGACCATCAAAATCTCAGATCAAATCGGAAGCTCATTGCGGAGAAGAAAGGATTTAGGGAATATTAAGGATAAAAGATAAAGGATAAAGGAGGCGTTACTCAATCCCTTCTGGGATGCGCCAGCGCATTCTACTTCTACGGGATGTCGTGGAGGCGTATTTGGCCATACAATGACTTGCGGTGGCCAGCCGATGAACAAGTCAGCGCTTTACCTTCCCATACAAGTCTGGTACCAATTCACCGACCCCGAAGGGATGGAAGGCTTGGTTGGCCTGGGCGGGAAATTCGAACCAGGAACCTGGTATCGGGTGCACGCGACAGTCGCGCCTCCTACGACTGCGCTACACGCGCCCTAGGGAATATTGCAAAAACAAAACCAAAATTTCGAGAATGGATATCAGATTCGTGGTGTGTATTCTAAAAATTCAATTTATGAGAGAGGAAAGCCTTGGCGCTGCAGGTGAAGAGTTCTTATCTCCAAGTGTGGTGTACAATTGTACAATATCCTAACTCTTTCCTAAAGAACGAAATCTGTTCAGGATAGAGCTGCCAGGTCAAGGGAAGTGATTAGAAATGCGATGCCTTTATGTGATGGTGGGGACCCAGACATCTCGTCCTCGGGACGCCCTTTGCTCCACCTTTTTCTGAGAGCAGTGTAGGGAACACCTCTTCGCCATGAGCTGACTGATGTCTTAACTGAACAAACAAACTACAGAAATGTTGCTTTTTTCAACAAAAATAACAGTGAAAATGAAAAGAAAGACCAAAGAGCAATGAGGTAATCTAAGGACTAGGAAGAGGAAATCCTATACGCTGCTTAACAGCCGCTTATCGCTGAAAAAAGGGAGGAAAAACAAGACAATGAGCGATTTGGAGGCGGTCGAGCAAAAAGTTATCCAAACAAGGCGTCCTCTACAGCCCCTACGAGAAAATAGAGCAAGAATTAAATAGAAACAAATGTTATGGATAGGCTCCACACCAGCAGCCGTTCCGTGCCTGCTCAGGTGGACTACATTCATAACGGCCACGAGTGCGGGCCCCATGACTCAATGAACATGATTAGTCGACGAGAAAATTAGGTAGAAGATTGATGGGAGCCAGAGCTTCGGGTCAGAAAAACTATCCGCAGCGCATGTATGGGATGCGTTTATTCGGTGACATTAAAAATAATAACTTGACTTTCTGTACCAGCTCTAGCAAAAATTGGACGTCTACTCATTTTTGACGACATTCCTTATTGTGAGTGGGACCTCCGTCAACGCAGGCCGATGTTGTCGACTTGTCTAGAAAGGACAAAACACTGACTTGTACATCGGCTGGCCACCGTGAGTCACTATCTGGGCCAAATACGCATTCAAATCACCTCCACATCATCCAGTAGAAGTAGAATGTGTAGTGCAATCTGCAGAGGGATTGATTAACGGGTGTACCCCTAGGTGTAAAAAGGCTAGCGTAGTAGACATTCAGCACAAAACCTAATTGGATATTGATGTATCTAAGTATTTCCAACAGATTCCGTAGCATGGAGTACGCCCACAAAGGGGCTGATTAACTCCAGCTCCTTCTACTTAAAGTATAATATTAGTTTGAATGCTGTGCATCGAGCGCCATGGTCCAAATTGCTAGGTTAAAATAATTGCATTGAGAAAAGGAGAAGAACTAAAATTTTATTGGAAAGAAATAGTTGACAGATTTGCATTAAAAATCTTGAAAAGATTCGCTTCCTTACAGTCTTTTGGCGAAAACTTTTTATATTCGTATAGAAAATTTTCTGGTCTAATTGTGGTGTAGGATGTCGTGAAGCTGTTGAGCCAAGATTGTTATTGAAGCTTTATTCGGCTTACGTTTCAGAGTAACCACCTTCTTCAGAGCCTGGAAAGTCAAAAAGAGTTTGAGAAATTACTCGTCCAAGGATCATTTCAAGCTACAGGAGTCTCAAAAATTAATGATGGAATGAAACGAATAGGGAGTAAGGCCACCCGACTGACCTTATGGAAACAGCCGAAAGGCTGGATAGTCACCCTCGGATGGAGAACGATTGGGTGAATGAACTCTTCCTTCGGGTCAGCCCCTCAGCGGCCCTCCGGCTGGCGCCCTCCAGGGTCAAGCCCACAGAGGTCGGCAAATGGGGTCAGCTCCTGAGTTACAGCCACCCGTTCGTCTCTACTATTGATCGCGGGATTCTTGAACGCAATCCACAACTCCTCCAGGGTTTTGCGCTCTGCGATGTCGAACTCACGCGCTAGGATCGTCACCACTACCCCAACCACTGCGCCATGATGACTTCGCAGTCTGTGTTCCCCCAAAGGCGTGGAGATCTTGCACTTGTCCAGTCCATCCTTCACGACGTCCTACACCACTGTTAAACGGCATGGCAAGATTCAACGACAGTCGGACGGCTCCAGGACGTAACTCCAAAGCGACGCCGCGCGCTAGCCGCATGCGACGTCGCGCGCTGAAACGCGGACGTGCGCTCGGTGACGCGTGGTTATATATATATATATATATATATATATATATATATATATATATATATATATATTTATATATATTTATTTATTTATTACATGAGAACTCATGTAATGGTTAGCCGCGGAGCATGAGATTTTGCCAGTGTTTGAGCTCTACGACTAGTTTTTAGCACAGGAGCCGCAAATGGAATGGAAGAGGAACTTTTGGTGGAGGCGTTGGGAGGAAAAAAGAAGCGGTAAAATGCCTCTGCCTCTGCTTGTAGATTGGAGGAATACGGAGATCCTTAGCGTTGGCTAAGGAATGCTTGCCGACGGCATTACACAAGAACTATGACAAGTGAGTTGGTGACGTTTAAATGTAGTGTAAAGTTAAGGCCTTCGCACACTTTCGCCACCACGCGGCGCGGCACCACGATTGCCATAGGTATCGATTTGCCTTGCGAGGCGATTCTGCGTCTCTGCCCCATGCTTAAAGATAGGGCTGCCGCGTGGCGGCGAAAGTGTGCGAAGACCTTTAGAATTAAGGAAAAATTGTGGATTAGTGTGCTCATCTCCCTCCCCCCACCAATGGAAACCTACAAACACCTGCTTTCGAAACTTCTAGTTAGTAATCTCGTCCAAGTTCTTGTTCCTGTTTTCTCTCACCAGATCCTTGACCATTCCCCTTCTCATTTGAAATAAATTAAGTCTGATTCCGCCCGAACATTGTCTCATCCTCATCTCCTGTCTCCTCCCTTCTTCGACGTCGCCGGCACTCTAGCGCGAGTCAATAGCCGTCCCTGTCGGAATCAGTCGGACCGCGACAACTGGTCCAATTTGGTCGCGCGCCGTGCGCGACGCCAGGGGAGTTCGCGCGACGTTGGAGTTATGTCTGCCCCCCCCCCCCCCCCCCCAGTCGGACATGGAACATCGGGTCTAATTCTTTTTCTTTTTTAAATCAACCTCTAATTGCTTCCTTCCCTGACATAAAAAAGAAAAATAATTTAATAATTAAGTGAATAAATAATAAAGACAGATCGTTAAAAATAGATTAAAAAGGAAAGAGTATTATGTTGTTCAATCCCTGCCTTTTCATAAAATAGGAGTCTTCAGTATAAAACGAATCGCATGCAGTGCTTCAATAAATTATCAAACAGTTGTTTAAATATCCAAGCTTGAGGTGTGGGTGGGAAGCAGTCAAGTCATGCGAGGCTATCTCAAAAATTTCCAAACCTAGTATTCTGTCCTTCCAAAGTTCTTCAGTGACGGTGAATCGGCGCTATCTGATGGTGAAACGGAGCTATCTTTAAATTTTCTCCACAAAAGAGCAAAGACATAGGAATCAAAAATAGAGAGTATAGAGGGATGTAAGAGAGTAAATGGATGGAGAGAGTAAAGGTAAGCTAGAGGAGAATTTCAGGGTTTTGGAGTACATTTTTAGGCAAATATTTTGATTTAAAAGTTATAACACTTTTAGTAATAAAGCTTTTAAAAGTCAAGCACTGCTCCAAGATGACGCCTAATGATAAAGAACAAAGGACGGCGTTACTCAATCCCTTTTGGGATGCGCCACGCATTCTACTTCTACGGGATGTCGTGGAGGCGATTTGAATGCGTATTTGGCCATACAATGACTTGCGGTGGCCAGACAATGAACAAGTCAGCGCTTTATCCTTCCCAGACAACTCTGGTACCAATTCACTGACCCCGGAGGGATGGAAGGCTTGGTTGGCTTGGGTGGGAAATCCGATCCAGGAACCTGGAATCGGGTGCAGGCGAGAGCCGGCGCCTCCTCCGACTGCGCTACATGCGTCCAGTATGAACCTAGAGTATAAAATCAACGACCCGCGACAAACAAGGGCGTTGGGCAGTGCCGTTGTTGGGGATGGGCCACGCATTCTACGCTACGAAGCATCGCGAAGTAAGTTGATTGAGATTTCCTATTCTCATAGCTCGTCATTTTTGTTTGCTTCGTTGAACTACGTAGAGCTGTACAGCTCATCTGGTGGATACGCTTTTTTAGTGTTCCCTTCTGCAAATTTTTATTGATGTATTCCACTACCAGAAGTAAAATCTAACGATTTCGCGCTTCATATAATTTGTCATGAACTTTGAGTTCATGATGTCAGACTTTGAACTCAATCGCTCAACTCCGCCCACTTGTGAGCGGATAAGAGCGGATCGCTCTGGCGATCGGGGTTCTTGTTCTTCTTCGGCTTCTTCCTCTGACCACTCGCTCGGGCTCGCTTCTCCGGTTCGTCCGTCATCGCCGGTCGAGTCCAGCCACACGTTCCGTCAGGGATACAGTAGAGCGGGCAGCTCGAGTCTAGCTGCCGGTCGGCGGACTCGCTGAGACTCAAGGGACTATGTCCTAATGTCAAGACTCAACCCAAGCTTCAATAAGGTCCAGATTCAAAACTCAAGTAGAAACTTCAAGACATTTAGTTAGGTTAGGATGTTCGGAGACTTGGTTGTAGTTGTAGCTTAATTGGTCAAATCACTGGTTGTAGATTAGTCGTAAATAAATATATACGAAACTAAAGTCTATTTAAATGAACCATCAAACTTTTACATTTGGGAAGTGATGCAGCCCAAAACATAATTTGAAGAAGATCGGAAAAGAAAGTAGGTGAACAACATTTTTAGAGCTGATTTCTCAATAAAAAGAAGAAGTGGAATGGAGAGCACGATCTGTATGCAAAAAGACATCAGAATGCAATAACATAAAAAGACAAAGACATAAGAAGCGAAGCAGGATAAAGGAAAACAAAGGAATACGGATGACGTTGGGGAAACGCCACTTCTCAAGAGCGGCAGTGCATGCGTAAGGAATCTGAAAACTGGACGCTCTGACGCCAGGTACCTCTAACAATTCAGCTTTTACCCCCTCACACTAAACTGGTTATCTAAGTTAGTATTCCAAATAGAAGTATATTTCTTAGCAAAGAAATTTGTCTCAGAAAAGAACTATATCAGTAAATCACCTGTATCACCTGTCATCCCGTTGATCATCGACTTGTTCGAGCGGACGCCAGCAGCGTCTCCATTCGTCCCTGTCGCGTGCCAGAGTGCTCCAATGGATCCTCCTCGCTCGAGGGACACGAAGAGCGTCATATTGGTCGTTCAGGGCTTTCACGAAGAAGTCCGACCAGAGCGTTGGCGGGCGTCCTGGTGTTTTTTGACATCACGCGGAATCCAGCCGGTAGCGGGCTCTCGTGCAACGGGTGTCTGCGAAGCGCATTACGTGGCCGGTCCACCTAATTTTCGACAACTTGGTCCACGCGACGTGTCTCTGATCTTCGAACGTCGGCGAAGCAAAAGCTCTGATCTTCGAACGTCGGCGGAACTACGGAGGCCTTCTCTCACTTGTGTGAGCCATGTCACTTCGAACACCGTCCTCTCGATATCACGCTGTGCGACGCTGATCGCGTGGACGCTGACGCTTACGTATAGCCCAGGTGTTTGAGGCGTACGTTTGTTATATCAGTAAATAAATAAATAAATAATTAAATAAGTAAACAGGTAAGTTTGGCCTCTACCATAGTTTAGGCAGGAGAAACCACGAAGAACGGAAGCGCTGGAAACCACCTCGTCGAGCTCCTGATTGAGGTGGTTTCGCGGTTCTCATGGTCAGTGGTCAGACGTGGTTCGTCGCGGAACGTTCGTCGGGCGATTAACCACAGCCGCCGGTAATTGTTTAAGTACACTGGTTGGCCGAAGACAAAGGTGTGAACCGAACGCGCAAGGTCAGTTTGCCCAAGAGTGATCGTCGCCTCACCGTCGATGGAACGATTGGTCGGAAATGGGTGATCGCCGTACTGAGAGAGGAGATTCTGGAGCACTCTGGAGCGTACGAAAAAGCAGCGGTGATGAAGACGACACTGAACTCGGATAAATTAATGAACAGATCTATCTGTTGTTACAGGATGTTTTGTTACGATTATAACTCTTGCGCCAGGCAGGACTCGAACCCGCATCTTCTGTTTTCCGGCCAGCAATGCTACACCTTACACCACCGGCGCTGTTTGACTGCTCTATTGTTCTGCGCCCTCTCAAAGGCTTTCACAGTACCGAACTTGTGAGGGCTGAGAAGAAGCCTTCCATGCTTTAATAGTGCCCTGACTTACGATGTGTACACTTCCGGAAAAAGCGAGGAATATAGTGATTTTAAGTTCATATGAACGTGCGGCATTTCAATATTAACTTCAAAACTTCTGCGGTTTTCAATAAATTCCACTTCGAAGCTCCCTAATTCTCTGCGGAAACCCCTTAGATTGGAACTGGAAGAGCTTACTGCTGTAGCTGTTGAGAACACTAACATTAAACTATTCAACAGAAAGAGTGGATAGTTGCGCTGTGCTAAAGAGTTTTTTCAAAGAGGAAGAGGTCAAGTGTTGAACCAAAATCTGATGCGGCAGCTCGCTATTAGGGCAGGCTTCGAATGGATTCCATTAGAGGCGGTGTGGCGTAAACTTCATCGAAGTGCTTTAAAACCCATTAAATCAGCGCTTCAAAGTCATCTTAATGCACGTTCTTGTTTCCTAAAGACTTCCCATGCTAATCTATGTAATTTAGTGCTCTAAATGATGTGCGCTTATCAGGCAGTAGAAGGACTTGCTACTCAACCGCATTACGTTCAATGGCTGCATGAGCGTAGACTAGCAAGGAGAGGTTCTCATCTCAAGGTGAGCTTCTGCGATGCCGTTTTGAAGAGATGTAGGGCCCTGTGAGAGGAGTCTAGAACCACAGTTAGTTTATGCTGAACGTTTTTTTAAAGACCCGAAAAAGAGTGGTGAAGACGTATGCTCAACACTCACCAACCCCTATGATAGCCCACGAGATGTGCCTCGGTGACGCTGTCGGTAGGAATGCCCCTTATAGGAGCACACCGGCGGGGTTTTGAGCTCGAATCCGAGTACTGTCAGTATTTTTGCACATATTAGTTTGTTGTCATTACGCTTTCTCATGATCGCAGACCATCAATGCTCACAATAAGTCAATGCTGTCTATTTGCGCCTCGACGTAACCAAGTGCCACCCACGAAAAAAAAAAGCACATGAAGGCGCAAATAGACAGCCTTGGTTCGTTCTAGACACTGATGGCCTAAAATTGATTCCTGTTATCATGAGGAAGCCTAATAACAACGAACTAACACGTGCAAGAACAGTGGCAGCACCCGGACTCGAACTGAAAACCCCGCCGGTGTGCTCCTCTAAGGCGATACTCGTACCGAATGCGCTGAGGAGACATATCTCCTTGGGTGTCATAGGGGTTGATGAGTTTTGCATACACGTTTTCACATTATCTTCAGGTGTTTTAAAAAGACATTCAGCAAAAACAAACTAAAGTTCCGGACTCTGCTCACACGGCCCTACATTATGTCAAAATATCATCGCAAAAGCTCACCAAGAGTTGGGAGCCATTACTTGTAAGAATGTCTAGCGGTCTGGTGTGCAGTCTACCGATGGGTTTCACTAACGCGTCCTACCGACATCGAAAATACGCGCTGGACACAAGCTACACACACAAAAATGAAGTGTCGACACAAATACCAAAGGAAGGTACATATGCTAGAATGAACCTTATTTACGTGCGCGTTTCCGAACTAAAATTCAACTGCGATTAAAGCCTTAAGGAACAGTCATTACTTGCTAAGCTAACCTTACGTTTGATTAGATTACAGGCTTTGAGCACGTGAACGGACTATAATAGCTGCTCGACTCCGCGAAAGTAGTAACATTATCCATAAAAGCCGAAAGATCGCCACATTCATCTTCGATCCCATACTTATTTGAAGTTTCGTTCTCGTAGAGAATGAGTGATCGCAGGAGAAATGAGTATTCAGATGGGCACATGAAAGATTATCGGTCGCGTCGCGTCTCGTGGCGGAACTATCCCGCTTCTTGAAAAGGGAGTTCAGCAGGCTTTTGACTCGAATCTGGTGGTATTCTTTTCGCTGCTCTACAAAGGAAGAAACAGAATGAAGACCAGCGTTAGTCATTTTTTGCGGGAAGCGGTATGCATTCCAGTTCCTCGGAATAAAGCATAAAGAACGGCGTTACTCAATCCGTTTTTTGGAATGCGCCATGCATTCTACTATTGCGGTATGCCATGAGCGCGATTCTGAAGTTTTTGACCATACAATGACTTGCGGTAGCCAGACGATAAACAAGTCAGCGCTTTTTCCTTCCCAAACAAATCTGGTACTAATTCACTGACCGTGCAGGGATGGAAAGCATGGTTGACCTGGAAAGAAACTCCGAGCCAAGAACCTGGTATCGGGTGTACTTAACAGCCGACACCTTCTTCGACTACTCTACCACTTGCAACTCTACAAGGTAGGCCTAAACAAACTCCGAAGCGTATCGTGAACCTCTCAGAGGACGCTCAGAGCAGAGCGTGGGTTTGAAAGCAGTTGGAGACTTAGCTCTGCTACGAGAAAAGTGGCGCCGTTATACCAGAAAACCGCACCCCACGCTGAAGTTCTACATGCACTGGAAGAAAGAAGGTAGAAATTTCAGTAGATCCGCCGATAACTGTGTCGCTACCACTCACTGTGTCGGTGAGTGAAAGCTTAGGTACACCCTCAAATCTCCTCTAGATTTATACCCAGTCAGCTCAGCTTCATCCCTTTGCCGTTGGTTGTCGACACAAGTGCAAATCAAATTCAGAACAGGTAAAAGGATAAACACTTACGAAGATCGTCCTTTGTTTCGGGCCCACTTTCGAGGTATTTATTTATTTATTTCGTGGCGGAATCACAGCAGAAATGCTCACGATAAGTGGAATACACAAATAAAACCAATTGCAAGGGATCGAAGACTTGCAGGTAAGAACGGAATAGCTTTGAAAAGGTATGATGTAACTGCATTTTTAAGGCGTATTTGGCCCGTGAAAGTAATTGGAGCAACAAGCGGATGGGTAGGTTAGTGCTACTTACCATTGGATACTTAGATACTTTTGGCACCATGTTTCCGAGTTCGTGAGGAGTAGGGCTCGGTAAGACTAGTCTGACGATAAGATCTGTGGTGGTGCCACGCGAGGTCAAGCCTCTAGCCGACTGCGTCACCTACAGCTCAAATTTATCCTAAAAATCCTCCATGCCTTAGCCTAATGATAAAGTTCGAGAGCAGGTGGTAGAGAAAGAAAACACAGCTTCGAGGTCAATCTGACTCCGTGTCAGTGTGTGAGCGCGACTGAAGAACTAGAAACTCGTTGCCGTCGAAACTGAAACGTCGCTATAGTGTGGAGATAATATCTCAGATGAATAACGAGCTTTCGTTTTCCGTGAATTGCCATCGAAAGCGACAGACAAGTGTCATGGACTCTTCAGTGCTCAGGGACCTCTTTTTTGTGAAGTTCGCCCCGGCGATGATGAACTAATAAGCGAAGGCTTCACAAAGAAGGTGCAAAAAGTAGATTGACAGACTCATAAAAGGCAAAAGTCTTCTGCTGAGCATCTGAACGACATACACAAGTGAATTTGTAACCTATAAAATCTAAGGCATATACCGAAAAAATCTTTCTGCCAAAAAATAAAGAAAAATCGAGCCCTCAGTTCACATAGAGGTTGCTACTTTTGGATACCGTCTTTAAATAGAAAGAGTCATCTTCAGAGTAGCTGAAGCGTTTGGTGGGGCAGTGCACACAGCAAAATCTTACGCCTTCTTCCGAACTCTAAAGCCGACCATTACATCGGAACGTCGGCCCATGAAATGACGATCCTTGTTAAAAACCTCATTTAGTACTTACAGAGCTTTTAAAAGATCGGTCCTTGTAGCGAATGTCGGCAGCATAGGGAGATGGAAACGCGCCAGCCAATCAGGCGGTCGTGTATGGGCATTCCAGCCAGAGAGAGCGAGTCGGTAAGCTGATTGCTTTTGGCGTGTGTTTGGTCGATGCACTGATTGGCCATAAATTGTGGCGCCTACCTCCCAATGCTGCCCTTATTCGCGACCAGGACCTGGAAGGTCAACTTATTTACGAAAGAAGAATCTGAAAGCTTCTTTTCCTTTTAACAACCGATTAAGCTTCAAATCTATGAATTATGTTTTTTCTCAACATAGTTGGTTCTCAGATCATCATGTTTATGCCTTCGTCCTTTCAGAAGTGAATGCAGTCAAAGGTTTAGATTATTTAAAAAATGCAATCAAAATATATTGGATACATATAATATTCAGCGCATATTTGTACACCATTCACGTCGAATTAAAGAGTTTTCAAGTCAAATTGGACAATTCTTCTGAACCAGCTTAAGACTTTTGGAATCAAAACGAACTGTTACAAATCGACATGAGCTTCTTTCACATTGAACTACAGACTCTCCGAAAAGTTAAGATAATTATTTGTTCAAGAAAAATTTCAGTATGATTTCTTCGAAGTTATATTAGGTTGTAACGAAATAAATGGCACTGAATCACTGTAAATTTAAACAGTTAATATCTCGGCTTGTAGGCAAGTTTATTAATCGAAATAAAAACCTGATTCTATACATCTTTGCCAACGTGACACAAGCTTTTTTATCCCAGTAGCATAAAAATCAGAAGTTCTGGAATTGACGAAATCTTCGAAGTCACTTTCGGCTTCCTGTTGGTATTTGAACATTTTCCCTGCCAAGAAGTCGCCAAGATGCTTGAAGAAATGGTAGTCTGCTGGGGAGAGGTCGGGAGAAAACGGAGGATGTGGTAGAGTTTCAATGCTCAGCTCATTCAATTTCTGCAACGTCATTCGTGCCAAATGGGGGCGAGCATTGTCGTGCAGAAGGAGAACTCGCCTTCGGTTTGCCAAGGCCGGCCGGATATCCTTCAACTGCTTCATCATTTCTTCAATTTCAATGCAGTACTTCTCTGCCGTGATGGTTTCACCGGGAGGAAGGAAGCTGTGGTGAATAATTTCCAGCGAACACCACCATACTGTCACCATTACTTTCTTTTGGTGCAATTCCGGCTTCGCAAACCTTGGGGCTCTCATCGCTGTCCACCCACTGTGCCGATCGTCGCCTGTTGTCGTACATTATCCATTTCTCGTCACAGGTTACGATGCGATCAAGGAATGGGTCCGTTTCGTTCTGTAGAAGCAGTGCGGACGAGATCTCATATCGTCGGTTTCTTTGCTCCTCAGACAGCTCGTGAGGCACCCATCTTTCCAGCTTTTTGGTCTTTCCAATTTCCTTCAGATGCCGGGCTGCTGTGTTGTGACTGACGCCAAGAACCTTCGCTATCTCCCTGATACCTTTGTGTGGATCCTCCTCTACCACATCTCTCAGCTTGTCCTCATCAACATCACTATGCCTCCCACGACCTTCATGTTCTTCCAAGCTCTCATCTCCATTCCGGAACTTCTGATACCAACGATACGCCGTCCGAATTGTGGAACATCCTTGACCGAATGCGGCGTTGATCTTCTCGTCCGCCTCCTTAGCTGTAGTGCCCAGCTTGAATTCATACAAGTAAATGCCTCGGATTACTCTTTTGTCCATCTGCAAAAAAGTCAATAAAACTCTAAAGTTTTCCCACTTTTACACAGAAAATTTGGTACTCACCGGTAGAGCAAAGTTTGCGCTTCTAAATGATATGCCACTTGTTACGGTTTGTTCTTGATTAAACGCGTAAAGACGCGCCAAAAAATGGCGCGAGCCAGTGCTATTTAATTCGTTACAACCTAATAATTACCTAAATAAGTGAACACATTGTTTAAAATTTTGTAAAAAAAATGTATTTTTTGAGAAAAAATAGTAGTATAATGTTTTTTTAAGAGAAGGAAGGCGGCCATTTTTAGTGCCAAAAAGAAATTGCGCCATACGCCTTTCAAGACGTTGCGTTTTTTATTCGATTGATTCGAGTTTCTGTTTGCAGGAGTTTGGTGCTTGTTAACACATTGACGACAATCGCGTTTTGCGGCATACTGCCGCATGGGATGCGCGCGCGATTCTACACGCGTGCGCTATGAGCCACCGCTGGCTCATAATGTCCTTCGCGAAACACTTTTTTGCTTCGTGCACATTTTTCGAGATTTTTTCTGTTCCCTAGTCACTTGTGATAGGAGAATGTCCAGCAGCAATAAGCAAGAAAGATGTCTTTCAATACATATATCGAATTCAAAAAATCTTTGCTACGAAGGAAACCAATCCTACAATCAAATTAATTCAAGTCAGTCTTTTCTGCCTAAAGTTACTGAAAGGAGGTTGTTTGGTGTGCTGATCACCAACCTTACATCCGTTTTCGAAATTTCGGCCGATTGCAGTAGGTTACGGTAGTTACGGGTGGGTAAATCTGTCAGAGTCACGGTCTCGTAGACAAGGTTTGAGCAAAGTCGGTAACGACGATGCCTATCTTACCGTACCTACCGTAACCTACCATAATTGGCCGAAATTTGGAAGCGATGCCATATCCGAGATCACTACCCCAAATAACCCCCATAGACAACGGTCGGGCGAAATCGGTGATCACGACTCCGACAGCGTTACTCACCCTTGCCTACTGTGATGAGCTACCGTAATCGGTCGAAATTTTGAAAACGGGTGTCAGTTTCGTGATCAGCACTCCAAATTACCTTATTGGGTGAACTTGGCTGAAAAAAGACTAAATTGAAATGATTTGACTGTAGAATTGGTCTCCTTCCTAGTAAATTTTTAAAATTCGATAATGTAATGAAAGCAGCAACTTTTATCTTGCTTCTTGCTGTTGGACATTCTTCTGTCACAGGCGATTAGGGAACAGATGTAGAATAGCGGGAAATGATATGAGCCACCGGTGGCTCATATTGTCGTCAATGTGTTAGTGATACAACAAAAACAACTGTAAGGCACACATATCCTCATTTTGTTGGTTGATGTCAGTGGCATTTACACAATCAATCAAATAAAAGTTGCAGCGAACCTTTTGAGTGCACATGGTGCGATCTGATCTTTCAATGCGCTATACCCTTGTTTCTTTGCTGTGCTTTAAAAAATTTTAACTGATTATCCATTCTTTAAGAATAAACATTCTCTGAAAATAAACATTTTATAAAATTATTACACTTATTGAGGCAGGCAAAATAAAATATTTAAGAGGAACTTGTAACAAATTTTCCTAGAACAAAAATTTATTCTAACTAAATCTTCTATTCTAACTCTTGTTGAGACTGTAGTCTAACCTGCCTGAAGATCACTTCGATTTGGAAGAGTTCGCTTTGATTTCGAATGTCTTAGGCTGGCTAAGAAGAGTATCTAATTTTGTTTGAAAAGTGTGTCCAACTCGACGTGGAAATGGTATATATGCCAAGATAAATAAGAAACGGGGCTCGAAGAATACACAAGAGCTGCACTGTTTCTAGACGCGGCTGGATATCTCGCCGACACATCAGGTGGAGCGAAAGGCAGAGAGGAATGAGGTAACTAGGACTGGAGTGGAAGTCGTTGTCCGAATTTCAACTCATCAAGGCGATGTTTTACAGCCCGAATTATTGGCCATTCTATGTTCATGGCTCATGTATGGCCGTTCTCAAAGTGAGACGCTCGTGAAGTTTGCACTTTCGCCAGATGCACTTCCTTCAGATTACGACTACCGTAGTGAGAGGCGTAACTGTCACAGTTCTACCAGGCTCACAGCTAACCACATTCTCCACACTCTCAACTGAAACTCCGTAGTGGTCGAGGCGCAGCGGCGAAAGTGACGAGATGGACGCTCCCCGGTGAAAGCGTGGCGCTCGTGTGACTAGAAGTGAGGCAGCGGAACTCGTCGTCGTCGCTCGCCCTTGAGGGGACGAGACGAAATGCCGCCTCTTAACTACGGGTTCACAAGTGTGCACGCTCGAAATGCCACCTGAAAGCGCTTAGGACTCGAACCGCAAGAACACGCAACATGCCGCATCAGCCCCGTCGACACTAAGGGATGGAATTTGAAAGTGACAAGAAAAAAAGGGTTAGGAAACCTTTGGCAAACCTTTGATAATCCCATTTGTAATAAAGGGTATTTCGAACACCCTTTGCTAACTTGGTCAGTCACAGAAATCTTATCCTCCTTCAATTCAAAGGACCTTCAATAGACCGGGGACTCAGTACCGTCGGAAAGATTTCCTGGTCTGCCGAAGGCCTCTAACTCCACCCAATTCGGAAGACGCCGATGCGAACTGCTACTCAATGTTTCGAGATCAAGTAGAAGTCAGCAACGTCAATCTGTTGATCAGATTTGAGGAATAAACATATAATATTTCTAGGTATTTCACGCCAGTGTAGAGAAGAGAGACCCACAACCACAGGTTTGCTGTCATCCGAAGCAGCACGGAGTGAGCACCAACATCTATTAGGTTGGTCGAAAAGTTCTGCAGGTTTGGACTGGTCCGTTTCAAGCGATCATAACTTTCTTCATTCTCAACGGCTTCAGTCGAGATAAGCACCGTTCGAATCGCCGTGCTTTTTCCAATGCGATCCTGGTGTTGACTAGTTCCATCAGCAAAGAAAACTGGGTGGCCGAGATGCGACAAAATCTAGAAAGGCTGTTTTTGCGTGGTTCTGATTTGCGAAGGTTCTACCAGCGAGGAAATTCTGAAAGTGCTTAAAGCTGTGGTAGTCGGTTGGAGCAGGGTCTGGTGAGTATGGCGGGTAAAAGAGAACTTCAGTTCCTTCTTCGTTTATAATTCGCATGGTGATCTGCGAAACTTGCGGGCGGACGTTGGCGTACAGAAGAATGGGACCTCTTCTGCTGACCAGCGCCGGCTGCAACTCACGCAATTTTCTGTAGTGGTTTGCCCTGGTTCCAGAACGTTGTAGTGAATCTTGTCGGCTGCTGACTACCACAATGTTACCATGGCCTTTTTCTGGCGGGATTTCGGCTTTGGGAAGTGGCGGAGGTTCGTCGATATCAACACACTGTTTCGGGGCCAGGTGCCAGATTCATTAACCACTTACCGCCCTCTAACGACAAAATACCGCCAATCCTCATGCTAATGAATGTCATATCAAAGGGTTTTCGGTACTTTTCCCCGTTACAGGCCGGTAAGCGGTTGGCGAACCTGGCCCATGATTCTCTTTGTTATCGTACAGAGCCCTCTTTTCATCACCTGTGAAGACTTCATCCAAAAACGGGTCGCTATGATTTCGCAGAAGCAAAGAACGACAGCTTTCGAAACGCCACAATTTCTTGCCCTGACTCTCAGACTTTCCACAATTTTATGGAATAGCTTCCATGAAGGCCTTCAAATCATCGTTCTGAGCTTGAGTTCATCAATGATTTACCGTCTGGTTACGAGGAACTTACCGCGAAAGAGTCACGTACTGCGATTTATTAATGCACACGTGGTAAGTTTCCAATGAAAATCGTTGTAACGTTACCCGGCTAAACGGCGCGGTGAAGTACCGGTAACGCTCCAGTGCTAATGTCTGACAAGATGCAACGAATTTACCAGGCTAAACGTTCTGAGCTTGAGTTCATCAATGGTTTACCGTCCGGTTACGAGAAACTTACCGCGAAAAAGTCATGTACTGCGATTTATCAATGCACGCGTGGTAAGTTTCCAATGAAAATCGTTGTAACGGTTACCCGGCTAAACCGCGCGGTGAAGTACCGGTAACGCTCTAGTGCTAATGTCTGACAAGATGCAACGAATTCGGCTCGTTGCCAGGAGTAGTCGTTCGCATGCGGAGGGACGTTTTGCGAAATTTTCCTTTTGTTTCACCAGTTAAGTTGAAGCTTGTACGTGGATATATCACTCCTGTCATTGCATTGTCTCCGAGCATCGTTGAGGAATTTGCATTAACTGAGAATGCACCTCCAAGCATAAAATTCTAGTGAGCATGATGTAGATCATTATTTTTTCCACTTTGATTTTTGCGTTTTCCATTGCCTCCTTCCTATGTTATTACAGAACCCAGGCCAACTATGCCTTGCATCCCTACCGGGACGGTGAATCGGTACCTGGCTAATGTAGGAGGACACTGATATGTCTAGTGGCTTGCCACAGCAGTTCCCACCTTTACTTTGTCTTCAAATCTTATGTTTTTCTTAAATACTTGACGAAAAGCCGCTCAATCTGTAAGAGCAGCGAATATTCTATCCGGTCTCATATGGTGCCCACTCTGAGCCGCTTTTGCCTAGCTGTTTCACAACAAACAACGAAACGAGGCAAAGGCTAGAAAGAAAGCGAGGAACCTATGTACTCGTTTACCAAATAAATTTAAATGACACGGGAAGAAATGATGCATGAGGGCACCTCCTGCTTCGAATGGCGTCGAGAACTCAAGAGATTTTAAAGTGGCACACTACTCCGGAGCTACGAACCCGCGGAGGGCGTCGGAATGTCGAAGCCTGCACTTCTGCTCCTTCACCGCGTTCTTCGTGAATCATAAGGGCCGGTAAGTTTTTGGCAAGGAGATGCTTAGGTAATCTGTGATAGCGATTTAACGACGCCATCGTTGATGAATCCGGGTCCTGGATTGCTGTAGGTCTCTCACTTTTGGATGCACCTCCAAGGTTGAAATCTCCAGAACGGAAATTGTTGGACTACCGTTGCACGGTACTTTCTCCAACGCTATTCTGCCTCCACAAATAGTAGATTCGCAGAGCTTTGTCGACAAGAATTCGTCCAGCTTGAAATTGAAACAAAATATCATTCGGCGTTGCTCCTTCGACATACCTCAATAAATCATCGAAGAAACACGATTATTAAGCATAGGCGAAACACAAGTTATTCCTTCTTGTAAGGTGCAGAATTTTGTATTCCACCTTTTATTATCAAAGTGCGAAGTAGATTGAATATTAATTCAGTACTGAGAAGAGGAAAAACGGTTACACAAGAAAAAACTTCATGGAAGAAAGAAATTGTTTTCTAATAACTTTACAGTCATAAAACAGCGGATGAAAGTGAGAAGACAAGTGCTGATGAAGACACAGCAGATCCTACCGTCTGGGGTCCGATTCTGCCACCAGTTGCGGCGACCATTATGATGCAGACCGGGCCGGTTTTCTTTTAGAAAAAAGCTTCAATGTGTTATCGCTAGTAATGTTCACTTTTTGCTGCTATTACCCACTACATTAAAAGCAAATGGACGCGGAAACAGAAAAGATCACTAGCCCGTATACCCATAACTGCCACAGGAATTGTTCTTTACACATCTGCGTGGGCTTCATTGTCACAGTTGAACCAATATAGACCTTAGTAACATGCCATTTTGAAGGCTGGACCTGCAGGTGCAGAAAATCATTGTCATCTGAAAGGTGCAATGAGAAAGGACAACTGGACGACGTCCGTCAATCCCTTTCGGGATGAGCTACGTATTTTACTTCTATGTGGTAGAGGCAATTTGAATGCGTGTTTTCCTCATACACTGACTCGCGGTAGCCAACCAATGAACTTCCTTACTCTTCATTAGCGGGCGTTAGGTTTTTTGGAGGATCCACCCGAAGCCAGCGTCGCTGTGGGTGCCAGGGAGGGCGGGAGTCACGGACGGATTCTGCCATGCCAAATGATCCGGAGCCATTTCTTTCGCGCGCTCTAAACAAAAGCCTTGTTTACTCAAGTCGTCCTGTCCTTGCTTCATCTACGTGTTCTCTGAAGCAACTCCCCCTTCCATCCGCTCGGCCTGGTCCTCCAAACCAATCTATTGGGTATACGCTGAGCTGTCATTCGGTTTATGTGTCTAAAGCACTTGAGTTTGCGTTTTAGGATTTCGGATTCAATAGAGGGCTGATTGCAGCAAGTCTTTCGTATATTTTCGTTTGTAATCCCATCACGAAGTGAGACGTGTAGAATTCGTCTGATGCACCTTATTTAGAAAGATCTCCAGCTTCTGCAAATCAGCATTCGAAGTACCATGTTCCAGCTCGATAAAGCAATATTGACAATGGGTTGAAATACTCCCATCTTTGTTGTGTCTCTTCCATAGGCAGCAGGTCAGTGAGACGAAAGCCATCACAGCCTTGCCAATCCTGCTGTGAGTTTCTATGGAGTATAAGACTTTGTTCTGCTGTACTAGGTATATCAGGCTGCCTCACACGGAATGTCGCATATATTGTATCCTTTTTTCACAGTCATTCGCACATCGGTTGTGAACTCACTTGGGGTAGTATTCACGGCGTTTCATCTTTTGCATTTCCTGTTTTTACTACATCATCCCTTCATTGGTTTCTAAAATTCTAGCCTTCGCACTACAATGAACCGGCAAATGCGCGCGTGGCTGCTCTACGACTTCAAATTGAAGAAATCCGCTGCGGAATCGCATCGTTCGTTGGCATCTGCATTTAGCAAAGATCACTCGAAACGCAATGCAAGCTCTGGTTTCAACGTTTTGCCGCCGTCGACGAAAGTCTTGAAGACGAAGGACACGAGAGAGAGGCGCCCATCCTGGGCAACGCCATTTTACGGACTGCTGTCGAAGCTGATCCAACAAAATCGACATGGGAGCTAAAAGTGGGGTTCGGCTGTTCCAATTCCACTATCCAGAAGCACTTTCACAAAATCGGGAAGTCGAACCACTGGAGATGGGTAACGCGCCTGCAGTCCGATCCGAACAAAGCCGCGCGTTTATCAATGGTCAGAATTCTTCTTCGCCGAGCCCGGACTTCTGGATTTCTCGATTCCATTGTTACGTCTGAAAAAAATGAATTCACTATAATAACTTCATCAGGAAGAGGCAGTGGTTAACATCTGAGGAACTGGCTAAACCTGTTGCAAAACCGGAATTACACGGAAAGAAAGTAATGCTTTGTCTTTGGGGGAATAGCAGAGGAGTTGTCCATGTCGAATTGCTGAAACCAGACTGTCAACTCGGAGGTGAACTCGCAGCAGCTTACCCGAGCACAAGATGCGCTTCGCCGTCAAGGAGTTGACACGTCCTCTCCCAACTTGCTGCATGATAATGCGAGGCCTCACATTGCAAAAGTTGTTCAGCAGAAAATCGACTAACTTGGTTGGAGTGTCTCGCCTTATCCGCCATGCAGCCCTGACATCCCCCCTCCAACTATCACTTATTGCGCTCGATGCAGCACGTCTTGGCTGGGAAAAGTTCCTCGATTCGCGACCACTTTATTTCTTTATGGACGGGGTACATACGTTCTTTGCGTGTACGTTGTCGGAAGGTTGTTGATAATTGTGCAGAATATATTATTGAATAAAGTTTGGTTTTAATTGCTTTGTATAAATTTAACTTTTCGGTCTGAAGCGACATTCCGTGTGGGGCACTCTAATAGAACCGAGGTATTTGAGCTCCTCTACTTGTTCGATCCGGGAGTTGTCCGGGTAGAGTGCGCAAGGTGAGCCTTTGATTGTTAGCACCCTTGTCTTTTCAGTGTTTCTAGTCAGTTCGTAAGAAAGAACTGTAGTGGCAGTCTCTTGAAGAATATAATATGCCTCCGCATCACTGTCTGCGAAGGTGGCCCTATCATCAGCGGACACGAGGTCCATAACAAATTGATTTTCTCCAAATTGAGCTCCTTGTCGTTCGCTGAACACAGCCGATGAACAGGACAACATTCTCTACTTCCAAGACTAGTCTGGTACAAAACTTATTTATTTATTGATTTATTGAACATGGTAATCCACAGTAAAAAAGAACACAAAGTTAAAGGTCAATGCAGGTCACATAACATAACTAGCGGAAGATAGGAGCGTACAACCAGTAACAATGTAATAGATTAAAATAATTTACTTCCTGCAGTTACCTGTTCATAGAGATTTTGGCACATTTGTACTTTCACGTCTCCAGAGGTCGAGGAGAGCTAGAAGAAAAATTTGCCCAAATCCAAATCTCACTCATGGAGTTTATATGGAGAGATGATCACGATGCCGCAAGCTTTTGTGAAAAATCAGTCGATTACAGATCGATGTTTAGGCCCTGTAATGGACGTACTAGTAGGTTTTCCATCCAGCTTTCAGCAGTACGCCGGAGTCGTCGCATGCATATGTTAAATTCTTTGTTTTATAGGGGTGCTCGCTGGCTCCAGATGTTACCAATTGACATATTGGAGTCGTCAAATATCCTTGTCTTTAAAAAAAGACTGAAGCGAAGAGACTTCCTTTCAGATCTGCAAATTACCGAATTCTGAAGTACTTCTGTATATTATGGCCATTGAGATGTTTTCAGTAAACACAATGGAAAACAATCTCTTATTACCAGTCATATTCATGATTGTTGTTCATGGATTGAGTCTTCTGCTTTCATATTCATACTCTTAAAATTCCAGATTATTTGTAAACACTCTCTGTGCAGATCAATGAAGTTCTTCAGAATGAAGAGATTTTTATTATCCCGACATATGAAGCATGGCGTTCGCTCTTTATTTGTGCTGCTACATGAAGAAAACAAGAAATCATTAGAAGAAAAAGACAGGCTACAATAACTATACCATTTCCAACTCAATACCGGAAACGGACTACCTTACTATTATTACATAACTTTAGCATCCTATTATAAGGATAAATAATAATAATAATTCTTCAGACGTTCCCGACTTTGCCCTATTACACACATGGGCTCCGATATTTATATTTATATCGACAGTGTTCAATTATTCTCGCGGACTATATCGAATCTATATCCATATTGCTCCACTGTTTTCGCGATTACAACGACTATACTGCCCATATATCTACATATCTATATCTACATATATCTCACAAGGCACATACATATATGTGCATTGTAATAAATAAATAATAAAAAATACAGTAGTTGCGATAATTACGGCTGATTAAGGTCATAGTAACCAATTTATAGCAAACCACGCCTATGTAGGTTATCCTGGGTGCTGATAACGAATCTAGCATCTTATAGAATGGGTGCAAACGGTAGTGACAAAGAGTGCAAGCGGTCTCAACGATCGCCTCATAGGGTACGCAAATTTGGGGAAACCAGTATTGCCGGAAACTCTCGGATGGTAATAGGCTTAATTACCGACACCTACCGTAACCTAAGAGACTCTAGCGTAATACCAAAAACGCCAAATTCGTGATCAGCACCTCAGATAAACCACCTGGGGCGAAGTCTAGATTAAATCGGTGATTATGGCCTTGACAGCCTTAGTCACCCACTGCTACCATAACCTACCGTAATCGACAGAAATTTTGAAAACGGATCTCGAATTCGTGACCAGCACCTCAACCAATCCCTTGGAACAAGATTCAGGTGAGAAATTTTTTCTCAACCCTGTAGTCGTGAAAACACAATAGTGCAGGATTTGCAGTTCCTCATGAATTTGCTCAGCGATTTTTCGTAGAGAACTTGAAAAATTCCGTGTTAGCTTGATTTTGGAAAAGCACATCTTATATCGGTGTTACCTATAAAGCCTTAAATCTTTCACTTCCAACCCCTGGTGTTGGAATGAGATAAGAAGAAGGAATAAAAAATGTTAAGGGAAAGGACATTCCATTACAATTTGCCGACCCCGGAAGGATGGAGGAATTCGTTAGCCCAGGCAAGGAACCAGAACCGAGGACGTGATTCGAGATGCAGACTAGAACCGGCGTTCTGAGCGCCATGACAATCTTTCAACAAAAACCACCGCTCGCCTTTATATTGCCGAGCGGATATTGCAACGGTCTTAGGAAGGCAATATTAGTAAGATTCGATATTCCAAATAGTCTAGTTGAGCTGCCAAAGGCCGTCGTCAACCGACTTTGAGGGCAGTGCGTGATGTATTCGTTCGGAGGCGACACTGAGTTGGTATTGAGCACGATTTGAAGAAGAGCGTCTCCCCGAGCATCTTTTTAAGCCCTTTTTATGTGGCGAGCGACGGCGGCGTATGGAAGAATGTACGCATCTCCTGTAACACTTGTAACACCCACCTAGTGAAAAATGTAAAGTGGAATCTGAAAAAAATGATATCTATTAAATTAAATCAATCAATAAATAGATGAGAAACCTCTTTCTATGTTATAGCGATAGCTACACATCGGGTCTGCCAAATAACCGTCACCATTAGCCCCTTCAACGAGTGGACTGCTATCGGCGCCCCTTTGAAAAGCATCCGGTGTGGTCTGGTGCTTTGTCCGCGATAGAAGTCTGTTTTAACGTTCTGTCCGCTGCCGAAGTTTAATGCGTCGATGACGAGGTGCCGAGTGACAAATTCAACATAAAACCGCTACGGCTTTACACTGAGGTCGCTTTATCCACGAGGCTCCGTCCCTCGTCGGCTGTTCGGTCACGTCTTTTTGCTGACTTCAGCATATGCTTCTCGAAGTTCTGCGTTCAGCATATTGATAGTGGAGTTCTATATCCAGCACTTTAGAGCAGCATTTGGCGGTCTTGTCATTGGACATTTGTCACCTGTGTTTTAACAACCAACTATGACAAGAGTTCTGCAGCACAATTCCTTCCTTCCATCCTTTTTTCAGCCCTCATGATGCGCAATTTTACATTTTCACTTTCCAATTTTGACTTACATATTAATGCATCTCTCATTAGGTCTGACCGAAAATGTTCACAGTTTTAGTGCGTCGAATGCTTCGAGCTTATTTAAGCATTTAACTAATAGAGCGCGTTTAGCGCAGTCGGAAGAGGTGCCGGCTGTCGCGTGCACCCGATACCAGGTACCTGGTTCAGATTTCTCTCACAGACGAAAACTTTTTTATTCTTCCGGGGTTGGTGAACTGATATCAGACTTGCCTGAAAAGGATAGAGCGCTGACTTGATCGTCGGCTGGCAACCTTAAGTTATTGTATGGCCAAATACGCACTCTAGTCGCTTCCACAACAAGAGGTAGAAGTAGAGTGCGTGGCGCATCCCAAAAAAGACTGAGTAATGTCATCCTTTATCTTGTTTGAATTTGAAAGTCAAAAACGGCGAAAAACCTAAACTGACAAAACTGACAAGAAAAGCAAAAGATAAAAGCAAAAAACAAAAGGTGCGACATTTTTGAATGGTCATGGTTGTATTTTTCGCAGCTGTAGGGTTAGCCATCGGCAACGTCTAGACCTGTACTTGCTGTCTGCTTCATAAGTAGAATTGAAGGACCGGTGTTAGAATGCTCACCGCTGATGTACTGTAGATATTAAAGTTGTATAGCGACAAGAAAGCTGTATAGCGCCATACAAAGTACCACCGGCGAAATCCGCAATGAATCGTTGAAAAAACGGCGGGACTTATGGGACAACCTATAATAATATATCGATGACTCAAGTGTCATAACCTCAATGCAGTTCGAAGTGGATGAGTGTTATAGGTTATTGAATCAGCAGTCAGAGTACATTAAGCTAACCAGAGAAATTCCACAAAACGGTTGGTTCAATCAAACAAAAGTGTCTCACGGAGTTGTTATTGTGAAGTGTAATCGGAAACCAAGCTCGTAAAGCATTTGGACTCGCACGAGATCTTGACATTCTGTGGCCGTCAAACACTCTGTAGTTCGGAGCATGTTTCGCATGGCTTCGGCGATGTGCACAGGTCTCGAAGAGCGTGAAGAATCAGTTCGGTTAGCTTCGATTATAGCCACCTCAAATGGCTCTCCGATACCACAACGGCAATGAAGAATTTACAATAATTTCCGTGAAAGAACGAGCCAAAGAAACCTTGTTCTTCACTTCTTCTCTGATAAGTTTACTGCCGCATTCCAAACAGCTATCAAACACACGCAGTTACAGGATGATGTTGTGTTGGTCAACATTCTCAGCGACAACATCAAGCGGAGACTGGTTCGAAAGAACTTTAAAACTTTGTAAAAGGCAGTGCCTTTCGAAAAATTGCACTGTATGTCCAGATGGCAACGTTGGAGATTGCTCCAAGACTGGAGTAATCTACGAGCTCGAGTGCACTACATGTGGCGCAACTTACGTCGGCTAAACTGGAAGAATGCTAGCAGTGCGTATGAAAGAACACCTTGCTAGTAAAAGGCGCGGATCATTAGACCTTTTTTTCAATTGGTAAGCATAAAGTCGATGTGCATGGTGGTAACGATTTCGGCGTCAAGTGTAAGATTTTGGCCGTAGAGGAGGAGATATCTGCGAGGAAGGCATTAGAAGCGCACGATTTTTTGAAGAAATCCAGCAATGAGCAACCGCTATGAGTGCATATCCGTTACAAGTGAACTCCTGCCCTTTGTTTCACACTGAGAACTGTAGTACGACCAGTCAACTAATGTGCATGTCTAGGAACATCTAGTTATACTATGACTGCACATTGTGCCTCATTCGCTCTTACTGGTCTACTAATGGAGGGCTATCGCGCTTTGGTGGTGGATTTATGCGTGAGTTTATCTCCTACTTCCATTCTTTGACGATTGAGTGTAGATTTACGCCAAAACAGCTAGAGCAGACAAATCGCTTGATGGTGTAAATTGCATATCAAAAACCTTGTGTCACATTCAGGCCTCTGAAGACGACAACTCCGTCGAAACGTGAGGCCGAATAAAGATCCACCTTAAAAACCTCGTGTTGGCACAGTATCAACGAGAAAACAAAAAATTGGGTTCCGCCACAGCTGTAAAATGACAAAGTTATGTGCCTCCCTCATTGTGATAAAATCGTGCTGTACATAGCATATCAGGCTGGGTCAGCGGTGTTTGAATGCGCTTGGCCTCCGAGACGTCTTTGCAACCGCAGCGGTAGGTTTGCGTTTTGTTTGTTTGTTTTTGGCTCTATTGTGACTTGTTGGAGCCGCTCAGTGAGTCTCAAGTCAACTGGCTGCATAATTTTTAGTTATGTGCCCCCCCCCCCCCCGACTAGGATAGATCCAGTTTCCCCTGCAGTTGTGTCTACAGCTCGCCGACGCTCTTCGATAGTGAGTGCACTTTGATTGGATATTCGCTGCCGTCTATTCAGCTCAACAAACCCAGCTAAATCTAATAAATTCATTCAAATCTCACTGCGGAAACTCACTGCGCTTCGATATGCGAATTCAAAGCGAAACATCATTCCGTTATGATTTTCTAGGACATATCCCATCATCAGCCAAGCTGCTGCTGCTGTCAGGAAGCTGCTTTCGGAAGAAACACTACTCGAATCTGCTCACAATAGCAGTTCCCTCTGCTCTAGGCTCTACAGACTACCAAAGCTATGAATCGTGACGGCAGTTAAAGCATAACCTCAAGCGGCTTGGCACTTTGAGCCGTTCAGTAGCCTTCTGGTCCATATTATAGTTGTGCACGAATGACCTACTCCAATAAGCATTTGAATGATTTTCATTCGAATTTTCAAAAATCGCGTTTTTCGAATACAATCGAAATTCGAGTGCTCGAAAGTTGCTAGTATTCGAAACCATTCGAATATTTGAAAATTTTTGCGAGTTCACAACTATAATGTCGTCTAGGCGGTTCAAAACTTCCTAGCCTTGGAGGTGACTACCTAGTCGAGGACGCTCAACATGAATCTGAAATTCGTTTTTGAAGTATCGGTCGCCATCAATCGATATTGATCAAACTATCGATTTTTTGGATGTCGTACAGGTGGTCAAAACTATAACCCTTGAGGCAGTCGAGGTCGCTCAATACGAATCAGATATTTGTTTTTGAAGTATCGATTACCATCAATCGATACTAATCAAGTTACGAGGCGCGAAAATAGCGGAAAATACCTAGACTTCTTCTATCATACTCTGTAATAACGCGCTAAGCGCCGAGTCATAGTATTGATCGGCGCTGCTGCCGCAGAAATTAGTCATAAAATAGGAGGGGAGGGAAATCGGGGGGAGGGGGAACTACGGCACGAAAATAGCGAATAATACCCAGACGTCTTCTCTCTACCTGGGAACTTCAGCCCTGAGGCAATCGAGGCCACTGAACACGAATCTGAAGTTTGTTTTTGAAGTATTGATCGCCATCAAACGATATTGATCAAACTATCGAATTTTTGTGGATGTCGTTTAGGCGGTCAAAACTTTAGCCGTGGAGGTAGTCGAGGTCGCTCAACACGAATCTGAAGTTCGTTTTTAAAGTTTCGATCGTCATCTATCAATACTGATCAAATTACAGATACCAAAATAGCAGATAATACCAGGCATCATCTACGAGCAGCTAGCTTGATGTGATTGTCCTTAGCTTAGTAATATTGCAACATCGAGCGAAGCCGCAATTCCGAGGCACGCCGATAGGCGTGACGGAGCACTTGTATTTATATATAACGTTAAAAATACTATTTCATTTTTCGATCTATAATTATGCTACATTAAAATAAAAGTCTCACGTTGTATTGTAGTATATAGAGTACAAAATTAAAGTTCTTAAAGCAATTTTGTTAAATAATTCCTGATAATTTATACCCGTTTAAAAAGCTGTAACGCGTTCCTCTTAACTGAAGAGCCATCGCAGAGGCGTTATAACAAAAAGGTTTGTCTGGAGGACGAAACAAACCACTTGAAAAAAAATGTCTGATTCTATACTCTTTAATTTGACTTTCCCTTATTTAAAAAATGCCCAGTTTTTCATCGGCTGGCCACGGCAACCATCGCACGAGCCAAATATGTAATCAACTGTCCTCCGCGATATCTTGCAAAAGTAGAGTGCATGGCGCATGCCGCAAAGGGGTTGACTACCACCGATCGTTATTCTTTTATTCTGTAGTGGTGATTGTCAACTCCACGAACTTAATTGTTCTCGAAAGCTAACGCTTGAAACGCGACTGCATCCATCTCGGAAAAGGCGCATAGGTGCTGCTCTGAATTACTTTGAATGCTTTGGATATATTATGAGTGACGGCATTCTTGGAATGCGCCACGCATTCTACTTCTTCGGGATATTGTGGAGGCGTTTTGAATGCAGTTGGCCATGGAAACGACTTGAGGTGGGCAGCCAATGAACAAGATTTTTTGAACAACCAGACCTTAAAAATTGAGTAGAGCTAGGCACAAAAGTCGAAGTTTTTCCCATAGTGTCTACGCAAACAACTTCGTCTGCTTGTGCTTTCATATTTGACGAGAATCCTCCCAACTAACCATAGCTTCATTTCAGAGTCTTAGCAGCTTAGCGTTGAAAAACCTTTAGAAGCTACCGATAACTCAGAGGAAGGTTAATTTTACATTTGCCTTCGAATTAATCAGGAAAAAATACCAAAATTAATCAGGAAAGACCCAATTTGTTGCCGATATTTACGACTTATAATGCAAAGACCCATTTTGTACACGAATAATTGCCATCTATTATATAGGGGTGTCTCACACGGAATGTCGCGTCAGACCAAAAAGTTAATTTCATACAAAGGAATTAAAACCAAGCTTAATTCGGTAATATATTTCCCTCAATTATCAACAGCCTTTCTTCAACGTAAACGCAAAGATTGGATCCCGTCTTTAAAGAAATGAGCTGGCCGCGAGTTGAGGAAGTTGGTCAACCAAATCTGGATTACGTCGTACTCGGCTAACTTTTTATCAGCCAAGGCGCCGGCTGCTGCATCGAGCGGAATATGTAGTAGTTGGATGGGGTAATTCAGGCAAGGATGCATGGCAGATGAGGCAAAATTTGGAAACCACTATGGTGCTCAGTTTTCTGCTGAACGACTTCTGCAGTATGAGGCCTCGCATTATCATGCAAAAAGTTGGAAGAGGACGTGTCAACTTGGTTTGGAGTTAGATTTGGAGCAGGATTTGGAGTAGGATTTGGAGCAGACAGACTCTGTCACAAGCTCCGGCTCCGATCTTGTCGGATCAGCTTCAACGGCAGTCCGTGAAAGGTCATTACTCAGGATAGGCGCTTGTCTTCCGTGCTTTTTGCCTTCAAGACTTTCATCGCAGACGGCACAACGTTGAAACCAACGCTCGCATCGTCTTTTGAAAACGACATCTTCGCCAAATGCAGCTACCAACGAACGATGCGATTCCGCAGCGGATTTCTTCAATTTGAAGTCGTACAGCAGGCACGCGAGCACAATCATTTTCTGGTCCATTGTGGTTTGAAGGCTTTACCTTCAGAAACCGATGAGGGGACAATGTACATGTATGTATTATGTTTTTAGTCTAATTGCATGGTAAGATTCAAAACAACTTATCTTTGCCAGCTGTAGTTGTAAGCGGGCCGGACTTAGGAGGTTTGTATTTCATGTCCTGTACATGTGACTGCCAGCAGCATGTGCGGCATATCGAGTCCTGCTCCCAGTAGTGCCTCCTCAATGGGCGACAAGAAGATGCCCTACGACCAGCTCTCCTTCTACAGTACCGCTCCGGCCGATCCGCCAACGAGGCCCATCGCTTTCCACGGGAGGCCATGAATGAGAAAGCCTCCTTTTGGGCGACGTGCTTCAATTGGTACCGCAAGTTCGACAACGGTGACGAATAGCTCGAGGATTCTTGACGCACAGGTCGACCGCATACGCAGAACAGACAGCTCGTACTCGCCACCTGTGGTGCTCGACCTGATCTTTCTGTACGCGAACTTTCAGACCTTACAAATACTCCTAAGTCCACAATACACGGTGCTCTTCGGTCTTCTGGCAAAGTCGCGAAGTTGCCTCGAGTCGTACTACATGCTTTGACGTCTCAGGACAAACGGTAGCATGTTGATATCAGCACTTCTCTCCTCAACCGTCGCCCTACATTTGCTTGGATCGACTCGGTCGTCACGACGATGAAAAGTGTTGCGTCTACGACAATTTGGTGCGTCGCAAGTACTGGGTTCACTTCGATGAGGTGCCCTAACCACAGCCGAAACTTATTGATCACCACAAGAAGGAGTTGCTTTCCTTCTGGTGGGACATCAATCGCTCAGTGTTTTGGGAATTGGTTACCGGTTCCTTGGTAGGCTCGAACATTTTCTGCGCTTGGCTGGAGAAAATGAGCGAAATCCTACATAATCGCAAACACAGAAGAGGAAAAATTCTTCTTCTCATGGATAACGCCAGACCACATACAGCAAAGGAAGAAATGGGAGGAACTGAGGATTGAACTGGGACTCCTTTCCGCCGTAATTACCTGATCTTCCCTCAGTGACTACGGCGTTTTCCGGTCGCTGCAGTTTTTCTTAGCTGGAAAACGTTTGTAAATCGAGAGGAAGTTAAAAATGGTGTCAACAACTTCTTGCTGTCCAAGTCTCCGGAGTTCTTCGCTCGTGGTATTCGCTCTCTACCAAAAAGATGGCAATATGTGATGGATCATAGTGGTGGATATTTTATTGAATGATAGTGGTTGTTATTAAAGTTATTAACTGTACAATGTTCCACAACATTTGTCGAAAAACTTTCTGGACAAACTAGTAATAAAAACAGGAAATGTAAAAGATGGAACGCTGCGAAAAAACAACCCTTAGTGAGATGAAAGAAGCTGGGAATCCAAATCTGGCCTGCCAGATGCTGTGTGCCCATCCGCCAAGTTATTTTGAATTTCGCGCCAGTTCGGACTGCAAGTGAATGTAAGGAATATATCAGGCTCCCCGTGTTTTGAGACAATTGACATTGCATTTTAATACTGCGGTTCACAGTTCTTTTCACAGTTACTTACAACTGATGTGAATAACTGTGATAAGAAGGACACAGTGTAAGCGATATTCCGTGTGGGATCCCACTATATATAATCGGTTAGTGTCACGTGTCCGTCACAGGAAGGGGGGACTGAAGGCGAAAGAAGTCTGCGACAGTGCGGCTTATGCCAGCCGGGCTTTCTTTGAGCTTAATCATGAGCGAATGCTGGCGAATTATATCCTTGGCGGCTGATCGTACAGGTTTACGAGATATTCAAGGGGCAACGCGTCAGAATATGAGTGGGGATCGAGTGCAGAGTGTAGGGATTCAGGTGGCGTGCCCTAGACGTCGTTCAGCGTGCGTCTTGATTCAAAAGCTGTGCTGAAGACGTCGGTTAACGTACGTAGGTATTCAGAAGACCTTCGCTAGATGTCGTGAGTCAAGATTTAGGAGACCTGCGCTAGACGTCGTCCAACGTCGTCCAAATTGCGTATGGATTCAAAGGACGTGCTGATAATGTCATATAACGTGCGTAGGGATTCAGAAGACCTGCGCTAGACGTCATGAGTCAAGATTCAGAAGACCTGCGCTAGACGTTGTCCATCGTGCGTAGGGATTCAGAAGACGCGCTGAAGACGTCGTCCAACTTGCGTAGAGATTCCGAGTAAGGCCGACCAATAGGAGATGACCAACAAAGGGAGGCCACTAGAGGGGGAGCGTGAATAAGGGGGGGGGGGGGGAGGACCAGCATTTTCCCTGATCATCGTTCAGTGTGTGTCGGATTTCTGAAGACGGCTTACAGAACTCGTAGCACGTGTGTCAGAGTGCAGAAAGAGTTTCATAGACGTCGTGGCAATTCTCTTCTCGGAGGTTTGGTGGGGAGGCCCCCAACCAGACGTTTGGCCGCTGAACGTCTGGTACTTTAATAAATCAGAAATTGTTCTTTATAAGATTTAGGGTGACAACTGCTGGTGATGTGTCCCGGTGTGCGGCATGCGAAGACGCGCTGGGCCGTGTGTAGTAGAATGATAATCCGGCGGCGATTAGCGATCGTAATTCATGCTGGCCGACGGACGGCCGTGTGCGCGTACATTCATTATCTTCTCGCCGAGCCGAGCTTGCTCGCTATCCAAGACGAGCATTATGCCAATGATTAGGAGATGAGCGCACTGCACGTACAGCCAGCCACTCGAGCCATCCGGCTGCTCAGTCCGCTTCGATGATTCTCATGCATCGTTGAGAGGCTTCGCATCCAAGGATGCCACGTCTGGATGTCCTTATCCATAGCTCCTTCATGTCTATGCTGCTAATTTTCTGCCTTTAATAAATCAGCACTTTGTAATGATCAGTCCTAAAAAAGCAACGAAATTCCAGAAGTTTTCATAGTTAGTTTTTATTTATTTATTTATTTATTTATTTAAGCTTTATATGTGTTATACGTCCCTGTGCCTGCCAAGCAGCAACAACAGAAACGATGTAAACGGGAGAAGACAAAAATCAACTTCAGTGGGCCCTACTTCCCATTAGTATAAATCTTGTTCTATAGTCGAAGGCGTGGTGCAAGACGGTCATTTATTTATTTTATTTTTTTATAAAAAAGGATAACGACGACGTCACTCAACATCTTTTTAGTATGCGCCCTACATTCTACTTATACGGGATGTCGTCGGGCCGATTTGAATATTTAGCCAATACAATGACTAGCGGTGGCCAGCTGATGAACAAGTCAGGACTTTACCCTTCACGGACATTTTTGACACCAATTCGCCGACCCCGGAGGGATGGAAGGCTTGGTTTGCCTGGGCGGAAAATCCTATGTATCATTATGAATAAATCAATAAGCAAATAAATAAAACCCTTTCTTTTACTTGAGTGTAGTGGTGTTATACTTTCCTGGTGCTAATTTGAGGTGGTTCCTACCGTGTTTTATCAATAATTGCTATTTTGTTGTTGTCCTTCAAGCATTTGCTTATGCATACGTAATAAAATTAAAACCTAAAAATTCATAAAAAATTCATAAATAAACAAATAAGTAAATATGCCCATTTTTTACAACGGAGATGTTCATATAATTAATTTGTTTTAAATGCATTTTATTTTTATTTTTGGTGGGGTGGTACTCTTCCTAAATGTCCCTGCTAGTCTTCTCGACTCATAATTCTTACGAATCGATTTAATTCATTTTCTTTAAGCCTTAGCTAGCTGACATCGAGGTTGTAAGCTCACACAACGGTGTTTTGTTATGATCAAAACTCTTAGCGGCTCGGGCGGTACTCGAACCCACACCTCCTGCTGATCGGGGGTGAATGCTCTACGCCACTACACCACCGGCGATGTTTGATTGAAGGCAACAATCTCATCAACATCAAATAATTGCGCAAAAAGTGAATGTGCCTTCAATAAAAATCGATGTTGTAATGTTATCCCCTTATCCATATCGAGAGGGCGCGTGTAGCCCAGTCGAAGGAGACGGCTGCTGTCGCGTGCACCCCCAACTACAAGTTTATGGTTCGGATTTCCCATCCAGAGGCCAGATTCATCAACGACTTACAGCAATTTAACAGAAATTTAACAGAAAATTTGACAGCCGAAATCAATGATAGCGCAACTTATCAGGCCATATGGTGAGCGATAAGCCGCGTTATCTGAGTTTTCCGCTGTGAATTCTCTGTTAAAGCTATGTAAGTCGTTGATGAATCAGACCCCTGATGGACCAAGAATTCTACCCTACGGGGTCGGTGCATTGGTACCAGCATAAAACGCTAAAAAGTTCATCGGCTGGTCACCGCAAATCATTCTATGGCCAAATACGCATCAAATCTCCTCCACGACATGGCGCAGAAGTAGAATGCGTGGCGCATCCCAAATAGAGAGTAACACTGTTACTTCATAGTTCATCGCTCATCGTCATACCTATGTGATTCTTTTTTCCGGTGTTGCATGTCGAAATTTACACTCTTCAGCTGAAGAGGACCAGTGCTCCTCGTTCTCTTGTTCGCAGGTGATTACTGATGCGCAAATATTTGCAAGTCGTTAGAATTTGTCCGTGGTGTATGTGCGCGAACGGTTTTCTGGGCACGAGAAGCTTATTGCGTGCAGCTGTTCGGGTGAAGTCATTCGTGAACTCCGTTTATCCCTACACCTTCGTTACTCCTTTTCTCGAAACAGCTGTTCTTTCGTCAGAAAAAAAAACGTCAGAAGGAAACAAGGGGCTGCGCAGAGATTTTTTTGACG
This sequence comes from Heligmosomoides polygyrus polygyrus, assembly GCA_947396885.1. Lineage (NCBI taxonomy): Eukaryota > Metazoa > Nematoda > Chromadorea > Rhabditida > Heligmosomidae > Heligmosomoides > Heligmosomoides polygyrus. Next base: position 100,191,005 of record OX377201.1, on the reverse strand, counting down.
ATATTTTGCAATGACAATCAGTTTAAGTGACCTGAAAAAGCTGGATTATTTCAGGGCACTAGAGCTCTTATCGAGTGTTTTCTTCTGCAATATTTATCGCCTTTCATAGCAAAATATTTTGTCTCTGCAGAGGATTTATTAGCGATCAGATTCACAGACTAAGAATCGCTAAAACAGATATGTAGCACTGATTATTCCACTCATTATCTTGAACCTGCTTTAGCCGTACTTTCAGAGACTGCTACACTAAAAAGATAATGGATAAAGGACGGCGATACTCAATCCCTTTTAGGATGCGCCACGCATTCTACTTCTACGGGATGTCGTGGAGGAGTGATGAATGCGTATTTGGCCATACAATGACTTGCGATGGCCAGCCGATGAACAAATCAGCGCTGTATCCTTCCCAGACAAGTCTGGAACCAATTCACCGACCCCGGAGCGATGGAAGGCTTGGTTGGCCTGGGCGGGAAATCCGAACCAGGAACCTGGTATCGTGTGCACGCGACAACCGGCGCCTCCCCCGACTGCGCTACACGCGCTCTAATGCTACACTAATTGGAATAAATGCGGAATGTGTAGCGCACTCCATCTGTGACGGCGACGCATCCATTCTTATCTATCACGATCTCTTGGTGGGGCAGAAGCACTATTCAGACCTTCAACTGCTAGTGTGATCCAATCTAGGTGCAGCACCTGTCATTTCGTTTATTTTCGTGTTATTCGAGCAGATCACAGCCACATTTCTGTTTGTCCCTGCTGCTTGCCAGAGTGCTCCAATGGATCCACCTCGGTCAGGGGACACGAAGAGCGTCAAATCTTCCGCGCACGGTTCTTCAGGTTCTTCAAAAAGATGTCCAACCAGCTCGTTGAGCGGCGTTCTGAGATTCTTTTTCCTCAGAAAGCGTGTCGGTTATAGATCCTGTGCAGCGGGTGTGAGCGAAGCGCGTTGGCGAACGGTGGCCCACCTAATTTTCGCCAGCTTGCAAACTGCAGTTTGATCCTCCTATCACACTGAACGCTTTTTAAGGCAGGATGGACGTGCCTTAATTCAAAACGGACATATTCAAGCAGAGTCGAAGTAACTTTTTGTTTACACAAATCAAAAATTAAGTTTGAATTTTTACAGATTAAATTTAATTTTAATATAATTAATATTAGTGTATAAATTTAATTTTAATTTTAATATAATTTTTACAGATTTTTTACAGATTTTTACAGATTTTTTACAGATTTTTACAGATTTTACAGATTTTATTTTCACAGATTTACAGATTATTTTTTAGAGATTTTTTTAATTGAATTAAAATTCTGTACCCGGGATTTCAAAAAATTAGTTTACAATATAAAAGCAGACAATCGTTACCTTGCTAAAAAAAAATTTAGGCGCGCTCTTAAACGCAGTGACGAAAAGGCTTCTTCACTATGCCACATAACGAGACTGCGCCGTGCACTCGTTCACAACCTCTTGATGCTTCTTCAATTAATACTGTTTACGCCGTGTTGACCATAATAGAACATATTGTTCTCCATGGCTCTAAATTGCAGCGATGAGCAATATTTCAAAGGTGTGTGGCGATTTTTTTTTGATTAGCGGAACACATACCGTAACAATCAAATCGGACGCTATGTAATTTTTTCGCATTTTGTTATTCATTTTTACTTGAGCCGTAAAAAAAAGTTTAAAAAAAAGTTCAATGGAGTAGTATTGTCACTGTTAAAAAAAAGTTAAAAAGTTTAATGGAGTAGTATTGTCACTGAGAACACCGTGATAAGGTCAGTTTCTGTATAGCCGATCCTTCGCTCCTTGTGATTGCGATCTTCTTGGAAGCAGAATTTTCTAGACGAACGTTGAAATTCCGCGAAGCATAAAGACGTTGCTATTCTTACGACGACGACGACGACGTTTTTCTGGCGACTTCGCCCGTCGTTCTCAACCATCGCTCGCGCGCGCAGCCAGCTGCCATTTCTCTGCTCCGCTCCGGCCTGACTAACGATGTGGCGTGCGCTCCGTTCTTTGTGTAAGCATAATTTCAGCTCTACTAGCGGCCATTTCTCATTTTGCTGCGTGAATTTTTTGACCGCTGTGCTGGAGTGTGGCGCTTGTTAGACGGAAAGCCGTTCTATGCATACGGGCTAATGAGCCAATGGTCAATACATAGTACTTGTTCGATAATGAGCTGTAAGAGAATGGATTTTTTTGGGTGCAAGAAGCCCTTTTAGAAGAGGATTTTAGTAGTAGTTATATCCTGTTTCATCTCTAAGCCCTATACAGGATATAATTGCTAAAGCAAAGAAGCGAAAGAAATACAGTCACTCCCGGAGGATCATCAGTAGGGCAGGGAGTTATTGCGATACTTGAATAGCCATGCATTGTGTTTTTATACGCAAAAAATAAGATCAGAAGGGGCGAGTACTGCCTATGGGACCTGGTTGTAGAGAGGTCGAGGTCGGCGGAAGAGAGCTAAAGCGAAGGTAAGTGCTTGTAGCAGTATATTCGTATGAGGTCACTGTTTAAAGAAAAGCAGGTAATAGATATGCATCGGCCAGAGGCAAAAGTTAAACAAAAAATAAAAAGATATGCATCACATAGACAGTTAGTTGTTAAGTTGTTTAACGAATCGATAAATATCTTTGAAAGAATCTATAAATTCATATTTGTAAGCGATACTTTTGTGTTTAACTATACTTTTATCAACGGATTAAAGAATTAGATCTTGGCGGAGAGTCGTTGGATATGGAGACATCGCATTTCTAATCACCTTTGGCCCTGAAGCTCTATCCAGAACTGATTTCGTTCTTGAGACAAGAGTCAGAATCTTGTTCACCATATTTAGGAAAAGAGTTTTCAGATGCAGCGCCAAGGCTTTCTTCAGGTCCCGCCACATTGCTCAGTACTAAGGCGTCGTCCGCATTTTCCGACAAGTACAGCAACATCTTATGTCATGACAACAACACGGCCATCCACTAGAAAGTTCTTTGGCAAGAAAAATTGTCTGATTCCTGGAAAGAGAGGACGGTGAGCCGGTTTTGCGCACAATTACGGATAAGCCTTCAGTGTAGGACTCCTGACTGGAATCACCCATAGTCTCTAGTTGAGGCGAAAATTTAAAGGATTGTTTTGAAAAATAAAAGAATGGAGAGCGAAGGGGAGAAGAGCGAAGTTCTCCTTTCCTCAACTGCCTGCTTAACCGAACCGACTCGAAAATGACTTCAGAGTCCCCCCGAGATGCGGTTCCCAATCGGTTTCGCGCGCAGCAAACTTGTCCAACAAATAGGACGGCTCGGGCAGGGCGGGAGGTGGGCGGCGGGCAGCATGGTGTACTAAACGACTGCCCCCCCCCCCTTAGATCTTTATTGTACTGTAATTGAAACAAGGAGGTAATCAAATTGCAAAGACTGTCAACAAAGTCTTCTTTTATAGAGCAGCATCGTGATATTCGTAGAGTTTCAGTTAAAATTATTCCTCTTTTAGGGGAATTGCTAGTGCACGAACTACTATGAGGAAATCTAACTATTAAAAAAATAATCGGTTTTATTGTACTGATTAGTGAGAATGCAATCGTTCACATCTTAACAGTAAGGTCTAGAAAATTGCATTGATGTGTACTAAAATGAGCTTTATCTACCTCAAGTCAATTTTCATAAGTTTTCTGAAATGATTTGGTGAAACCTAGTTTCTTTAAGATTATGAGCAATAAGAATATCATCCGCATATCTGATTGGACAAAAAACTTTGTTAATTAATGTGTTTTTGGTAGCGTATTTGTATTCGAAAAGGGAAATGGTTAAATCAGCAATCATTCTGCTAGCATTACCTCCTTGTGGAACGCCTTTGAGTTGCTAATATAAAGCTCCACCTAGTTTGCAATAAGAGTTTTGTAATAAATAGTCAATCATGCAGATTATGTCTTCTTTTCTATAGGATCTGTGTTTGTTATTGTCAGAAGGGGAGTTTCTATAAAAGGCTTTGTAGTTAGTTTTTATTAGCATTTTTAAAACATATGTTAATTATTTCTGTGACGTTTCTAATATTTACATCATGTGGTATGTTAGTAAACATATCCACAAAATCGGCTGAGCAGAGTTTAAGGTTATTGTCTTGGTTGGAACAGATTTCGTTGGAAATGTTTATGTCGTCGATGGACCAAAAATTCTTTAAACAATATTACTTTAGTCCCTGTCCTATGCCAGAGTAGCTCAGCGACTCATCATTATTCGAAACACACAAAAAGCTCCCACAAATTTTAATCAGAGCTTTTATGTAATAGTTGCGTCGCAGTCATGGAATGTGATCTGCTATTCCTTCGACTGGATCAGCTCAATGAGGTCCTCATTGGGAAAAGACGCAAGAAATCAATAAGAATGGGATTGCCCCTTAGAGGGATCTTACCGCCGGTGTCCGTGATGGCTTTGTTGCAATCGGTCGGTGTTCTAATCGTCTGACTAACCTCCCATTCCCATGTAGGACGCCTTACCTCTTCATGGAATTTTTCACTTTTCGGCGCCTCTTCCATATAGTTATGGCATAGTCGTAGGAAGATCCTTAAGACAATGGCTTTAAAGGCACTCTGTACTGTGCGAAATTTAGAAGGAGATAACAGATGCATTGTGATTTTATGTGGTTATGCGACGAAGTCTGAAGAAAAGTAAAATTAGGAGCTCTCAACTGTACTTTTCCCGGAGTACGGTATTCCATGTATAGATCTAATCTGCTGGTAATGCGGCTCATCCGTGCAATTACTTTTTGTCCCGAAACAATTCTCCTACAGCGAATGCCGCATTTCATTGCTTCCATCGGGTGTTAAAAAATCAGGTCATGCTCTTTATCGGCTCATTCTCGAATAGCCTTTCCGCCGAAGCAATTACGATGCCTTCATCTGGTTATAGACCAATTTTTGATGCGATTCCTTTCCGTTGAGTACGCTCACCGCTGTTCTTGTTGTTCAGTTACATGCAACTTTTAAACTTCCAAAAATGTTAGGACGTCAAAAGAACATTGTGATGTCAACACTCACAATATTCTTTTGACGCTCCTCTTGCTTCATCTCCAGTGATTTGGAACGCAGTTCATCAGCACTGCCATTTGTCTTCATATTTATTTCTTATTTATTAGGGGGGGGGGGCAAAAGTAATGAGACAAAATGAAAAAAATCTTTATCTCTCTATAACTCAATTACAACTCAACGATGCTGAGGAGCGTATTTGCCATTAAAGGCAAGGACCTTGCTGCCATCGCTCAGCCAACTTCCTGATCCCATCCTTCCAGAACTGCTTGGACCTGGTGTTGATCAACTGCTCGACATGGTTATCAAGGACTGCTTGGGTTCTTGTGTCCCTTCCGACTAGGAAGTCCTGTAGGCTCAAGTAGTAGTGGTAGTCGCATGGGGAGATGTCCAGCGAATACGGTGGGTGAAACATGTGAAAGTAGCCCAGCTGGCCAAGCTTATCCGTGGTCACTTTTGCCCAGTGGGGTGTGATGTTGTCGAAGAGGAGGACCTTCTTGAAGCGCTGCGACTGAATAAGAGCGAATCGCCGGCCCATCTCTTCCATTTCGTTCACCATGGCCTTGGAGTTCATCGTAGTGCTCTTGGGAAGCAGCTTCCGGTAAACCGATCCATGGGCGCAGATCCAAAAGCTCCAAAGATGCTCCTCGCCGTGAACATCTCGCCGAACGAAGGTCGGTAACAGATCACCAGGCCTCACCCAGACTCGCTGCTTGGCAGAGTTAAGGTAGAAGACGTACTTCTCATCTTGCGTGAATGTTGAGCCCAGGCTGCTCGGGGTTGGGAATTGGGCGAGATTTGCGCGACACAGGTCGACTCGTCAGACTGGGGTTTCGGCATGAGACAGATTGGGGTTTTGGCATGCTTCTGGAAAGGGCAGAAGTGCTAACTTCTCAGGTGGCCTTCAGTAAGTAGCATACAGTCATACAAATACGATAAGCACGAAACCAGACTCAAGCCACGAGATATATGGACACGGCATGGGGTGTTTCATTACTTTTGCCCCCCCCCCCATAATATAATTGCACTTTAAGAGTGTTCATAAAATAGGCTAATAACAAACACAGCAATCTAAAATAAATCTTGAAAAAATTCAAGTTGATTCACACAAGACGGCAGAATAATGCAAAATTTGCTGCAATTTTGTATTTTTTCTTTCCAGTATTTCGCAGTCGTTCAGAATCCTAAATATGGGGTCATGACAAGCGATTTTGCCAATACTTCACCCATGAAAATTGCTTAGGCTGCTGACTAAGAATCTCTTACTTCTTTTGTAGAATTAAAAATCTAGAAGAGCTACTTATTCATTCTCGTTTATCGTGCTCTTGATAATACTTGCAAAAGTAACTGTAACGCACAGTTATCTCATACTAATGCTGCCTCATATCGTAGCAGCCTAGTTAGCCCCGCAAATTTCGTAACCTACTTCCTTGTTGACTCGCATATACTCTTTTCTCGCAACGTCCTCCTTACAGTAACACGGCGCCTATATAAGCCAATTTCTCAATCAACACATGTCCTTAGTTCTACTCTGCCCTCGCCGCGACTGGCGGCTCTTCAATAAAGCTCTAATAAGTGGGCTGTCTTCCCCTAGACACTGGTCGAGATCCAAATCGGCTGTGAGACGAACGATTCGCGTCGTGAGGCCAAGCGAAGCGACATAACAACAAAATCAGGGATAAAAGACGGTGTTGATACGTCCCTTTTGGAATGCGGCATGCATGCCACTTCTACGAGATGTCGTGGATACAGTGAATGACTTGCGGTGACGAACCGTTGGACAAGTCAGTGTTTTAATCTTCCCAACTAAGACTGGTACCAATTCACCGACCACGGATGGATATATGACTTATATATATATATACACTTTTTATATGAGATATCTTATGCGGAAATAAAATCGACCAAAGTGCGAACGTTATACGGCTCCAATAACTCAGCTGCAAAGCGGTATAATATCAAAGAGAACATTGTGAATGATACAAAATTGAAGAGAATAGCGAAATGACTACGAAGCGTAGCAAACGGATGCCATCACGGATCTAACAGATTATAAATTGCCTTCTTGAATGCATTGAGATTCGCAGAAATCGGTTTAGTTCTGCTGACGTAGGAAAGACTCTATTGAGGAAGAAATGTGACCTGCTGTTGATTCGGGCTCTAGGCAAGACAATTTTGGATGCACCTCCTCTTGAGGTGGATGCCCTCTTAGCACAAAGCATGTTAAGATGTAGATCTGACCGACCGTGTATGAATTTATGGAAAAGAAGCAAGTCAAATTTTTTCCTTTTCCAAGAAAGTGTTCGCAGGCCAAGATTCAGATTCCTTTCTTCGGCTGTTGGAACCATTGACCTGATCATAAGTTCTCCAGTAAAGCTGTTCTGAACTGTTTTGGTATTGTCAATGTTTTTGCGTTTATAGTGATTAAAAACAGCGGTTCCATGCTTAAGGATTGGCCTCACATATGTTTTAAAGGCCTGAAGGCACTGTACTGTTTTTTGTCGCTAGACCTTTGAAAACTTTAAGCATCACGCCCAGCGCGTTAGCTGCAATCTGATCACAGTGTTCATCAAACCTAAGATCTCTCGTCACCAAAAATCCCAAGTCTCTATGCTGGTTGAGACTTTGTACTTCTGAAGTACCAATGCGGTAACTGTAGCAAGGATTCCCAGCACCCAGATGCAGCACCTTTGTCTTTTCCGCCGACAGAGAATTCCAGTCACGAGACCATTTAGTGACGCGATTAATAGCATTCTGGAGCATTAGATGAAGGTCCGTAGTAAATATCCTTTAATAGATTTTGAAATCGTCAGCAAAAGCAATGTATTTCAGTGGCAGGCAGAACGCTTCAACGGCTTTGCGCGCCGACGTTTGAACCACGTGTCGCAGAATCCTCACCTCGACTCCGAAATCCTCCTCTCCATGAGAATGGATCCTGTGGTAGCCTAGGGCACTGGATGCCCTGAGCTTCTCCTTACCAGAAAGAATGCTAGGTAGTTCATAAGTGCGTATGTTGAAGAAGATCGGAGGTAGAACTCCTGCTTGTGGCACACCACTACTTACACATCGCGGTTCAGAAAAAGTTGATTTTATCCGCACCACAAATATACGATTAGAAAGAAAAGACCTAATCCATGAAACGACGCGAGGGTGAATACCGACTATAGTTAGCTTATGAAGTAGGGCAACATGAGGCACTCTATGAAAAGCCTTACAAAAGTCGAGATAAACTACAACGGAACTATTTCTTCCATACAAGTAGGCGGTCCAATCATTCAGGGATTGTAACATGGCAGTTGTCGTTGATTTACCCTTTGAAATCCGTGCTGATCAGAGGAAATGATTAAGCGTTACTAAGGAACTTTCTGCAGACACCTGTAAACAAGGTTTTTATATTGTCTTATGCACTTAGAAACAGAAACACATAGAGGCGAACAATCGAAAGGAATCCTCAACTAATAAATATTTCCAGATAAGAAGGCGAAGAGCTTGCATAAGACATGAAACATTATGGGAGGAACTAGTCTAACCATAACTATAAAGTATGGAATTTGATAACCTATTTTTCATAGAGAATTTCAGGAAATCCGTACCAGCTCGTTGGGGAAACATTACATCTTCTCCATCCTATCCTTCGCCAATTTACGTCGTCTTTTATTCATCCTTCTCTAGTCTGTTCGTAGTCAATTTATCTTTCTGTAGAGTTGATAAGCTCGTCACGAGGTTGTTAAACGGCTTCATTGATGGCTAACGTTTCGGCTGGATCACCTTCTTCAGAGCCTGAAAGGGTCAAATTAAATAGAAGTTACTTCACCAAACATCTCCTCACAAAATTCAATGTCAAAATTTTGAAAGCCTGAACAAAGGAGAGAATCCGAGTATCGTACCACACCACAGTCTACTGGAGGAGCAAAGAAGCCGCACAGGCTAAGCAGGGGTACGGGACAGCACCTACCCCAGGTTAGAATGTGAGACTAAGGTAGGGCTTGAGTTCACGCGTTATGTACAGGCATTCTTCTTTCCGGCCGATATTCAGACCCCTGGAATAGATCCAGAACGCCTCACGGGCTCTGCGCGCCGACGTTTGAACCTCGCGTCGCAGAATCCTCAACTCCATGAAAATGGATCCTGTGGTAGCCTTAGCGCAGTGGATGCCCTGAGCTTCTCTTTACCATCCAGATGCTGCTTTATACTCACATGCAGAGAACCGTCTGTTTCGCCAATGTAGATCAGGTAGACTGCACCGTATCGGGTGGGGGTTCCATAAGTGCGGCCATATAGTCGATTGCGGACCAACCTGGTCTTAAGAATGTCAGGTGGAGTTATCAATTTATGTTTGTCTGCTCGTCGTATGACAACGGATGTGCGTCGAGAAATCATACCAATCATATGCACTCGAGAGATGATGGAAAATGTCGGTCCTTCAGTGTAACTTCCTCGACGCTACTACTCCACCTCGTCGCTGCCTCCTTCAGTTTCGAGTATTGTCAGCTTTTTTGGTAGCATTTGACTACGCACATGTCAAGACTCTTTTATGGATCAGTATGTTAAACGAGGCCTTAGTTTTCTTACCGTATTGAGGCTGTTGTGGTGTCGTGGCACCGTCACAGGTGGTGCTGACTGTTGGGTTCACCCGTTTCTAGGTTCCTTAGGTTTCTAGGTTGGTTCGTATTTTCAGTCCTGGCCTGGGTGAGGCCCTCCGTGGTAAGTGAATTGGTAGCAGACCTGCTTGGAAGAATAAAGCATTGGCTTGCCCATTGACAGTCCACGACAGCATTACTCAGCCAACACATTCAATCTGCCCTCGACATCTCGTGAAAGTAAAATACATGGCGTATCGCAAAAGGAGTTGAATTAGAGAACGCCCCGCCTTATCCCAAAATCCTTTATTACCGCAGTTTACATCAATAGCTAGGTCAAGGAGGCATAGTGTGTTCAAATAGGGTTTGTGTTGTCTAGAAAGGCAAATTGGTATTAGTTGCTAATGTGGCCTACGTGGGGAGGCGTGAATGGGCCACCCAATCACAGTGAATCACAGTAGTGACCGTGCACGCCCGTTCAGTTCGGCGTTTTTTGGTAAGTTGCTCTCTTCCTCACCGCGTAGGCCGCATTAACGACTAGAACCGAAGATTTTAATTATTTTTCGTTTCGGGGGAAATCGAAAAAATCACGGAACCGGAATAGATGCGAAACAAAGGGGTGTAGTGACCGTAGGATGGGTAGTGACCCCTAGAAAGGGGTTCGCTCTATATCACGAATTATATGGGGGGGGGGGGCGAGTAGTGCGAGCGCACCGGCGAATCACTGCCACTTACCTCCATCTAGGCCACGTGGTCGGCTAGTACTATTGTGCAATATGTGAATGAGAAGTACATGGGAAGGGCGTGGATGCGCCGCCCAAGCGAAGCCATCAATCCTCGTGTAGGCCACATTAACGACTAGTATTCGACTAGTCAGCGTGGAATCGAGAGGACGATGCTCGGAGTGACGCGACTCACGCACGTGAGAGAAGGCCTCCGGAGTTTCGAGCTTCGGCGACTTTCGAAGATCAGAGACGCGGTCGCGTGGGCCAAGTTGTCGAAAATTAGGTAGGCCGGCCACGTAATGCGCTTCGCAGACACCCGCTGGAGATAGCCATTAGAACTAACCACTTGCTCCACTGGCAATATGCCAGCTCCTGCTGGAGTACCACGCAAACTTGCACATCAATCCGTGCCGAGACTGCTTTCGTCGCTGAGGGGACATCGGAGATGGGTTGTGCGCTCTTCGAGCGCACAACTCGGCTAGGGAAGGGACTCCGGGGTGTGGGCCATCCAGGCGGCTCGTGCCAAGAATGCTTTCGTCGCTGAGGGGGACATCGGAGATGGGTTGTGCGCTCTTCGAGCGCACAACTCGGCTAGGGAAGGGACTCCAGGGTGTAGTGCGTCCAAGGTGCTCGTGCAGGAACTGCTCCCGTCTACCAGTGCTCTTCTGTAGCGGCGGTGGAAGAGCCGCGATCCGCCACCGCTCAACGACCCTCCTCCATATCGACTGACCATGGTGTCGGTGGATATCGAAAATGGCCACGTCGATATGACGCGACATCAGGAGAATCTGGTTAGATCTAAGTAAGACCCCCGATGGACGAGAGCCGTCACCGACTGGATTCCGTGGGATGTCAAGAGAACACCAGGACGCCCACCAACGCGTTGGTCGGACTTCTTCGTTAAAGCCCTGAACGACCGATATGACGCTCTTCATTTCCCTCGAGCGAGGAGGATCCATTGGAGCACTCTGGCAGGGGCGAATGGAGTCGCTGCTGGATCCCGCTCGAGCAAGTCGATGATCAACGGGACGACAGGTGATAAAAGTGATTCGACTAGTATGTGGAGGAGATGTACATACATGGCAGGTGGGGACGGGAGTGCGGAGGCTAATCACAACGACCAATACACATGTAGGCCACATTAACGACCAGTACCTTTTCTTTTATGTGAGGGAAACTACAGCCTTCCTGTAGTGCGTTCAACTCTTGGTATAAAGGATAAAGGATAAAGGACGGCGTTACTCAATCCCTTCTGCGATGCGCTAGCGCATTCTACTTCTACGGGATGACGTGGAGGCGACATGAATGCGTATTTGGCCATACAATGACTTGCGGTGGCCAACCGATGAACAAGTCAGTGCTTTATCCTTCCCAGACAAGTCTGGTACCAATTCACCGACCCCGGAGGGATGGAAGGCTTGGTTGGCCTGGGAGGGAAATCCGATCCAGGAACCTAGTATCGGGTGCACGCGACAGTCGCGCCTCCTCCAACTGCGCTACACGCGCCCCTGTCACTCTTGGTATTTTAGAAAAATGGATCCTCACTTTTGAGAATATTAAGAATTTTACCAGCTGCTCAAACCTGAAGACATCTTCGGCTAGAATTCCGCTTTCTTAGTTGGAAATCTGAGAGCCCAGCATTAGTGCAATCATATCTCATTTATTTTGAGCGTGGAGCTCCTATACAGTCACAACTTGTTTGAATAATTTCTTCGGTATTGAAGCTAAGTTCCCTATACCAAGTATTTAAAATGAAGACGCTGCAACTCTGTCCATCCAAAGCGCCCTGGCCCCAGAATAATTTTCTCAGAATTGATGCGCCGACCGGAAATCGTTTATCCTTCAATTCTTCTCGAATGCTCTTCAATATTCTTCTCTGCGGACAATTATTCAACGAAATTGGCTTCGATAAATGGGTTCGCGTCAGAATTGCCGCTGGTGATGTGGGCTGACACCTTCCTACCGTATACCATTGCTGCGATCTTTTGTCTTTACATCGGCTGATGTTCTTCGTATGTGTCCGACTTTAAGTGAGGTCCTCTTAGCGGAGGAACTCTGGTTTCCGCGATTAGGGCGGCCATGATAAATGACTTCCTGCGAGTATAGTCGTGCGCACAGATTTCCATCAGCATGTCCCGATATCTCAGATGAACTTTTAAAAATACGACCATTAAATTTTTCTGAAAGCTTTTCCTGAAAATCCTTTTTTCACGTACTATCCCTGTGGTGCTAAACTTTAAAGGAATCTGAAAACAGCGTTTCAGCCGCATGAAATGTGCTTACCTTCTTGTAGCTTAAAGTATAAAGGATAAAGGACGGCGTTAATCAATTCCTTTTGAGATGCGCCACGCTTTCTACTTCTTCGAGAAATCGTGGAGGCGATTTGAATGCGTACTTGGCCATACAATGACTTGCGGTGGCCAGTCAATGAACAAGTCAGCGCTCTGTCCTTCCCAGACAAGTCTGGTACCAATTCACCGACCCCGGAGGGATGGAAGGCTTGGTTGGCCTGGGCGGGAAATCCGAACCAGGAACCTGGTATCGGGTGCACGCGACAGTCGGCGTCTTCTCCGACTGTCGCGCGCCCCTTGTAGCTTACAAATATATAATTTCAAATTCAAGTCAAGCTGGATACTTTTCGAAATAATTTCTAAACTTTTCAAGGTGTTAGCTTCACCTTTGAAGTCAAGTTGAACAGCCCGTAAGTGTGAACAATCGTCTATTTAGACTAAACTAGGACTGACGATGAAGTAATTTTTGATTTTTTCTAAATTTTCTAAATTCTTTTTCTAAATTTTTTTTTTGTTCAAGAAAAAATTTTCATCATTGTTGTTCGTGTACTCTATATTGTTGCTCGCCTGATTGCTCCTCTTAATTTAATTGATCACTGAAATAAAAACTGAGATTTGTATAATTTTTAAACGTAGAAAAGTACAGAGGTGAGAAATATGAGTCAGTGAAAACCGTAAGAAAATTATTATTAATTTTTTGGATTTTTCGCCTTTTTAGGTATTTTACTCGTGAAGCCCTTCCTGATTTGAAGATGCCTATGTTTCTGCCTTCAGTAAATCGTCAACCTAGAGCTATTCTCATTCACCTCAAAAGAATTTTCCTTAGGTTTTTTCAGTTATCGGAATGAGAGCGCGTGGAGCGCAGTCGGAGGAGGCGCCGGCTGTCGTTTGCATCCGATACCAGGTTCCTGGTTCGGATTTCGCGTCCAGGCCAACCAAGCCTTCCATCCCTCCGGGGTCGGTGAATTGGTACCAAACTTGTCTGGGAATGATAGAGCGCTGACTTGTTCATCGGCTGGCCACCGCAAGTCATTGTATGGCCAAATACGCATTCAACTGCCTCCACGACATTCCATAAAAGTAGAATGCGTGGCGCATCCGAAAGGGTATTGAATAACGCCGTCCTTTATCCTTTACCGGAACGAGTTCTCGTACTGTGCGTGCCACATTCTCTACATGTTTTCGCTCGCAGACCGAAAAAATGACCCTCATCGTCAGCGAAGCGGCGAACGGAATGCGGTCTCTCCGGCGGGGTGTGTAGTGGTGTGCTAACTCGGCCGGAACATGATCGTGTAGCGGAGCAGTCGGCGGCGGCGTCCGTCTCTTGACCCGCTGCTTCGGAGCCAGAAGGCGTCGTTAATCTCATCGACGGCGGTCAATAGCTTCCGAATTGAGAAAACCCTCGCCCTCAGCGGATAATTGTGCACGCGAAGGGACGAAGCTCGCGTCTCGTCCGAGCTGGCTGGCTGGCTGGCCGACACTCGGACGGATGCTGACAGATGTCCGGCCAATGTCGGGAGTTTTTCGCCACACTGACTTATCGCCTCCATTATCGACTCCCGAACGGTTGCGGTCCGTGAACCTTCATGTTTCACTTCTCTCAAGCAGCAAAGGACTCGCTATAAAAAAATCCTTTAAAAAATAGCCTCGCTTGTGGTTAGTGTCGTCAATCTTTGTTATAACTGCCAAATTTTCAAAGAAGCTTTCTTCATCTCCTGTGAATTTAGTCCCGCGTAATCGCGGGGTCCGCTGTTTTTGTGATCCGTCTCCACCTTCTCCTATCAACGGCGTCGTCTGGCGTGGCGCCGACTTCGGCGAGATCTTTCTTGGTGACACCCTTCCACCTTCTCCTTGTGGCTCGTCTCGGACGCTTTTCGGGTGCCTCGAGGTCTAGGGTCAATCTTATGGGGTGAGCCTCTGGTCTTCTGAGGATGTGTCCGTACCACCTCATGCTCATTCATCTTTTTCTGAATAGGTGCTGTCTTCATCACTGCCCCAACATTCTCATTTTGCACCCGATCTGGACTGGTCTAACCACATGTCCACCTGAGCTTCCTCATTTCCGTACCGTGCAGTTGCAGCTCCTGCGCCGTACCAGGTCCCAGCACTCACTGAGGGCAGGGCTCACCTCTGTTTTATGTAGCTTGTCTTTGTGTGTCCTGGGCCCATCAACCGCTTGCCCCCTCTAACGACGAAAATACCGCCTAATCCCTGATATGACATTCATCAGCATCAGGTTTGGCGATATTTTCACGGGTGAGGCGGTTAGCTGCTGATGAATCTGGCTCTTGGAGCATCTACGGAGCATCTCTGGATTTCCGTGGACTCTCTCCATCGTTCCAGGCTGCATTTTCCGTCCTGGTCTACACTTCCTTCCTCGGATAGGTCACTTCCAAGGTAGCGGAATGCTTCCATATTCTCGATCGCCTCTCCTTGGCAATCTAGTCCAGTACACTGCTCCGAGCTGATGAACTTCGTCTTCTTCAGCCGCAGGATGTTGTCTGCGACCGCTCCTTGCCACAGCTGTACCTTCTCCTCCAGCTTTTCCCGGCTGAAGGCTACTACGGCTATATCGTCCGTGCATAGTCCTGAGAGGACCTTCCTCAAGGTGATTCACTTTGAAGGTAGCGAAAAAATGTAATCCGATGGAGCTAATAGAAGTCAGGGCCATAGGATGGATGTGGCCTCAGTTCTCTTTTGAGCTCTGTTGATTTCTGACGGGCAGTCCAAGAGGTGTGGGGTCTAGCTTCATCATGATGGGACATCATGCCTTTGCAGTTCGCCAGTTCGGAGCGTTTTTTCTTGATTTCTTCATTCATTCTTCATTCATTGTAGGTAGTTGACGACAGACATTCGAATCAAAAGCTTGGTTTACTGGAAGTAGCACAAGGTAGACTGTACCCTTGTAATGTCATCACACAGAAAGAATAATAGCCTTTAGTGAATGGTGACTATTCATGCCGATTGTAGGAGCGTACAATGATTGGTCCATGATCATTTTCGGTAAACGTTTCGGTAAGGAATCAATTTTTCATCAGGTATTAATAATTTTTCATTTGCATAGAATATACAGTCTTCTTTGAGAAGAACGACATTAACTACCGATCAACCTAATATATAGGCTCAGTTACCCAATTTTGAGGTGTTAGCTTAAATCTTAACATACATAGTCCTGGTTCGTAGACATTGTGATGGTGTATGTCAGAGTGCCAGAGTGCCTATCACATCTTCGAAAGCAGTTTCAAATAGGCAAGCGTCATAATATTGGTTTTCTACGGAGCATGAAGCTCATTCATATGAGTTCTGTTTTTAAAGACTCCACCTCATATAGAAACTCTTTTATTAGTCATTTAAGCCCTAGGTAGTTAGCCAATATTAATTTTCTAGCAGTAGGTTTTACTGCAGCAGATAGGTAGGTCTATCGGACTGTGCTTTCGGGGAACCTTGGGGCCATCTTTCTTCGAATAAAACTGACTAAAACTCTCACTGCCGAGGCAGTTGTGTTCGATGGAAGTTGAACCTTGACGGTTGGCTGGCGTTTGAATCGGCCATTGGCGCGAAAGTCGAGCGCGCGTTGGCGCTGGAGCACGTAATCTCTCGCTGTCTGCGCTCTCCTAGCATAGATATCGCGCGTCGGCGTCCACGTTTACAATCGATCAGTGTCTTGTGCGCCCGCGATGGCACAACGGGTAAACGGGTCGTGCTGCAGTGGAAGAAGTGGCGTCGCTTCATGCGAGGGAGGTCGGGGGTTCGGTTCTACTGCGTTGTGGCATACTTGCATTTCAGCTTACTACTTAGAGTTCGAGAGCTTCCACGCGTACGCAATTTTGGGGCATTTTTTGCACATTTTTCCAGCCGTATGCGCTTCGCCGCTCTTCGAGCAGAAACCTGCCGCGAACTCCCCCTGAGCGACAAAAGGAGCTTCCACACCAGTAGCTTGGATCGCATACACCCTGGAGTCCCTTCCCTAGCCTGGTTCTGCGCTCGAAGAGCGCAGAACCCTGCCGCGGACCCAGCCTAACGCAGCAAGGGAGTATGGGTCCCATTTTTTAAAAGCAACTCCTGTTTCTATCATGTGCCTTGCCTCTAAGCGATATTTCCCACACGAGTCAGGAAGATGTTGAAATTCCATCTATTCGATGTTGTTGACAAACCAGCTTCTCCATAGGCATTCCTCATTTTAAGTTTTCTTGATTAATTCGCTGTCCAGTTACACTTAATACCATTATTGGACGAGATTTTTCAAATCATCGCCCTTTTATCTCATCAAAAATCGCCTTCCATAGCTCTCTATCTGGAACTAGCGTATGCCTTCTATACGTGCTTTGCCAAGCAAAAAATTGTTGTAAATGATTCCTTCCTCCTTTGAAAAATGCGTTAATGAAACGCATTCGTCAACCAACCCAGCACCGGTCGAAGTAGAGGTGTCGAGTCTTCCGCTGTCCGGACTCTAGGACGAGCGAGAAGAGAAGTAGGGAGCAATGCAAGGGGAATCCATGGTCAGGATGGCCTGATGGATCGACGATTATAAAAAAATAAAAAAAACATGTGCCATGGTCGTCGCTTACCCTATAACCATCGAAGAATCGGACCGCAGTGACAAGAGCATCGGTTTCCGTGCTCCAGCGCCAACGCGAAATTTTCGCGCCAATGGCCGATTCAAACGCCAGCCAACCATCAAGGAACAACGGCCATCGTTGTGTTCTACGATATTCTTCCAAAAAAAAAACCTTCCGTTTGAGTTTCAGATCCTAGCGGGAAAGAAGAAAGCAGTAGCTCATTCGTCTTATTACAGAGGCAGATGTTACAGAGCGAACTTTATCCGATCCCAGTGTAATAATTGAACTGCAGAACACGCAAGTAATGTAACGGTGGTGATGAATCTGAATCTGATAGAAAACAGTTGCTGAACAAGTTTCTTACCCGAATTGATTCGTTGCTTGGATCTCAGGCCAGTCTCCGGCATCTAGGTGGCATAGCCTTTGGTGGGTCTCGTTCGTCTTCTAGATTCTATTTTTTTGTATTTCTATTCAAAGTACGCATCTATGTGTCTGACTGTTGACAGAGTGTATATGTTCCTGTACTTTTGAGCCTATGCTGTTACTATAGCAATAGGGGTAGCGCAGTTCGAAGAGGCGCCGGCTGTCGCGTGCACCCGATACCAGGTTCCTGGTTCGGATTTCCCGCCCAGGCCGACCAAGCCTTTCATTACTCTGGGGTCGGTGAGTTGGTATCAGACTTGTCTGGGAATGATATAAAGCATAGAGTTGTCCATCAGCTGTCCACCGTAAGGCTTTTTATAGGCCAAATACGCATTCAAATTGGCTCCACGAAATCCCTTAAAAGTAGAGTGTGTGGCGCGTCTCAAAAGCGATTGATTAACGTCGCCCTTTATGCTTTTTACACTTTTGCTGTTAGTACCACATAACCATTATATTATATATTATTACCATTATATTATTACTATACATTTTTAAAATTTTTAACACATTAGGTTCCACGTGGGCGGTAGATCTGGCCTAAAAATTTAGACTTAAATCTTTAATTTTTTCTTCACAATTGACATGCTTTTACATAATGTCATTTAGGACGTGGATAACTAAGGTCTCGAGACTGTTGCACAGTGCACTTAACACTGGAGCTTTTAGCATTAACATTGAGCGGTAAGGCCGTGTGGCGGAAAATAAGATTCAAGAAGAAGATTCAGGAAAAGAAGTTCCGAAACTATCCTAGTCGGGACGGGCAACCGAAAGTGTCAAATGCGTTCGTCATCCTACATATAGCACACAACATCATCCTCGAATTTAAACAAAAGCCTTCGCATGATCGTAAGGCAGGTGATGGTTTCGTAGAAACCCATGCAAGGGATTAGAGATGCAAATCGCTACATGCCCCTCCGATCAGGATTGATACTAAGTTCCGATTCCAAGTTCCATAACTTTTAGACTTGCATGATTGGGCATAAATTCTTATTGTTTTAGACTACTCGAAACTTCGTAGTGTATTTCGAGGAAAATCTTAATAAAACGCTGTAGGATAAGGATGAAAGACCCAGAACGGCGTTACTCATGCTGCATATTTTGGAAAGCGCCACGCATTCTGCTTCAACGGGATGACGTTTGAATGAGTATTTGGCCATCCCATGCGGCAGCCTATGGACCTCTCGCTGCTTTATTTTTCTGAAACAGTTCTGGAGCCACCTCAGCGACCTTGAAGGGATGGATGGTTTGGTTGGCCTGGCGGGAAATCCAAACCAAAAACCTAGTGTCGGATGCAACAACAGCCAGCACCTCCTCTGACTGCACTACACGCGCCCTTGGACCTATGTACAGACAGGGCATATGGTTGGCCGCCGCGATTACGGTTGGAGCAAAGGCGCGATCCCGCACTCCTTGCGGTGCGTCTTTGCGAAATGTACGAAAAAATGGTTGAGAAAAGTTGTCAACACAACAATACATCCACCTAACACATCTTGCGCCAAGTCTCATCTGAATAGATCAGATCTGAAGAGCTCTTATCTTCACTGTGGGTGGTGGTTGCTTCCTCATTAAAAGGGAGCTTCTGACCAGGAGCTCTTGAGTATGAGTTCCTATCGACAAGCTTCTATCGATACAGAAGCCTGTCTAGATGTGCGTGTAAAAGACCGATCAATGGCTTGCGGTTGCCAACCGATGAACAAGTCAGTGCTTTATCCTTCCCAGACAAGTCTGGTGCCAATTCACCGACCCGAGGAATGGAAGGTTTGTTTGGCCTGGGCGGGAAATCCGAGCCCAGAATGTGGTATCAAGTGCATGCCACAGCCGACACCTCTTCCGACTGCGCTCGACGCGCCCGGCAAAAAACAACAGTAGAGGTGTGCATAAAGATTCAATATGTTTGAGCACCTTCAGTGAAGATCTTCGCGAGGTTCAGAAGAATCTGGAGTGTGTATATAGGAGAGCTACGCTATTGTGTAGGGAAAGGAAGGGAGAACTGAGCTTATAACCTTGGAGTTCCTCTGACATTTGTGACGACTTCTTAACGCTGACTTTTCTCCACTCTTAGAGTCATGTTTTCTCAGAAGCCTTGCTTGAAGCTTTTGAGACACTTTTTGACTTTTGCGCTTCGTCAAGGCGTCTAGTGCCACGCCACGTTCCCAATTGCCACGTTCCCAATTGCTTGCCCAAGTACAAGGCACGGCGCATTCCCAAGCGATCGTCGAACGCCGGCAGATTTTTCCTCATGACCAATCGTTACGAGGAGGGTGTATCCAGACACATTACGATCGTAATTTATCGTAGCGCATTCAGACGCCTGAGTGGCAAACATGAGCAACTAACAGTGTCTTCTATCGTTCTACCAACCGCCACAGTGGTGTCAGTAATCCTCGTGACTGTCGACAGCTTTCGCGTGAATCCAGCTCAAGCAGGGTTTGGCTTAATTACGTTGTCCAATCAACCTCTTCATGCACGGAAAACAATCGGCAGCGCAATTAGTCTCTCGTTGGGGTGTGTGGAATTAATCTGCAGCATGGTGTTTTACGGCCGTGCCCCCGACTGCGTTCGCAGCTGCTCGGACTTGGTAAAACACCACCTTCTCGTGATGCTCTCCCTCCCTCGGCCGACATACGATCTGCCTCGACGGGGTACCAGTGTTTGATGCCGCTTCTCTGATCATTCAGTGCAACTTTATAGCATTACATCTGTCGGTCATGTGGGCACACGGCCATCTGCTGTCAACATTAACCGTTCTTCTTCCTGCTTTCCGTCTGTAAATAGAGCTCTTCTTATCGTTTGTGGGGCTTTTCGTGGAGTCGGCAGATGACGCCGATCAAGTGGTCACCAAGCAGCCATTCAAGGTTCAATTCCTGCTTGGTCAACCCACCTTCTTACCTCCAGGACTGGTGAAATGCCGGCAGTGTTCTTCTTTGATAGCTATAGCCAACCGTAGTAGAAAAAGGCGCCAGCTCGCCTGCTCTTCGTTTCGAAGAGTTCCAAAAATCTTGGGCTTAGGCTCAGAAGATGTCCAATTTGACGTGAAAATAGTATGAACAGGTGAATTGCGCTGCAGAGAAGGGAAGTTGATAGCGAAGATTCGCCGTTGTCTAACCGTAAGCATTCCAATTCCTTCACGGGTTCTGATCCAACACTTGATGTCAAGGAAGGGATTCGCTGCCTCATACTCCTGCTGGCAGACGGTTCTCCACGTCATTGCTCGAACTCATTCATTTCTCTAAGGAGGCTGAAGACGACTTGAAAAAGAGGCGTTTGGGTAATCAATCAAAAGTGTCTGGAGGATGACGATGCATCATTGCTCTTCTCGCTCTTATCTGTCCTTCATCAATTTCTAGAAGGAAAGCAACATAACAAACAACCGATAGAATAGAGTCCAGGAGACTCTAGTGAGGGACCTCGCGCCGATTGTCGCAGGGCCGGGTGGTGTGTAGGGGTATGAATAGCGAACAATGTGCGACCCTGTACTGAACAGAACAGCATATTGGGTGAACTGCATGGACTTCTGCTTCTGATGAGCTTCCAAGAGCGTCTAAGAAGTCGTGAAGAAGAAGACAAGGGACGGCTCATGTACAGGGTGCGCCAAAATTATGGCGACAGCATATGCTCGAACAATTTGGCCTCCTATCCGGAGCGACTGCTTTTTCTGTGCTTTTATTGTTGTTATTGTGTCAATTGGGCGCGTATACCGCAGTCGGAGGAGGCGCCGACTGTCGCGTGCACCTTATACTAGGTTCCTGGTTCGGATTCCCGCCCAGGCCAGCGACGCCTTCCATCCCTCCGGGGTCGGTGAATTGGTACCAGACTTGTCTGGGAAGGATAAAGCACTGACTTGTTCATCGTCTGGCCACCGCAAGTCATTGTATCGTCAAATACGCATTCAAATCGCCTTCACGATATCCCGTAGAAGTAGAATGCGTGGCGCATCACAAAAGGGATTGAATAACGCCGTCCTTTATCCTTATCCTTTATTGCGTCAGTTTGTTTAGACTTGTTTCAAACAAGCATAAAAGTAAATTGATTTTCGGGATGGTGAAACGTTCGTGCCACCGTGCTTCAATCATTGAGCTTAACTGTAAAGGCTTCTCAGCACGCGATATTCACCCCCATCTTGGAGTTCATCGAAGTGTTATTAGATAATTCAGACGGTACGAAAGTCTGAAAACCAAGGATGATGGATTCGGACGAGGAAGACGCGTATCTGTGACAACTGAGGACAACGTCAGGAAGGTCCGTGAACGAATTCGCGAGAACCCGGCGCGCTCGGTCCGCCGGATGTCGCGAGAAGTGAACATCAGGGAGATTAATTAAGAAGAATCTTCCGTAAGCTGGGTCTTAAGGCCTACAAGAAGACTAGTGCTCACTTTGGAAACCGCTTCTGAACCTTCCAACACGACGGAGCCCCGGCTCACAAAGCAAAAATGGTGCAGCACTGGTACAAAGGCAACTTCCTGAACTTCATCAGCTTCCACGAGTGACCAGCCAGCTCTCCGGATTTGACTCCGGTGACTTACACCGTCTGGTCCGTTCTGGAAGCCTAAGCCTGCGGAAACCCTCACCGCACCGTGGATTCTTTGAAGTAAGCTATCCAGAAGGCGTGGGATGAGCTCGACGCGCCATGCTTACGTGCGGCTGTCGATGCCTTCCCGAAGCGCCTTAAAGCTTGTATCGGCGCCGATGGAGATATTTACGAATCTCCATGTTGCGTATAGTTTACAATAGGCTAATAAGCATTATTGCATCGTTGTTTTCTCGAAAGTGCTGCATTCTCGCTTTCGGTGACTTGAATACCTTGTAGCCATAATCTTGGCGCACCCTGTTTATGAAACCTCTTCCTGCGCTATGAAACCAGTTCTTCCTGCGCTAAGGCACATCTCATACGACTTGACCCTTCGAGAGGAAGGAGAATGAAGACCTGAAGAACGTCGCGTAGCAAAGAGTCGAAAGGGATATGCTCGGAGTGACACGATGCACGCAATCCAAGCTTCGTCGACGCTCGTGGATCGGAGACGCTGTCGCATGAGCCAAGTCGTCGAAAATTAGGTGGGCCGGCGATGTTGTACGCTTCGCAGTCACCCGCTGGACGAGAGCCGTCACTGACTGGATTCAACGGGTTGTCAAGAGAACACCAGGACGTCTACCAACGGTTGATGGACCTCTTCGCGAAAGCTTTGGACGAACGATCCTCGTGTCCTTCCAGCGAGGAGGAGCCTTGAAGAACTCTGGCACTCGACAGGGACGAATGGAGACGCTGCTGGGGCCCGCCCAAACGACTCGACGATCACGGACGACAAGTGGTGCAGCTGCTTTTCGAAGTGGTTATTACATTTACTCAGTAGACGAAATCATTTCGGAAAAGTCTCCGACTCTCACTGCACCATAAATTGGTTGAATGTTCAGATCCCATCATGGGTAACTTTACATTTTCTCCTCCTGCGGTGTCACCTACGCAGACGGAAACCCCTGCGTAGGGCAGACATTTAAACTGCTTATATGAGGTTTGATTGAAATGGAATTCGTGGTGTGCCCTAGAAAAGAATTCATACATGAACGCCGATCTTTGTTCTTTACCCTTTATTCCACTGCTTTTGTAGAAGTGTTTGTCAACAATATAACACAAAAACGCCACTAATCGCCGTAGTACCATTCCGCAGTCGACGATATTTTTATCACACGTTTTTACTCATCCATAGATTTTTCAAATCCAAATTCAAACTTTTTTGAAGATTTTTCCTGATTTTGTTACAAAACGATAACACGACGGCTATCCTTTCTGCAGAGCAATGCTTTTTCACTGCTTATACCTCTGTATATGGCTTTTAAGCTCCATTTAATAACCAATGTGTAAGGAGGTAGTAGTAGCAATAGGAACAGACTGTCGCGTGCTGTCTGAATTGAATAAGCGTGGGGATATCGTCCTGGACAACCAACTCTTCCATCAATCCAGTTGTCCAGAGCTGATTAACTGATCGATTCGTGCGTGCCGACTTCTGTAATAGAGGCAAAACATAGAATTTCCCGTCAGATGAACTCTTTGAGTTTTAGTAGGCTAAATACACACGTGTAGAGCTTAACTTCACGGCCGCCATCGAAGTGCATGGCGCATCTTGTTGGAAAATTGACAGACGCCTGTATTTATCCGTTATTGATATCCCTATTGATGAAAAACTATGAAAATAGTTGGTTGATTTTATTTTATTTCATTTTTTCTGCGTGTACACTTATTTACATCGCCACAAGTTTTGTCGTAGGGCAGTGGGAGGAGGCGCCTGCTTTCGCTTGCACCCTACTCGAAGTTCCTGGTTCGGATCTCCCGCCTAGGCGACCCAAAGTTCTCAGTTTTTCAGTGAATTGGTACTATACCTGTCAGGGGAGGATAAAACACAGGCTTGCTCATAGACTCGCCACCACATGTAGTGTATAGGTAGGCCCAGATTCAAATTGTCTCGTCGAATTCCTGCAGAAATAGAATGCTTGCCGAAACTCGCAAACTGAATGATTATCGATGTACCTTTTAGATTTTGAAATTAATAAAACCATTTTTGTCATCACAGCAGGCGAAACACCAGCTCTAAGGATGTCGCATCTAGGTGGTGGTTGGTAGTGATTAAAAGGATGCGATTTTAATCAATCCTTTTTGGATTACGCCACGCATTCTACTTTTGCGGAATTTCGCGTAGACAGCTTAATGCGTTTTTGGCCTGTACATGGCTTGGCCAGCTGATGTATTGGTCAATGTTTTATTCTTCTCAGGCGAGGTACCAATTCAACTACTCCGGAGGGATGAGAGTCTTGGTGGGTCCTGGCGAGATATTCGAACCAGGGGCCGATGGGCTGGAATGGAGCTCATAGGCACCTTCTCCGGCCGCGCCAGCACGCGCCCTAGGGCTGATTATGGTACGAAGAATCCAAATATCCCAAAGAAGTCTCCGGAGGAGGGCCTGACCATGTAATCCAACGCGCTGCTCGCTTCACCTTGCCGATTTCCCGCTTAAAACACAGCTCGGTTGCGTGGCGCGATTTATAATTGTCGGCGAGTGATGGATGAGTTTTCGATGCCACTGATGGACGCTCGACGAGCGCCTGTTGCGTCGTCGTCGTCGTCGTCGTGGCCGCCGAGGGGGCGATGGTGATCGTTCGAGGGTGTTGACAGAGCTGTGCTTGAGCTCGGTTGGTCGGAGTTGGTGGTCTACGAGCTCTTTGACTTATTCTGTTCGACTACAGCGCTTAGCTCGAAGAACTTGTTGGGTTTTTCTGCCGAGTATTTGCCATGCCACGCCTTCTTGAATATTACACGTTACACGATTTTTTCCGTTGTTTAAGTTTCATTTTCGAGCGCGATGTCAATTTCTTTATTCATCGTCATTTACTCAGAAGGATATCCTCCAAATTCTCGTAATTTCCTTTGCATAGGGCATCCACGCATTCAAATTCTCTCCATGACCTTCGTTAGAGACAGATTGCGTAAAGCACCCTGAAAAAGATACAGAAGTGTGAATTCCTGTGAAATTTCAGGACGTTAGTCGAATTCCGCTCGTAAATTTCATACTTGGCATTGCTTAACTCTAAAAGTTTGTCTTTATATTTAAATCCCTCCTGCTATCCGTTTTGTGAACTGGGTTCACATGTTAGAAGAACACTGTGCTCTTTATTATTCACTTAAAGGCTGATATATGTCACCTGCATCACCTGAATCCCCGTTGATCATCGAGTTGCTCGAGCGGGCACCGACAACACTTCCGTTCTACCCTGTCGCGTGCCAGAGTGCTCCAATGGATCCCCCTTGCTCGAGTGACACGAAGAGCGTCATATCGTTCGTTCAGGGCTTCCTCAAAGAATTGCGACAAGGTGTTGCTGTGCATCCTGGTGTTCTCTTGAAATTTCGCTGAATCCAGTCGGTGACGGCTTTCGTCCAGCGGGTGTTGCAAAACACATTACATGACTGGCCCACCTATTTTTCAACGACGTGGTCCATGCGACAGACTCTTTGTTCTTTGAACGTCAACAAAGCTTGGAAAGTTTTGGTTGTAAGCGATTTGAATCTAAGACCTTACGTTTCAACTGTTTAAATATCTACACCTTTTTACTTGAGTCTTGCCTCACACTACTTTGATAGGAGGTTTAGTCACTTCATTGAGGAAAAATATTTAGCTTCAAGCACCTGTAAAGTGTGGAGGATTTCATCCACTAGCTTGTTTTTGAGCAGGCCAGGGCCTCTCCATATGAAAACAAGAGACTGCTCCTGGAAGGTTGGTTGCTCTTGGCGGAGCTGGAACCAAAAAAAGCGACCTTAAGCTCCCTCTCCGACTTCGCTACCACGCCTTCTCCCCATGTAATCTTTGGCTGCTAATGATGAATGTAACAAAGAAATAGCTTAACTATTAAACAGATTTAATGAAAGGTTTGAGTTGAATCAGACAAGGATCGTGAAAGTCCTGAACAACGTAGAAGAACGCTCTTTCAAGAGAACTGGGCTGCTAAACATCGCAAGCAAGATGACCAAGCTGTACATCCTGATGGAGGTGAAGAAAGAACTTGTTCTTTTCCCAGTGCTGCTAACTAGTATATGCCCCGCTATTGGAGACGACAGAAGGTTAATCTCAAAAGATAGCTTCCTTGTTGATTGAGGATTTCTTCAGTCAACCTTCATTCTTAGTCTTTCTCACTTAACTTTTGTTCCCATTTTGCTTGGCAAGCATGTGCGAAGCATATCGTTAGATGTGCCGCAGCGATTGTTTTAGTTATGTTTTTTATTTGTACGGAGTTTCTTTGTATGACGCGAAAAAGTATTTCTCAACATAAGGACTCCAAATAGTAGAGCCGTACTCCAAGTGTGGTAAGACATACATTTTATACAATTTGACCAGAAAGGGGGGGGGGGGTCGCTGCACAGTACAATCCTTAGAATTAGAAAAAGCGATGATAGTGCCTTTCATGTAACGGTTTCTATATGTTTGCTGAACTTTAAGGAAGAGTCAACCATAATACCCAGGTCTCTAACACATTCGTCCTCTCTTAGCACAAAGTTGTTGAAACTGTATCTGGGTATTGGAGGAGGACCTAAATGTAAATGAACTGTTTTACTGTGGTTAACAGGAATTTCCCACTTGTCAGACCATTCCATCGTTTTCCGAACAGATTGTGAAATATAGTCGTTAGCTAACTTTTGGTCACAAGGCTGGTAGGCATACTAAATTCTTATGTCATCCGCAAACATCTTAACCTCCAAACTTGGATGAACTTGAGTTTTCGGTAAATTAGCAGTATAGGCTAAAAACAATAGTGGAGATAGCACTCCATCCTGAGGGACACGCTAGGACACGAATGTCGATCAGAATAACTATTACCTTTACTGTCATGTGCCGGTCCCGCAAGTATGATGATAACCATTTCAAGAGTTGGCCTCTTACGTCAAAGTAATCAAGTTTTCGCAGCAGTTTGGTGTGCACACATTATCAAATGCCTTGGAGAGATCGAAGAAAATGATTTCAACCGATCTGACATCATTTATTGCAGTTAACCAATCATACAAAGAGTCCGAAAAGCAGTGTTTCAGTTGAGTCCGCTGTCATGAAACCATGTTGTTCATTTGGTATTAAATTATGCCTCGAAAACCAATAACAAATTTTATCTCTTATAATTTTTTTAGGGCGCGTGTAGCGCAGTCGGAGGAGGCGCGACTGTCGCGTGCACCCGATACCAGGTTCCTGGTTCGGATTTCCCGCCCAGGCCAACCAAGCCTTCCATCCCTCCGGGGTCGGTGAATTGGTACCAGACTTGTCTGGGAAGGATAAAGCGCTGACTTGTTCATCGGCTGGCCACCACAAGTCATTGTATGGCCAAATACGCATTCAAATCGCCTCCACGACATCCCGTAGAAGTAGAATGCGTGGCGCATCCCAAAAGGGATTGAGTAACGCCGTCCTTTATCCTTTATAATTTTTTTAAAGATTTTGCTTGCTGTCGAACATATGCTGATAGGTCTAAAGTCAGATAGTGCCGACGCATCTTGTTTTTGGGATCTGGGGTCACCAAAGAGTCTTTCCAAATGTCTGGACTTGTCCCAGTGCCAACGATGTGTTGTAGATCATAGCTAGTGGGTATTGCAATGTGTGAGCACATCTACGAAAAACCATTTGAGGGATACCATCATATGAGGCCGATAGAGAGGGTTAGAGCATCTTCATAACAAACAGAATCTCTAAGTGGTGAATTGTTGAAATGTCGGCATAGGATTCAGACAGGTATGGAAGATCTAAAACATCACAACTAGCACTCAACGGATAATCACATGCAGTAGCATTGAAAACACTGGCAAAATAATTATCAAGAGGCCTGGCTTTGTCCTGATTTGATCTGAGAACACCTCCATCCCCATCCTTTAAGACTGGAAGATCATAAGCGGCTTTAACCTTCATTCTGAGGTAATTGGAAAATGCCCTCTTACTTAACCCGTGTAATCGACACTCTCGGTAAGCTGTGTATCTTTTAATATGATTGTTTAGGTCAGAGCATACTTTCTTATATAACGGGTGTGCTAATGGAATCCTTAGACTACAGAAAAGACGACTTTTTCGAGTGAACAGGTTCCTAATATGAGTTGGGTACTGGTGTGGCTGTGCTTTTCTGTATCGAAATAGGGCAAGTTCACCAAAT
Organism: Heligmosomoides polygyrus polygyrus; assembly: GCA_947396885.1. NCBI lineage: Eukaryota > Metazoa > Nematoda > Chromadorea > Rhabditida > Heligmosomidae > Heligmosomoides > Heligmosomoides polygyrus. The sequence goes on along the minus strand of OX377201.1, from coordinate 100,162,756 downwards.
AATTGATATAGTATCAGTCAAAACCGATAGTAGATATCACGTATTACTACTGAACACCTAAAACCAATTAATACTTCCAAGATAACAGTTAACTTTCTCATAATCGACTCGGTTATATAGAGGTACAGGTAGATACAACGATTCGTACTGAAGGCAACTCAACTGGAAAAATATCATGTTATGATCAGAGTTACCAAAAGGAGGAGCTATTTCAACATTGTCGATTAGTGGATCGGAACACAACACTAAGTCGAGGATAGAATCGTGTCGTGTACAGAATGGCGCAAACTGTACACCTTCATAAACTATTTTTACTCACTCTTTTAGGGACCATTCTTCTATTTTCTGGCCTACTTCGATATCCGCTTTGACCCAATCTTCGCACATCTAGGGGTTTCGGAATGTTTTCAGCTGCAGCTTAAGACTTTTCTTTAGCTCTCTGACAGGAGCAGTTTCAGATGCTGGCTTTTATACCGTTCGAACATTATTATTTTTTACTCAGAATTATTGGTTTTCTGAGTTCCATTAATAATTGTAAAAATTGCTGTTCTTGAACGAAGCTCGTTGTTAACGTCTATGGACGAAGTTTCTGACCATGCGTCCTCCTTTAAGTCTATAGAGCATTACTATAACATTGCCTAAACAACAACAATCTACTACTACGAACCAAGGATCAACAGGGGTAGGGGAGGCCAAGGACGCGCGCTGCACGAGTCAGCCAGAAATGAAGGGCTAGAGACTGTGGGTTATTTGACTATGCTGTTGGTTGCATGACTATGCTTATGTCTGATAATTAAATAAATAAATAAATAAATGAATAATAATTTTATATCAGTTTCGCGTCGAATTGGACACATTTCAAATCAAATTGGACCGTCTTTGAAGCTCGCCCAAGATTTTTAATAGACTTTCAAAGCGTGCTCCTCCAAATCGAAATGAGCTTTTTCATGTTCAACTAGGGACTCTCCAAAAATTTTAGAACAGCTTTTGGTTCAAAAGAAGTTTTAGTATGATTTTTTTGATTTGAATATTTTGCAAATTTCTACAAAATTTTTATTTTTCTGGGAAAATAATTGATTAAAGTTTGTCTTTAAGAAGAAAAAGGAGGCCATTTTTGCTCCAAAAGACATGCGCCATAACCCTCACCTAAGACTTCGCGGAATTCTATTTGGTCGATAGCGGTGTTTTTGTTTACGTGAAGTTTTACGCCTGGAAACGGTTGAACAATAACAACTGTAAAAAACACACCTAACCTCACTTCATCGGTTTATTAAAGTGGCATTTACGCTGTCAATCAAATAAAAATTGCTGCGACCGTTTTGAGAGCATGGCGCGATGTGATCTTTCAATCCACCATGTGCTTGCCTTTTTGCTGTGCTTTATCAATAGATTTCAATTCACTGATTTTTCTCTAAAAATGAAAACTTTATAAAATAATTACACCTATTGGGGTAGATAAACAAAAAAATTCAATGAAAGAAATACCAAGTTTACTTTGAACAAAAAATTATTGTAACCATCTTAATGAGTACGGTTCAGTGTAACCCGGTCGAAGTTCACGTTCTTATTGTTGTACAGAATAGAATTTCAAGCTTCAACAACTAAGGTCACGTTTTGCCGAAAATTTTTAAATTTTTTAAAGTGTCAACACAGTTCACCTTGGCGACTAAAGGTTTGCATCTTCATCACATTTCATTTTAAGCACTCACTGTAAAAAAATCAGACCAAAAACATGAGATTCTAGAGAGTTACCTTCAGTAGAGTGACAATGCATACCTCACTCGTGGGTAAGTACCTCACTGCAGATTATAGTTGTGCTCGAATGACCTATTACAAAAGACAGTTAATGGTTTTTACTCGAGTTAAAATACTTCAAATCGAATATTCAGAAAATCGCGTTTTTCGAATATATTAGGTCGTCACCTAAGTTCTGTCGCTTTTTGACCTCTCGCTTCGAATGTAAGTATCTCGGCTCAAGCATAACCTTATTATGCTTATTAGGTAAAATAGAACCATTACAATCTACACATCTTTGCCAACGAGACACTAGTTTATTTATTTTAGTAGCCTAGAACTCCGGAGATCTAGAAGCCATGAATTCTTCCGGAGCAGATTTGCCCTTCGAGCTCGCCGTTTGCAAGTATCGTCAGCGCTCCTTCTACGCAACAAAAACGACCCGTTGCTGGAGCCAAATGTGACTTGTGACAAAAAATGAACTGTCTTCGACAATCGACGACGAAGTGCTCAATGGTTGGATGTTGGAGAAGCACCTAAACACTGTCCAAAGCCGAGTATGCACCAGGAGAAGGTGATGGTGACGGTTGGTGATGTGCACCGGTTTAATCCACTATAGCGTTCTCAAACCTGGTGAAACAATCACGGCGGAAAAGTACTGTCAGAAGCTGGACGAGGTGCACAAGAAGCTCCAGCAAGTCTACCCAGCGCTGATCTACAGAAGGGGACCGACACTTTTGCACGACATCGTTAGGCTGTATTGATGGTCACCAGGCAGAAGCTCCATTCTTTGGGATACGAAACAATCGACCATCCACCGTATTCGCCCGACCTATCGTCTACAGACTACCATCTTTCAAACATCCCGACGGCTTCCTTCGCGGAAAATACTTCAGGAACCTACATGATGCAGAATATGCTCTCGAAGAATTCATCGCTTCTAGATCTCCGGAGTTCTATGCTACGGGACTAAATAAACTAGTGTCTCGTTGGCAAAGATGTGTAGATTGTAATGGTTCTTATTTCGACTAATAAAGCTATGATTGGGCGAAGATATTTACATTTGAAATTAGAGGTCAAAAAACGGCAGAACTTAGGTAACGACCTAATACTATTCTTTTTCTTTTTTCTTCTTCGTCATCTTCTTCAGCGTATGTTCCGCGTTTCGATTGTATTCGAATTCGAGTGTTCGAAATGTGCGGGCATTCGAAACCATTCGAATATGTATAAGAAAAATTTCGAGTTCACAACTGTACTGTAGATACGTTCCAAGCGGTCAGTATTTGCAACCCCTGTATGCCCGGAGGAACGCTCACCGATGTTTTCCATATCGCCGGCGGGTGATCGCTGGCGATAAAACACTTTCCGCAGTCCATTGAGGACTAATTCAAACAGCATGCCGACGTCTCAGCGGCTTCGTTTCGCAGGACCCGATGCGTCGTCATCTACAGGAATCGCGCCCACTTTCTTTCTCGCGTACGTGATATCCCTTCCTTGTAACGCGACACTTCCTCACCTCCGAAACACGACCCTCCTCGCTTCGGCCACTTTTGTTGTTCACCTCGTCATTCCGCTCTATGGTGGCGTATCTTCGATCCGCCCTTTCAAACCAAGGGGATCAATAATTATCTAATGCATTCATTGTACTTCAGGAACCTCTAGGCGGCTGGAATCACCTCGTCGTCAATGAACGTGAATCCGTTCCATAGTCAGCAGCAGCCGACGCTTGACGGCACGACCATCGGCGACAAGTTGGCCAGCCTTCACCATGAGATGGCTTCGTTACGAATGGAATGCGATCGGTTGATCAACAAGCACCTGCTCGTCGAAAAAACCCTCAGCGAGGTAACGAGCATTCGTTTTTTTTTCGTTGAGATTCGAGCCTTCAAGGCGTGTCAAATTTTTTTTGAAATTTTGAAAAAAAATCAAAATTGAACCTTATTGAAGCACGGTATTGCTACCGAAAGATTTAACTTCTTTTTTTAAGCACGACTTCTATAAATAATTGCCTATTTGTTTTTTCATTTATTTATTTCGAGCGCGAATTACGAAGAATTCACACGCGCCGTAAGAAAAACCACTATTAATAGGATAAAGCAATAAGAAGCAGCGTTCGATGAAATAGCGCCGTGGTGTAATGGAGTAGAGCATTCTCGCCCCGTCAGCAGGAGGTGTGGGTTCGAGTCCTGCCTGGCGCTAGAATTTTGGCCGCAGCAAGACAACGTTATAAAGCTTTCAATCTCAACACCATTTAAAGCTTGAAGAAAAGGAATTGATATAAAGATAAGGAAAAAGGACAGCGTTATTCAATTCCTTTTGGGATGCGCCACACATTCTACTTCTACGGGATATCGTGGAGGCGATTTGAATGCGTATTTGACCATACAATGACTTGCGATGGCCAGCTGATGAACAAGTCAGCGCTCTATACTTCTCATACAAGTCTGGTACCAATTCATTCCGGAAGGATGGAGGGCTTGGTTGGCCTGGGCGGGAAATCCGAACCAGGAACCTGGTATCGGGCGCACGCGACAGCCGGCGCCTCCTCCAACTGCGCTACACGCGCCCATGAATTTATGTAGAGTAGCGTTAATTAATCCTTGATGCACGACGCATTCTACTTTTAAGGGATATCGTGGGAGCTAGAAAGACCTGCCATGGACAACCAGCAATCCAGAGTGTTCCATTCCCGAACAGGTTCGGTACCAATTCATCAACTCTAGAGAGAGGACAGCTTTTCTTAACCTGCGGACTGCTATATTATTATTATTACTGGGGGGGGGAGGGGCTAAAGTAATGAGACTCTCGATGCCGTGCCCATACATATATGTCGTGACTGGAGTCCTGCTTCATGCTTCTAATATTTATATGATTGTTTGATACTTAATGAAGGCCACCTGAGAAGTTACCACTCCCTCCCTTTCCAGAAGCATGCTAAAACCCCAGTCTGTCTCATGACGAAACCTCAGTCTGACGAGTCGACCTGTGTTTCGCAAATCTCGCCCAATTCCCAACCCCGAGCAGCCTGGATAGTCACGCAAGATGAGAAGTACGTCTTCTGCCTTGACCCTGCCAAGCAGTGAGTCTGGGTGAGGCCTGGTGACCTGTTACCGACCTTCGTTCGGCGGGATGTTCAAGCTGAGAAGCACCTTCTGAGCTTTTGAGTCCGCGCCCATGGACCGGTATACTGGAAGCTGTTTTCCAAAAGCACGACGAACTCCAAGGCCATGGTGAACGAAATAGAAGAGATGCCGGCGACTCGCACTTATTCGGTCACAGCGCTTCAAAGAGGTCCTCCTCTTCGACACGCCTCACCCCATCGGGCAGAAGTGACCGCGGATAAGCTTTCTCAGCTGGGCTACGTTCACATGCCTCGCCCATCGTATTCGCCGGACATCTCTCCATGCGACTACCACTACATCTTGAGCTTACAGGGCTTCAGACTTCATGGTCGGAAGGGACAGAAGGACGCAAGCACACCTCGACAACCATAACGAGCAGTGGATCAGCACCAGGCCTGAGCACTTCTGGAAGCATGGAATGTGGAAGTGGCTGATCGGTGACAGCAAGGTCATTGACCTTAATGGCGAATACACTCCTCAGCACCCTTGAGTTGTAATTGAGTTATAAAGACATAAAGAAATTTGTTGAATTTGTCTCATTACTTTCGGCCCACATTAATATTATTATTATTACCATAACATATATATTACATAAATGGGTCTTGAAGTACCAATCTAAGAAAATAATAACCACTACGACAACAAACTTCAATTTTTCCCTGTTTTCATTTTTTTTGCATCGCGTTGAATCTGATCTCGCTGTTTATGCTTTTATTTCTTTTTCTTCCTATAGATTTCACCGCACTTCGTTCCGATTGATCGAAGCAAGGGACGCATTTTAGGGCAGTGTAATTTCAATTTTTTTCATTAATCATTTTATAATCATTTCCAAAACATAGCTACTCTTTCAATTAAACATTTCATGTATAGGATCATGAATCCAATGAAATCAAGTATGCTTTTCGGACTTAAGTAAGCATCTTGGAATAGGAATCGCTCTTTAGCGGCAGAAAAGACCCTGTGTATGAGGATTGCTGCATCCGCTGCTCTTAAGGAATATGTTATTGATGACTAACGCATTCGCCTGTTTCACCTGCCGTCCTGTTGATCATCGAGTCGCTCCTACGGGCGCCAGCAGCGTCTCCATTCGTCCCTGTCGCGTGCCAGAGTGCTCCGTTGGGTCCTTCTTGCTCCGGTGACATGAAGAGCTTCTCGCTCGTTCAGGGCGTTCACCAAGAAGTCCGACTAACGTTTTGTTAAGCGCCTTTGTGTTTCTTGACATCTGGTCGTTGACGGCTCTTGCCCAGCGGCTGTCTGCGAAGTGCATTACGTGGCCGGCCTACATAAATTTCGACGACCATGCGGCAGCGTCTCTGATCTTTGAACGATGACGAAGCTCGGAGCTCCAGAGGCCTTCACTTGAGGTCACGTGTGTGAATCGCTTCTTTCCGAGCATCATCCTCTCGATTCCACGATGCGCGACGCTCATCATGTGCTCATCCTGCTTTTATATAGACCAGGTGTCTAAGGGGTATGTTAGGGAAGGAAGAACGGGGAAGTCCCACTGGTGAGCATGGAGTCGGACGTTCTTCTTCTTCTTCGCGACTTTTCGACGCTCTTGAAAGCCGGTCGTTTCCTCCTGCTCAGCTCTGGCGCTAGGTCGTGGCCATGTTGACTTCGCGACCCAGATACACGTAGCTGGAGCATTCAGACGTGCTCGTTTCGTCGTGCGATCAGAAACTCGTCCGTTTCTCATGAACATCGTCTTTGTAAAATTCAAATTCAGTTCAAGGTTCCCACTTCCATGATCAAAGTCAACCAGCATTTGCCCCACTTGGCCAATTGCCGGTGTCCTGGGCACGATGTCGTCAGCGAAGCAAGGATGTTACAGTTGCCAGCCGCCGACAGATGAGTAATAAGTGTAAAATAGCCATATCTTCAGATCCGCGAAGGAGTTTTGCACCTTACTGCTCTTAGCTTGAATGAAAGGATGCTTTCTGATCCGAGTTATGGTTTTCTGTGTACAAGGAACTAAAACTGGCAGAACTTTCCTAACAACCTCTCAACTTCTAATATGTGCGAAGTAGGTACTCTACTCACTAAGAATGGAATGGCTTCCAGTGTTTGCTGAAAAATTCAAGAGCTATTGAGGTAGACTGCGGTTAGGGTACAGAATCGGTTCACAATTTTGTAGTAGGTAGCGCAGTCGGTGAAGTGCTGACTGTGGTTTGCATTTCTTGTCAAGGTTCTTGTTCGGCTTTCACTCACGACAGCGAAGCCTTCCTGCTTGGTGAACTGGCATCAGAATTGTCTGTAGCACTGATGTGTCCATCGAACGCTCAGCACAAGTCATTCTGTACTGGAAATATTCAAATTACCTCTAGGACTTCCAGAAGTAAAATGTGTAGCGCATTCCAGAAAGGGTTTCAAATAACCATCCTTGTCCTTTTACCTTTCTCACTTATTAGTCAAATGTGATGTGATAGTTAATAGTGATATTTGTGAACACACAGTGATCACTACCATGGAGGCGATCAGACGAAAAAGGAAAGTTTTTCTCTGTAGATTCCGATTAGAGAAAGAAACTTCTTTTGCCAGCCATTTTCGTTTCTAACTTCAGTCACAGGGCGCGTGCAGCGCAGTAGGAGGAGGCGCCGGCTGTCGCCTGCATCCGATACCAGGTTCCAGGTTCGGATTTCCCGCCCAGGCCAACGAAGCCTTCCATCACTCCGGGGTCGGTGAATTGCACCAGACTTGTCTGGGAAGGATAGAGCGCTGACTTGTTCATCGGCTGGCCACCGCAAGTCATTGTATGGCCAAATACGCATTCAAATCGTCTCCACAACATCCCGTACATAGAAATAGAATGCGTGGCGCATCCCAAGAGGGATTGACTAACGCCGTCCTTTATCCTTATCCTTTATCCTTTAACTTCAGTCACGGCTCAAGAGAATACAACGTGCATCACCGAATCTACGCCAGCGCCGAGCATAGCATGCATTCGTTCAATCTCCTGGCGGTGGTGAGGCTCCAGAGCTGGCGATGTTACGAGAGTGACACCGAACAGGCGTCCGTTGAAAGGTGCCAGCCAGCAGCGGAACTCAAGCGATTTTTGACGAGTCTCAGCTCTGACATCGCTTGTTCGACGACGTTCCGGGGATGGGGAATCCTCGAGCATTCAGTGTGAAGAGTCACGCTGTGAGGTCAGGTTTCATTCTTCAGCGAGCACAATTGCTCAGTACATCTCTCTATGTGCAGCTGTCGGGCTACGTTTATAAAATTGATTAACAAAGGCGTAGGGGCAGGAAAATGATTTTGATGAGTGGGAGAACATCGACAGAACTGAGAAGAAGCATGCTGCAGCTCACAAGGCAAGTATATAATACATAGGTGGCCATTGCACGTCGAGAACAGTTGAATACCATGAGCTGATTCCGAATGTGCCTGTGAACGGAGTTATGGACCACTTTCAATTTGGCTCCTTTGTCAATCACAAGAAAGCGAGCTCAGGTAGGGTGGAAACTGCGCTGACCGACGAGCAATTGTGGCGCAGGGGATGGAGAAGGGCGTGGTGAGGCGGAGTGGTTTGTGGTTCGATCCCCGGTGATGCTGGATTTCTGCACTTCCTAAGAAAATCTTCCACGATCAACCAAAGCTCTCTATGTCACATTGCAAAGAGAAAGGTCACAAGAAAGAAGACGTCTTCATGCCGTCAATTTCATGTCAGAAGAATCAGAAAAAAAAGAAATCGAAATGTACTCTTCAGGTCGACTGTAATCGCTGCGGCCAATCATATGCCCTTCCTATGCGGCTAAGTCGGTGCCTTACTGGCTTCCGCAGTTACATTAAGATCAACGACTCGTTCCCGTACCCCTACGGTGCGTCTTCGCAACATGAACCGAGTCCTGCTTAGATTAATTCAGAAAACTTCGGTCTTTGAAGACGTGCAGTTTTTTTGCTGTAAAGTATCCATTCTGCTTTGAAAGTTGACCAGTCTTAGCCGGCACAAACACGGCATATGATTGGCCGATTACGGTAGAAGCGACGGTGCGTTCCCGCACCAGAGAAAATTTTAAAAAATCAATTCTTAGAACAAACTAGAAGAAATTCATTTTGTCTCAAATCAGTTCAGGTCAAACAGTAAGCTCTCCTACATTGTTCGAAATTGTAACAGCTTTTGCCGTAGCCGTTGTCAAGCGTTTTCCATCCCATTCCTCCTTTTTTTGGGAAAAAATCGTGAGTGGCTAGTATTGGTTAGGGGAGTGTCCCTGGGCGTGCAGGAGAGGATGCTAGGGTAAGATCTATCAATCGCAGACCTCGCTGGGCCACACAAGAGACTATTCCCTTCGTTTTGGCCGTTATATCCCTTCGCAGATGCACCGCGATAACTCCCAATCGTAGCGACCTCCAGTCTAACCGCGGTAGCCAATCAGGCGCCGGCTCAGCCGCACAGGCATATGATTTGCTGCCGCGATTACGGTAGGAGCCACGGCGCGTTCCCGCACCCATTTTGGTTCGTCTTCGCGGCATGTACGGAAAGGTGGGTGAGAAAAGCAATAGTGGATTCACCTAACACGTATTACGCTACGTCTCATATGAATAGAGCAGATCTGAGGGATCATTATCCTCACTGTGGGTAGTGATTCCTTTCTCGTTCAGTGAGAGGTTCTGCCCATGAGCTTCTATCGATGCAGTAACCTTTCTGGATATGCGTGGAGAAGAGCGACCTCGTGCTCCTCCCGCGAACTCTGCCCCCGTTTTAGCGGCACGTGCGTGTGTGTGTGGGTGTGAGGAGTGCCAGTGATGGCGAGGAAGGGGAGGTGGGACCTCGTCGTGATCGCGATCGTCGTCGCGCTCATCCATCACCTCGGACCAGCGTTCTCAGGCAGCGATCAGCCCCAGCGACGAAGACTCGTACGGCGTATTTTGTAAACACACAGCGATAAAGCGTGGCGTGGCGGTGGAGGTTGCAATCGAGCGAGTTGTGCCGCCGAGGTTGGAGAGCAGCTCCGTTGCGGCGAGCGATGCGATATCCCTCGTCGACGCGTTTCACACCTCACTTCCACACCTGCGTCCTGATGGTGAGTGCACACAGTGGTGTCTAGGTTGTCTCAGTTCTGCAGCTTTTTCTAAAGCGCCAGGCTTCCTGGCCACAAAGAAGAGCTACAAATTACTGTAGGCGGTCAGCATTCCTTGACGTTGCCTCTTTACCTATGCTCGTGTCAGAGTTGGGTACTTGCCGTCTTCTTCTTTTCAAAGAAATGATCTATTGTCTAGTCTCATTCGCATGCAGCAGAGCCGCGATTTATACAGGGCATAACCGCAAGCATTTGTTACTGGATTGGCTTGATGGATTGATGCCATCGTCGACGTAAAAAGGCCGTCGGCTTCTTCCTCCGAACCCAGACAGCGGTTTTTCAGGCAGTTTGATCGAAGTTACTGTTACATGACATGGACCAGTAACTTCGATCAAAGTGCCTGAAAAACACGACACTTACCCGTAAAAAGTCTGGTGCGAAAACATGCAGCGGGAGGTACTGCAGCACGCCGTTGCTTCCACTGTAATCGCAACAGCCAATCATGTGCCCTGTCTGTGCAGCTGAGCCGCTGCCTGATTGGGTGCCGCAATCACCGTAGATACAATGACGCGTTTTCGTTCCCCGCTGCACGTTCCCATACTCCCAGCGGTACGTCTTCACGACATGTACCAGATTATTATTTACACATTGCAAATGCTCTTGTAGAATTACGTCTCTTATTGATGTAGGTAATCCGACAAAGTGTTCCACTGAAGAAGTACTACCAATTTTTCTGAATATTAGGCCTGCTATACAACTATTTGGCGCGTGGTAGCGCAGTAGTATGTAGGAGGCGCCGGCTGTCACGTGCACCAGATTCCAGGCTCCTGGTTCGAATTTTCCTTCCAATCCAAAAGAGCCTTCCATTCCTCTAGGGTTGGTGGGTTGGTACCAGATTGGACTAGGAAGGATAGAGCCGTGACTTGTACATCGGCTGGCCACAGCAAGTGATTGAGTTGGTCTAACACGTATTCAATTGCCTACACTATGTCCCGTAGAGGTGAAATGCGTGGCGCATCCCACAACGGAATTATTATTCACCATTATCGTCGTTTTCGATCATTGTTCTTTTATTATTATTATTATTATTATTATTATTATTATTATTATTATTATTATTATTATTATTATTATTAATGTTGATGCCAATTAGGTAATCTGCTACTCTGGTTATGTAAATATTGCTCCTGGTTTTAATTTTTTCAACTACTTGATGCTGTATTTAATTTTCATTTCGTTTATTTCCGTTCTTGTGTGCTATAGATCACTGTGCACAAATAAATAAATAAATAAATAAACAAATTTTACAATATCTTGCCCAATTGTTCACAGTCAAAGTATTGGTAATATGGACAAATAGGCATTCTCCTATTCTTCTATAAACGGACAGAAAAGAATGTACTGGTGAACGACAATGCTGTGAGATCTTTATTTTCTTTGAAGCGCAAAAAATATTGTTCATATTCCTTGTGTGCATGAAATAAATAAATAAATATATATATATATATATTCTAATTGGCTTAAAAAAGGGCCCTAAATTTTTGGAACAGTTAACGCTAAATAACTTTTGCCGAAAGGGTTAGATAGCCGATTTTTCCATTACATGATTTTTATTGATTTATTGATTTATTGCACATGTTTGTGCGCTACACAAGAAAATGAACGTAATTGAACAAGAATGTAACATTAAATGAACTTGAATGTTTTTCGATTTCATGTTTATCTCTGATGAAAAATTTAATGATTTAAAATTCAATGAAAATGTAATTAATTTCTCCATACAGCAGATAACTGATGTGCATATTTTGCGAATAAACTAGTAAAAAGCGCGGTTAAGCACCTACAGACCCTAACTTAATTTCTCCACCGTTTCAGGGCTGCATTCTGTGTCCGAATCCAGACACGTCCAGCGCCTACAACACGGGTGGTGAGAGTTGCCGTTCGAACTCGATTACGCCCGACGGAACGACGAAACCACAGCCGACGTCGTGCGTTTTTAACTCTTGTCAGTGTTCCACCGTAACCTACCGTAATCTCGATCGCTTAAGTGCTGCACCGGAGACTGTAGTCGCCGTGCCGGTGCCGCGTTCTCCGCGTGGACTTCATCGGTCCAGGAACATGCCACCGCCGCCGCCAACGGACAGACCCGAAGAAAAGAATGTCCCGCGAGCCGTCACTGCGACACGGAACAGTAGAGCTCGTAAGTTTTCAGGGGGAAATTTAGTTAATTTTCACCTGATAGTATGCGAAGGGAACGTTTTGGGAAAAAGTCGCCATGGAAACGCAAAAGTTTCCACTGGTGAACGCGTACAAATTCAGGATAAGAATGTGGATCCATCTATATCAAAATACCACCATTTCTACGTCGAACTGCATACATCTCAATACAAATCGGAAAAAAAGCCAAGTTAACCACCTTCAAGGTGAAAATGGAGGCGCGATTAAATAGGAACTCATTTACTTGCATACTTACTTACGTGAATTCGTAAACGGCCCGTCTTCACTGATCGTCCAAGCTAAGCTACTGAACTACCTTGGAGATTCTTTCAAAATGTAAAAATAAATTTTCGATTTAAATTTATAGGTCACCTGCTTTAAAATAGTGAAGGCAGTGTTCGTAAATTTACGAATTTTTATAATTTTTTATGACTTTTTTGAAGCAGAAAATGACTTTAGGCTTACTAAAAAAATTCAGGAAAACATTTTTGAGCTTAGTACAAAAACGGCTCCATGTACTCGTCCGCTACGTTACTTAACGGCTCTGATTGACAGTGTCAGTATCGTTTTCTTAAAATTGCGAGGTGAAGATATGCCTCTTTTGCTCAATTGGTTTTCTTTCCTTTGTTTCACCTCCGCGCAGGCAGTTTTCGCCATCAATCAACTGGAAATTGCGGAGTGACAGGCGAGTGCGTGACGCGATATCTACTCATGGTACGCGAAAAATTGTTGTTTCCTGCACTTAAAAATAAACTCGGAATCATTTTTGCAGCAAAAAGGAAAAGGAATTCAAAGCATTTCAAACGATATATTTACGATGTGAGGCAAGTGAATTACAAATTTTCAAGGAAACTCATAGTTCTTTTTATGTCGAAAACTATTCTTTGGAGAGCACTTCGTTTATTTAGATTTGGATATCGCTTCAATTTGGAAGGTGTTTAGTATGACTTCGTAGGTGTCGAGCTTGACAGAAAATTTTTTTCGTGCTTTCGTTTAATTACCCAAGTTTGAGGCTACTAAGGGAGCGACAGCGTCAAAACGTTAGCCGTAATAAAGTTTTGCGTTCACGCTGAAAAAAGTTCTGGTCCATGGTTTATGAAAAGTTCTTGCCGCCGATTTTTCATTCAAAGCGCAGTTTGCCGATTTTTTAAATGAAACTAAACGTTCTAAACAGAATTTAATGAAAAAATAGTTAAATGTTTTATTCCAGAGTCTAACATTCCTTCTGGCTAATGCGCCGTCTACTTCTAGCTTGGTGTGAATTTCCACTATTTACATAAAGAGCGCTGCACATTTTTTATGACTTCTAGCCGTCCAGCTGTCCAGGAGTGTTTCCGATCAGCAGCCGTTAGCGTTTTATCTCTCTGTTTTCCACGGCAAAGGCTGCTGTTTTGTAGCGAAGCGGCAGAGATTTATGGCTCATTCGTAGCAAGATCCCCCAATCAATCGATTGCGATTTTTTTCCCTCAAATATCCCATTGTACTTCTGACCGCTTGTTCAACAGAGGGCAACGTTACGACCATCAATCACTTAGTAGTGCCGTCTGCCAACCTTTGGAATAAGAATCCGATTTTCCAAGCAGTGAAGCAAGTGTTAAGTTTGTTCAGAAGCGCAAGAATCCGTGGCACTTCCCAGTCGTCTACACACGCCCGGCTATGCCGATGAGGTTCCGAACTCGCCGGTCGACACTCCGATGTCGTCACGTCGCAAGTTCTCTCCACTGCAGCTGCAGCCGACTAGGGAAAGTGTGGAATGCGCCAAGCGATTCAGGTGAGCACCACGTCGCCATGTTTACTGTAGGAAGTGGAAGTATCAACGTCAATCAACCTGGATTCTGGGTTGCGCCAGGAAATTTATTTGTTCAGAATATCGAAGTGTCGACATTACTGTAACTTGTTCAATACAACTCTACTTTTGCTAAAACTGCAACCTGTAATACAGACCATCGACTGCGTAGAAATATTAGGTTGGCAACTAATTTCGTGGACTCTCAAGCGCCTTCTACAAAAGTGCTCATAAACAAATAACGGATAACAGTTTTCAATCAAACTAAGATCTTTTGGGACGCGGGACTGCTTCCCATTTATCAGCTACCTGGCCCATTCCACAGCTGCAGAATTCTTGTGCTTTGAAGCGAAGACTCCTTGGAGGTGCATTTTGACATGGCCCACATTAATAAATCGTCCTCCAACCAAGAAGTGCTCCAGCGAGCTATAAAGGTGCTAGTCACTTGGCGCACAGCCTGATCTGTAAGGTAGGTGAGTTAGATGCTCCTAGCCAAGGTCTTCGATTTCTTGAAGCTTCCGATTCGCGACGTGTGATCTGGCGTTATCTTGCTGAAAGATAATTCCGCTCCTGAAAATCTGACTGAACCGATTCCAGCGGAGTTCGGCATGCGCGCGGCCAGGTTGAGAAGAGTAGATTACAGCATCAATGCTGGAACCATTCTTAATGAGCTCCCAGAAGTTAATACCTTCTTGACACCACCAAACGGAGAGAACGTAGCGAACCGGACGCCTCAAAAAATAGAAGACCTTTACTGGGAGCGTCAAACTCATCCACCTTACAGCCCAGACCTTGCGCCGAGTGACTACTACATCTTTAGTTTGGTGTAGTACTTCTTGACTGGAAGACGATTTATTAATGTGGACCGGATCGAAATGCACCTCCAAAGATTCTTGGCCTTGAAAGCACAATAATTCTATGGCCGTAGGATAGACCAGCTACCTGATGTATGGGAAGCACTTCTGCGTTCCGAGGGATCTTATTTTGATTAAAGATTGTCATTAGTTATTTGTTAACAAATACTTTTGCTGAAGATTCTTGATAGACCACGAAATTAGTTGCCAACCTAATAGTAGTATTGTAAGCTGCAAAAGGGATCTTGGAACAAGTCGTTCATGTGGCCTACATACGGTGAGGCGGGAGCAAGCCAATCAAAATAAAAAGATGGTGGCCTGTACAGTTGGTGCCCTAATTGACAAGGAGAACCTCAAAAATGGCGGTGAGCTTTTGCGATGCAATTTTTACAGGATGTAGGGTTTCGTTGGGAAGTCCAAAACCATAGTTATTTCCTCCGGAATGCTCTTTTGTGGTCGAAAAAAAAGTGTGTGGACGCGTGAGCGCGAAGTCATGACGCCTTGCTACCACACAGCCTGAGGTGTTCGGTCGGCGTAATGGTAGTGCTGTAGCCTCATAGGAGCAAGGTCGTGAGTTCAATTCCCCCTTGAACTTGTGTTTTTGCATTTTGCGACTTACCCTCAGCGAGACCCTTTATCTCTATTTCTAACATATTTTTGAACAAAAACACGGCAATAAATGTCGTTTGCCTTCATCGAGCTCTTTGAAAGTGGAAAGCTGAGAATTTTCGACTTCTAGGTTAGGTAAGTACATTTCTTGCCACGTTTTTATTGAAAAAAATGTGTTGGAAATGGGGATAGAGAGACCCAGTGACGATAAATCGCAAAATTCAAAAACACCGGGACAAGGGGAATCGAACCCACGACCATGCTTCTGTGAAGATGAAACACTACCACTACGCCAACCGACCACATTCGGCTCGATGGCAGCAGGGCGTCATGAACTTCGCGCTCACGCGTCCACACGGTTTTTTTGACCACAGAAGAGCATTCCGAAGAACTTACTATGGTTTTGGACTCCCCACAAAACCCTCATCCTGTAAAAGTTGCATTGCAAAAGCTCACCGCCACTTTGGAGGCTTTCTTGTGAGTGTCTTATGCTTAGCCGTGCTGTGATTGGCTGTGATTAGATGGGTGTACTTCCGCGTTTCATGTAAACCATATTAACTACCAGCAGCGAAACAGACATGTACTGAAGGGACGATTTTACTGTGTAGCATTCCAGAGTTCCTTCGCTGTCAATAGTAGCTCGAGACTACAGCCAACAAAATCGAGCAGAGATGTCCATGCAGCAAGCTATTCCAATGCCAAAGTACGTTTTATTTTTTCTCATAACATTAAGCAGTACTTGCTGAAAAATCTCAACAGTTCATTGCTTTTTTTCTGCAACGCATCGTACTCTATATGGTATGGGCCGTAACGAACTTTCTCACTCTGAATCCACAGCTTTCAGGTATTTCCGTAGTGTTCCAACGAAAGAAAAGCTGTACGTTATCGAAAAGCCTGTAGAGGAAGCGAATGAGATCAGTGACGACGCCGGGCCGTCGGAACGTGTCCTCGACCAGCCGACGCCAACCAGCGAGAATATCGTGTACAAGTGGAAGGTGAGACTGTTTTACTAATCTACGGAAAGTTGAGTGGATTGTGTTGAACGGGAGATCTTTCCATTTATTCGTTGTGGGCTGTGCTGAACTTGTGCCGTTCTAGAAGGCGAATCCTTCTTAGCCCACCCAAGACATTCACTTCTCAGTTATCCGCACTTGACCTACCTCCTGAGGCCGGATTCATCAACGACTTACGTAAATTTAACGGAGAATTGTATGCTTATCAAGCGATATGGTGAGCGATAAGCCACGTCATCTGAGCTTTTCGCTTACGATTCTCCGTTAACGCTACGTTAAAGATAAGTCGTTGATGAATCCGGCCCCTAAATGCTAGGAGGGGCTGAGAGGTGCATGCGACGATTGCATCGTCCGCTTGAATCTGAATGAAAAAATGTTAGTTTCAGCGGAAGCCCATTTCAAGACAAGATATCGCTAACGCCACTTTACCGATGGGGTTCAATAAATCATCGCTGTCAATTAATAATTTGCTTCTTCAAAGAAAAATGGTACTAGTCGCTAATGTGGCCTACATAGGGAGGGGACGCACCAGCCATTCAGGCGTCATTGAACAGGAGTGACACAGGACAGGTACAGCCTGTTCCGTCATTGATTGTTGCGTGTTCATTGTGTGACCTAATCGGATGGCGCGCCCTGTCTCCCAGGTAGGCCACATTAGCGACCAGTTCCAAAGGGTTAATGTCTTAGCATGCGATTTTTGCGCCTCGCGCGAGGTTATAACCTAGAGCAGTTTTGAGCACTAGAAAAGTTCAGTGTGTGCAATATTGGCTACATGTCGCGAATATGAGCAGCATTGAGCGTGGGTGTTAGCGCGCCAGTCAATAATAAACCACGTGGGACTCAGGCCGAACACATGTCAGCCGATCAAGTACCGACTGCACATTCCCCCTCTGAATGGCACGCCCACTTAATGCGATAATGCGATCCGATTGGATAGGGCTCTAAATCTTTTCATAATAGAAATAACTAAGTATTCCTTTTTTGTCAACCCAACCCTCCAAATAACAATTTTCTCTGTTCAAATGAACGTAGAGACCCTCAAGTTGTCGGGTAGAGACAGCAGAAGAGGCTTATGCGGTTACAACGACAACAGAAGCCGTCTCTGTGTCACAAACACACAATGTAGATCAGGGGTAGACATAAAGTTCTGAGCGTTAAATTCTTAACAAATATTTTTGACGGAAATTTTCCGTTAAAGCCCGGTAAATTGTCAATTTTGTGAAAATATACATAATTGGCTGCGAGTTATCATTTCAAACGATAAAAATAAGGAAAAAGTTTTTGAAAAATTTACCACTTCTACAGATTGTTTTTGCTTAATCTTGCTGAATTCAACAGCTTTTCAGTAGTCCTAATTGGGAGTGCGGAGCCTGCAATATTAGTGTAGACTAAGACGAAAAAAATTAAAATTTCGATAAAGTGCTGTAAATTTTCGTCAATTCACTAAACCGGATTTTATCGAAAAGTGCTGATAACTCGTTTAATACGTTAAATCGTTCAACGTTGAATGTAGAGCCCTGATATAGACGACGAGCTCGCCGTAACGGTCGCCGTAACCGGCGCACATCTTCATATGTTCAAATTGCGCCGTCTTCCCAGAAGAGAGACAGCGGATCTAATCGATCCTAATCGGATGGAGGCATATAGTGATTTGTATCTCCAATCCATCGCTTGAGTTTCTGCCAAAGCTTCGGCCACCCACTGTTTTTATTTATATTCAGAGGATGTGGTTGTAAGATACGGGACGGCGTATGAAAAGAGCAAAAACTAAAGGCTAAAGAATGTGATGAAACGAATGAAAACCCCAAAAGGACCAGACCCAACAAAAACCAAAGCAATAGTTTGGTTTCCGTTTCGCACGTGCCCTCAGACGGAAACCAAACCAATCCAATAAACGTTCCTGTGCTCGACAGTAAGTGAGGAACGGTCTATAAGATTTTGATAAACCTGTGGAATGGAAGAGCCTCGTACTGCACTATGTCTAGAGGTCTTTATAGTAATTGTTACAACAACTAAACTAAATTCAAAAATCTATAGACAGAAGTAAAAGCCTAAAGAATCAATGAAAAAGCAAGAAACTATGACCATGTAGTTAAGGAAGGAGAAAATCATTAATGTGAAAGGATGACATAAAAATGAGACGTCAAAAACGAAAAGTACGTGATTACGCTACGTCATGAAAGATCAAGGAGTGTCAACCATTCACAGTAATAAGAAACCTAATGGCATAAGCCAAACTGACGTTAATTAGCGATAGAATAGTACATAACAGGCCTAACTGTAACTGCACACTGGGGAAAAGCTAAGTGAAGTGTATCATCTTTTAGTCTTGGAGCCTTTCCGTACCGATGCACCCAGACGTCCAGTATCATGTAGACACGCGGTAATTGGTGAGCATGCAAGGAATTAAACTAGGGCGGGAACGCAGAGGGCTAGCCGAATGAACGTGGCCTTGTGCAATGTTAGGAAGTACGGCGTATGAAATTAACACGTTACGGTTGCCCCTTTCCGACTAGGATATATCTGATAATTTCTATGTCGCTGATCAGCACGTCGGTGTATATCGTGGTAAGATCTGTTTTATTTCTCGCGTTCTATTGATCCTGCTTTGTTGATATTAGAGCTTGTTTCAGTAGCTTCTGAACAGGCGCGTGTAGCGCAGTGGTTAGATAAACCGATAGCATGCTCATGAATCGATCATTTGTGATTGACATCATCATGGCACATGTCACTACTCACCGTTCGAGAAGTACTCAGGCGCCGAGGAAAGTCAAAGGAGCAAAAGCCTGAGATCCTTGTGCGGCCTGCCTCCCTTCGTTTAACCGGGGAACATAGTGATAGAGAACATAGAACATAGAGACACAGAACATAGAGAACATAGTGATTGAATAGATTCGAACCATTTCTAAACGTGGTTTAGTGTGTACTCCGGTGTTCGTATTGGATGCGACCTTGCAGGACGCTTCCATTCTCCTGACAATCATCTAGTACCTATTATAATTGTGCTTTTGAGAAATTTTATCAAATGAATGATTGAACGAATAAAGCTGATGTCGAAAATTTTCAAGCCTCATTTTTCGTTTATTCGAATATTCGAGTAGTCGGACGATTTGCACGATTTAGGTTCTTTGTTTGAAGTTTGTTCGATATTCGAATAAAATCATTTGATTTTTGAATAAAGCTAAAATATACGATTTTAAAACAATAACTGAATACGACTCCTTTTTGATGCCAGAATTCGAAAGAATATTCGAAAATCTAGGAATATACATAGAATACTCAACTTCTCGAACAGTTACTCAAATGAATCATTTGAATAATAATTCAAATATATTTGTTTGAGTACAACATGCGTAGTATCTAAATCCTTTGACATAAAATATGACGTTCGTTTCATCATGTACAGCTAGCCCATATGTTTAGGTCGCCCGAAAAATTTAAGAATTTCTTAGAAGAGAATATCAAGAGTATTGACAAAACAAATTAAAAGTTTAATGAGTACCTGAATTCCTGCAATTTCTCTCACAGAGATGGGTTATATGCAATTTTTAGTACTTTATTTCTGGAAAAAATCCGTAACTTCGGCATTGGTTGTACTACTTCTATTATTGAATTAATTTGTTTTCAATAGAGAAAAACACAAACCAAATAATATTTCAACAGGGAATTCTCGGATCTTTTTTCATGATGTTTTGCGTGTTTGTTTCGCTTTTTCTCGTTTGTCTAGACGCATTTCAATGTGCAGAAACAAGCAACAAACAAATAAATGGGGTATAAAAAGAAAGCCTTGCAAGAGGGCGTAACTCAACCCGTCATTTACATATCAGATAGCATCTATGCATTTATGCACTTTCATGTAGGCTTCCCAATGCTGAAAGTAAAGGTGTTGGAGGCGGAAGCTTCAATAGCTTTAGTGCCAGCATTGTGAAGCTTCAAACAGAGCTTATATTTTTTAGAAATCCGGTATTCCTACGAATACATGTGTAATCTTCAAACGCCTGCAGAAATTTCGAATGAAGACTATTCAGCTCGTAGTTTAACAAATAAAAAACGAACAAGACGCAATATAAAACTGTGATGTATTTGATTAGAAGGAAGGTATCCCGCCACTCTTGTATTCCGCCAAATTTTTGAAAAGTGTTCTGGAACCTTCTCCTAGTAACGCATACAAAGGCTGACCTATGATTCTCATTAACCACTATTGTCTTCTTATTCCGTTACGACCATGGCAGAGGAAATCGTTTTCAACTGCAATATAGTTCGACTGCTTCTGCGTCGCGAGTTCAAAAAGCGAAACTGTGCAAGAATTGAGGAAGATAACAGGTGTGGAACAATGGGCCCTACCATTTGTCTCCTACAACAAAGCGAAAGTATGGTTCCGGAAGTTCAAGAGCGGAGACTTTTGCTGAGGACCAATCGTGGTCTGGAAGGCCAGTTGCAGTGAATGAGGAGCGCCTTTTGGAGCTGCTTCAATGGGCTTCCATCTGTTTCTTTCGTTGTCCAAGCAAAAAATTAGAAATGTGTGTGAATTTAACGTTTAGAGGGAGAGGTAGCAGAGAGATTCCCACTATCAATCCTTTTTGGAGTTGGATCCAGCTATTCAACGGAGCCTACTGTTGAGTCTACTGTTGAGCCTGCCGCTGCTGATCACGATTCCCTTCAGCGGCGCGATTGGCCGAATACCGTAACCCAAAATTCAGTCAAATGTGGTGCTTTGAGGCAGCGGAGTATAAAAACGGTGCGGCGCCGTCTGAGGGCGCGAAAAATCGATAGCTATGCCTACCATCAGGCCGCGCAGCGGCGCAGCTCTAAGAGAATCTTGTAGTGAATGTGAAAAACGTCATTAAGGTGAAGAGAAGATGTGACGGTTCACGATATGTAGTGAAGAGGCCGGCGCGAAGTCAGATCTTGAAGAAAAGAGCTGCACAACTCGTCCGAGAGCGAACAGGAATCAGCACCGACGACGACGCTATGAGTGAGCTGAAGGTTCGTTGCTGTTTACTACAGATAGTCTCTCTTAGTATATAGCAACGAAATTTTTCTTCCAATTACGTTTACGTTTTACACTTTTTTACTTGAGTACTGCTCCTTTACTTCGCATTGCTTGTTCTCATTACGATTCTAAACCAATTCCACATGGGTACTGCGCACTAGATTATAGCATGGTAGACATATATTATAAGATCTACCCCGTGATGTTCCAAACTTGTTTTCGATCTCAAGTATAGAAAGATATCTACTACATACTTATATAATGCAAATGTTCTCGTAATTTTACCCAATTCAGCTCGGACACTTTCACACACGAGAGGAGCGAAAGAAGCATTTGGAAGAGGAACGACGAAGAAAAATTAGGAATCAGCAAAAGCTCATCGAATCGAAGATCTCTCCTGCCGATCAGGTTGACACCTAATGAATATCTTTCTTTCGCTCTCGTTAATTCCAAGAATTGTGCGATAACTTAATTTTCCATGGTTCTACTTAATTTTTCCTAATTCTTTAAAAAGGCGTAAATAAAAGAAGCGAGGTTGTCTAATTTTTGACCAAAAGAAAGTCACCTACACCAAGAAGATCTTTCCATACTTTTCGAGCCAAGTTGGTTCAAGAAGTGCTAGGGAGGGTAAAAACTATTCTCAAGCTGCTATGCTTAATCAGAATATACTCAGGTGAAATTAAATTCGTTTGATGTGAGGTTCTGTGGGATACATCGGAAGCAAGTTGAAAGCATATTTGGACTACACAATGGCTTTTGGAGGCCACGCGATGGAGAAGTCAGTGTCTTATCGTTACCAAAGAAGGCTACTACCAAATTTCTGACATCAGAACGACAGGGATTGGTTGGTTGAGGGCGGGTTCCGAACCAAGAACCTCGGTTTGCACCCAGCGCTTCTTCCAACTGCGCAACCACGCCCCTCAATGTGATTAAATGTGTGTTTCGTTATAATCAATAGTTTCTAAGGTCTACTTAAACAGCATACTTTCAGATGATCGTGCAACTTTCGCAAAGAAAAATGCAACGGCGTAAGGACAAAATGCTGCTGGACGGTTTCGTCACCACGCAAGAGGTCCTGAGCCAGCGGAATCCGGACACCACTGCCAAGCATGGAATTCTTTCGGTCACCACCGTTTAGGAATCAACGACGTTGTCACGAACGCATGGGTAAACACTGTGATGATGCACTTTCTGTTGAATAGGACTGCACTGCTGACGTTGTCCTCCATTGTGTAATAGAGACACCTGGACATATCTGACCTTACGAATCGGATACCATGTATCAGAATAAATATATGATGAAAGCCTTGATGTATATGTTCCGAGAATCTACAACGTAAAGAAGGCCTTCGGAGTTCCGAGCTTCGTCGACATTCCAGGATCAGAGACGGTGTCCATGCGCCCAGCTGTCGAAAATTACGCAGGCTAGCAACGTAATGCGTTTCGTGGACAACCGCAGGGCAAGAGCTTTCACCAGCTGGATTCCGAGGAGGCTAAGAGATCACTAGGACGCCCGCTATCACGTTAGTTGAACTTCTTCGTGGAAGCCCTGATCGAACGATTTGATGTTCTTCGTGTCACTCATGATCCATTGAGCACTACGGCACGCAACAAGGACGAATGAAGAAGCACGCTCGAATAACTCGATTATTGACGGGGCGACAGGCGATAATCTATCACTAAAGCCTCTGTAAGGCCTATGGTATACTCGCGACCGCCGCAGCGAGTTCGTGTTCCACAAGCCGGATGTATAAAGGCCCCACACAGTTCTGTGGCAACGCCGCGGTCCTATTCTTAACCGTAGGACAATCACGCAGAGCTCGGCGAGCGAGGCCGCGAGCGAGAGGGTGCGCGCGGCGGACGCGACGCCGCAGGAGCGAATGCGGCAGTAATGATTCGCATCATTAAGCACTCCTCTGCGACGCGTCGAGGGAGCGATCACGCGACAATTCTTCCGGCGATACCCGCTGCTCCGTCCACCTCTGCAGCGAAGGTGGGGTTCCGTGTGGAAATACCATCATCTCGCCTGCATCAGTGACAGTTGCCCGCTTTGTCGCTGAGCACCCCGCTAGAGTATACCATAGGCAAGACAGAAGAATGCTTGGCATCAAAGCCAACTTCATACGGTACTAACTATCGACATTCAAACTTAAATAAATAAATAAAACATAAGTTTGGTTGTGTTCTGTAGCAGTAGGGACAAACAGCAGCGTTTCTATTCGATTGTCATTTCGCATTTGTCACAAATAGTTGCTGCCATTCGAACATGCTGACGATGTCAAGGGCCGCGGTCCCCCCATCACCCCGAACTAAAATGGCGGATGGTTCACCATTCAAACGTCCTACACCAGAGGTTGAAAATGAAATCTACTTCAGTGCAATGGAGACGAAAATGCTGGGATGGACGGCCGCAGTTACGTATTTACAGCGTTTTCGCAACAATGCAGTACGTCAGAGATTCGGTGTGTCTCCATTTGATGTCAGATTAGGTGATGCTGCCTTTTGACTTTAAAGAGCGCTAACCTCATTGATTTTTATGATCTGAATGAATGTTGGAACACTGTGAAAGATAGACGAGACGATGGTAAAACTACAGAATGCTTCACAATGTGTGATCACAACAGATCGGTTTCAACGACAACCTCTTGGTTCTCCATATTCTTGAAAAGAACGAATATCTTTTCAATAGAGCACTTATGCATTACATAATGCGCGGATCATAAACGAATCTAAGTGGTTTTTTAGTTATGGTTAAAGTTTATTAGGTACGTTTAAGACATACGTCCAAAAAAAAATCGTAGATAAAACAACAATTCAATAGAATATTCTGGTGTTCAAGAAGTCTGACTTCAGCAAAGCGTTTAAATAAGCGAAAAGAAATAGGGGTAAGTGGGACTTCATGATTGAGTGTAGTATCACCTGTATCACCTGTCGTCCCGTTGATCATCGACTTGCTCGAGCGGGCGCCAGCAGCGTCTCCATTCGTACCTGTCGCGTGCCAGAGTGGTCCAATGGATCCTCCTCGCTCGAGGGACACGAAGAGCGTCATATCGGTCGTTCAGGGCTTTCACGAAGAAGTCCGACCAACGCGTTGGTGGGCGTCCTGGTGTTCTTTTGACATCCCGCGGAATCCAATCTGTGACGGCTCTCGTCCAGCGGGTGTCTGCGAATCGCATTACGTGGCCGGCCCACCTAATTTTCGACGACTTGGCCCATGCGACAGCGTCTCTGATCTTCGAACGTCGGCGAAGCTCGGAACTCCGGAGGCCTTCTCTCACTTGCGTGAGTCGTGCCACTCCGAGCATCGTCCTCTCGATTCCACGCTGCGCGACGCTGATCGCGTGTTCATCCTGCTTTCGTATAGCCCAGGTCTCTGAGGCGTATGTTAGGGCAGGAAAAACAGTGGAGTCGAATAGGTGGGCACGGAGTCGGACGTTCTTCGTCTTCTTCGCGACTTCTTCGACGCTCTTGAAAGCTCCCCAAGCCGCTCGTTTCCTTCTGCTCAGCTCTGGTGCTAGATCGTTGGTCATGTTGACTTCGCGACCCAGATACACATAGCTGGAGCATTCGGAGATGTTCGTTTCGTTGAGCGAGAATGGGGCATCAGAAACCCATCCGTTCTTCATGAACATCGTCTTCGTAAGATTCAGCTGCAGTCCAACGCTTCCACATACACGATCGAAGTCGGCCAGCATTCGTTCCGCCTGACTGATGCTCGGGGTTATGAGCACGATGTCGTCAGCGAAGCGAAGATGGTGCAGTTGCCGGCCGTCGACCTTCACTCCCATGTCTTCCCATTCTAGTTCGCGCATGACGTTTTCGAGGGTGGCGCTGAAGAGCTTCGGGGATATGGTATCCCCTTGTCGAACCCCTCTCTTCACGTCAATGACGACGTCGTTGTAGAATGGTGAGATCTTGGTCGTGAATCCACTGTACAACTCTCGAAGAACTCTGATGTACTGAGTAGGAACGCCCTGGGTGAGCAGGGCTTCCATGACCGCTTCAGTCTCGACGGAGTCGAATGCCTTCTTCAGGTCAACGAACGTAAGGCACAGCGGCAGCTTGTACTCTCGCGACACTTCGATGAGCTTCGTAATGGTGTGTATGTGGTCGATCGTGCTGAATCCTCTCCGAAATCCTGCTTGTTCGCATGGCTGTCCTTCGTCCAGCGTTCTACTAATCCTATTCAGGATGACTCGAGTGAACAGCTTGTAGACTACGGACAACAGGCAGATCGGGCGATAGTTGCCAATGTCGTGCACGTCTCCCTTCTTGTACAGCAAAACGGTCTTGCTGGTCTTCCACTGAGATGGAACCTTGCATTCGGACAGGTAGCGTGTGAAGAGCCGCGCCAAGGTGTTGATGAGCGCTGGCGGGAGGTTCTTCAGGTGTTCAGCTCTGATCCTGTCAGAACCGGGTGCTGTACGTTTCTTCACCGACGAGATGGCGTGTCGGATCTCGGAAGGGAGAACAGAGGGGACGACGTATCCATCCTGCGGAAGATGGCATGGGGGCAGGTGGACGTGGCTATCGAAGAGATCGGAGTAGAAGTCGTGGATGACTTTCTCCATGGTCCTTCTGGAAGAGGTGACGGTTCCGTCAGGACGTCGGAGAGCGGTCATCTTGGTCTTGAAGTTGGCGAAGTTCCGGCGGGCATTGCGAATGCTCAGCCCTGCCTCTGCTGCTTCAGCCAACACTTCCGCCCTTCTCTCCTTGAGATCTTCCTTTATCGCCGCTCTGCATAGCTTTGCAAGCTCAGACGTCAGTTGGTAGTTGCCTGACGCTCGTGCTGCTCCACGCTGGCGTATCAGCTCGAGAGTTTCCGGAGACAGGCGTCTCTTGGTGGTCTTCAAGCTCTCGGCTCCCTTAGCACTATCGTGGAGATGGTGCACGAAACGATCGTATTCCTCGTCGACGTTGTCCATGACGGCATCTTCCCAAAGGCCGACAAGAGAGGTGTAGAGATCCCAGTTGATGGTCGTTCTGGGATTCCTCTTCTTGAACTTCGCGGCCTTCTCTCCTTGACGCGAAAAGCGGAACCTCGCGCGAAGGAGGCGGTGGTCCGATCCCGTGTAGAACTTGGGGACAACGGAGACATCGGTCAGGCAATACTTGCGATTGAAGATGATGTGGTCGATATCGTTGTGGAACTGGCCACCGGGGGATTCCCAGGTCCATCGTAGGGAGGGAGGCTTCTGGAACTGCGAGTTTCCATGGATGGTCTTGGTCGACATGATAAACTCAGACAGCCTTTCACCTTGCTCGTTCCACTCCAAACCGTGGGTTCCGATGTGAAGTTCTTCCGGCGACCTTCGTGGCCCGATCTTGGCGTTGAAGTCGCCGACGATCACCTTGTAGAAGGTGTGATCTTCCTTATAGAACTTCTCCAGCTCCACGTAGAAGGCCTCGACGTCTTCGTCGTCGTAGTCGGATGTTGGGGCATACGCGACGAACACAGTCAAAGCTGGCACGGAGCCACATCGCTTCAGTCGCAGACGTCCGATTCGGCTTGTCAGGGACTCGTACGAATCGATGTTCATGGCCAAGTGCGTGTTGACGAGGACACCAACGCCGCCTACTCCCCTGCTGTCGCATGTTCCGAGGAACAGTTCTTCTCCGGAGTCGTAGGCGGCGTGTAGAGGGTGGTGTCTTCTCGTCTCGGTCAATCCGATGACGTCGTACTTGATCTTCCTGGCTTGCATCATCAGGTCCTCGACGGATGCTTCCGACGCAAGCGTGCGGGCGTTGTAAGTACAGATCGTCATCCTAGTCCTTCTCAGTTTGCGCAGCCTGGTTAGGCCCTGAGATTTTAGCAGCCTCTCCGTACTCGTCCTTCCCATCGCTGCAGAAATGGGGGCTCTTTCGGGGTCAGGGGAATGAGGCCCTTTAGTGCTGCTGTGTTTGACTGGAATACAACACGGGTAGCTAGTCAGGCTCTGTCGTGCGGGCGGGGTACTCCGGGCAGCCAGCCAGACTGCCCGAAGGGACGGGGCGAGACTTAAGGCGGCCTCGAATCGCCTTACATGTACTCCCAGTCTGAGTGTAGTATAACAGGATAAACTCTGCACGTAAAGTGGTTCAATCTGAGATTTATCCTACGTTTTCCATCTGCATTTTTTCCGAACTGCCTCTAGGTTTTTAAGGGAACAGTGAAAATAATTTTAAAATGTTAGTGTTTATGATCGATCCCAGGTGCAATTTGAACATGACACTCACATCCCTGAGCCTACAACGAGACTGCAACGTACTTTTGATGGAAAACCAATGGGGTGGCCTTACTATTCAGTGGAACAAAGATTTATTCTCACCTTTTTATAGTAGGATCCACAATAGTGGTACATGCATCGTATATATACACAATTTCAGTGGGAGTAGCCACGATATGGTAACATTCCATCCGCAATCGGTATCATAAGTGTAAACCTAAAAGACGGTGCCGCACTCGAGCGCCACGGGAGATTACGTTCATGAGTGCCTACTTACGATATTGCTAGGTTATGCCAGTGGATGATATTCAATGGTGCTTATTTTATATTGCTCACCTAAGTATCTTAAGTCTTATCATTCAAATCGAGATGTTGTATATTATAATGAATACATTGTATTATATTACAGTAGTACAATAATATATCTAGACATAGATCTAGTTGTGTACCAACAACAGTGTTCGAACATAAATACTTATTTCTTATTTGTGCTCTAGGATCTCTGAAATATAAAAAAACTACCTGCACAAAAGCAAAAGTTTTCTAGTGAAGGTATTTTGCGCTTTTTCAATTTCCATAATGTACTTCTTCTTATGTGGAACTTGCACTGTTGTCGCACTTTCAAGTATTGGCCTAACATGGGTCTTACATGCTTTAACAGCTTAGTTTCTTGTGCTCAAAGCCTTGAAAATTTGATATGTTTTGCCTAAGGTACTCCTATTTACTGAGCTACAATGCTGTTTTGCAAAAACCTTTAACAATCTAGACTTCACGAGCCACCGCAAAACCTATAGGTCACTTTAGAAGAATAACGAATGGTATTTTACTGTCTACTGCTTTTACAGTTCACAATACATTCTAAAAAAAAAGATGGGCAGTTTCAAATAGCACTCCATGAAATTCATCTACACATAAAAAGTTTGCAGGAGTTTACTTGTGGAAGCTAGAACTGCAACGTTAGGTCGAGGCGTGACCAGAACTCTATCAGTTCCTTTCCACCTCGCGATGCTATCCGCTCCACCATCACAGCTTTTTTATTGAATACACTGAACTTTAAGAACGGATGCTTCCTGTTCTAGGTGTCCATAGACATTTTTTGTTGCAACTGAGTGCACCGCGCTTCCCCTTTCCTTTCAGACGTGCAATTCACCGATTACGGTAACCGAAAGTTCCGCCAAATGTGGTGTTTTGATTCGATGAAGAATAAAAACTATGGCTATGCCGACCATAATGCCGCGTCGCTCAGCGGATTGCAAGTATTTATAAGGTCCTTCAAGGGCAACCAAAGCGATGTTGGCTAGATACGTTGATTTGTAGTTAAAGAGGTAGGTGTTGTTTATAACGATAAAGCATTTGAGCGGTAGAACTGGAAACCACCCCAGAAGAGCAGACCCAGCCACCAAGCGGTATGGACCGTAATGAAAATGACGATGAACGTTATTAATTTAGGAGTAGAAGTTCGCGCTGGGTGGCTTTCGATTGGTTAACATTAGTGTTCGGATAAATGTCGCCTGCCCTAGATGCCTGAGAAAAATTTAGATTACAACCGCCATGGCTCGGCAATCAGATATTCCCCTATGACTGGAACATTTAAACTTGCTTAGACCATACAATTACTCAATCATACTGGTGCACAGTGGCGGAGGCAGACATAACTCCAACTCCGCGCGAACCCCCCTGGCGTCGCGCGAGGTGTGCGACGAAATTGGACGAGTTGTCGCGGTCGGACTGCTTCGGAGAGGGACGGCTAGTGATATAATACGCGCAGTCAGTGGGCGAACGCATAGGCTGAAGAAGCTGGGAGGGACCTGATGCAATACATTAATGCATTCGAACTTCCTAGTTTGGTAAAACATTGCCATCGCTCTTTATGAGTTCGTTAGAGCTAAGAAGGATACCAAGCATAGGATTCTCAATCAGTTATCAAGTCAAAAGTGATGCAAATTCAGTTTATCACAGAAGATTACAGGAAACGGTAGGCCTTTTCTGACGTAACTTCACATACACATGTCTTCTTACCAAAGCAAATACCCATTATCGTCATTAGTTAGTGATCGTGGTTCGTGGGTCTTGATCATTTGCGAAATTCCGTGCTCCGCGGCTAGCCATGCGTCACCGAGCACATGCCCGCGTTTCAGCGCCGCTGCGTCGCACGCGGTTAGCGCGCGACGTCGCGTTGGAGTTACGTCCTGGAGCCGCACAGTGGTGTACTTGTTTTGCCTAGCCACTTCTCTCAATAATGATCGTATGTGCATGATATATCACGCCCAACATCCTTGCAATAATGGCCGTATGTGTTTTATAATCCCGGCCAACACACCCTATATCTAAAAGCTGCAGGTAGGATCGAGTGATAACCGACTTTACAGAGAGTTTCCGATAAATCGTATCTTTGTCATCGAGAGGGGAATCATGGCAAGGGTTGCTGCTCAGTATTAAGAGGTCAGCTCTTTAGAACGAAAGTGTGTTTAGCTGAGTAGCTTTCGAATTTTCCTTGATTTTAAAGTCTCCGAAGAAAGCGAGTCATCAATGGTCGTCGAACAATGAGGCTATGCCCAAATCGCATATAGGCGATAAGATTAGACGGCACCCCGACCGTTGATCAGGTACAGTTAGTACTGTGAGCTGGCCCAGTACACTGGAGCTCATACATCTTATTATAATAGCAGCTTATCCATTTCCTGTTTCCGAGTGGTTTGCTGCTAGAGCGCTGAATCGATTCGAGGGTGCATGCAAGAGCAGAATCCCAAGGCACAACATCCGGATCGAAAGTCAAATAGCGGTCGATACCAATTTTAATTAACAACTGTTGCACAGCGTTGTGATCTATTTTCGAATCCTGTGAAATGTAAAAAAATAGCTGCAAACGTCTTTATTGAGAGACTGTCGGGATTTGTCTATTTGCAGAATCCACAGGATTTGGCGCAGGCACTTCTCTTAAGGCTCTCAGAAAAGACTGGGCTAGTGCAGTAGTCACGAATTCTATTCAGCGGACACCTAAACAGTGAGATGTAAAAAAGTTGTGAAATTCTTAGAACTAATCAGATTACCAAGGACGATCCATGCAAGTCGAGGAACTGGTGGACACCACTGGCTGTGTACGAGGGAGTGGCAGACCAGAGGAGACTGAAATTAAAATGATGACGTCTCACAAACTTTGTTCAGCAATCGTTCAGCGTTTTACCGATGCGGTATTCCAGGATCGTTTGTGTCTCATAAACTCTGTTGTATGTTATAATTGGAACTAGATTGGAATCAGAGATAAGAGATACGCCGGCGTCTTCGTCGGAACAGAACCTAAACCGAGCCCGTTGGAACACGTTGTCTAGTGAACGGTACATAAATCGCATTTTTATCCTCACGAACCTGTAACCAGTAAGCTTCTGGTCTTTGTGTGTCTTAATTTCTACAGCCGCATACGTGCACCCATCAACGGACACTCCTTTTGAAAAACTCTTGATCTTCACTTCAATTCTTGAGCCAACAGGTGCCTTAAGTTTGCGGTAAAGAACAAGGATAGCCTGACTTCTAACTGATCAGTGAGCTTGTATGAGCAATTGTGTCCAGAACCCCTTGAAACGCACCTTAATCCAATAATTACAGAACATGAAGTCTTCTCTGGGACTCATGCCAGCGAGCTTGTTGCCGAGTCTGTCGGTCAATGTCTGAGGCTGAGTCTTTGCCTCGAGCTCGGCACCGCATCCTGGAGGCTGAAACGATAGAACACCATCTTCATCCAGCATGAAGAGTCAGTGATTGCTTATGTGTCCAAAAGACATACTCGACGATCGCAGAAGGGGCCTCCGTATCCGCTTGGACATACGCATTTGGTACAGTCGCGAGGATTTAGGAATCCCCCGTTTTTACACATATTACTTCGTCCAGCACATTTTCTCTGGAAAAGAGGAAAGCTTGATCCAAAAGTGTAATTGAAATTTGCAGCTTAAATCCTTCACGTACTCATGCACTCGTAGTGACTGTTCAGCATGAGCTTTTCGTAGAATGAAATTATAGGCGATCCAAGAGTTTCTGCGTAGGACGAGTCCTGAGGGAGCATGGAAGGTTTTCCGTTGTAAGTCGCACTGAAATCAGGTAGATTGTTGTGCGGTCGGCCACCTGAGTGAAGGGGAACCATTGCTTTCAAAATTCGAACCTCATTGCCCCATAATGCATGATACTGCCAGGATCATAAGTTATGCCATAATTATCGTTGGTGAACGTGGTTTGCTTCGTGAATTGGCTCACCCAATCTGGCTGAAAAATCACCTAGTGGATTATGTGGAAAAATAGCCGTGACCAATAACCTACCTTAATATTGCCACGTTAACAGTTATGAACTGGTCACGATCATATCGGGACTGCGTGTGGTAAAGACCGAGTGCATGACCTAGCTCATGCGCAGCCGTTCCTACCTGAAAACCTTGGAATTTTTTCACGTCGACGTTACTTGTCGGTAAACTTTTAACCTCTTACCGATTCACAACCTTGACCAAGGGAAAGGTCCTGTACCTCTCCACCCGTTCTACCGACGTATGACCAACATCCATCCTCCATGAAGACCCGTATTTTGTTGGGCGCTGCAATAAGAACCGTTTGTTACTCTTCTTGCAGTGACCGCTTTATTACTGCAGTAGGCCTGTGTAGCTCTCGTAGAAGTCAATGCAGGTGTCCTTTCGCCACTCCTCAGTAGCCTTTTTGAAGACGCTTTTAACCAGGGGACCTAAATTCCATAAGGCGCTGCCTGTAGGCTCAGGTAGGATGAGCTGGCTAATGCGTTGGTTTCGAACTGACTTGCATTCGAATCGAAAAAATAGTACACTCCGTTCTGCCATGTAGTTCTCGGATAATTTTTGTCTCTGAAAGCTTGCCGCTTTGCACGGTTGCTGGCCTCCTCCTCGATAATGTAAAAATGTAAAAATTTAGCCATTAAACGTTAATTTTCATAGTTTGCTACATTTTCCCAAAAGCTATTTGTGGTGATTCAGATTTTGAACAATACCAGCATTCTTCAAATTCGAGAAAAATTTGACGGAATGAAGAAGAAACTTTTGGACAAGCTCACACTATCTCCCGAGGCCAAAGCGGCGTCTGAGGAAAAAATGAAGGTATCCATTTGCAGCTATCCGGAAGAAAGAATAAGTTTATTTGATTCAATTTTAGCGATTGCTTAATATCAAGAAAGACCGTATTCAAGCTATAGGAGACTCCATTGACGAAATC